>OZ038379.1:2978057-3578057 GCA_964036045.1 Eutreptiella sp. 'Long Island Sound 2002' | reverse complement strand
TTGTCCCCTCACCAGATTCTGTTCGGCAGGGATCCCCTGGGTCGGGGACTTCCCTTGTCTGGTGATGGCATGGCCATGGATGCCAAGGAGTTCTTTGCGCGGCAAGAGGCAACGGCGCGGGACATCCGCCAGCAGCTCGAGAAGGAGCATGCTGAGCGTCAGAAGTCCGCCCCGAGCTCGACAGCGCAGAAGTTCAGGGTGGGAGACCCGGTGTGGGTGATCAGACCCCGCCCTATGGGCACCCACCGCACCAAGACCTGGTTCACACCCGGAGAGGTGGTCCGCAGGATTGGTGAGGACACCTACCGCATCAAGGTGGGTCACGGACAGTTCCAGGAGCGCCACGAGAGTCAACTCCGTGTGCGGGAACCCGACCTCCGTGGCCAGCATGTGTCCCTGAGCTACGCTGCACATGAGGCTGACTCGGACGACGACTATGCTGAGCAGGACGACTATACAGTCGAGAAGATCCTGGCTCAGCGTCCGAAAGCCTCGGCACCAGGAGGCCTGGAGTTCAAGGTTCGTTGGCGAGGCTATGGGCCGTCCCACGACACCTGGGAACCCGTCTCCTTGTTCGTGCCGCGGGTCAATACTCCCTTCATGGAGTACATCCGCAAGCACAAGACCAAGATCCATGTCTCGGACTTGGCAGCACTCACCCGGGCGATTGCAGCCAGGGGTGCCTGATCAGCGCCCTGGGCTCTTCTCTGATGCAGTTTGAGCGCTTGTGTGGTCGACGGATCGTCCCTCACTTGCTTGCTCTCTTCCATCTTTCGGTGACCTGCCATCAGAGTGGCCATATACCCCCCCCTGCTGTATCCAGAGGAGGATGGCCCCTCTCTTCTTCTATTTGTCACTCCCCCCCTGCTGAATCCTTGGGAAACCAGGTAGGGCGACTGACTTTTCATATTTCTGAGCTCTTGGGGCCTTGAAGCCCATACGACGTTGCGCAACGGATGCCGCTGTCATCGGTATTGCGATTTTTTTGGTGTGTGGTCTGGTTCCATGGCACTTGCGGAATCCAGACCAGTCGACGTGTGTCAGCTGACTATATATGGCCTGAACTCAGGCGTTTTCCTGTCCACCCTCCTGCATATGCCTTATCCTAACCAGGGCGTGGTTTGGCACTCTGTCCAGAGTGTGTTTACACGCCTGTTTACCTGATTATTGCTTACCTTTTCTGCCCTCCAGAATATGTGCATCTGTATGTTGCTGTCTTCAGCCCATCACCGGAGTGTGGACTGTTTTTCCCCTCCGAAGGGATGCGAATCGCATACGCAGGCGCCCTGAGTCGCCGTTTACATGCTTTTACTTAAGGTCCAGCCTGGACCAGTACCTAAGTACAGATTCTTCTGTTTGAGTGCCCGTGATACCGTGTGCCCTATTCGCTGTGATGTGTGGAGATCCTGATGGCGCCAGGCGGGAAGCCCAGTTGCCTGACTACACTCCCAGCGGTCCGCCACTGTCAGTCCCAGTGTGAGCCTACCGACTCGCAGACGCACTTGCAGTCGGATGGCGGCCTCCGGTGCTCCTGACCTCGGTCAGTCTGCCTGGGAAACTGGTGGTTTGAGGAGTCGACGCCTCCGCCCACACTGCATGAGGACTCCCTCATGTATGGCCTTCGTGGTAATAGGGCGAGGGAAAAGACGGCCTTGATGCCCGATCCCTTAAGGAGGAGCTCGTTCGGCTGTACCACTCTGGACTCGCGTCGTATGGATATGGACAAGGTGCGCCCGAGGAAGGACCCGTGGGGACTCTCCCCCAGCCGGCGGGCCTTGGGAAGCTTGGGGTAGCCTGATGGATCTTTGTGGTCGCTCTCGACCTGTGGGACCACCTCGGTCGTCGTGTGACGCCTATGTTGGCCGTGTATACCACTGCCAATGTGGTGGTGACCGTAGGAGCCGGCACCCGGTGCGCCTGGTATGGGTTAACGGGTCCTTTGGATGCCGAACAATCGCTGCCAGGACCCGGGACTTGATACTTGATACTATACTTGCAGTTATTAACAGTTACAGCACCGTACCTGTCTTACTGTGGGATTCGGGCTGCCAAACCTGCGAGTCAGCCTGAAGTGAGGATGTGACACCCCCCCCCTTCAGGAAATGGTCCTGGGTACCCGCTGCCATGGGTGGGTGTTACCGAGCCCCCCCGAGGGTTTGCTCTAAGGAGGGGGGTGAAGCGGTACCCAGAACCCCATGACCATGGTGGGGCATACAACCGGTCTCCAGTCCACGGACCATGTACGGAAGGGAAGACCGGTCTCCGGTCCACTAACCCCTTGTACGGAGGACGCCCGTTGACTCCCGGTGCGAGCCCGGCGGGAGCGTGTTCCGTGCCGTAAAGCCCCGCATTGGCAACCGATGCACCGCCAGCGGAGATTTTTATGTCAGAATATCAGGAATCAACAGGGTTTTATTTTCATATTGTTTCCGTCAAATTTTACGCTTCCGTTCTGATATTCACTGTTTGGCAGCTGGCGGTTAGCTCGCGACTTTAGCGTAACCGCCAGTTTAACTGTTATATACAGATATTTTAGCGCAAATCGTGACAAAGACTCTAAAGTCTTCAGGAATTGCATTGATGCATCCGCAATTTTCACATTCTACACTCGCAACCTTAATCCGAATTTTTCAGGATGTCGAAATCGGATTTTCGACTTCGACATCCCCGCACTTGATTTGACCTCTTTCGAGTGGACCTACGTGCTTCCCTATGCACGAATCAACTTTCCTTTTGTCTTGCCCTCCATTTGTCTTAAAGATATGGGCAAAACAAAGTTGATTTGTGAGGCCACTTGTGAAGGTCATATCTCGTGTTGCTTGCGAGGAATGAGAATAAGGAAACGTGGGATGTATTCACAATACTCCCGACGTAATTTAGGAAGCCTCATATGCCTTGCGTCTCCACACGTGCGCGCTAGTGTAATGGATCATGGTCAAGAGGGTAGAGTTTGCGTTATAACTCTTTGGCCATGATATTGCGTGCGTTAAGATAACCTTCGAGTGTAGCGCGCGAGTGTTGGTGTTGCATAGGAACTTTTCTTGAGTTCCTATGAACGATTGACACAAAGTTATGCCCTTGGAGGGGCATGACATATCGTGGGGGGAGCTACCTTTTTGGGCAATATGGAGTATGTGCCTTGTGCTGTGTTGCGTGCCCATTTGGCGGGTCCATCGCTACAAGCCAAACCCGCCAATGGACCTCATATTGTGCAAGCCCCTTCTCCATACTCCCTACAATCAATTGCAAGCCTAACCTTCGTGGAGGGAAGCTTGTGTGGCGATCCCAAAGCGATGCGTTGGGAGCAAGGTGTGTGTTTTGCAATTTTCCATAATTTCATGTGCCCACTTGGGAAGTAGCGCTCGTGACCTTTCAAAGCGCCCCAAGTGGAGCACATATGTGGAATCGAAGGTCATTGGTGTCAAGTCATTATGTTTGGAAGGATTAGTTGATTGCACGATCCAAGCCGAAGATATTATAATATAATTGTGCACCTTTCAAGGCACTTTTGTGTATCCTTGTGCCAATTTTGCCGTTTTTGGCCCGTCATGATGTCAAGTAGCGACCGTGTATTTCAACGTTACGCTCAATTGACATCATGACCCAAGTATGGTATGAAGGTACATACTTCGGTGCCCAATATATCTTGAACCCGGCGAATAACTCCTCTTGGGCTTGGCATACCGTGGCCGCCATGTTGGCGATTTGGGACTATCCCAAATCATGGGCTCACTTGGCGACCCTGCCATTCCCAAAACCGGAGGAGTTGGGCGACGCCCAAAAGATATGTTGGACACACATGACTTGATACCAATCCTATGGCACACTCCGGTCCGAGTCGGGCATGTGCCTCATTTGCCCCAACCATGAGTGTGCGCATTTTTGGCCATTTTGAGCAATTTTCCACTTTTGCTGCCCGCCGTGCACTATGTTGAGCCCACCCGTGCACGCCGGACGCATGGACCAATGGACCATATATGACATGGGTGTTATGTATATTGGTCCCCATGGTTCACACACCACGTGGGCGAAGCGGAGCAACCTTCGTTAAGGCGCTAGCCCAAAGTGGGTGTGGGCAATTTTGCCATTTTGGCATTTGTGGACCCAATTGGGATTGTCACCACGCCGAGTGGCATAGAGATCTTTGAGAGCCAAGAGCATGGAAGTCTTTGTTGGACTCCCGATTAATTGCGTAGGGAATGGCAGATCCGATCTCCAAGCCGGCGTGGAGATACACTATTGGGAGCACCCCGAATTTTGGCTCATTTCAGGCAGCCAAAATGACCCCCTTTTGGGACCCCAATTTCAACCCCCCGTGTGGTCAATTGGCGGCCCCATATCTCCATGCACACAGGGAGCCCAGACCTAATTTCAAGTTGTGCACTCAGATATGAGTCCTAGGTGGTACCTCCTAAGCTGTGGGCCATTCGCCTTGCCCTGGCCGGGCGAGCCACGCGTGGGAATGACGTCAATTTTTATGATTTTGGCATCATGACCCCACTTGACGAATCCGTGTTGCCCTGATGCCGGGACCTCAGAGGGAATCAGGTTGGGTGAGGGCTCCAGGGAGTTCGTACTCGAAGGGCATAGGGTCAGTTGCCTCGTCCCTACCTCTGGCGGGTCCGGACGAGGGGTCAATTGTGGAGATTTTGGAGCTAACATCAGTTTGGGCTGAAACAGCCCATTTTCAGCTACCAACTCCTAGGGGATAATGGCGGAGCCATATCTCCGGTTCAGAGAGGAGTTCGGACCTGCTGTTAAGGGAGCATTGGGAGCCAATGTCGGTTGGCCATGGAGCACCTTGGTTCTGAGGAACTCGCCTGTGGCCGGGCGGGACACCCCCCCTATTGGCAGGGTTTCAGGGCCCGGACTGAGCAGGGCATGGGTTGTGTTTGAGCCCCCGCCCCCACCAGCCACTGAGAGGGTCGGACCTGGGATTGGGACACGAGTTGGGACTGAGTGTCTATTGTTCTGTGATGCCCTTACCCCAGTCCAGTCTTAACCCCATGTGTACATATCCTGATGTGTTGCTGTACATACTTTCGTTCCCTTGTTGCAGAGTGGCAAGGATCCTGAAACGCTTTGTCACATGACACGAGCGTATTGATGCCCTTGTGAGCGTAGTGCTTTGCCTGCCTGCTCACCTGTGCGTGTCGCCGCAGCGTCCCGTGGCTGGCCCCCCACGGGAACGCGTCACAAGGGGAGATTTTCCTGGTGACCGACGCCAGCAATGTGGGCGGTGGTAGAACGTTGTTCCAATGGCACGCACTAGAGAAGGAGGAGTTTGACTCGGCCATTTCCCAATGGGGGACGGAAGGTCTCAACCGAGATGGAACCCTCAAGCACAGCTACCCTGACGACAAGTGGGTCCTAGTACCTCTGGGCCACTGGAACTGGAAGTGTAACCAGGCCAGGGGGAACTACTCCACCTATGAGCAGGAATTGCTCGCGGGTATGCTAGTGCTATCCTCACAAGCACGACTGTTGGGGAGTAACCCTGTGGTCTGGCTGTGCGACCAAGAGCCGGTCCGTAGTTTCCAGAAGGGCCCCCCACCTGAGAAAGCCAAGCTACGGCGCTGGTGGACCTACCTCAGTCAACTACGGCTGACAGTACACCATATCCAGGGAGTGAAGAACGAGTGTGCAGACTACATCAGCCCCAACAACTTCGACGCCCTGATTGGTGCCCGGTCTGAAGCGCTGGCTAAGGAGGCGTTCAGCTGTATGGACGTCCACTTGGACCTCAACATGACTATGATACGCCCCCTGGATTGACTTCAACAATCAGAGTACCTGAAGGAGTTCCGCGATATCTACAAGCGCCTGGAGAAACGCCTTGAACCCCTCCTGGTCAACCAAGATCAGTGGAAGAGGGACAAGAGCTACCGCTGGCACGAGGACCGCATCGTGGTGCCTAGTGACAGAGTCCCAGCGCTGCTGAAGTGGACCCATGAGTCCAGCGGTCATGTGGGTGCTGACCGTACCCTGAGGCTGTTCAAGCAGTGGTTCCACACTACGTGGACTGACGACCAACTGCGGAAAACACTCCAGCCCATCGTGGACAAGTGCCCATGCAGGTCCTGCAAACCAGGGGATATCAGGGACAGAGGTCTCTACTCGACCCTGCCCATCCCTCACTGTGCTAACAGTGTTCTATACGTGGACTACACGGAGATGCCGAAGTTCGGGGGCTATGACTTCGCCCTCGTTGTAACCTGTGGGTTGACCAGGTTTACCAGGGTGTTCCCATGTACAAAGCACATTACCGGGGAAGAGACTATCAAGATACTCCTGGAGGAGTGGTTTTGTGTCTATGGGGCGCCCAAGGAGATCAACTCCGATGAGGACGTACGAGTACGCTCAGATACTGGCTGGTACAAGAGGGTCCTGAGATCCCTCAATGTCCAGGTGTCTACGGGGATCCCCTACTCGCACACGAGCAATCCCCTATGTGAGCGACAGATACGTGTCCTGAAGGAGAATGTCAGGATATCGTGCAAAACTGAACGCACCAGAGACTGGGTGAGACTACTCCCC
Source organism: Eutreptiella sp. 'Long Island Sound 2002' (assembly GCA_964036045.1). Classification (NCBI taxonomy): domain Eukaryota; phylum Euglenozoa; class Euglenophyceae; order Eutreptiales; family Eutreptiaceae; genus Eutreptiella; species Eutreptiella sp. 'Long Island Sound 2002'. The sequence goes on along the minus strand of OZ038379.1, from coordinate 3,571,520 downwards.
GTCATATCCTTGATGATGAACTCCCAAGAGAGTTCAGCTACTGGCTACTCGCCCCATGAGCTATTCCTAGGGCGCCCGGCGTGGTTCCTACATGCCCCCTATCCAGAGGACACCCATTCTTCTTTGGGTGAATGGGTCCAAGAGCAACAAGCGAAGGTGGACAAGGCCAAGGCTATGCTCCAGCGAGTAAGGGAGCGTCAGTGGAACAAGAGGAACAAGCACCGAGTACCGGCCACCTACCAAGAGGGGGACTGGGTGCTGGTGCACCACAGTTGACTACCCGCCTGGCCACGCTCTACCAGGGATGACCCATACTTCGGGCCGTACAAGATTCGATCAGTGGATGGACACCGTATCACCGTGCGGTGTTCTCCCCGTCTAGGGGGGACCCTGGTGTGCGCTGCTCAACATCTGAAGCGCTACTATGATCCTGAAGACCTCTGTGGGGAGGAGTGGGAGCTGAACGACGAGGAAATCGCCGCCCTAGACCTACAAGGGGCTGCCAGCCCTATGGAATTTGAAGGGGAACTCCCCGACATGAACGCCGAGGAGAAGGCTAAGGAGGGCTTCTACCTGGTGAAGTCTGTCCTACGCCAGCGCTATCGCCAGGGTTGGCGCTTCCTCACCCTCTGAGAAGGGTTTGGTGTCGAAGAGGCCACCTGGGAGCCCTTCTCTGCGTTTGTTCTACCTGAGGGACGCCTAAACTCAGTTCTGGTTGACTACTTGTCCCAGAACAACCTTGGTGAGTTGCTGAGGCTCGCTGAGACGCTTGCCTCCAAGACTAAAGCTAGGGACTGAACCTTACCCCTAAGTGTGCTACGTATGTCTGTGTGTGTCTCACTTCTCTCCCGGGCGTGGCTCCCGTATCAACAGGCTTCGCTGATGTCGGACCGAAGGTCCTAGTCAGGTACTGGTACCACTCCTATGGCGCCCAATTTCTGTGCTGGTGCCTATCCTTGGGGGAAGACTGCAAAAGCCCTACCTACTAGAGGGGAGGGGTGGCCAAGTGTGCTAAGGGCATACAAAACGCCCATTTTTGCTAAAGGCCAAAAGCTAACGCACTCCCCTGCCCACGAGGAAAAGCACGCGGGACAGGAGACACCAGTACTCTACACACCCTACCTACAGTGGCACCATCCTGTTGGGCGAGCACTTCTGCAACTGGCTCAGGCCCCCACTCAGGATTACCACTCCTACACTCACGCTGTACTGGGTGTCGTTGGAGATCAAATCGTGAGTCCTAATGACCCTCCTGTGAAGAAGACAAGAGAACACAGCACTGCTAAGCAACTGTGGCCTAACAGGGACGCCACTACTCGTTTCCCTGCTAGGGCTTGGAGGGAAGGGGTGCTCTTGCTGCGTGCACAGTGTGGATGTCGATGGAGTCGAACTGCCCTCGCCACTCCTGGCGGAGGCGCAGTCAATTGTTTGTGTGATCCGCGCCCTTGTTTAGCAGGGCCAGAGAAAAATGGGACGCTGCTGCACCAATCACCCTACCTGCCCACCTGTAAAGCAAAGGCCAATGAAGGGGTGTTTGCGGCTGAGGAACCAAGCCACACTCCACGTATTATACGCTTCTCAGTGTGACCTATAATACGCTGTCCTCAAACACGCCCTGTCAAGCAAGCAAGCGTTAAAAGACTCCTCAGGTTCTCTTAAAGAACGTACCGAGGAGCCCCTGGGTAACCTAAACAAGGTTTACCGTGCGCATTTCGCGTGGCCTACCCTTTAATGCGTGTGTGAATGCACGATCATGCACGAGTGGACGAGCTGTCTTTGGCAAACCTACAAATCTTACCAACAATCAGGAACTCCACCAGGGGGTGGCCCCACCTGGGCTTACCTACCTTACCTACCGCTGGAGAGTGAAGCAAGGTGAGGAGAAAAACGAAGCGCAAGCGAAATCGTCGCTATGCATCGGTGTGTATGTTCTAATCAGTGCAACAAAAAGGGAGGTTGGTGCTGTAAGAGCAGTTGTCACGGTTGCCCCGCATTGCACCGCAGGGCAGGACCGGTAGCCCCCGTGACAACCACTCCCTGGCCGAAGGCCATCTGTTTTTTCCCTAACCTCACCTCTAATCATCTGCAATCCTTCTAATCTAACCCTCTATCGTTTGTTGGCGCTGCTACAAGACTCGTTCACGGAGACACGAGATGAGCAATGTGCATGCTGCATACGAGACGAGCACACCTGAGGTTTATACCTGATTCATTGAAGTCTTTTTGTAGATTTTGGAATTCTTGGACTTTTGACTCTTTCTATCAGTGTGGGTGGAATCCGTATGTTTATTTATTTATGTGTGTCTCGTCATCTTCCTGTCTACGTGAGACATAAGTTTATAATCTCATTATTTCTGAATTTTCCGGTGCTTCGCTAGGAGCCGCTCCTGCGCGCCGCTTTTTTTCTGCGTAGGAATTTCTTGATTCAAAAAATTGAGAGATAACTACAGTAAGAAAAAGTCACTGCCATGTCTTTCTTCGAGGGCTTGATTCAGGCCAAGCCCCCCTTAAAACCCTTTTGCTGATGCTTATCTCTCTTTTGAAGCCTAAAGTACACTTTCTCAAAGTAACTAGGGTTGCAACCCTAGCCCCCCATGAAGTTCACCCCTACCACTCAACTGAGCGCAAGTACCTTCCTTCATGGAGGATATACCGAAATAAAATAGGCATTTCATTCTTTAGGCCTTGGAGGTTAAGCCTAGTGGTCTCCCACCCCAAGACCCCTATACTCAATTGTTTCTACCACCTATTGTGGTCCTACGTTTTAACTGTTTCTGAATTCAGTTGCTTGGCCAAGTCATTTTCTGTGTTGGCCTGACATCTATGCCCCACATTCCTAACCAGCACCATTTCACCAAAAAGAGTGCACATGAAGTGCCTAATGCTATCTTGGAGGCTAGAGTCAGTCCAGTTTTCATATAAAATCTCTTGTACTATCCATTTGTGATTGAATCTTTGTGTTCATACCTGCATTGTCTATCTGCAGCCCTTCTGTGTTACACTGGATTCCAAAACCAATCATTGATTCGATCAACATCCTGTTCTTGCTCTACTTGCTGCTTTGGTTTGGGTTTTCAACTTCAAAACCTGCAGGATTTCATCAAAATATCTAGGGCATTAATCAAGGACATCTTTCCGGTTGCAGAGACAGTCCCTTGTGACCTTTGGAACCCACCCTGAGAAGAAGTGCAGCACACAAAGCTCAACAACAAGTTCATCATGTCCACGCCAAGCGTCAGGACCTGGCCCATAAGAACTGTCCAAGTACACATGGGCAGCATGGCCCAACCTATGAGTGAACCACCTTACCAAGCTCCACATCTCAGTGGCGCATCTGGGTCCCAAGCAGATCCAGAACGCAGAAGGGTGGAAGAAAACACAATCCTTACCACCGAGGCCTTAGCAGCCCACGGTGGAGACAGCCTCCCTCATCTCCACAGGCGCGTAGCAGCCTCAGTTTCCCGATCCGCCTGTCCGGCATCATCCTCAACAGCGATTGGAGGCCCTGAGGAATACGAGGAGCTGAGGAAGAACATGGATCAATACATCCTCCATGAGGAGTACTACAAATCCATTCGTGGAGAAGATGGGGAGGAGCCATTGGCAGTACACCGATCCAGACCACGTACAGACCTAGGGTCCTACACGCACTCTGGCCCGCCATCCGACAGAGCCGAGACAGCATCCCTGCCAAGACGACCGAGACCCGAGTATCCAGGAGCATGTTGTCCAACCCCAGGGGCTCCCGAAGTGGGCCCGACTCGAGTTGAGGAACAACATCATCCAAGGCCAACCTGGGTGCCCTGGATCATACGGTCGAACTGTTGGCCAAACTTCTGTCTGGATCAGAAGATCCAGATGTGACGGCCCTATCGGAGGCCATTAAGGCGAAACTTGGTATTGCAGAACCCTTACCCAAGCCAGAGTTGTCCTCCCCCTTTCTCGGACTGAGTAGCCTGGCCGAAGATCTCAAGAGATCAAGGGTCTCAAGGCTGTTGCCTAAGGTCACCTGCCCCAGCCCCTTTCATCCCCGTGCCAGGACAGTGCCCATGGCTGAACTACAGGACGTGCCTGTCAAAGAGACTGAGAAAAGAGGGCTGTCAGCCCTGGCACCTCTTGCCGGCGTATCGCCTGCAGGCCTAACTCCGGGGGGTGGGAAGACGGGCAGACCTATTGCCCAGGCGAAGATCCAGCAGGAACTGCCGGAGTTCGACCCCAAAAATCTGCCCGAATGGGCAGAAGAACTTGCTGAGTTTTTTTTGCTGACTGGCCAATCCCATGTGGATGCGGCCACCAAATGTTCACTGCTGAAACGCTCATGCAAAAAGAAATTTTTGCAAAAACAGGTGAAACAGATTGTGAAAACCTGTTCCACCTGGGCAGAGGTACTCCTGAGGTTGGAGAAAACGTTCCCAGTCTATGAGACTGACCTCAGTGTGCGCACACAGATAGAGGAGCTACCCATGCTCCCCGAGTTTCTATCCGCTGCACGAATTTCTGAATATGTGTGTGACTTGGAGTACCTGTTTTCGCGGATGAACGTGGGCGCCTACGGAGCCACTGAGCCGCACCTGTGGCTCATGAGTAAGATCCCCCAACGTACGTGGGATGATTGCCGCTCTACCTCTGAGAGGAAGAGTAGGACTCATTCGTACGATGAACTGGTGGACCTCCTGATTGAGCTAGCTCTTGAGAGAGAGAATGACTCCCAAATGGAGAAATTCCTCGAGAAGCATTTGGGTCGAGGTGGTACCCCTACCCCCGAACGTGGCGAAGAGAAAGGTCCTAAAAATCCCACTAACACCAACCAGGGAGGTGGTAAAGGGTGGGGTAACCTACGTGCCATGAATGAGGTTAAACCTGATGCAGGTACACCCCCTCTGTTCTACTGCAAACCTGTGAATAACAAGGGGGGGCCTTCTCATGCCTCTGACTGCAATCACCGCAGTAGCTGTATGCTGCAGATGAAACGACAGCAGCATACCAGGGATGGGAAACCTGTGACCCATCAGAATCATTTCAGGTGTACCATCACCTGTGGGTATTGTGGCAAAGGTCGTCACTACGAAGACGAATGTCACATCAAGAAACGCGAGAGTGATGAAATCAAGCGTCAGGAGGCCGAACGCCAGAAGACCCAAACACCCACCAGAAATCCCCCGAATGGGGAGAAAGGTGGTAAAAGAGGTGGCAAGGGGGGTGGCAAAAATGGACCCCCCACCCCCCAGAGGCGCTCATCAGCGCCCGTTGCTACACCAACTCCTGCTGCTACACCCGCTCCTGCCGCAGGTGATCCCAAGAAGCGCCCCCAAGGGGATAACGCTACCCCTGAGGGGAATAACTCCAAGAAGAGGCGCTTGGCCTGGATGGCCAGGTCCCTCATTGCTGCAGGGGTGTATGTCAAGTTCCCTGATGAGGAGTAGGGCGGCGGCTCCGAAGAGGAGGACTTGGTTTTCTGGATCCTCGTGAAAATCGGGGATCAAGTTTTTCGAGCGGTGCTTGACACCGGTGCAACACTTTCCATAGTGGCCCGGCGCCTGCTAAAGGCTTTCAAGAAAACTATAACCCTGGCCATAAGAGTAGGAGATGGGCGTACCATCCATTCCTTTGGGGAGGGTCGATGTGACTACATGCCTGGGCGACGAAACCGTGACCCAACACTGCAGAGTGCTGGACACCGACGCCTTTGACATCGTCATTGGTACAGACTTCCTACGAAGAAACCCCCAGGTAAAAATGCTGTCTCTCCAGCGCCCCTATTCTTTGCACTGCGACTTTAGCAGTGGGCTATTATCCGTACCTTTGGAGCTGTCAGGAAAAAAAGAGTCTGGGCTGCGCTACGCATCCAAGACTAACTATCGTACTGAAAACTACCAATTGGCCCGTCACGTTCTTGAAACTGGACTGGCGGCCCTTCAGGTAAACCTGGATGAGATCCAGGTGGAATTGTTTGGGAGCCAACAACAGCACATCATGCAGTTGTACTGCTCCAAACAATTGAACAATGCTTTCCGTTTCTTCTGGAAAGCAATGGGCCTAGCGTATGCTAACCCTCCCTTCTCCCTGCTCGCGAAGGTTCTAACCAAAATCGCTTATGAGGGAGGAAGGGTTGTCATGTGCACCCCTGACTGGGGCTGCTCTGGTGAACATGCTTACTGGCGCCGTATGCTAGATCGAATGACCGTGGGAAGAGTGCAACTCCCCGACGGCCCCATCTATGTGCCTGAGGACTCAGACACAGCTATGCAGGCCCCTGAGTGGGCCAGTTTCCTGTCCATCGTCGATGGATCTCTCAATCCTGTACCCCTGTGTGACCTAGACCAGGTGCTACTGAAAGAGGTCATGGCCGAAAATCGTGGTCTGACCCTTTTTGATCTCAAAAATCGATCTCCTGAGCACCTATCTGCCACACTTACAGGGTGTGAGTCTCCCGATGACTATCTGGAACCTGCAGCTGTAAAGGAGGATGCTGACGACCAACTGTCTGAGATTGCCAGCACTATCCCTCCTGTTGATCCCAGCTGTGTTGACCTAAAACACAGTGCCTTCCTAGCCCAACTGTTGCTAGAGGAGGTAGATCTAGAGTCAACCTCTGAACCCGCTTCCCCTGTTGGGAAGCCAGTGCTACACATGCAGCCTATGCACACAGGTGAACCCGTGGCCCGGAATGCTGATGCTCTGGCGCGGCCTGCTGCTAAGAACATGCCATTGTCTGAGCATGACACTCAGGAACTCCGGCGGCTGTTGTACCTGAAGGCCGAAGGTATTGAGCGCCAAAAGCGGCTGTAATACCTCAGACAGACCTGGAAATCCTCCATCTGTTCTGAGGAGGACCATGATTCCTACGCGCTGCCTGATCCTGAGATACCGCAAGTGTATTCTCTGCACTATGGGCAGCAATGTCCCCCTGAGTGGGACGATGGTTCTGTGCCTGCCGAAACTGCTGATCGGCAGAAAAAGAAAGAACATGGAAAGAGCAACCTCCATGCTGAGGAGGATTTTCTTCAGAAACTCGAGAGTCTTAACCTTGACCCCCGCCTGAAGAAACTGCTGATAACCTATGAGGAGGTGTTTGGCGCCTTGCCGCCTCCCCTCTCTTGTAAAAAACTGGTCCAGATGGACCTGAAATTGAAACCTGAATTTGGAAAGACGCGAGTGAGGCGTTGTCCCTATCCCGCTCCACAGGAACAGGTTGAAGAAATCAAGCGCCAGATCCAGGAATGTATACATGCTGGCCTCGTTGAAGAATATAAGCAGGGGGACTACCCCCATCACTGCAGCCCCTGTTTCCTGGTTGCCAAACCAGGGTCGACTGCCCTACGACTGGTTGTAGACTATGGTGAGGTCAACAAGAAAACCCAGAACCACTCAGAGAGTATTCCTAACATGGAAAATACCCTGGAGCGTATTGCCAAATGCAGGTACAAGACCAAAATGGACAAACGCTCTGGTTTCTGGCAGGTGGACCTAACTGCCGCAGCTCAGGAGCTGCTGGCTTTTATAACCCCTAAGGGTCGTGTCTTTAAGTGGAAGGTTATGCCTTTCGGGGTGGCTAATGCCACAGCGCTCTTCCAGGAGCTAATGAACAAAATTTTGAACATACTGAGGCGCAGGCCTCTAGTACAGGAGTTGATTTCTCGGGGTGCAGAAATGGAGGCTCACATCGACGACGTGAGTTTGGGTACTAATACCAAAGAGGACCATGTCCTTCTCCTCCGTGAATTTTTCATTGTCTGTCAAGAAAACCATCTCCGAATCAAACTCGAAAAATGTGAGTTTATGAAAGAGGAGATGGAATATTTCGGTTTCGACGTGGGGTATGGTTGGTGGAAACCAGCCGCGTCTAAGATGCAGCCCCTACAGGACATGCAGATTCGCGATGACCCTAAGAAGGGTCTACACGACGTGAGGATTTTTGTGGGCACCTGTAATTTCTATCGGCGTCACAACCACAATTTTACTTACTCCTCTGCCCCCCTCACTGACCTAATCAAGAAAACTACTCCCTGGAGGTGGACCGCCAGAGAGGAAGAGTGTTTCCAGGAGTTGAAGAAGAAGATTGCCTCCTCCAACTGCCTGGGAGTACCACGCCCTGAGGGCGAGATAGTCCTGATCACTGATGCCAGTGATGTAGGGGGGGCCGGTACGATCTACCAATGGCAGGAGCTTAACCCCGCTGAACCAACCCACTGCCATTATCGTACCAGTGGACTGAACCGTGATGGTTCGTTCAAGCATGACTATCCTACCAGTGAGTGGCGACTGGTGCCACTGGGACACTGGAATTGGAAATGGAACCAAGCGCGTTCCAATTACAGCACCTATGACCAGGAACTCCTGGCAGGTATTTTGGTGCTTTCGTCACAATCCCGACTCCTGGGATCTAACCCTATTGTCTGGCTGAATGACCAGGAGCCTGTGGAGTCTTTTCAGAAGGGCCCACCACCAGAGAAAGCTAAGCTAAAGCGGTGGTGGACTTACCTGAGCCAGTTCAGGCTGACAGTGCATCATATCCCCGGGATAAAGAATGAACTGTCTGACTATATATCGCGCAACAACTTTGATGCGCTTATTGGTGAGAGCTCTGAGGCGCTCGCCAGTGAGGCTTTCCAGCGTATGCATGTCCAGCTTCACCTGTCCATGCGCACTGCTGGAATCCTGGAGGGTTCGAGTCTAACCGACTATCTGTAATACCTTTGACCTACACGGGTTCCGTGTCTACTTTCTTTCCCGCCACCGATTTGATCTTCTATTGTTGTGGTACTCTCGTACTCAACACAGCAAAGGCAAAATACTTGAATCCGAAATCTTGATCTTCATCTTGTAAGTCAAGGCCATTATTTAATAAGCTTGTTGTACCTGCAAGGACAACAAGCAAGCATAACATCCAAGAATTGTTTTCTAAGTAACAAAACTTTAAATGCGCTGTGCGCGCGTCGCTGATCTGCCATTTTGATCTCGCGAATATCAGCACGTGCGCTGCCAGTGGCAATCCCATTACACTCCCCTGCTAAGTTCAGCAATACCTCTGAAAATCAAAGGTATGGTTGGACTGATGACCCATTAGTGGGGTTGTCACTGGCTTATTTTCTCAAATGCCTACAAAATGGACATTCAGAAAGTCGCCATAGGAGTGGTAATAGTACCTGATTAGGACCTTCGGTCCGACGTCAGCGAAGCCCGGTCTCCGGGAGCCACGCCGGGGAGAGAAGTGAGACACACACAGACATACGTAGCACACATAGGGGTATGGTAAACCCTGTAAGGAAGGGTAGAACCCCATGGGTCTGGACCAGTCAGGGGTCCTAACTGTGGGCTCGCTTGACCCCAAGAAGGGAAGGCACACCTTGCCTCATAACACCTTGCTTGTCATTCCCCCCTGGTGTAGTAAGCCACCATTCTTCGTTGGCTCCCCAAGGTCATTACATTAGGAGAGTCCCCATGCAACACATGGTCAACAAGGCATACACTCGCCGGGTGGCTGCAATCCTGATAAGCGGCCACCTCGCCCACGCTGGAAACCATAGGCATGGGTCTGCAGGGCACAGACAGGGTCAGTGCAGTGCTCAGTAAGCACCTGTCAGTAGACTGACACAGGGAAATTAGTTTCGCTTTTTACGCTGAGACATAGTCTCAGCACGGGTTAGGAGCTGCCCCTCGTAGTTCTCAACGAGGTAGGTGCAGAAGATAGGGTTGATACTCCTGTCTGGTTGTATGAAGGCTGACATAGGTTCCCAGGTCGCTTCAGATAACCCATAGCCATCCCACAGGGTTAGGAATTTCCAGCCCTGTTTATACTCGTGGCGAGCAATACCTGCAACCACGTAGTAACCATCGACTGCAATCTCATTGGCAGTCATCTCTTCGAGTTCGTCTGCCTCCTCTGGACTGGCAGCGTTCTCTAGGTCTATACGCTCGACCTCACTGTCGCTGAGGCGCCACTCATCCCAAGACAAATCGTCAGGGCAGTGATAGTGCCTCAACTGCTTAGGTGCACACAGCAGTTCACCACCTAGACGTGGACTGCACCTGACATGGATCTTGGATCCATCCATCCTGATGATACGATAGGGTCCAAAATAAGCGTCCTGTAGGCAGTTACGTGGCCAGGAAGGTAGGCGTGAATGGTGTACCAAAACAAGGTCACCAACCTTGAAGCTGGCAGGTCGCCGTAGGCGGTTCCGTCGGCTCAGTTCACGGTCACGAATGTGTCTCAGGTTAGTCCCAGCCTGGTTAGCCAGAGACTGCTTGTGTTCCAGCCAATCTCCCACAGGGCTCTTGAAGTCCTCAGGAAAGGGGGTTTCGAAGAACCAAGCAGGTCGTCCTCCATGGAACAGTTCGTGGGGGGTGAAACCCGTAGAAGAGCTCCGCTGTGAGTTCATGGTCAGCACTGCCCAGGGCACCAGGCGTACCCAGTCCTTGGTACGCTCCTGTTTCATCAGGATTCTTAGGTTTTTCTCCACCACACCGTTCTGTGTCTCGCAGAGAGGGTTAGACAACATGTGGGTATAGGGCACACCTGTGGTTACCTCCACGTTGAGGGCATTTAGCACTCGTTTGTACCACCCAGTGTCACTGCGGATGCGTACATCCTCATCAGAGTGCACCTGCTTAGGTGCTCCATAGGGTTCGAACCATTGTTCGACCAACATTTTCACAGTTTGCTCACCTGTGATTTTCTTATTGCAAGGGAACACACGGGTGAAGCGAGATAGGCCACAGGTGACCACTAGACAACTATCATAGCCGCCGAAGCGTGGTAGGCCGTGGATGAAATCCACATAGAGAAGAGAGTTAGCACAATAGGGTATGGGTAAGCTGGAGATCAGTCCCCCATCCCTACTGTCGCTCTGCTTGCTGGCATGACAGCCACAAGCATCCACAATGGTCTGCATACGCGACCTCAGTTCAGTCAGATTTAGACTAGAGTAGAAACACTCACGGAAGAAGTCCACTGAGCGATTAGCGCCAGTGTGACCAGAACTGAGATGGGACCACTGTAGGCACCCATCCAGTCGTGCCTCAGGTACAACAATACGGTCCTCGTAGAAGAGGTACTGATTGTTTTTATACCACTGGTGCCCGTCAATGACACGGGGTTCGAGACCAGTGCTGAGGGTTTTGAGAATTTCTTCATACTCTGACTGATAGTGTAAGGGGATTGCCACTGGCAGCGCACGTGCTGATATTCGCGAGATCAAAATGGCAGATCAGCGACGCGCGCACAGCGCATTTAAAGTTTTGTTACTTAGAAAGCATTTCTTGGATGATATGCTTGCTTGTTGTCCTTGCAGGTACAACAAGCTTATTGAATGCTGGCCTTGACTTACATGATGAAGATCAAGATTTCGGATTCAAGTATTTTGCCTTTGCTGTGTTGAGTACCAGAGTACCACAACAATAGAAGATCGAATGGGTGGCGGGAAAGAAAGTAGACACGGAACCCGTGTAGGTCAAAGCTATTACAAGCTTGCTTGTACCGTGCCGACCGAACGATTCGGTCTTCAACTGAGCAATGCCCTGTGAGGATTGTGAGCGCTGCAGTTGTCAAGGTGCAGCACGTCTGCGAAGAGAACGCGACGAACACCAGAAGACCAGCGAACGGCTTCGGGGAGAGCGGAATCAGCTGCAAGGGGACTTGGATGAGGAGAGAGAATTTGCGCGGCGTCTTCGTTCTGAATGTGATACAGCAGTGGATGAGCTCTGCCGCCTCCGAGACCATATTGCGAAAGGTAAAACGCCCTCCCAAAGAGACACGCCGAAAAAAGCCCATCGGGGGAAGAGAGCAGCCAAGGTGCCAGCAAATGTGTGAGTCCGCGCAGTCCAGAACACCCGGGAATAACAACAGCGCTCAGAAGTGAGCTACTGAGGAGCCCACGCGCAGAATGGGAGCGCTGTGCCGGCTGAGAGCGCTAAACGGCTGGCGCTGCTGAGGATATGGCGAATGCACGAAGAGTTCAGTGAAAGCAGTGCCGTGCCAGGGCGCTGAGGAGTCAGCGCAACGCTGCTGTGAGCGACACTGTGGTGAACGCCGAAGGAGGGCGCCTTGAACAGTGCTACGCGCAGCGCTGTGTGCTTGGCCTAAAGCCAGTTGCTGGTTAAGAGGGATATAACCCATTTTCTATTGAACTTGCTAAGTCTCTTTCTGAGTCTTATTTTTGTGAGGACGCTGTCAGCGCTGGACTGTGTGCGTGTGTGATGCACGCCCAGTGTTTGTGTTTCTGCGCTGGCAGTCAGGGCAGGGGCCAGGGTTTGTCTGTGCGTGAGCGACCAAGCGTGCTCGTGTGAGTGCGTCTGCCTGCCGCGGACGGCACTGAAGGCGCCACACACAGGTGTGCGTGTGTGCAGTGGACGGCCTGCACTTGCAGAGCGTCGTGTCAGCCTGCTGTTTTTCAAGTGTGTGCGTGCGACGCCAGTGGTGTGTGTGCGTTGCTACATGCTCTGCCCTTGTATGGTGGCGCGCTGGAGGTTGCGCTGTGGGTATGAGCGATTGCCAGCGCGACTGCAGGGTATGCAGCCATGAGGTTTGTTATTATTGAATATTGTCACAACTGTATGTCTTCTTTATGTGTTTTAACCTTATGAATCCCTAGGCAGGCTTGCGGCTGCCTGAATCTGATGAGATGATCTGGAATGTCAAAATTGACTCCAACGCTGGTGTGTTTTTATGCTCTGAGAGGGCTGTAAAAGTCCCTGTGGTCGCAGATATATGTATGGGTTTGTCTCAGTTTTCTTCGTTTTGCTCATTTTTCTTCTACATGGAACCTTGTTACTGCAGGCCAAACAAGCACACGCACGACTGCACTGTTGTACAGTACCGTAGCACGGCACTCCATGGCTTTGCTGTGCATGTGCGAACTGAGTTCAGCCAAACAACACACGTTCTTTTGTTGTTGTTGCCTCAGTTGTGTGCAGTGTGGCCTGTTGTTTTTGAAGCTGCCGGGTTTTGAGAAACATTGCAGGGTTTTCCCCTAGACTGGGAAACTTTCGCAGGTTTTTCAAAATGGTTGTAGTTTTGAAACCAGGGCAGCATACATTTTATTATATAATTAAACAACTTCAAGTGGAATTGTTGTTTTTTTATGTGGTGTGAACCAGTTTAGCAGGGGAGTGTTCACCACACCCCCTGAATGGGAATGGGGTTTTTTGTAGCCAAAGGTAGAGCAGGCTTTTCCCCAACCCCAAAGGTTAGGCCCAAATTGTGTGCTGGCGCCTATCCTTGGGGGAAGACGGCAAAAGCCCTACCTACTAGAGGGGAGGGGTGGCCAAGTGTGCTAAGGGCATACAAAACGCCCATTTTTGCTCAGGGCCAAAAGCTAACGCACTCTCCTGCCCACGAGGAAAAGCACGCGGGACAGGAGACACCACTACACTACACTCACTAACGCCAGCACCGGCCTTCGAAGGCAGGGTGAGCACTCATAACTTGCACTCAACTCCTGCCAGGCCTGCTCACCCTAACCCGTACACACGCTACTTGGTGCTGCTGTCAATGATGTCTCGGGTCCTAATGACCCTCCTGTGAAGAAGACAAGAGAACACAGCACTGCTAAGCAACTGTGGCCTAACAGGGACGTCACAACACGTTTCCCTGCTAGGGCTTGGAGGGAAGGGGTGCTCTTGTTGCGTGCACAGCGCGGATGTCGATGGAGCCGAACTGCCCACGCCACTCCTGGCTGAGGCGCAGTCAATTGATTGTGTGAACAACGCCGCTGTTTAGCTGGGGCAGAAAAATGGGTAGCCGCCGGAGGCAGCTGCTGCGTGCACCAATCACCCTGAACCTCTCCCACCTGTACAACAGAGGCCAATGAAGGGGTGTTTGCGGCTGAGGAGCCAAGCCACACTCCACGTATTATATGCTTCTCAGTGTGACCTATAATACACTGTCCTCAAACACACCCTGTCAAGCAAGCAAGCTTTAAGAGACTCCTCAGGTTCTCTTAAAGAACGTACCGAGGAGCCCCTGGGTAACCTAAACAAGGTTTACCGTGCGCATTTCGCGTGGCCTACCCTTTAATGCATCATGTGCACGCAGGGAAGGGAGGCGGAACCAGAACCACAATGACTCAACCAGGAGGTGAGCTCCTCCTGGGCTAACCTACCTTACTCACCATGCATCGTGTGAATGCCGAAGTGAAGCGAACGCAAAACAACCCTATTGCGAGTTTTAAACAAGCCTAAGCGTTTTAAGCAACCCTACTTTAACGCTACGGCTACACACGAGCAAACACTTTCTTTTCTAACCTGTGAAGAGAAAACAAGGATGAATTAGGGTACAGGGAAAGCGTCACAGCGTGTGAATGCCTCAATTAGGCACATGCATCGCGAGCACAGCGCATATTCTAACCCTACGTGCGCGCTGCGCGCTCCATTCGCATCGCATACCTTTCATTCCTGTTTTGACCTGTGCAGAGCAAAGGAGATGAGCGCCCGAACCCCCAACAAACACAGTGTTGACAACCCTCACGTTTTGACGAAGCAACCAACACGAACGCAATGCAGGCGTGTGAGATGACACTGGCATACCTGAGAGGTGGGTTGTCCACCTGCTCCATGGTGTGGGTTGAATTCGAATACTTTTCTCTAAAGTTTATAAACGTTTTGATGCAACAGTGCAAACATTTCCTTTAGAACATTAAAAACTACGGCTCATACCTTCTTTTTCAAAAGCCGTTCACGCTTGCGCAACCTTGTTTTTGAAGTCCGCTTCCTTTGCGCTTGTCTGCGACTTTGAGTTATGTGTAAAAATGACGATTTCTCGCGTAATTTCGTCAATTTTCAGCGATTTGACCTGCTGAATCGCAACCCCCTTCCGCTAAACCGCAGGAATCGCTCCCTGTTGGTTACATTTTCTATTTTTTCCAGCTCCTGGAGATTTATGTCCTCCATTGGGAGTATTGCTCCGCCCTGGCCCTTGGTCAGGACGTTTACTAAAACGCTGTTCATACGGCAATCGCCGTCCGCATTAGAGCGGTCCACTGTACCCTAGTGGGCAAGCATATATGCTCTAGGGAGGGAGTCCTGAATTCAAACCCCACTACCCCGAAATTTTTACCAAACGTTTTTGTCACACGCTGGCAACTTTTGAGGAATGCCCCATCGAAGGGACATCATTCACGGTACATTACACTGTTTTTCGAGCGTACCCATAGTGTGATAGACTTCTATGAACTGATGAGGATGTTTTTGGTAAGTTTAATGCATTTTCTGAGGTAATTTTGGGGATATTTGAGCCTTTTTCCTTGGTCCTACTAGCTTAGCTAACTAGTACACCAGGGGGGAGTAAGAAAAAGTCAATGCCATGTCTTTCTTGGAGGGCTTGATCCAGGCCAAGCCCCCCTTAAAACCCTTTTGCTGATGCTTAGACTAAGTTAAGTATTTTTATCTCTCTTTTGAAGCCTAAAGTACACTTTCTCAAAGTAACCAGGGTTGTAACCCTAGCCCCCCATGAAGTTCACCCCTACCACTCAACTGAGCGGAGGTACCTTCCTTCATGGAGGATATACCGAAAAAAAATAGGCATTTCATGCTTTAGGCTTTGGAGGTTAAGCCTAGTGGTCTCCCACCCCAAGACCCCTATACTCAATTGTTTCTACCACTTATTGTGGTCCTACGTTTTAACTGTTTCTGAATTCAGTTGCTTGGCCAAGTCATTTTCTGTGTTGGCCTGACATCTATGCCCCACATTCCTAACCAGCTCCATTTCACCCAAGGGAGTGCACATGAAGTGCCTAATGCTATCCTGGAGGCCTGAGTCAGTCCAGGTTTCATATAAAATCTCTTGTACTATCCATTTGTGATTGAATCTTTGTGTTCATACCTGCATTGTCTATCTGCAGCCCTTCTGTGCTACACTGGATTCCAAAACCAATCATTGATTCGATCCACATCCTGTTCTTGCCCTACTTGCTGCTTTGGTTTGGGTTTTCAACTTAAAAACCTGCAAGATTTCATCACAATATCTAGGGCATTAAGCAAGGACATCTTTCTACTACAATTTTTATAAAAACATGCATCTGATGCAGAATTGGATTCTGCTGAGGTGTGTTGTCTTAGGAAATCTCTAGGCCGTCATTTGACGGATTTAGGTGTTGTCACTTCGCGCTTGCATGGATTCGTCCATAATTCCGCCATTCCTGCCTCTGCAGATATCCTCGCGAAAGCGTCGCTGAGTAGACCGCTTTCTGGGCCGAAAAGCAGCAGCCAGGAGACTGAGCAGAACCCAAGACCCCACCAAGGGGCAATTTAATTTCCTGACGACTTCCTTCGCCCTAAGATCAGGACAGCAGGTCACCAGCAGGTTTTAACAACCGGAGCGGATGTCCATACAGAGTCTGGCGTTGGGTTAGTGTCGCGCTGCGTCTCGGAGGGAGGGATGCACATGCACATGGTTTTGGCATGCTCCTAACCTAACCCAACCAAGCCACAGGAACCCCGGCAGCGCCATGAGCGCTGAGCTTTCTGTAGGAAATGTCACGAACACAGCAGCAAAAAGGCGCCAGCCATGGTGAGCGCCCATTTTTCTGTGTGAGAAAAGCTATAGGTATTTGAAAGTAGATGTGGAAACCAAGGAAAGGCCAAGAAAAAATCCCTTTTTCCTGAAAGTGTGACAGTGGTGGCCACCACAGCACAAGGGGGGAGTAACAAAAAGTGCTTTTCCAATGCTTTAGGGTATACGTTAGTTGTATTAGAGATGCTCTACGCACACAGGCATTTCTATCTTAGTATTGGCCCAACCAAAAGTGGTGATAACACATTTTGACCTATGGAACCAAACACTAAATCAGGATATGGAGTGGACCCCTGAGTCCCCTGACAACGTGAGGCTATTCATCTTTTCCTGAGTGGACTGAGAACTGACATATCCAGGGCAGAGCCTATGAATTTATCTATGTTTTCTCATGAATTCTTAGCTATCCTAGTGGTATGCACCCTAGGGGGCTGGGCACCTCTTTTTGAGAGGTCCTGGGTTCAATTCCCGGTCAGCCTAGCTAAGTAGGAAGTTCCCATGTGACATGGCAGTGACCTCATCGCCACATGCCCTGCCACCTCAGCACATATGGGACCCAAAACAAAGAGTGCACATCTCCTGAGATGGCACTATGGAGATTGAGTGACCATGGGGCAGTTTTCCAACTCTTCTCCAAAACATTTCAGCTATCTTTGTGAATATGCAATCCGATTTGCCCTGAGTTGCAGTTTCTGTGAATATTCTAACATCTTTCACTGTTTACACTGCAGCCCTTCATGCTTTGATCCTGATTCTCTTCTACTTGCTTATCTCTGGCTTGGGCTATCCTGGATTGGTTGTCTTTCAGCAAATAAAACATTTGACTCATCAAAAACAAGCAGCAGGAAACCCTACACCAGCAGCAAGCAGCAGGAGAGGCACAACAAAACACACAGTGTTGAAATCACTATAAAACCTTCCGAAGACAGGGCCCCCAAAAAGGGCGCCGGGGAACCACCCAGCCAAAACTGGCAACCAAGACGAGGGCAGCGACCCACCGGGAGAAGGGACACCAAAAACACGCGGACACACACCACGCTGGGACGAGAAAAAAAAAACAAAACAACAAACACCGCGGCCCGGAAGAGAAGGGATGGGACAGAGACCACGAAACCCAAGACCGGGACAATCAGCGGCCGACACCACAAAGCCCCCCCCCCCCGAAAAAAAACCCAAAGGGGAGAGGGGGGGGCAAACCCCACCAACGGCAACACCCGCACACCCCCGTGCCACAGGCGGCCCCCCAGGAGGGGCGGGGGCAAGCGGGGCGCACGCACGACCGCACGCACACCCCAACAACCGAACCAAGAGGGACGGGGCGCAGCCGAGACCCGAGCCGAGCACACACGCCCACACAGCACACCCCAACCAGGAAAAGCGGGGTACAAGCGAGGCGCGCACACAAACACACACACGTCCCAACACCCCAGCCGGGAGTGGCCGGGCGCGGCAGCAACCGAGGCCCGACCACACACCCCCGCACTGCGCCCCCAACCAGGAGGTGCCGGAGACCACGCAGGACGGGCACACAGGCACACACACCCCAACACCTTGTCTATGTCCGTCATTGCTCCAAAGAATTCTCTTTGAAAATCTCCAAAACCTTGATGTTATTGTTTCCCAAGGCCGTGAATTTCCACCAATTGCAAAATCTCGATTATCAATACAAGATTCCAAATACCACGAGAGAAACACGACGATTGGCAAGAAGTCAAAGCGACAAATGCATTAAAGCATACCCATAGCGACATGAATGCTCCATAATTCAAAACATAGTGCAAGAACACTGAAATCATTGGAAGCGTGCTAAAACCAAGACAGATCTCTCAGTATGTCGAAATCAGTACAATGCGATATCAAAAAGGAACCTCTGCATCGCTCAACAATTTATAATTATCTGAATCGGTATTCTGACTCTGCAGCACTGGCGATTTGCCCCGGCATTCCTATCTCTGTCCCTACATTCAAAGAGCGGGGTCCTGTTGCTGTCCTTTATACCCCTGAGCCCCGA
This sequence comes from Eutreptiella sp. 'Long Island Sound 2002', assembly GCA_964036045.1. Classification (NCBI taxonomy): domain Eukaryota; phylum Euglenozoa; class Euglenophyceae; order Eutreptiales; family Eutreptiaceae; genus Eutreptiella; species Eutreptiella sp. 'Long Island Sound 2002'. Next base: position 3,552,999 of record OZ038379.1, on the reverse strand, counting down.
GCCACTCACACTCCCCTCCCAAGACTGTTGCATCAGTGGAAAAAGCAACAGTCTGATATCTGGCGTGCACCGACCAACTATCCTAGCCCCGCAGTGGCGAGACAAGAGAAGGGGTGTATGGGATGCACAAGCAAAAACTTCTGGCATCACCCCAGATGGACGCTACACTTGTCCCAGAGGCGCCCCATCCTGCAACCAACAGGCCCAACCAACGGCTGGCCTACTCAACCGAGAAGAAAATCACTGTCCAATTGCGAAAAACAGAAGTGGTGTCTGGAAGTTGGCCCCAAGCTGACATATATCGGACGCGCAATGGACACAGAGAACAAAAGGTGGTATGCTAAAATACAAATCTGTCCCAACAGCTCATACAAGCAGGCACTGACAGCAAACACTGCGGCAGATGAATGGATCCCACTTTATTCATTGAAATGACTCACTGCAGTGACCTGCATAGAGAAGCATAACACAGAGGAAGAGGAAAAAAAACAACATACAGGAGGGGGGGGGGGGGGTACATTCCAAACATACATATATACACTGTCCTTATGCATGAAACCATTTGCAGTAAGAAAAAGTGCTTTTTCAATGCTTTGAGGCATACTCTAGTTGTATTAGGGATGCACTGAGCATCCAGACATTTTTATCTTAGTATTGGCCCCACCAAAAGTGGTGATAACACATTTTGACCTATGGAACCAAACACCCAATCAGGATATGGAGTGGACCCCTTAATCCCCTTTCAATGTGAGGCAAATCATCTTTTCCTGAGTTGACTGAGCACTGACATATCCAGAGCAGAGCCTATGAATTTATCTATGTTTTTCCATGAATTCTTAGCTGTCCTAGTGGTATGCACCCTAGGGGGCTGGGCACCTCTTTTTGAGAGGTCCAGGGTTCAATTCCCGGTCAGCCTAGCTAAGTAGGAAGATCCCATGTGACATTGCAGTGACCTCATCGCCACATGCCCTGCCAACTCAGCACATATGGGACCCAAAACAAAGAGTGCACATCTCCTGAGATGGCACTATGGAGAGAGAGTGACCATGGGGCAGTTTTCCAACTCTTTTCCAAAACATTTCAGCTATCTTTGTGAATATGCATTCCGATTTGACCTGAGTTGCAGTTTCTGTGAATATCCTTTCATCTTTCACTGTTTACACTGCAGCCCTTCATGCTTTGATCCTGATTCTCTTCTCCTTGCACACCTCTGGCTTGGGCTATTCTGGATTTACTGTATTTCAGCAAACAAAAGCTTTTCATCTCCAAAAACAAGCAGCAGGAAACCCTACACCAGCAGCAAGCAGCAGGAGAGACAAAAACACAGTGTTGAAACCACTATAAACGTTTCTGGTAGCAAGAGGCAGTCCGTCTCTGCGCACCGGCAGCAACCCCGCGCCGTACATCCAGTGCGCCGAGTACAGACACATATAAGCAGAAGGGCGAACGAAGATGGACACAAGGAAGGAGGACGCCGACGTGAAGACAGCGCCAGCGCCCGAGGCACCGGCAAGGCCAGCACCTGGTGAACCTGGACCTGGACCTAGCGGCGCTGTACCTTCGGAGCCCTTACATGGGCCAGTGGAAGTGGCTGAGGACTCGTTGGATGGACTCCAGACGGCCTTCAGGGCCCTCACAGTCGAAGAGGTGGTCACTCAGCCTGTGAAGAGGAAGAGAGAGAGCGAGAAGGATGCTGGAGACGAAGCAGACGAAGGAGAGGAACAAGGGCAAGACCTGACGAATGACCCTACCTTCGAAGGCGCACCAAGCGCTTCTGGCCTCCACGCATCACCCTCTCCTATAACCACCACACTCCCAGCCGCTGCAACATCCACTCCCATAACCAACCCGCCTATGGCAGAGGGCACAGGCTTTACTGGCATGCCTCCCTACCCCGCCAATGGTATGGGCCCACCTACCACTGCGCTCCCTGAGGCAACTACTGCCAGTGAGCCGGTGGCTTCCAGCTCTGCGCCGCGATGGTATGCGGCTGACTACCACCATCCACTACCCGCTACTGGAACCTATGTGGATGTTCCTGGGTATGCACCTGGGTATGCAACCTTGAGTGGGTTGAGAAGGGGACCTGAGTCTCTTGGAGGCAGGAGTAGAGGATCGGGGAGATCCTCCAACAGGTCCCTGACGCGGTCGGAGATCAACGAGGTGCTGCGAGGAGCCACTTCAAAAATCATGGGCGACCTCACCCAAGAGATCCGAGAGAAACTGGAGCCCCTGATGATACCGCCCCAAGCGTCACCTACCACGGTGGGAATGTCACCCCACCGAGTACAGGCTAACCACCTGGCGGCAGGGCTGACAAATACCCTGGGAAGCCTGAGGAGCCGACCGATGCCGACCCCTGCAGCTATACCGAGAAGTCCTTTCGTACCGAGAACGGCCCAGCCGCCCTACAGCCACGTGACAAACTCTACGAGGGCCGAGCTGGACCGGCTGGGGCTGACATCCTTGAGGGCAATGGTGGACGTGGAGCCTTATGGCTCTAGTGATCTAGGCGGAGACCCCTCTGATGATGAGCCGCCGTCGATGACTTCTACTTCGCCCTCAGAGGACGATGACCCGGAGGACCCCGAGGACCCAAAGGGGAAGAAGAAGAAGAAGAAGAAGAAGAAGACCCGAGGCCCTGAGGGACGCAGGTCTCAGGAGGCGAAGGCTATTGCCACCTCCAAGATCGTGGTGAACCTGCCTGAGTTCACAGGCAAGGACCTCAGCGAGTTCGCTGAGAATTTTTGCCGGTTTCTCCGATTGACCGGCCAAACCCACGCTAGTGGGCGAGTCAAGTGCGATCTGCTCCTGCAGTGCTGCAAGACCAAGTACCTGGAGAAGCAGGTCAGGCAGATCGTAACTAACTCCGCCACCTTTGCCGATGTGTTGGTTGCCCTGGAGAGGCAGTACCCGACCTACGAAACCGACCTCTCCATCAGGGCCGAGATCCAGAACCTGCCCGTGCTGCCCAACAACCCCAAACCTGGCAGGGTCTCTGAGCTGTTGGCTGACCTGGATCACTGGGCTGGACGACTGACGCCTGGTTCCTACAGCAGCGACGACCTGCTGTTCTGGTTGGTGGCCAAGCTCCCTCGAGAGCTGTGGGACGAGTGCCGTTCGACGGCGGAGCGCAAGGCTAGATCCCTCCGCTACGAGGATCTATGCGTGCTACTCCTGGACCTGGCGCTGGAGAAGGAGAGCGACCAGCATTTGAACAACTACCGTCCTGGTGGTGGAGGTTCTGGAGGCCATGGCAAAGGGTACCAAGGGTCCCGACCTGGGCAGGGGACTACCCCCAAACACGCCCACGCCCGTATCATGGAGAACGTTAAGGAGCTATTCTGGTGTGATGCCAGGGACGAGCATGGCCACCTGCAGCACGCCCCTGACCGCGAGCAGCGAGACTGCTTCGTAGTCCAGGGGAAGCAGCAGGAGAAGAACACCGGCGCCAAAGCGAAGCTGCCGGATCATTACAGGTGCACCATCACGTGTGCATTCTGCGGGAAGCGGAAGCACTACGAGGATGAGTGCTACCATAAGCAACGCCTATCGGCGAAGCTTAAGAGAGGCTCAGGCAAAGCTGGAGGCAAAGGCAAAGGCAACGACTCCGGCAAGGGCAAGTCGAAAGGACGTGGTCAAGGGCAAGACAAGGGTCAAGGTGGAAGAGGAGGAGGCGCTAACCGCCAGCCCGACAACAAGAACAAGGACAAGAACGGAGGCAACCCCAACCCTAATCCAAGGCGGAACTCCGAGCCCTCTGGAGGGCAGTCTGGTCCTACCACACGCTCACAAACGCAGGCCCAGCAAGAACAAGGAGCCAAGCGTGAGCATGAAGGTGGTGATGACGGCAACGCTAAGAAGAGGAGCCGTTTCATGAGGATGGCCCGCAAATTGCAGAAAAAGGGGTTCCAGGTGACCTGTCCCGCGGAGTTCTGACGGGGACGCTCTGGTGGCACCCAAGACCTGGTGTTTTGGGTACGTATCCGACTAGGGGGACGCGAATACCTGGGGGTATTGGATACTGGCGCCACAATATCTATGGTGGCCAAGAAAATTTTATCTTGTGGGAGCCTGAAGAACACCATGACCACCGCTGCTATACGTATGGGGGATGGACATGTGGTGCACAGCTGCGGGGACTGTGAAGTGGAGGTACCTATGGGCTCCCGGACTATCGCCCATCGGTTCTATGTGATGGACACTGAGGCCTTCGACTTTGTACTGGGGACTGACTTCTTCGTACAGCACTCCCAGATACAATCCCTGACGCTGCAAGCGCCCTACCTCCTCTACGTGGACCACGGCAGTGGCAGAGAGTCTGTGCCACTGGAGCAGTCGGAACATACCTCGAGTTACCTGAGGCTATCGAAGGAGGAGCCTTCAAACATGATGGCGGCCTCCAAAACTGAGGACTATCAACTATTGGGGGAAGTCCTAGACCAAGGTCTGAAGGAGTTGGGTTACTCTCGAGAAGACCTGAGTGTGGAGTTGTTTGCCAGCGACAAGCAGCATGTACTGGACCTTTACTGCAGCAAGGGGAAGAACTGCAGCCACAAATTTTACTGGCCCTCTTTCGGGATGGCCTACGGGAACCCCAGGTTCAGTGAACTAGGGAAGGTGCTGACCAAGGTGGCCTTGGAACGTTCCCGTATGGTCCTGTGTTCCCCCGATTGGGGAGCCCATGGGGGCAACGAATACTGGCGAAACCTCCTGGACAGGCTGACTATCAGCTCTGTTCGGTTACCTGATGAGGCGATCTACGTGCCTCTGGGGCGTAAGACGCCTATTGGGAAACCCGGATGGGGGAGTATGCTGAGCGTGGTGGACGGAGGTCTTACCTCCATCCCCTGGGAGGATCTGGACCCGACTCTGGTCCGGGCTATACAACGAGAAAGCGAAGGACTCGCCTTGGCTGACTTGAAGAATCGCCTACGACCTCAAGATGCTGTTGAGACTACACCCGGAGGAGATGAGTACGTCGTGACTGACACCAACGCCCCCAACTCTCCCTGTCATGTACCTGTTCCTGATGCAGTCTCTGAGTGTGGACTATCTGAGCTACCTAGCTCTATCCACTCAGATGACGAAACTGAGCCCGACGCCTTCTTCGTGCAGACCTGTGTGGAGGAAGTGGAGAACGCCGAGTACGTCGCCCCACTGAAACCCCTACTCTCCATGAGGGTGGAAGACCCCGTGGACGAGGAGCTGGACCCTCGATCCAGGCTAAGGGAGTATGTGAATTCCAAGAGGAAGTTGGTGGCCAAAAAGCTATGCTACGCGAAGCCTACCCGCAGCTCATGGCCACTGAAGAAAGGACGTATGGGAGACCTATCCCAATTGAAGGAGGACCTCGAACAGAAGATCACCACCTGGCAAAGGGAGGTAGATCTTAAGCTCATGAAGAACGTGTGGGGCGTCCATGTGAGGACCCCAGAGGAAGACGACCTCTCCGAGGAATGTGTATGTGAACCCCCTCGAGCGTGCCTATGTTGCCATCGTCCACCAGAGATGGTTGAGCAAGACCTTCTATATGCCTACCAAGGGCTGAAGGACACTACCACAGGCGAGGAGTCGGTGGATGACCACCTCCCGACGTCTATTACTCAGGGGGCAAGCAACTTACACTCTGACGGGGACATGGAGGACAAGATCAAAGTATTGGACCCGCGGGTGCAGAAGCTTATAAGGACCTATCTGGAGGTGTTCGGAGAACTACCCCCTCCAGCCTCATGTGACAAGCTGGTACAGATGGACCTCAAGCTGAAACCTGAGTTCGTGGGTCACAAGATCCGGAGGAGACCCTATCCAGCTCCTAAAGAGCAGGCCGACGAGATTGAGCGACAGATACAAGAATGTATCGACGCTGGCCTAGTCCTGGAGTACAAGGATGGGGACTACCCCCTACACTGCAGCCCCTGTTTCCTGGTGGCTAAACCTGGGTCTACAGCCATACGGCTGGTAGTGGACTACGGAGAGCTGAACAAGAAGACGCTGAACCACTCAGGGTCCATTCCCAATATGGAGTCTACCCTGGAGAAGATAGCCTCCTGTCGCTACAAGACCAAAATAGACAAGAGGAGCGGATTTTGGCAAGTGGACCTGACGCCCAACGCACAGGAACTACTGGCCTTCATCACCCCTCAGGGGAGGGTGTTCAAGTGGAAGGTCATGCCGTTTGGCGTGGCTAACGCACCCGCTCTATTCCAAGAGCTGATGAACAAGATCTTGTCCATCCTACGAAGGAGACCTAAGGTGCAGGAGCTCATATCCCGTGGTGCCCAGATGGAGGCTCACATCGACGATGTATGCCTCGGGACCAATACCCAGGAGGATCACCAAATCCTCTTGGGTGAGTTCTTTGCGGTCTGCCAGGAGAACCACACACGACTCAAGCTGGAGAAGTGTGAGTTCATGCAGGACACCATGCAGTACCTGGGGTTTGACGTTGGCTATGGGTGGTGGACCCCAGCGGCCTCTAAGGCCAAACCCCTGATGGATGCCAAGGTACGACACGAAGACCCCAAGAAAGGACTTCATGATGTACGCAGTTTCATTGGGGTGTGCAACTTCTATCGCCGCCACATCAAAAACTTCACCTACACCAGTGCCGTTCTGACGGACTTGATCAAGAAGAGTACTACTTGGCGCTGGGGCCCACAAGAGCAACAAGCGTTTGACGAGCTCAAAGACAAGGTAGCCAACGCTAAGTGCTTGGGTGTGCCTAGGGCACAAGGGGAGATTATCCTGGTGACCGACGCCAGCAATGTGGGCGGTGGTGGAACGTTGTTCCAATGGCAAGCACTAGAGAAGGAGGAGTTCGACTCGGCCATTTCCCAATGGGGGACGGAAGGTCTCAACCGAGAGGGAACCCTCAAGCACAGCTACCCTGACGACAAATGGGTCCTAGTACCTCTGGGCCACTGGAACTGGAAGTGGAACCAGGCCAGGGGGAACTACTCCACCTATGAGCAGGAATTGCTCGCGGGTATGCTGGTGCTATCCTCACAAGCACGACTGTTGGGGAGTAACCCTGTGGTCTGGCTGTGCGACCAAGAACCGGTCCGTAGTTTCCAGAAGGGTCCCCCACCTGAGAAGGCCAAGCTACGGCGCTGGTGGACCTACCTCAGTCAACTACGGCTGACGGTACACCATATCCAGGGAGTGCAGAACGAGTGTGCCGACTACATCAGCCGCAACAACTTCGACGCCCTGATTGGTGCCCGGTCTGAAGCGCTGGCTAAGGAGGCGTTCAGCTGTATGGACGTCCACTTGGACCTCAACATGACGATGATACGCCCCCTGGATGGACTCCAACAATCGGAGTACCTGAAAGAGTTTGGGGATATCTACAAGCGCCTGGAGAAACGCCTTGAACCCCTCCTGGTCAACCAAGACCAGTGGAAGAGGGACAAGAGCTACCTCTGGCACGAGGACCGCATTGTGGTGCCTAGTGACAGAGTCCCAGCGCTGCTGAAGTGGACCCATGAGTCCAGCGGTCATGTGGGTGCTGACCGTACCCTGAGGTTGTTCAAGCAGTGGTTCCACACTACGTGGACTCACGACCAACTGCGGAAAACCCTCCAGCCTATCGTGGACAAGTGCCCGTGCAGGTCCTGTAAACCAGGGGATATCAGGGACAGAGGTCTCTACTCGACCCTGCCCATCCCTCACTGTGCTAACAGTGTTCTATACGTGGACTACACGGAGATGCCAAAGTTCGGGGGCTATGACTTCGCCCTCGTGGTAACCTGTGGGTTGACCAGGTTTACCAGGGTGTTCCCATGTACCAAGCACATTACCGGGGAGGAGACTATCAAGATACTCCTGGAGGATTGGTTTTGTGTCTATGGGGCGCCCAAGGAGATCAAGTCCGATGAGGACGTATGAGTACGCTCAGATACCGGTTGGTACAAGAGGGTCCTGAGATCCCTCAATGTCCGGGTGTCTACGGGGATTCCCTACTCGCACACGAGCAAACCCCTATGTGAGCGACAGATCCGTGTCCTGAAGGAGAATGTACGGATATGGTGCAAAACTGAACGCACCAGAGACTGGGTGAGACTACTCCCCATCATATCCTTGATGATCAACTCCGAAGAGAGTTCAGCTACTGGCTACTCGCCCCATGAGCTATTTCTAGGGCGCCCGGCATGGTTCCTACATGCCCCCTATCCAGAGGACACCCATTCTTCTGTGGGTGAATGGGTCCAAGAGCAACAAGCGAAGGTGGACAAGGCCAAGGCTATGCTCCAGAGAGTGAGGGAGCGTCAGTGGAACAAGAAGAACAAGCACCGAGTACCGGCCACCTACCAAGAGGGGGACTGGGTGCTGGTGCACCACAGTCGACTACCCGCCTGGCCACGCTCTACCAGCGATGACCCATACTTCGGGCCGTACAAGATTCTATCAGTGGATGGACACCGTATCACCGTGCGGTGTTCTCCCCGTCTAGGGGGGACCCTGGTGTGCGCTGCTCAACATCTGAAGCGCTACTATGATCCTGAAGACCTCTGTGGGGAGGAGTGGGAGCTGAACGATGAGGAAATCGCCGCTCTGGACCTACAAGGGGCTGCCAGCCCTATGGAAGTTGAAGGTGAACTCCCCGACATGAACGCCGAGGAGATGGCTAAGGAGGGCTTCTACCTGGTGAAGTCTGTCCTACACCACCGCTATCGCCAGGGTTGGTCTTCCTCACCCTCTGGGAAGGGTTTGGGGTCGAAGAGGCCACCTGGGAGCCCTTCTCTGCGTTTGTTCTACCTGAGGGACGCCTAAACTCAGTTCTGGTGGACTACTTGTCCCAGAACAACCTTGGTGAGTTGCTGAGGCTCGCTGAGACGCTTGCCTCCAAGACTAAAGCTAGGGACTGAACCTTACCCTTACCTGCCAAAGCGTATGTGTGAGTGTGCTATTCCTAAGGTCCTGAGAGCAAGCCGCAGAAGTGGTGTCCTAATTATACCCAAGTCTGCACGCTTGCTAAACCTGGAGGGTTGGCTTATTGATGCCACGGGGTACGCCCCAGGTCCCCCCTCCCCTAAGCGCCCAATTTCTGTGCTGGCGCAAAACCTTTGGGGAATACCCAGCGTACTAATCCAGGTATTGTTTTCCCTACCTATCTGTCTACTACAGGGAGGGGTGGCCAAAAGCTATGAAGGCATGAAAACACCGTTTTGCTAAGTGGCCAAAACACTGACCTAACCACTGACACTGCCCACCAACCCTGCTAAAATTGCAGGAAACGGGTGGGACAGTGACACACGCACTACAGGTCCTACACACCCTACAGTGGCACCATCCTGGTGGGCGAGCACTGCTGCAACTGGCTCAAGCCCCCACTCAGGACTACCACTCCTACACGCACACTCTACTGGGTGTTGTTGAAGAACATGTCGTGGGTCCTAGCGACCCTCCTGTGAAGAGAACGAGAGAACACAGCGCTGCTAAGCAACTGTGGCCTAACGGGGGACGCCACCACGCGTTTCCCCTGCTAGGCCTCGACGGAAGAGGTGCTCTTTTTGGGTGCACAGCGCAGATGTCGATGGAGTCGGACTCCCTGCTCTGTCACAGGCAGAGGGGAGTTATCTGTTTGTGTGATCTGCGCCCTTGTTTAGCAGGGCATGAAGAAAATGGTATGCTGCTGCACCAATCGCCCTACCTGCCCACCTGTAAAGCAAAGGCAAATGAAGGGGTGTTTGCTGCGGAGGAACCAAGCCACACTCCCCGTATTATACGGTTCTCAGTGTGACCTATAATACACTGTCCGCAAACGCGCTGAAGGATCAGCTCCCCTGTCAAGCAAGCAAGCGTTAAGGGACTCCTCAGGTTCACTTAAAGAACGTACCGAGGAGCCCCTGGGTAGCCTAAACAAGGTTTACCGTGCGCACTTCGCGTGGCCTACCCTTTAATGCGTGTGTGAATGCGCGAGCATGCACGAGTACCTTGGGCAAACCTGCCCATCTCAACCTCAATCACGAACTCCACCAGGGGGTGGCCCCGCCTGGGCTTACTCACCTTACCTACCGCTGGAAAGAGAGAGCAAGTGGGCACGTGAGGGGCGCAAGCGAAAAACGTTGCTATGCATCAGTGTGTATGTTCTAATCAGTGCAACAAAAAGGGAGGTTTGTGCTGTAAGAGCAGTTGTCACAGTTGCCCCGCATTGCACCGCAGGGCAGGACCGGTAGCCCCCCGTGACAACCGCTCCCTGGCCGAAGGCCATCTGTTTTGACCCTAATCTCACCTCTAATCATCTGCAATCTTTCTAATCAATCCCTCTATCGCGTCCTATCGTTGTTAGCGCTGCTACAAGACTCGTTCACGGAGACACGACACGAGCAATGTGTATGCGGCATGCGAGACGAGAATACCTGTAGTTTATACCTGATTCATTGAAGTCTTTTCGTTGATTTTCGAATTCTTGGATTTTTGATACTTCTATTAGTGTGGGTGGAATCTGTATGTTTATTTATCAATGTGTGTCTCGTCATTTTCAAGACTACGTGAGACATACGTTTATAATGCCATTATTTCTGCATTTTCCGGCGCTTCGCTAGGAGCCGCTCCTGCGCGCCGCCTTTTTATGCGTAGGAATTTCTTGATTTTAAAAATCTAGAGGTGACTATAATTTTTATAGAAATGTGCTTCTGATGCACAATTGGATTCTGCTCAGGTGTGTTGTCTTAGAAAAATTCTAGGCCGTCATTTGACGAATTTTGGTGTCGTCGCTTCGCTTTTGCTTGGATTCGTCCATAATTCTCCCATTCCTGCCTCTGCAGATACCCACGCGCAGCCTCGCTGAGTAGGCCGTGTTCGGGCCAAAACGTAGCAGCCTGGAGAGACTGAGCAGAACCCAAGACCCCACCAAGGGGCAATTTAATTTTTTTACGACTCCCTTCGCCCTAAGACAGGTCACAGGTCGCCAGCAGGTTTACGAGAACCCATGCGAGTGTGTATATTGTGTCTTGCGTTGGGTTTGTGTCGCGCTGCGTCTTGGAGGGAGGGATGCACATGCACATGTTTTGGCATGCTCCCAAACTAAACCAACCAAGCCACAGGAGCCCCGGCAGCGCCATGAGCGCTGAGTCTTCCGTAGGAAATGTTACAAACAGAGCAGCAAAAGAGCGCCAGCCATGGTTAGCGCCCATTTTTCTGTGTGAGGGAAACTATAGGTATTTTGAAGTAGATGTGGAAACCAAGGAAAGGCCAAGAAAAAAATCCCTTTTTCCTAAAATGCGACAGTGGTGGCCACCACAGCACAAGGGGGGAGTAAGAAAAAGTGCTTTTTCAATGCTTTGAGGCATACTCTAGTTGTATTAGGGATGCACTGAGCATCCAGGCATTTTTATCTTAGTATTGGCCCCACCAAAAGTGGTGATAACACATTTTGACCTATGGAACCAAACACCCAATCAGGATATGGAGTGGACCCCTGAATACCCTTTCAATGTGAGGCAAATCATCTTTTCCTGAGTTGACTGAGCACTGACATATCCAGAGCAGAGCCTATGAATTTATCTATGTTTTTCCATGAATTCTTAGCTGTCCTAGTGGTATGCACCCTAGGGGGCTGGGCACCTCTTTTTGAGAGGTCCAGGGTTCAATTCCCGGTCAGCCTAGCTAAGTAGGAAGATCCCATGTGACATGGCAGTGACCTCATCGCCACATGCCCTGCCACCTCAGCACATATGGGACCCAAAACAAGGAGTGCACATCTCCTGAGATGGCACTATGGAGAGAGAGTGACCATGGGGCAGTTTTCCAACTCTTTTCCAAAACATTTCAGCTATCTTTGTGAATATGCATTCCGATTTGACCTGAGTTGCAGTTTCTGTGAATATCCTTTCATCTTTCACTGTTTACACTGCAGCCCTTCATGCTTTGATCCTGATTCTCTTCTCCTTGCACACCTCTGGCTTGGGCTATCCTGGATTTACTGTATTTCAGCAAACAAAAGCGTTTCATCTCCGAAAACAAGCAGCAAGAAACCCTACACCAGCAGCAAGCAGCAGGAGAGACAAAAACACAGTGTTGAAACCACTATAAACCTTTCTTTTGCCCAGCTTATGCGTGCGAATGTACTCCTCCAGCCCTTCGTTTCCCTTCCCAACGAACTTGGCTGCCTCCTCATCTGTCCTATCTGGATAATCAATCCAAGCAATAACAAGCACAAGCTTTCGCCCCCGTCCGCGACCCACAAAATGATGATCCACCACCTGCTGGACCATGTATGTATCAACAGTGGGGGGAATAGGCTTCTCAGAATAATAGCCACAGGGCAGCGAACGGCCCTCCACATCCTGAATGTACGGCTTGAGGCGATCTGTCTTGAGAACCTGAAATCCAGAGGCCTCACGGCCCTCATTGGTAATAACCTCATATCTGTCGCCCCCAACCCACCGACGAACCTCGTACGGGCCCTGCCAGATGCGCTTCAGCTTGTCAAAGCGCCGGTCATCTGGTCGGACCTTGACCCAGACCTTATCACCCTCCTGAAATCTCTGAGCCCTGTACTTGGCTGTCAGGTCCCTGGACAGGCGATCATGAATCGCAGTGAGACAGTCCCGGACTTCCTTACGCTCTGACGCAACCCTTTCAAAAAACTGGAGAGCATCTTCAGCCCCATCCCCCGGCACAAACGGCGGCACATCCCCAAACCCCACTGGATCCCTCCCAAATACCAACCGATGGGGGGAATATGGGGCAATGAGGCCTGGCAAGTCATTGAGGCCCCACACTGCAAGTGAGAGTGTTTGAATCCACTTTCCTGGCCTCTGATGCAAACATTTCCGCAACGCCATTACAACTGCCTTTACTGCAGCCTCCGCGCGTCCGTTAGAGGATGGGTAATAAATAACGCTTTGATGCTGTTCAATTCCTGAAAGGGCACACAGATGCTGAGTAAACGCAGAAGTAATAATACTCTGATTATCAGCAAAAAATGCGCGCCGGAAGCCCCATGAAAAAAACAACACGCTCCAAAAAGAGCTCAGCAGCTTTACGACTGTCCAACCCACGTTTGGTCGTGGGGATGGCCAAAACATAGCCTGACAGTCTACATACAACTACCATACAATAATCATACTTAACACCACCAGACTCAGCTTCAGGCAAGTCCACAAAATCAATAGACAAACTGCTAAACACATCAGAAGGAATAGGGAAATGATCAACACTCCCCGGCTGCTTGCCTGTGCGAGGTTTGGTTTGCTGACACACCGCACATGCATCACACACCGTCTTAACCTGTGCCTTCAAATCAGCACGTGACAGACCAGGGAAATAAAATTTACGATCCACCATCAGCAGTGTCTTGTCGAACCCCCCATGAACATAGGAGTGACAGGCTAAAATGACTTGCTGAAGCAAACCCCTGGGGACCGCATACTTCCCTTTAAAGCGAATGCGATGTCTATACAAACCAAAATCCTCAAGGTCAGCCGGCGTACGAACAGATGGATCATCCTGACGCAAAGCGGCATATACCCCTGACCGGTATGGATCAGCCTTATACTCAGCTGTCCAATCAGTGAAAAGCACATTCACCTCAGGGGGCACCGTCAGGCTCCGCACCCGAGTCAAATCGGGGGAAAGCGCCCCTGTCAACGGCTCCAATTCTTCCCATAAGGAGTCAGAAACACATGCATAGGCAGGGATCAATCCCTGATGCGACCAATCCTGCTCACTGAGATTGCGTAACAATGTCCGCACTGTTTTTTTCTGACTGCGACACATACGAGAGGGGAAGTCAAACCTGTGACGTAAAGTTCTGAGCCTGGATTCATGGACTTTCCTGGACTGTTCATCCTCCAAAGTCATCCTGCATAAGCGAGAAAAATCAGGAGGCTGAGAAGGTGACTGCTCGTGACCTGCAGACGCTTTTGCCTGGAACTGTCGGTACCACATCACGTACACACGAGACAACTCAGCAGGGACACCCCTGGCCACCTGTGAGTCTGCCCACTGCCGCTCCTCTCTCTCGGCAACCTCCCACCCCTCAACATCCTCGGCACTGCCCATGATAGACACATCCGGAGCTGCATGTGCAGCCAGATATGCCCAGCGACTCAGGACGTCTGGCACTGTATGGTCTTCCCCTTTTATATAAACCACCTCTAACTGAAATTTTGCCAGAAACTGATGCCAGCGCCCTCGCCTACCAATGGGACCTGAGACGGTGTCAAAATCCTCACGGGTCCAGGTCTCCAAACTTTTGTGGTCAGTCAAAACTTTGATCTTGACCTGCTGACCAGCCAACCAACTACGAAATTTGTACAGGGTGGCTACAATCGCAAAAGTTTCCTTTTCCCGGATGTGCCACGCCCGCTGTCCCTTCCCAGGGTCCCCTTGCAATTTGCGAGAAAAAAATGCAACTGGACGCAGGGGACAGGCACACCCCATCTCATGAGGACAAGAGCAGGTTTTCTGCTCCAAAGCAGCTCCAATCGCATATTGCGAACTATCGCACCTCAGCCAGAACGGTCTGTCAAGCTTAGGCAAGAAAAGCTCTGTGGCAGCCTTAAGCTGAGACACGATCTCATGAAAGCACGACTTCATTTCCTCGGTGCAGTAAATCTCATTCTTAAATTTGCAAAGCTGCTGCGGAGTCAACCCCTTCCTGTCCTTAACCGGAAGCTGTGCCCTGAGAGACTGAGCCTGCCGTTTTTTTCGCTTCTTGGTAAGCTCCAGTCCCCTGAGAGAGTCAGTAAGAGGTGCAGAGAGATGTCCAAAGCGGTCTATATAAACAGCGTACCACTGGACAAAGCCAAGGAACGCTTTCATGTGCGTGGGCGTGCGTATCATGTCTGGGGTCCAGCGTGCTATAGCTGCAGTCTTAGCCGGATCTACCGTGCGACGGCCCTTCATCAGGATCTGCCCACAGAACCGCACCCGACACACGAAAAGCTGACACTTAGAAGGCTTAATGGTAAGGCGCGCACGCTCCATTATCTCAAAAAAATGCCAGATCTCCTGGAAGTGCCGCTCCAAACAATCTTCTGTTGGGGGCACATCAAACTCTGGGTTATCCTCATCATCAGGCGTGCCATGACACACATCATCTATGTAAGGGCGGGTACCGTACGCATCCGTGAATTCCTGCAGAACCCGACAGACCATGCGCTGATAGGCCTGCGGGGCTGTTTTGAGCCCCATGGGTAGTACTGTCCATTGGTACAGGCCCCATGGGGTCACAAACGCCGTGTAGGGGCGGGAGCTGAGGTCCAAGTGCATCTGGTGAAACCCATCTTCCAAATCAAAGATGGACCAGATTGCATTCTTGGCCTGTTTCAAAAAAATATCATCGACGACGGGCAGCGGGTACTGCTCACCATCGATTTGTGAATTCAAATAGCGGTAATCGATGACTAGCCGCCATTTGCCCCCTGGCTTGGGCACACAGAAAGCCCTGGCCGCCCATGCCGAGTGGGAGCACTCCAACAAACCCCGTTTAAAAAATTTAGCAATTAACTCACGGAATGCTTCATCCCTAGCCCCCACTGTGCGATATGGCGCAACACGCTGTGGCACTGCCCCTGTCTTCAGCTGGATAGAGGCTGCAGCATCCTCTGGATTACCCCTCAGTGACGGATCCGGCTCCAAAAAAATATTTGCTTCGAAAATTTGCTTGAAGCGTTCCATAAGGCGCGCACGATATTCAGCACACCTCCGATCCGCCATATCAGCTTCACCTACTGACCGAACACTCCTATTCTCCATCTGAAAAAAAATCAGGAGAATGAGGATGCAAAGCAGATAAACGTGCAACCCTGACATTCTGAACCCCGCGCAACAGGTCCCCCTTTCCTTGCGGACAAAACGCCGGTACTTTCTACCCCTAGTGGGTAAGACAGCACTGGTTCCACCCTCATCAGAGAAGCCACTGTCCAGCGGAGGCAAGTCACTATCAAGGCACTGATCACAGTGCCCACAGGTATCTGCACAAACTAAGTGCCGATGCTCACCTTCACCCACTAAACCAGAATCATCCTCCCATCGCTTATCGTGGGACTTAGTGACCCGTAGCCCCATCGCATCAAAGAGCACAACTCTGGTTGTCCACGCTGACGACTGTTTAGAAACTATGCCACTGTTATCACAATATATTGGGATGTCAGGATCCAAATCCCACCAATCAACTGCAGCCTCCCCCATCTGCCAAAGCCATGACTGGTTTTTTTGCACAGGGATCAGCATAATGCCCCTAGCCTGATCAAGCAAAATTTTATCAACTGTCTGCTGCAGTAAATAATGCGGAGGGTGAAGCCACAAAAAGTAATCAGGGTGGTCACCCTTGCCCGGGGAAGCGTATGTAGTGTTTAGAATGAGAAAAAATATTCTCGAAAAAAGTGAAACGAGACAAAATAATCGCTCATTTCATATGAAACGAGAACTAAAAATCGCTCATTTCATGAAAAACACCCTGTTTTTCGAAAAAATGAGAAACTGGCATCCAAATCAATAACACTGCGGTGTTTCAGGCTCAGCAATCAGCTCCTTCAAGCGTTCCTTGTGTTTTTGACAGTATGGTGTTGGGGTATTTGCATTCTTGTATTTCCTAGAGGCTTTTGGATGGTTGTTGTTATTACCTAGAGCTTTTAAAAAGTACACAAGGCCCTGGCCTGATACAACATCTGCAGGAGGTCACAGGCAGAGGTAAGCGTTGATAGTCGCAGATGCATTGCGCCTGTGGGATTTGCGATTGTTTGGGTTTCATGTTTTCGATATTTGCTGTGATTGATTGTTGTTATATGTTTGTATATGTTTATCATTATCGGTTACTGTCACTTCAGGGTTTGTTTGTATGGCATGATTTGCTATTATGCGTGCTCTGTTGCATGGTAGCATCGTCTCGTTGAGGTTCTGCGGGTATGGGATTGCCGTCCAAGGAGTCCGAGTCGTTTGTTCTAGCGCCTTTTGTTCAAGCGTCGCAGGCGTTAGTGCTTCTGTTCTTCCAGCGAGATCTTACAGACGTCCAGTCTCACTTCTCTGTTTTATCTCTTGAAGATGCGTCGACAGCAAGCTGAGAATGCTTCACCGTACTCACTCCGAAGTTGCTGCGACCTGATGTGCCTGGTTTTGTTTTTCGCAGCCACTGTCATGTTCGTATTCACGTGATTTTTGGCGTGTTCTCTCTGCTCTTTTTGACCCCTGACGCGTAGAACTGTGCTTTGCGAGATCTTCGTGGAAACGTGCAGCTCAAGTACGCGCCATCTGAGTTTGCCGGTTGTTCGCCGAGGAGTTCTTCAACTCCTACACCTTGAACGGCACTTTCAGCAGCAGGTAGTAGTCTTCGTGCAAGTTTTCTTGAGCAGTCTCCTTGAGCAGCAGCGAGTGGAATAGCAGCTCGACGCGAACGCGGCTTCTTCTTTGTCGCTCGGCGCTCCATCTTCGTGGCGCCAGGCGCTTCAAAGTTTACATGACAACTGATCTTCTTTACGGACTTAATGCTGCTGCCTGGAGACCTTCTAAGAACGAACTTCTGAGACCAAAGTACTGTTGTGAGTGTGCGTCTCTGTGTGCGTGTGTTCGCACGTGCTTGTAACAGCTAGTGATTGAATTTACAACTGTGAAAAACGGGTATGGCCCTGAGGCTCCACAGGACTCCGAAGTGTGCCTTTTTGGCCTGCCTGTGGCACACTGAATTGCACCTTTGCTTCAGTTTTCACGGTCACTGTTGCATGTTCAAGCTCAGAGTTCTGTGCGCTGTTGGGTAATGACAGTTGTGTTTTTTTTTCTCACAGAATGACGTCGACTTATATATATGTGGCTCTGCTAGCCCTTTGTGAGAGCCTTTGTTTCTGTTTGTATATTAGTGTGAAAGGCTGCAGTGTCACTCTTTGAGTGGCTCTTCTTCAGTGTGTGGGCTTGTTTGGGAACGCATACAGAGATGTTTCAGCACTTTGAATGCTGTGTGTTTGTTTGAATACCTGCTGTTTTTTTGATTTTTTTTGGATGTTTGAAAACTTCTTTTGAATGCAAAACCAGCAGGAGGTTTCAGCGCAAGCAGGAAAACAATCATTGGAGATACTGCAGTCTTTTCAAAACCAGCATGGAGGTTTTATATGACGAAACCACTTCTAACTTCGTATGGCCGCATTGACCAACATGTGTATTCAACGGGTACCATTCATCGTAGGAAGTGCACTCATTGCTGCCTGGAGATAACATCAACAATGCCTCGTTGTTTTTTGGTAACATCAACTATGTCAAGACATATCGAAAAAAATGAAACGAGAAACAAAAATCGCTCATTTCATATGAAACGGAAAAAAAAATCGTTCATTGAAACGAGAAAAAAAAGATGGCTCATCTCATTTGGGCAAAAAAAGTCTCATTCCAAACACTAGGTGCGGCGCCTTCCGGGGTGTGCGGTGGCTTGTTTTGGTTAGTCCTTCAGGTTAGGGTCAGCCGTGCCGTGGTGTGCCGCTCTGTGCCGCGTCGGATCGCGTCGTGCTTTGGCGTGTTGTGCTTTGGGGTGCCTTGTCGTGGTGCGTTGCACTGTGGCGCGCTGCGGTGCGGTGTGCTTTGCTGCCTCGTGTTGTGCCGTGGTGGGTCAGTGGAGGTCAGCCTGGCCTGTGTCGTGGTGCAGAGTGCGGGTCGAAGTGTGGCCGGCTGGTGGCTGGGGGGTGCGGTTAGGTGTGGGTGGCTCTCTGGGTCCGTGCTGTGGGGGCCTGGGCGTGCCGTCCGTGCTGGTGGGTCGGGTAGGTGTCCGTGGGGTTGCCCTCCCTGGGGGCCTGTGCCGTGGTTCCGTGCCCTCTGGGGGTCCCGGTCCCTAGCCCTGGGTGCTGTGGCCGTGCCTTTGTCTTCTTCCGGTGCCTGTGAGGTGGCCCTTGTGGTGGCCGGGGTCGTCGCCTGGGGGTGAGGGCGTGGTGGTGGGCTGCGCGGCGGTGTTCCCAGCGGCTTCCTCTGTGGGTGTAGCGCGTTCTCCACGTGTGGGTGTGCCCTTCATCCCCTGTGTGGTTTCCGGTGGCTGGTGGGCGTGCGCTGGTGTGATCCGTACGGCGTCCGGTTCGCGGTTTGGCGGCGTGTGTCGGGGGCTTGCGCCCCAGGGGGTCGTGCGGTGCCCGCTGGGGGTGGGGGGGCGCTGGTCCCTTCGTCGTGGCATGCCCTTCTTGTGTCTGGGTCCTGGTGCCCGCCGTGATGTCCTCCGTCTCTGCGCCCCGGTCCCTGTTCCCTCCCCTCTCTGGCCCTTGGGTGGTTTTCTGCTCCCACGTTGTGTCGCTCCCGGTGCCCTGTCCCTAGGGGCGCCTGCCTGTTACCGTGGGCGCTTCCGTGCCCCCTTGCCGGATTTTCCCCCTGTGCCCCTTGCCCACCCCTTGCCCGTGCCCTTTCCCTTCCCGGTGTGGTGGTGGTGGGGTGGGGGGGGGGGGGGGCCGGTGGCCCAGGCCTGGGGGTGGGTGGCCTGGAGCCATTGGCGGAGGGTTTTCGGGGGTGTAGGGGGAGCGGAGGCCCTGGACCGCATCCCGGAGGAGGGCCTCCCATGCCGCCTGCGGCATGATGGCCTCCGGGGCGGCCTCGTTGGGGTCAGCGGGGGTGCGGGTGCGGATCTCCTCAAGGGTGTGCACCATGTGCACCCCTTCTTGCCTTCCCGCTCCCCCGGCCCACTTCACCCAGCCGCGGAGCTCCTGCAAAGCGGGGGCAGGCCACCAGGCGAGGTGGGCGGGGGCTTCGGGGGGGGAGGGGTCCGAGCCCGAGGTCCTGGAGTGGGGAGAGGAGGACGTGGACCTTCGGTGGTGGTGGGCGTGGTGAAGCCTGGGGGAGCGGGAGCGGCGGTTGCGGGGGCTGGGGGTGGAGCACGAATACGGGCGCCGGGGGGAACAGGAAGCCCGGCGGGGCCTGTTGGGGGAGGCGGAGGGCGACATGGGGCGGCGGTGGTGCGCTTGGCGGCGCCTGGGGGAGCGGGAGCGGCGGTGGTGGGGACTGGGGGTGGGGGTCCCGTACCGGCGGAGGGGGGAACGGGAAGCCCTGCAGGGCTCGAGGGGGGAGGGGGGGGTGGACATGGGGCGGCGGTGGCGCGTGGGGGAGCAGGAGCGGCGGGAGCCGGGCCCCGGGGGGTCGCGGTGGCGCCTTGGGGATTAGGAGCGGCGTGTGTGGGTGGTTGAGGCGTGTTGGCGGTGTGGGGAGTGTGAGTGCCGGGGGTGGCACCGCCGTGCGGGGGGGGAGCAGGAGCGCCGCCGTTTGCGGGACCAGGGCTCGTTGGTCGAGTCGGGCCAGGCAGGAGGCGTCGGCGGGTCCTGGGGGGCCTCGCAGGGCGCCGCCTGGTACTGGGGGGGGGGGGGGGAGTCCCCCGTCCTCCATTGATCCGCCACGCAGGGGTGCGGTGGCGGCAGTGGGTGGTGGTACGGGTCGGGTTGGGACCGGGGGGCCCCTTCAGCATGGACCTGGTGGCCGGGGGGATACGGTCGCTGGTACGGGGGGGGTGGAGAAAAGTTTATAGTTGTTTCAACACTGTGTTTTTGCTTCTCCTGCTGCTTGCTGTTGGTGTAGGGTTTCCTGCTGCTTGTTTTTGAAGATGAAAAGCTTTTTTGGGTTACTGAAATACAGTCAATCCAGGATAGCCCAAGCCAGAGGTATGCAAGGGGAAGAGAATCAGGATCAAAGCATGAAGGGCTGCAGTGTAAACAGTGAAAGATGAAAGGATATTCACAGAAACTGCAACTCAGGTCCAATCGGATTGCATATTCACAAAGATAGCTGAATTGTTTTCGGAAAAGAGTTGAAAAACTGCCCCATGGTCACTCTATCTCCATAGTGCCATCTCAGGAGATGTGCACTCTTTGTTTTGGGTCTCATATGTGCTGAGGTGGCAGGGCATGTGGCGATGAGGTCACTGCCATGTCACATGGGATCTTCCTACTTAGCTAGGCTGACCAGAAATTGAACCCAGGACCTCTCAAAAAGAGGTGCCCAGCCCCCTAGGGTGCATACCACTAGGACAGCTAAGTATTCATGGAAAAACATAGATAAATTCATAGGCTCTGCCTTGGATATGTCAGTTCTCAGTCAACTCAGGAAAAGATGATTTGCCTCACATTGAAAGGGGATTAAGGGGTCCACTCCATATCCTGATTGGTGTTTGGTTCCATAGGTCAAAATGTGTTATCACCACTTTTGGTGGGGCCAATACTAAGATAGAAATGCCTGGATGCTCAGTGCATCCCTAATACAACTAGAGTATGCCTCAAAGCATTGGAAAGGCACTTTTTCTTACTCCCCCCTTGTGCTGTGGTGGCCACCACTGTCGCATTTTAGGAAAAAGGGATTTTTTCTTGGCCTTTCCTTGGTTTCCACATCTACTTCAAAATACCTATAGTTTCCCTCACACAGAAAAATGGGCGCTCACCATGGCTGGCGCTCTTTTGCTGCTCTGTTTGCAACATTTCCTACGGAAGACTCAGCGCTCATGGCGCTGCCGGGGCTCCTGTGGCTTGGTTGGGTTAGTTTGGGAGCATGCCAAAACATGTGCATGTGCATCCCTGCCTCCAAGACGCAGCGCGACACAAACCCAACGCAAGACACAATATACACACTCGCATGGGTTCTCGTGAACCTGCTGGCGACCTGTGACCTGTCTTAGGGCGAAGGGAGTCGTAAAAAAAATTAAATTGCCCCTTGGTGGGGTCTTGGGTTCTGCTCAGTCTCTCCAGGCTGCTGCGTTTCGGCCCGAACACGGCCTACTCAGCGAAGCTGCGCGTGGGTATCTGCAGAGGCAGGAATGGGAGAATTATGGACGAATCCACGCAAAAGCGAAGCGACGTCACCAAAATTCGTCAAATGACGGCCTAGAATTTTTCTGAGACAACACACCTGAGCAGAATCCAATTGTGCATCAGAAGCACATTTTTATAAAAATTATAGTCATCTCTAGATTTTTAAAATCAGGAAATTCCTACGCATAAAAAGGTGGCGCGCAGGAGCGGCTCCTAGCGAAGCGCCGGAAAATGCAGAAATAATGGAATTATAAACGTATGTCTCACGTAGTCTTGAAAATGACGAGACACACATTAATAAAAAAACATACAGATTCCACCAACACTAATAGAAGAATCAAAAATCCAAGAATTCAAAAATCAACGAAAAGACTTCAATGAATCAGGTATAAACTACAGGTATGCTCGTCTCGTATGCAGCATACACATTGCTCGTCTCGTGTCTCCGTGAACGAGTCTTGTAGCAGCGCTAACAACGATAGGACGCGATAGAGGGATTGATTAGAAAGATTGCAGATGATTAGAGGTCAGATCAGGGTGATTAGACATACACACAAGTGCATAGCAACGTTTTTCGCTTGCGCCCCTCACGTGCCCACTTGCTCTCTCTCTCCAGCGGTAGGTAAGGTGAGTAAGCCCAGGTGGGGCCACCCCCTGGTGGAGTTCGTGATTGAGGTTGAGATGGGCAGGTTTGCCCAAAATACTCGTGCATGCTCGCGCATTCACACACGCATTCAAGGGTAGGCCACGCGAAGTGCGCACGGTAAACCTTGTTTAGGCTACCCAGGGGCTCCTCGGTACGTTCTTTAAGAGAACTTGAGGAGTCCCTTAACGCTTGCTTGCTTGACAGGGGAGCTGATCCGTCAGCGTGTTTGCGGACAGTGTATTAGAGGTCACACTGAGAAGCGTATAATACATGGAGTGTGGCTTGGTTCCTCCGCAGCAAACACCCCTTCATTTGCCTTTGCTTTACAGGTGGGCAGGTAGGGTGATTGGTGCAGCAGCATACCATTTTCTTCATGCCCTGCTAAACAAGGGCGCAGATCACACAAACAAATAACTCCCCTCTGCCTGTGGCAGAGCAGGGAGTCCGACTCCATCGACATCTGCGCCGTGCACGCAAAAAGAGCACCTCTTCCCTCCAAGCCCTAGCAGGGAAAACGCGTTGTGGCGTCCCCTGTTAGGCCACAGTTGCTTAGCAGCGCTGTGTTCTCTTGTCTTCTTCACAGGAGGGTCGCTAGGACCCACGACATGTTCTTCAACAACACCCAGTAGAGTGTGCGTGTAGGAGTGGTAGTCCTGAGTGGGGGCTTGAGCCAGTTGCAGCAGTGCTCGCCCACCAGGATGGTGCCACTGTAGGGTGTGTAGGACCTGTAGTGCGTGTGTCACTGTCCCACCCGTTTCCTGCAATTTTAGCAGGGTTGGTGGGCTGTGGCAGTGGTTAGGTCAGTGTTTTGGCCACTTAGCAAAACGGTGTTTTCATGCCTTCATAGCTTTTGGCCACCCCTCCCTGTAGTAGACAGATAGGTAGGGAAAACAATACCTGGATTAGTACGCTGGGTATTCCCCAAAGGTTTTGCGCCAGCACAGAAATTGGGCGCTTAGGGGAGGGGAGATCCGGGGCGTACCCCGTGGCATCAATAAGCCAACCCTCCAGGTTGTGCAAGCGTGCAGACTTGGGTATAATTAGGACACCACTTCTGCTGCTTGCTCTCAGGACCTTAGGAATAGCACACTCACACATACGCTTTGGCAGGTAAGGGTAAGGTTCAGTCCCTAGCTTTAGTCTTGGAGGCAAGCGTCTCAGCGAGCCTCAGCAACTCACCAAGGTTGTTCTGGGACAAGTAGTCAACCAGAACTGAGTTTAGGCGTCCCTCAGGTAGAACAAACGCAGAGAAGGGCTCCCAGGTGGCCTCTTCGACTCCAAATGCTTCCCAGAGGGTGAGGAAGCGCCAACCCTGGCGATAGCGGTGGCGTAGGACAGACTTCACCAGGTAGAAGCCCTCCTTAGCCATCTCCTCGGCGTTCATGTCGGGGAGTTCACCCTCAACTTCCATAGGGCTGGCAGCCCCTTGTAGGTCCAGAGCGGCGATTTCCTCGTCGTTCAGCTCCCACTCCTCCCCACAGAGGTCTTCAGGATCATAGTAGCGCTTCAGGTGTTGAGCAGCGCACACCAGGGTCCCCCCTAGACGGGGAGAACATCGCACGGTGATACGGTGTCCATCCACTGATAGAATCTTGTACGGCCCGAAGTATGGGTCATCGCTGGTAGAGCGTGGCCAGGCGGGTAGTCGACTGTGGTGCACCAGCACCCAGTCCCCCTCTTGGTAGGTGGCCGGTACTCAGTGCTTGTTCTTCTTGTTCCACTGACGCTCCCTCACTCTCTGGAGCATTGCCTTGGCCTTGTCCACCTTCGCTTGTTGCTCTTGGACCCATTCACCCACAGAAGAATGGGTGTCCTCTGGAAAGGGGGCATGTAGGAACCATGCCGGGCGCCCCAGGAAAAGCTCATGGGGCGAGTAGCCAGTAGCTGAACTCTCTTGGGAATTCTTCATCAAGGATATGACGGGGAGTAGTCTCACCCAGTCTCTGGTGCGTTCAGTTTTGCACCATATCCGTACATTCTCCTTCAGGACACGGATCTGTCGCTCACATAGGGGTTTGCTCGTGTGCGAGTAGGGAATCCCCGTAGACAACTGGACATTGAGGGATCTCAGGACCCTCTTGTACCAGCCAGTATCTGAGCGTACTCATACGTCCTCATCGGAGTTGATCTCCTTGGGCGCCCCATAGACACAAAACCACTCCTCCAGGAGTATCTTGATAGTCTCCTCCCCGGTAATGTGCTTGGTACATGGGAACACCCTGGTAAACCTGGTCAACCCACAGGTTACCACGAGGGCGAAGTCAGAGCCCCCGAACTTCGGCATCTCTGTGTAGTCCACGTACAGAACACTGTTAGTACAGTGAGGGATGGGCAGGGTCAAGTAGAGACCTCTGTCCCTGATATCCCCTGGTTTACAGGACCTGCACGGGCACTTGTCCACGATAGGCTGGAGGGTTTTCCGCAGTTGGTCGTCAGTCCACGTAGTGTGGAACCACTGCTTGAACAGCCTCAGGGTGCGGTCGGCACCCACATGACCGCTGGACTCATGGGTCCACTTCAGCAGCGCTGGGACTCTGTCACTAGGCACCACAATGGGGTCCTCGTGCCAGAGGTAGCTCTTGTCCCTCTTCCACTGGTCGTGGTTGACCAGGAGGGGTTCAACGCGTTTCTCCAGGCGCTTGTAGATATCCCCAAACTCCTTCAGGTACTCTGATTGTTGGAGTCCATCCAGGGGGCGTATCATCGTCATGTTGAGGTCCAAGTGGACGTCCATACGGCTGAACGCCTCCTTAGCCAGCGCTTCAGACCGGGCACCAATCAGGGCGTCGAAGTTGTTGCGGCTGATGTAGTCGGCACACTCGTTCTTCACTCCCTGGATATGGTGTACCGTCAGCCGTAGTTGACTGAGGTAGGTCCACCAGCGCCGTAGCTTGGCCTTCTCAGGTGGGGGACCCTTCTGGAAACTGCGGACCGGTTCTTGGTCGCACAGCCAGACCACAGGGTTACTCCCCAACAGTCGTGCTTGTGAGGATAGCACCAGCATACCCGCGAGCAATTCCTGCTCATAGGTGGAGTAGTTCCCCCTGGCCTGGTTTCACTTCCAGTTCCAGTGGCCCAGAGGTACTAGGACCCACTTGTCGTCAGGGTAGCTGTGCTTGAGGGTTCCATCTCGGTTGAGACCTTCCGTCCCCCATTGGGAAATGGCCGAGTCGAACTCCTCCTTCTCTAGTGCTTGCCATTGGAACAACGTTCCACCACCGCCCACATTGCTGGCGTCGGTCACCAGGATAATCTCCCCTTGTGCCCTAGGCACACCCAAGCACTTAGCGTTGGCTACCTTGTCTTTGAGCTCGTCAAACGCTTGTTGCTCTTGTGGGCCCCAGCGCCAAGTAGTACTCTTCTTGATCAAGTCCGTCAGAACGGCGCTGGTGTAGGTGAAGTTTTTGATGTGGCGGCGATAGAAGTTGCACGCCCCAATGAAACTGCGTACATCATGAAGTCCTTTCTTGGGGTCTTCGTGTCGTACCTTGGCATCCATCAGGGGTTTGGCCTTAGAGGCCGCTGGGGTCCACCACCCATAGCCAACGTCAAACCCCAGGTACTGCATGGGCTCCTGCATGAACTCACACTTCTCCAGCTTGAGTCGTGTGTGGTTCTCCTGGCAGACCGCAAAGAACTCACCCAAGAGGATTAGGTGATCCTCCTGGGTGTTGGTCCCGAGGCATACATCGTCGATGTGAGCCTCCATCTGGGCACCACGGGATATGAGCTCCTGCACCTTAGGTCTCCTTCGTAGGATGGACAAGATCTTGTTCATCAGCTCTTGGAATAGAGCGGGTGCGTTAGCCACGCCAAACGGCATGACCTTCCACTTGAACACCCTCCCCTGAGGGGTGATGAAGGCCAGTAGTTCCTGTGCGTTGGGCGTCAGGTCCACTTGCCAGAATCCACTCCTCTTGTCCATCTTGGTCTTGTAGCGACAGGAGGCTATCTTCTCCAGGGTAGACTCCATATTGGGAATGGACCCTGAGTGGTTCAGCGTCTTCTTGTTCAGCTCTCCGTAGTCCACTACCAGCCGTTTGGCTGTAGACCCAGGTTTAGCCACCAGGAAACAGTGGCTGCAGTGTAGGGGGTAGTCCCTGTCCTTGTACTCCAGGACTAGGCCAGCGTCGATACATTCTTGTATCTGTCGCTCGATCTCGTCGGCCTGCTCTTTAGGAGCTGGATAGGGTCTCCTCCGGATCTTGTGACCCACGAACTCGGGTTTCAGCTTGAGGTCCATCTGTACCAGCTTGTCACATGAGGCTGGAGGGGGTAGTTCTCCGAACACCTCCAGATAGGTCCTTATAAGCTTCTGTACCCGCGGGTCCAATACCTTGATCTTGTCCTCCATGTCCTCGTCAGAGTGTAAGTTGCTTGCCCCCTGAGTAATAGACGTCGGGAGGTGGTCGTCCACCGACTCTTCGCCTGTGGTAGTGTCCTTGAGCCCTTGGTAGGCATATAGAAGGTCTTGTTCAACCATCTCCGGTGGACGATGGCAACATAGGCACGCTCGAGGGGGTTCACATACACATTCCTCCGAGAGGTCGTCCTCCTCTGGGGTCCTCACATCGGCGCCCCACACGCTCTTCATGAGCTTAAGATCTACCTCCCTTTGCCAGGTGGTGATCTTCTGTTCGAGGTCCTCCTTCAATTGGGATAGGTCTCCCATACGTCCTTGCTTCAGTGGCCATGAGCTGCGGGTAGGCTTCGCGTAGCATAGCTTTTTGGCCACCAACTTCCTCTTGGAATCCACATACTCCCCTAGCCTGGATCGAGGGTCCAGCTCCTCGTCCACGGGGTCTTCCACCCTCATGGAGAGTAGGGGTTTTAGTGGGGCGGCGTACTCGGCGTTCTCCACTTCCTCCACACAGGTCTGCACGAAGAAGGCGTCGTGCTCAGTTTCGTCGTCTGAGTGGATAGAGCTAGGTAGCTCAGATAGTCCACACTCAGAGACTCCATCAGGAACAGGTACATGGCAGGGAGAGTTGGGGGCGTTTGTGTAAGTCACGACGTACTCATCTCCTCCGGGTGTAGTCTCAACAGCATTTTGAGGTCGTAGGCGATCCTTCAAGGCACCCAAGGCGAGTCCGTCGCTTTCTCGTTGTATAGCCTGGACCAGAGTCGGGTCCAGATCCTCCCAGGGGATGGAGGTAAGACCTCCGTCCACCACGCTCAGCATACTCCCCCATCCAGGTTTCCCAATAGGCGTCTTACGCCCCAGAGGCACGTAGATGGCCTCATCAGGTAACGGAACAGAGCTGATAGTCAGCCTGTCCAGGAGGTTTCGCCAGTATTCGTTGCCCCCATGGCCTCTCCAATCGGGGGAACACAGGACCATACGGGAACGTTCCAAGGCCACCTTGGTCAGCACCTTCCCCAGTTCACTGAACCTGGGGTTCCCGTAGGCCATCCCGAA
The DNA here is from genome assembly GCA_964036045.1 of Eutreptiella sp. 'Long Island Sound 2002'. Classification (NCBI taxonomy): domain Eukaryota; phylum Euglenozoa; class Euglenophyceae; order Eutreptiales; family Eutreptiaceae; genus Eutreptiella; species Eutreptiella sp. 'Long Island Sound 2002'. Next base: position 3,525,230 of record OZ038379.1, on the reverse strand, counting down.
AGGGGGCCAGTAAAATTTGTAGCTGCAGTTCTTCCCCTTGCTGCAGTGAAGGTCCAGTACATGCTGCTTGTCGCTGGCGAACAGTTCCACACTTAGGTCTTCTCGAGAGTAACCCAACTCCTTCAGACCTTGGTCTAGGACTTCCCCCAATAGTTGATAGTCCTCAGTTTTTGAGGCGGCCATCATGTTCGAGGGCTCCTCCTTCGATAGCCTCAGGTAACTCGAGGTATGTTCCGACTGCTTCAGTGGCACAGACTCTCTGCCACTGCCGTGGTCCACGTAGAGGAGGTAGGGCGCTTGCAGCGTCAGGGATTGTATCTGAGAGTGCTGTACGAAGAAGTCAGTCCCCAGTACAAAGTCGAAGGCATCAGTGTCCACCACATAGAACCGATGGGCGATAGTCCGGGAGCCCATAGGTACCTCCACTTCACAGTCCCCGCAGCTGTGCACCACATGTCCATCCCCCATACGTATAGCAGCGGTGGTCATGTTGTTCTTCAGGCTCCCAGAAGGTAAAATTTTCTTGGCCACTATAGATATTGTGGCACCAGTATCCAATACCCCCAGGTATTCGCGTCCCCCCAGTCGGATACGTACGCAAAACACCAGGTCTTGGGGTCCACCGGAGCGTCCCCGTCAGAACTCCGCGGGACAGGTCACCTCGAACCCCTTGTTCCGCAATTTGCGGGCCATCCTCATGAAACGGCTCCTCTTCTTAGCGTTGCCGTCATCACCACCTTCATGCTCACGCTTGGCTCCTTGTTCTTGCTGGGCCTGCGTTTGTGAGCGTGTGGTAGGACCAGACTGCCCTCCAGAGGGCTCGGAGTTCCCCCCTGTATTAGGGTTGGGGTTGCCTCCGTTCTTGTCCTTGTTCTTGTTGTCCTTGTCTGGCTGGCGGTTAGCGCCTCCTCCTCGTCCACCTTGACCCTTGTCTTGCCCTTGACCACGTCCTTTCGACTTGCCCTTGCCGGAGTCGTTGCCTTTGCCTTTGCCTCCAGCTTTGCCTGAGCCTTTGCCGGGATCTTCACCCTTAAGCTTCGCCGATAGGTGTTGCTTATGGTAGCACTCATCCTCGTAGTGCTTCCGCTTCCTGCAGAATGCACACGTGATGGTGCACCTGTAATGATCCGGCAGCTTCGCTTTGGCGCCGGTGTTCTTCTCCTGCTGCTTCCCCTGGACTACGAAGCAGTCTCGCTGCTCGCAGTCAGGGGCGTGCTGCAGGTGGCCCTGCTCGTCTCTGGCATCACACCAGAATAGCTCCTTCACGTTCTCCATGATACGGGCGTGGGCGTGTTTGGGGGTAGTCCCCTGCCCAGGTCGGGACCCTTGGTACCCTTTGCCATGGCCTCCAGAATCTCTTCCTCCAGGACGGTAATTGTTCAAGTGCTGGTCGCTCTCCTTCTCCAGCGGCAGCTCCAGGAGTAGCACGCATAGATCCTCGTAGCGGAGGGATCTAGCCTTGCGCTCCGCCGTCGAACGGCACTCGTCCCACAGCTCTCGAGGGAGCTTGGCCACCAACCAGAACAGCAGGTCGTCGCTGCTGTAGGAACCGGGCGTCAGTCGTCCAGCCCAGTGATCCAGGTCAGCCAACAGCTCAGAGACCCTGCCAGGTTTGGGGTTGTTGGCCAGCACGGGCAGGTTCTGGATCTCGGCCCTGATGGAGAGGTCGGTTTCGTAGGTCGGGTACTGCCTCTCCAGGGCAACCAACACATCGGCAAAGGTGGCGGAGTTAGTCACGATCTGCCTGACCTGCTTCTCCAGGTACTTGGTCTTGCAGCACTGCAGGAGCAGATCGCACTTGACTCGCCCACTAGCGTGGGTTTGGCCGGTCAATGGGAGAAACCGGCCAAAATTCTCAGCGAACTCGCTGAGGTCCTTGCCTGTGAACTCAGGCAGGTTCACCACGATCTTGGAGGTGGCAATAGCCTTCGCCTCCTGAGACCTGCGTCCCTCAGGGCGTCGGGTCTTCTTCTTCTTCTTCTTCTTCTTCTTACCCCTTGGGTCCTCGGGGTCCTCCGGGTCATCGTCCTCTGAGGGCGAAGCAGAAGTCATCGAAGGCGGCTCATCATCGGAGGGGTCTCCACCTAGATCACTAGAGCCGTAAGGCTCCACGTCCACCATTGCCCTTAAGGCTGTCAGCCCCAGCCGGTCTAGCTCGGCCCTCGTAGAGTTCGTCACGTGGCTGTAGGGCGGCTGGGCCGTTCTCGGTACGAAAGGACTTCTCGGTATCGCTGCAGGGGTCGGCATCGGTCGACTCCTCAGGCTCCCCAGGGTGTTTGTCAACCCTGCCGCCAGGTGGTTGGCCTGTACTCGGTGGGGTGACATTCCCACCGTGGTAGGTGACGCTTGGGGCGGTATCATCAGGGGCTCCAGTTTCTCTCGGATCTCTTGAGTGAGGTCGCCCACGATTTTTGAAGTGGCTCCTCGGAGCACCTCGTTGATCTCCGACCGCGTCAGGGACCTGTTGGAGGATCTCCCCGATCCTCTACTCCTGCCTCCAAGAGACTCAGGTCCTCTCCTCAACCCACTCAAGGTTGCATACCCAGGTGCATACCCAGGAACATCCACATAGGTTCCAGTAGCGGGTAGTGGATGGGGATATTCAGCCGCATACCATCGCGGCGCAGAGCTGGAAGCCACCGGCTCACTGGCAGTAGTTGCCTCAGGGAGCGCAGTGGTAGGTGGGCCCATACCATAGGTGGGGTAGGGAGGCATGCCAGTAAAGCCTGTGCCCTCTGCCATAGGCGGGTTGGTTATGGGAGTGGATGTTGCAGCGGCTGGGTCTGGAATTGGGAGTGTGGTGGTTATAGGAGAGGGTGATGCGTGGAGGCCAGAAGCGCTTGGTGCGCCTTCGAAGGTAGGGTCATTCGTCAGGTCTTGCCCTTGTTCCTCTCCTTCGTCTGCTTCGTCTCCAGCATCCTTCTCGCTCTCTCTCTTCCTCTTCACAGGCTGAGTGACCACCTCTTCGACTGTGAGGGCCCTGAAGGCCGTCTGGAGTCCATCCAACGAGTCCTCAGCCACTTCCACTGGCCCATGTAAGGGCTCCGAAGGTACAGCGCGAGGTCCAGGTCCAGGTTCACCAGGTGCTGGCCTTGCTGGTGCCTCAGGCGCTGTCTTCACGTCGGCGTCCTCTTTCCTTGTATCCATCTTCGTTCGCCCTTCTGCTTATATGTGACTGCTCGGCGCACTGGATGCACGGCGCGGGGTTGCTGCCGGTGCGCAGAGACAGTCTGCCTCTTGCTACCAGAAAAGTTTATAGTGGTTTCAACACTGTGTTTTTGCTTCTCCTGCTGCTTGCTGTTGGTGTAGGGTTTCCTGCTGCTTGTTTTTGAAGATGAAAAGCTTTTGTTTGCTGAAATACAGTCAATCCAGGATAGCCCAAGCCAGAGGTATGCAAGGGGAAGAGAATCAGGATCAAAGCATGAAGGGCTGCAGTGTAAACAGTGAAAGATGAAAGGATATTCACAGAAACTGCAACTCAGGTCAAATCGAATTGCATATTCACAAAGATAGCTGAATTGTTTTGGAAAAGAGTTGGAAAACTGCCCCATGGTCACTCTATCTCCATAGTGCCATCTCAGGAGATGTGCACTCTTTGTTTTGGGTCCCATATGTGCTGAGGTGGCAGGGCATGTGGCGATGAGGTCACTGCCATGTCACATGGGATCTTCCTACTTAGATGGGATCTTCCTACTTAGCTAGGCTGACCAGGAATTGAACCCAGGACCTCTCAAAAAGAGGTGCCCAGCCCCCTAGGGTGCATACCACTAGGACAGCTAAGTATTCATGGAAAAACATAGATAAATTCATAGGCTCTGCCTTGGATATGTCAGTTCTCAGTCAACTCAGGAAAAGATGATTTGCCTCACATTGAAAGGGGATTAAGGGGTCCACTCCATATCTTGATTGGGTGTTTGGTTCCATAGGTCAAAATGTGTTATCACCACTTTTGGTGGGGCCAATGTTAAGATAGAAATGCCTGGATGCTCAGTGCATCCCTAATACAACTAGAGTATGCCTCAAAGCATTGGAAAAGCACTTTTTCTTACTGGTGGCATCTGGTGGTAGGTGGGGTATGGGGGCGGAGCGCCCGGTGGCTGCCATCCCATACGCTGGTGCTGCTCGTGCACGGGGGGTTGTGGTCCGGTGGGGTAGGGTGGTGGGTAGTGGTAGTGGTGGGGGTGGTGTTGGTGGTGGTGCTGGTGGGGCCACTGGTGGTGGTAGCGCTGGTAGTGGTGCGGATGGTGCTGCGGGTGTTGCCCTAGGACCCCTTGTGTATATCCCGGTCCCCCTGTCGTGTGTAGTCCCTGGGACCGTACTGCTTGGTAGGCGGCGGGGGCGGGTCGGGGGCCCGGCTTAAGGGTGATTGTGGTCGAGGGGTCCAGCGTCCCTGGGTCGGTCTGGCCGGTCGCCGTGGTGGTTTGCGGGGGATGGATGACGGGGCGCTTGGAGATGGGTATGTTCACGAGGGTTTGGACGGGGTCGTGTTGGGTGGCCGCCTCTGTGGTGGCGGCGGCCGCTGGTGGGAGGGAGGCGTGGGTTGTGGCAGGTGGGGGGTCCTGGCTTGGGTTAGGGTTTGGGTTAGGGCGGTGTTGCTTGGGTTGGCGTCGTTGCGTTTGTGGTGTTGTGGGCTGCGTGGGGTAGTGTTGGTGGTGGTGCTGTTGCTGGTGGTGCGCTTGTTTGGGCGCCGGCTTGGGGTTGGGGTCGGGTTTTGGTTTCGGGTCCGGTTCAAGGTTGAGGAGGACCTCGGTCCGGAGGTGTGAGGGCGCCGGTGCCGGATGGGGGGGTTTCCCGGTGTGCTGCCGGGGTGCCTGGGTCGCCTGTGTGGGGGTTGGGGGGTCCCCGGTAGCTTGGCGTGCGGCCACAGCTTTGGCTTTTGCCGTGGCCTTGTCGATGAGGTCGGCAGGGAGGGGGGGGTCGGAGGATGAGCTGGAGGACGTCGATGAGGCTGAGGATGAGGAGGAAGTGGTGGTTTTGGGGGACGCGGGTTGCGCTGTGATGCGGGCGGTCGCGGGTTTGTGGGTGGCGGCTTCTGCTGCTGCCACGGCGGGGAGGATGGAGGGCATGTCCTCAGGCTGCAGGTTGGGGGTGGGTGGCTGTGGGGGTCCGGCCGCGACCTGGCGGCCCGGCGGGCCGATCTGATCGGCAGCGGCGGGGGAGGGAGACGCAGGGCTGTGGTCTTCTCCTTCCGGGCTTGGCTGGGCCGGGGTCCTGCAATGTGCGAGGCTGTGTGGGTTGGCGTCTGCGGGGGGGAGCAGTTCACGCGGGCTGCATTCGGGGGCCGCGGGGGCTGGGCCTGGGTTTTCTGGGGTGTGCGCGGGGGGCGTGTGCGGGCCACTGGGCGGTGTGCGCGTGCCGTGGGGCGCGGGGCTCCCCTCGGTGGGTGTGTGCAGGTTGCCGAGTGTGGGGGATGGTGAGGGGTGTCCGGCGGGTGGGTCTGTGGCGGGCGCGTGCTGTTGTTCGGGCGGGTGGGGGAGGCCCGTGTCGCGGGGCCCGGGGGTGCGCGCGATGGTGGGCGTGTGTGGGTCCCCTGGCGAGCAGCGAGAGGGGAGGGGCATGGGCGGGGATTGCGCGGTGGGCTGTGCTGTGTCGGTGTATGTGTCCGCTCGCAGCGGCGCGCTTGCTTGGTCAGGTATAGGCCGGGCGGTTTGGGGGAGAAGCTTGCCGTCTTCTGCTGCCGCGGCAAGGATTTCGCAGACGAGCCTGCGCATTTGGTGGACCTCTTGGTCAGTGGTGGGAAGGGGGTATGCTAGCTCTGGGCTAAGGCCCACGCGGCTGAGGACCCTGTGGATGGCGTGGTACCCGCAGGTGAGGGAGTGCTGTGGTCGGGGGGGGGAGGTTGGCCGCGTGTCCGGGCCTGCCTCGATTTTGTGTGTGGGCGGTGGGGATTGCCCAAATCCAGGGCACGGTCCCCGTGGATGGCCAGCGGCGCTGGATCCAGTGGGTCAGGCAGAGCATGGCCAGTCCCAAGTGGTAGCCCGCTTTCCCTGAGGTGATTCGGGCCAGGGCGCGGGCTGGGGGCTTGTCCCCTGGCTGGAGGACGCCCCTGAGGACCCTGTGCGGGGTGGTGTGGTCCCCTACTGCCCCTGGTGGGGCAGTCCCTGCGGCGAGCATGGTGTCTGTCCCTTTGACGAGGCATTGGGGGCCCGGGGACGTAGCTGTAGCGGCCACCACGTAGTAGTGCCCGCGCTCGAGGACTGTACACCAGACCTCCGGCGGGGGGTGGTCACTGTCTGTAGGTGGGGGAGGGAGGTTGTCGTCTGGGGTGCGGAGGCCGGCGGCGCGGAGGGCGGTGTCGCGGGTTGGTGCGGTGGCCTGTTCCCATTGCTCCGGGGGGTTCGGGTCCGCTGGGTGGTCCCTCTCCGCTGGGGCTCATCGTAGGCGTATGGTACCTCGACGTGTGACGTTGGTGTCGGTGTCGTGCGTCAGGGCCTGGCCCCACTCGATGGGGGGGATCCAGACGTGCTGGCCCTGGGTGTGTTGGCGGGCTCGCCAGAGCACGAGGTCTACAACAGCACATCATGCAATTGTACTGCTTGAAACATTTGAACAACGCTTTCCGTTTCTTCTGGAAAGCAAGGGGCCTAGCGTATGCTAACCCTCCCTTCTCCCTGCTCGCGAAGGTTCTAACGAAAATCGCTTATGAGGGAGGAAGGGTTGTCATGTTCACCCCTGACTGGTGCTGCTCTGGTGAACACGCTTACTGGCACAGTATGCTAGATCGAATGACCGTGGGAAGAGTGCAACTCCCCGACGGTCCCATCTATGTGCCTGAGGACTCAGACACAGCTATGCAGGCCCCTGAGGGCCAGTTTCTTGTCCATCGTCGATGGATCTCTCAATTCCGTACCCCTGTTTTGACCTAGATCAGGTGATACTGAAAGAGGTCATGGCCGAAAATTGTGGCCTGACCCTTTCTGATCTCAATGACCGATCTCCTGAGCACCTATCTGCCTCACTTACAGGGTGTGATTCTCCCGATGGCTATCTGAAACTTGCAGCTGTTAAGGAGGATGCTGACGACCAACTGTCTGAGATCGCCAGCACTATCCCTCCTGTTGATCCCAGCTGTGTTGATCCAAAACAAAGTGCCTTCCTAGCCAAGCTGTTGCTGGAGGAGGTAGATCTAGAGTCAACCTCTGAACCCACTTCCCGTGTTGGGAAACCGATGTTACACATGCAGCCTATGCACACAGATGAACCCCTGGCCCGGAGTCCTGATGCTCTAGCGCGGCCTGCTTCTAATAACATGCCACTGACTGAGCATGACACTCAGGAACTCCGACGGCTGTTGTAGCTGAAGGCCCGAAGGTATTGAGCGCCAAGAGCGGCTGTAATAACTCAGACAGACCTGGAAATCCTCCATCTGGTCTGAGGAGGACAATGATTGCTACACGCTGCCTGATCCTGGGATACCCCTAGTGTATTCTTTGCACTATAGGCAGCAATGTTCCCCTGAGTGGGACGATGGTTCTGTACCTGCCAAAACTGCTGATCGGCAGAAAAAGAAAGAACATGGAAAGAGCAACCTCCATGCTGAGGAGGATTTCCTGCAGAAAATCGAGAGTCTCAACCTTGACCCCCGACTGAAGAAACTGCTGCTAACCTATGAGGAGGTGTTTGGCGCCTTGCCACCCCCCCTCTCTTGTAAAAAACTGGTCCAGATGGACCTGAAACTAAAACCTGAATTTGAAAAGACGCGAGTGAGGCGTCGTCCCTATCCCGCTCCACAGGAGCAAGTTGAAGAAATCGAGCGCCAGATCCAGGAATGTATTGATGCTGGCCTCGTGGAGGAATATAAGAAGGGGGACTACCCCCATCACTGCAGTCCCTGTTTCCTGGTTGCTAAACCAGGGTCGACTGCTCTACAACTGGTTGTTGACTATGGTGAGGTCAACAAGAAAACTTAGAACCACTCAGGGAGTATTCCTAACATGAAAAATACCCTGGAGCGTATTGCCAAATGCAGGTACAAGACCAAAATGGACAAACGCAGTGGTTTCTGGCAGGTAGACCTAACCGCCGCAGCTCAGAGGCTGCTCGCTTTTATAACCCCTAAGGGTCGTGTTTTCAAGTGGAAGGTCATGCCTTTTGGGGTGGCTAATGCCCCAGCGCTCTTTCAGGAGCTAATGAACAAAATTTTGTACATACTGAGGTGCAGACCTCTAGTACAGGAGTTGATTTCTTGGGGTGCAGAAATGGAGGCCCACATCGATGACGTGATTTTGGGTACTAATACCCAAGAGGACCATGTCCTTCTCCTCCGTGAATTTTTCATTGTTTGTAAAGAAAACCATCTCCAAATCAAACTCGAAAAATGTGATTTTATGAAAGAGGAGATGGAGTATCTGGGTTTCAACGTGGGGTATGGCTGGTGGAAACCAGCTGCGTCTAAGATGCAGCCCCTACAGGACATGCAGATTCGCGATGACCCTAAGAAGGGTCTACACGACGTGAGGAGTTTTGTGGGCGCCTGTAATTTCTATGGGCGTCACATCCACAATTTTACCTACTCCTCTGCCCCCCTCACTGACCTAATCAAGAACACTACTCCCTGGAGGTGGACCGCCAGAGAGGAGGAGTGTTTGCAGGAGTTGAAGAAGAAAGTTGCCTCCTCCAACTGCCTGGGAGAACCCCGCCCTAAGGGCGAGATAGTCCTGATCACTGATGCCAGTGATGTAGGGGGGGGTGGAACGATCTACCAATTGCAAGAGCTTGACCCAGCTGAACTAACCCACTGCCATTATCGTACTAGTGGACTGAACCGTGATGGCTCCTTGAAACATGACTATCCTACCAGTGAGTGGCGGCTGGTGCCACTGGGACACTGGAATTGGAAATGGAACCAAGCGCGTTCCAATTACAGCACCTATGACCAGGAACTCCTGGCCGGTATGTTGGTGCTTTCGTCACAATCCCGACTCCTGGGATCTAACCCTATTGTCTGGCTCTGTGACCAGGAACCTGTGAAGTCTTTTCAGAAGGGCCCACCACCAGAGAAAGGAAAACTAAAGCGGTGGTGGACTTATCTGAGCCAGTTCAGGCTGACAGTTCATCATATCCCCGGTATAAAAAATGAACTGTCTGACTATATATCGCGCAATAACTTCGATGCGCTTATAGGTGAGAGCTCTGAGGCGCTCGCCGAAGAGGCTTTCCAGCGTATGGATGTCCAGCTTGACCTGTCCATGCGCACTGCTGGAATCCTGGAGGGTTGGAGCCTAATGGACTATCAGTCAGAGTATAAAGAAATTCTCCAAACCCTCAACACTGGTCTCGAACCCCGTGTCATTGACGGGCACCAGTGGTATAAAAACAACCAGTACCTCTTCTACGAGGAGGGTATTGTTGTATATGAGGCACGACTGGATGGGTGCCTACAGTGGTCCCATCTCAGTTCTGGTCACACTGGCGCTAATCACTCAGTGGGCCCCTTCCGCAAGTGTTTCTACTCTAGTCTAACCCTGACTGAACTGAGGTCTCGTATGCAGACCATTGTGGATGCTTGTGGCTGTCATGCCAGCAAGCAGAGCGACAGTAGGGATAGGGGCCTGATCTCCAGCTTACCCATACCCTATTGTGCTAACTCTCTTCTCTATGTGGATTTCATCCACGGTCTACCTCGCTTCGGCAGCTATGATAGTTGCCTAGTGGACACCTGTGGCCTATCCCGCTTCACCCGTGTGTTTCCTTGCAATAAGAAAATCACAGGTGACCAGACTATGAAAATGTTGGTCGAACAATGGTTCGAACCCTATGGGGCACCTAAGCAGCTGCACTCTGATGAAGATGTACGCATCCGCAGTGACACTGGATGGTACAAACGAGTGCTAAATGCCCTCAACGTGGAGGTAACCACAGGTGTGCCGGATACCCACACATCTAACCCTCTTTGTGAGAGACAGAACCGTGTGCTGGAGCAAAACCTAAGAATCCTGATGAAACAGGAGCGTACCAAAGACTGGGTACGCCTAGTGCCCTGCGCAGTGCTGACCATGAACTCACAGCGGAGCTCTTCTACAGGTTTGACCCCCCATGAACTGTTCCATGGAGGACGACCTGCTTGGTTCTTCAAAACCCCCTTTCCTGAGGACTTCAAGAGCCCTGTGGGAGATTGGCTGGAACACAAGCAGTCTATGGCTAACCAGGCGTGTACTAGGCCTGGCCAGCCACAAAAGGCGCCGTTCAGTGCAAAAACCAGGCGTGTACTAAGCTGAGACACATTCGTGACCGAGAACTGAGAGTAAGAAAAAGTGCTTTTCCTTTGCTTTAGGACATACTCTAGTTGTATTAGAGATGCACTGAGCAACCATGCATTTTTATCTTAGTATTGGTCCAGCCAAAAGTGGTGAGAACACATTTTGACCTATGGAACCAAACACCCAATCAGGATATTGAGTGGGCCCCTTAATCCCCTTTCAATCAGAAGTAAAACATCTTTTCCTGAGTTGACTGAGCACTGACATACCTAAGGTAGAGCCTATGAATTTATCTATGTTTTTCCATGAATACTTATCTGCCCTAGTGGTATGCACCATAGGGGGTTAGGCACCTCTTTTTGAGAGGTCCTGGGTTCAATTCCTGGTCAGCCTAACTAAGTAGGAAGATCCCATCTAAGTAGGAAGATCCCATGTGACATGGCAGTGACCTCATCGCCACATACCATGCCACCTCAGCACATATGGGACCCAAAACAAAGAGTGCACATCTCCTAAGATGGCACTATGGAGAGAGAGTGATCCTGAGGCAGTTTTCTTACTCTTTTCCCAAAACATTTCAGCTATCTCTGTGAATATGCATTCATTTGTATCCTGAGTTGCAGTTTCTGTGAATATCTAATCATCTTTCACTGTTTACACTGCAGCCCTTCATGCTTTGATCCTGAATTACCTTCTCCTTGCATACTATTGGCTTGGGCTATCCTGGATTGAGTTGGCTTTACTGTATTTCAACAAACAAAAGCTTTTCATCATCCAAAACCAGCAGCAGGACACCCTACAGCAACAACAAGCAGCAGGAGAAGCAAAAACACAGTGCTGAAAACACTATAAACTTTTCTGGTAGCAAGAGGCAGCCTGTCTCTGTGCACCGGCAGCGACCCCGCGCCGTACAACCAGTGCTCCGAGCAGGCAAACATAAGCAGAAGGGTGGATTAAGATGGATCCAGGAAGAGTGGACGCCGAGGTGAACACAGCGCCAGCGCCAGAGACACCGGCAAGGCCGGCGCCTGACGCTGTACCTTCGGTGGAGCCCTTACATGGGCCAATGGATACGGCGGAGGACTCCTTGGATGGCCTCCAGACGGCCTTTGGGGCCCTGTCGGTGAAGGAAATGGTCTCTCAGCCTCAGCCTGTGAAGAGGAAGAGAGGAAACGAGAGCGAGAAGGATGCTGGAGAAGGAGCAGACGAAGGAGAGGAGCAAGGGCAAGACCCGACGGATGTCCCTACCTTCGAAGGCGCACCAAGCGCTTCTGGCCTCCATGCATCACCCTCTCCCATAACCACCACACTCCCAGCCGCCGCTACATCCACTTCCACAACCAACCAGCCTATGGCAGAGGGCACAGACTTTACTGGCATGCCTCACTACCCCGCCTATGGCATGGGCCCACCTACCACTGCGCTCCTTGAGGCAACTACTGCCAGTGAGCCGGTGGCTTCCAGCTCTGCGCCGCGTTGGTATGCGGCTGACCATCCCCATCCACTCCACGCCACGGGAACCTACATGGAAGTTCCTGGGTATGCTCCTGGGTGTACACCTGGGTATGCACCCCTGAGTGGGTTGAGGAGAGGACCAGAGTCTCTGGGAGGCAGGAGTAGAGGATCGGGAAGATCCTCCAACAGGTCCCTGACGCGGTCGGAGATCAACGAGGTGCTCCAAGGAGCCACTTCGAAAATCGTGAGCGACCTCACGCAAGAGATCAGGGAGAAACTGCAGCCCCTGATGATCCCGTCCCATGCGTCACCTACGACAGTGGGGATGTCACCCCACCGAGTACAGGCTAACCACCTGGCGGCAGGGTTGACGAATACCCTGGAGAGCCTGAGGAGCCGACCGATGCCGACTCCTGCAGCAGTACCAAGAAGCCCATTCGTCCCAAGGACAGCCCAGCCGCCCTACAGTCACGTGACGAACTCGACGAGGGCCGAGCTGGACCAGCTGGGGCTGACAGCCCTAAGGGCTATGGTGGACGTGGAGCCTTATGGCTCCAGTGATCTAGGCGGAGACCCCTCCGATGATGGGCCGCCTTCGATGACTTCTTCTTCGCCATCGGATGACGAAGACCCTGAGGACCCCGAGGACTCCAAGGGTAAGAAGAAGAAGAAGAAGAAGAAGAAGACCCGACGCCCTGAAGGACGCCGAGCTCAGGAGGCGAAGGCTATTGCCACCTCCAAGATAGTGGTGAACCTGCCTGAATTCACAGGCAAGGACCTCAGCGAGTTCGCTGAGAACCTTGGCCGGTTCCTACGACTGACCGGCCAAACCCACGCGAGTGGGCGAGTGAAGTGCGACCTGCTCCTGCAGTGCTGCAAGACGAAGTACCTGGAGAAGCAGGTCAGGCAGATCGTCACCAACTCCGCCACCTTTGCCGACGTGTTGGTTGCCCTGGAGAGGCAATACCCAACCTACGAGACCGACCTCTCCATCAGGGCCGAGATCCAGAACCTGCCCGTCCTGCCCAACAACCCCAAACCCGGTAGGGTCTCCGAGCTGTTGGCGGACCTGGACCACTGGGCTGGACGACTGACGCCCGGTTCCTACAGCAGCGACGACCTGCTGTTTTGGTTGTGCTCCAAGCTCCCCCGTGAGCTATGGGACGAGTGCCGTCTGACGGCTGAGCGCAAGGCTAGATCCCTCCGCTACGAGGATCTATGCGTGCTGCTCCTGGAGATGGCGCTGGAGAAGGAGAGCGACCAACACCTGAACCACTACCGTCCTGGTGGTGGAGGTTCTGGAGGCAAAGGGTACCAAGGGTCCCGACGTGGGCAGGGGACTACCCCCAAACACGCCCACGCCCGCCTAATGGAGAACGTGAAGGAGCTATTCTGGTGTGATGCCAGAGATGAACAGGGCCACCTGCAGCATGCCTCCGACTGCGAGCAGCGAGACTGCTTTGTTGTCCAGGGGAAGCAGCAGGAAAAGATCACCGGCGCCAAGGTGAAGATGCCGGATCATTACCGCTGCACCATCACGTGTGCATTTTGCGGTAAGCGGAAGCACTATGAGGACGAGTGCTATCATAAGCAACGCCTATCGGCGAAGCTTAAGGGGGAAGATCCTGGCAGAAGCTCAGGCAAAGGTGGAGGCAAGGCCAAAGGCAACGACTCCGGCAAGGGCAAGTCGAAAGGACGTGGTCAAGGTGGCCAAGACAAGGGTCAAGGCGGACGAGGAGGAGGCGCTAATCGCCAGAACGACAACAAGAACAAGGACAAGAACGGAGGTAACCCGGACCCTAATCCAGGGGGGAACTCCGAGCCCTCTGGAGGGCAGTCTGGACCTACCACACGCTCACAGACGCAGGCCCAGCAAGAACAAGGAGCCAAGCGTGAGCATGAAGGTGGTGACGACGGCAACGCCAAGAAGAGGAGCCGTTTCATGAGGATGGCCCGCAAATTGCGGAACAAGGGGTTCGAGGTGACCTGTCCCGCGGAGTTCTGACGGGGACGCTCTGGTGGCACCCAAGACCTGGTGTTTTGGGTACGTATCCGACTAGGGGGACGTGAATACCTGGGGGTACTGGATACTGGAGCCACAATATCAATAGTGGCCAAGAAAATTTTACCTTGTGGGAGCCTGAAGAACACCATGACCACCGCCGCTATACGGATGGGGGATGGACATGTGGTGCACAGCTGCGGGGACTGCGAAGTGGAGGTACCTATGGGCTCCAGGACTATCGCCCATCGGTTCTATGTGATGGACACTGATGCCTTCGACTTTGTACTGGGTACTGACTTCTTCGTGCAGCACTCCCAGATACAATCCCTGACGCTGCAAGCGCCCTACCTCCTGTACGTGGACCACGGCAGTGGCAGAGAGTCTGTGCCACTGGAGCAGTCGGAACATACCTCGAGTTACCTGAGACTATCGAAGGAGGAGCCCTCGAACATGATGGCGGCCTCCAAAACTGAGGACTATCAACTATTGGGGGAAGCCCTAGACCAAGGTCTGAAGGAGTTGGGTTACTCTCGAGAAGACCTAAGTGTGGAACTGTTCGCCAGCGACAAGCAGCATGTACTGGACCTATACTGCAGCAAGGGGAAGAACTGCAGCTACAAATTTTACTGGCCCTCTTTCGGGATGGCCTACGGGAACCCCAGATTCAGTGAACTGGGGAAGGTGCTGACCAAGGTGGCCTTGGAACGTTCCCGTATGGTCCTGTGTTCCCCCGATTGGGGAGCCCATGGGGGCAACGAGTACTGGCGAACCCTCCTTGACAAGCTGACTATCAGGTCTGTGCGGTTACCTGATGAGGCCATCTACGTGCCTCTGGGACGCAAGACGCCCATTGGGAAGCCCGGATGGGGGAGTATGCTCAGCGTGGTGGACGGAAGTCTTACCACCATCCCTTGGGAAGACCTGGACCCTACTCTGGTCCAGGCTATACAACGAGAAAGCGATAGACTCGCCTTGGGTGACTTGAAGGATCGTCTACGACCTCAAGATGCTGTTGAAACTACACCCGGAGGAGATGAGTACGTCGTGACAAACACCAACGCCCCCAACTCTCCCTGTCATGTACCTGTTCCTGATGGAGTCTCTGAGTGTGGACTATCTGAGCTACCTAGCTCTATCCACTCAGACGACGAAACTGAGCACGACGCCTTCTTCGTGCAGACTGCGGTGGAAGAAGTGGAGAACGCCGAGTACGTCGCCCCACTAAAACCCCTACTCTCCATGAGGGTGGAAGACCCCGTGGATGAAGAGCTGGACCCTCGATCCAGGCTCAGGGAGTATGTGGATTCCAAGAGGAAGTTGGTGGCGAAAAAGCTATGCTACGCGAAGCCTACCCGCAGCTCGTGGCCACTGAAGCAAGGACGTATGGGAGACCTATCCCAACTGAAGGAGGACCTCGAACAGAAGATCACCACCTGGCAAAGGGAGGTAGATCTCAAGCTCATGAAGAGCGTATGGGGTGCCCATGTGAGGACCCCAGATGAGGACGACCTCTCGGAGGAATGTGTATGTGAACCCCCTAAAGCGTGCCTATGTTGCCATCGTCCACCGGAGATGGTTGAGCAAGACCTTCTGTATGCCTACCAAGGGCTGAAGGATGCTACCGCGGGCGAAGAGTCGGTGGAGGACCACCTCCCGACTTCTATTCAAGGGGCAAGCAACTTACACTCCGACGAGGATATGGAGGACAAGATCAAGGTACTGGACCCGCGGGTACAAAAGCTGATAAGGACCTATCTGGAGGTGTTCGGAGAACTACCCCCTCCAGCCTCATGCGACAAGCTGGTACAGATGGACCTCAAGCTGAAACCCGAGTTCGTGGGTCACAAGATCCGGAGGAGACCCTATCCAGCTCCTAAAGAGCAGGCTGACGAGATTGAGCGACAGATACAAGAATGTATCGACGCTGGCCTAGTCCTGGAGTACAAGGATGGGGACTACACCCTACACTGCGGCCCCTGTTTCCTGGTGGCTAAACCTGGGTCTACAGCCAAACGGCTGGTAGTGGACTATGGAGAGCTGAACAAGAAGACGCTGAACCACTCAGGGTCCATTCCCAATATGGAGTCTACCCTGGAGAAGATAGCCTCCTGTCGCTACAAGACCAAGATGGACAAGCGAAGTGGATTCTGGCAAGTGGACCTGACGCCCAACGCGCAGGAACTACTGGCCTTCATCACCCCTCAGGGGAGGGTATTCAAGTGGAAAGTCATGCCATTCGGCGTGGCTAACGCCCCCGCTCTGTTCCAAGAGCTGATGAACAAGATCTTGTCCATCCTACGAAGGAGACCTAAGGTGCAGGAGCTCATATCCCGTGGGGCCCAGATGGAGGCTCACATCGACGATGTATGCCTCGGGACCAATACCCAGGAGGATCACCTAATCCTCTTGGGTGAGTTCTTTGCGGTCTGCCAGGAGAACCACACACGACTCAAGCTGGAGAAGTGTGAGTTCATGCAGGAGACCATGCAGTACCTGGGGTTTGACGTTGGCTATGGGTGGTGGACCCCAGCGGCCTCTAAGGCCAAACCCCTGATGGATGCCAAGGTACGACAGGAAGACCCCAAGAAAGGACTTCATGATGTACGCAGTTTCATTGGGGCGTGCAACTTCTATCGCCGCCACATCAAAAACTTCACCTACACCAGCGCGGTACTGACTGACTTGATCAAGAAGAGTACTACTTGGCGCTGGGGCCCACAAGAGCAACAAGCGTTTGACGAGCTCAAAGACAAGGTAGCCAACGCTAAGTGCTTGGGCGTGCCTAGGGCACAAGGGGAGATTATCCTGGTGACCGACGCCAGCAATGTGGGCGGTGGTGGAACGTTGTTCCAGTGGCAAGCACTAGAGAAGGAGGAGTTCGACTCGGCCATTTCCCAATGGGGGACGGAAGGTCTCAACCGAGATGGAACCCTCAAGCACAGCTACCCTGACGACAAGTGGGTCCTAGTACCTCTGGGCCACTGGAACTGGAAGTGGAACCAGGCCAGGGGGAACTACTCCACCTATGAGCAGGAACTGCTCGCGGGTATGCTGGTGCTATCCTCACAAGCACGACTGTTGGGGAGTAACCCTGTGGTCTGGCTATGCGACCAAGAACCGGTCCGCAGTTTCCAGAAGGGCCCCCCACCTGAAAAGGCCAAGCTACGTCGCTGGTGGACCTACCTCAGTCAACTACGGCTGACGGTACACCATATCCAGGGAGTGAAGAACGAGTGTGCCGACTACATCAGCCGCAACAACTTCGACGCCCTGATTGGTGCCCGGTCTGAAGCGCTGGCTAAGGAAGCGTTCAGCCGTATGGATGTACACCTGGACCTGAACATGACCATGATACGCCCCCTGGATGGACTCCAACAATCGGAGTACCTACAGGAGTTTGGGGATATCTACCGGCGCCTGGAGAAACGCCTTGAACCCCTCCTGGTCAACCAAGACCAGTGGAAGCGGGACAAGAGCTACCTCTGGCACGAGGACCGCATCCTGGTGCCTAGTGACCGAGTCCCAGCGCTGCTGAAGTGGACCCATGAGTCCAGTGGTCATGTGGGTGCTGACCGTACCCTGAGGCTGTTCAAGCAGTGGTTCCACACTACGTGGACTGACGACCAGCTGCGGAAGACGCTCCTGCCTATCGTGGACAAGTGCCCGTGCAGGTCCTGTAAACCAGGGGATATCAGGGACAGAGGTCTCTACTCGACCCTGCCCATCCCTCACTGTGCTAACAGTGTTCTATACGTGGACTACACGGAGATGCCGAAGTTCGGGGGCTATGACTTCGCCCTCGTGGTAACCTGTGGGTTGACCAGGTTTACCAGGGTGTTCCCATGTACCAAGCACATTACCGGAGAGGAGACTATCAAGATACTCCTGGAGGAGTGGTTTTGTGTCTATGGGGCGCCCAAGGAGATCAACTCCGATGAGGACGTACGAGTACGCTCAGATACTGGCTGGTACAAGAGGGTCCTGAGGTCCCTCAATGTCCAGGTGTCTACGGGGATTCCCTACTCTCACACGAGCAACCCCCTATGTGAGCGACAGATTCGTGTCCTGAAGGAGAACGTCAGGATATGGTGCAAAACTGAACGCACCAGAGACTGGGTGAGACTACTCCCCGTCATATCCTTGATGATGAACTCCCAAGAGAGTTCAGCTACTGGCTACTCGCCACATGAGCTATTCATGGGGCGCCCGGCATGGTTCCTACATGCCCCCTATCCAGAGGACACCCATTCTTCTGTGGGTGAATGGGTCCAAGAGCAACAAGCGAAGGTGGACAAGGCCAAGGCTATGCTCCAGAGAGTGAGGGAGCGTCAGTGGAACAAGAAGAACAAGCACCGTGTACCGGCCACCTACCAAGAAGGGGACTGGGTGCTGGTGCACCACAGTCGACTACCCGCCTGGCCACGCTCTACCAGCGATGACCCATACTTCGGGCCGTACAAGATCCTATCTGTGGATGGGCACCGTATCACCGTGCGGTGTTCTCCCCGTCTAGGGGGGACCCTGGTGTGCGCCGCTCAACACCTGAAGCGCTACCATGATCCTGAAGACCTCTGTGGGGAGGAGTGGGAGCTGAACGACGAGGAAATCGCCGGTCTGGACCTACAAGGGGCTGCCAGCCCTATGGAAGTTGAAGGTGAACTCCCCGACATGAACGCCGAGGAAATGGCTAAGGAGGGCTTCTACCTGGTGAAGTCTGTCCTACGCCACCGCTATCGCCAGGGTTGGCGCTTCCTCACCCTCTGGGAAGGGTTTGGAGTCGAAGAGGCCACCTGGGAGCCCTTCTCTGCATTTGTTCTACCTGAGGGACGCCTAAACTCAGTTCTGGTTGACTACTTGTCCCAGAACAACCTTGGTGAGTTACTGAGGCTCGCTGAGGCGCTTGCCTCCAAGACTAAAGCTAGGGACTGAACCTTACCCTTACCTGCCCAAGCGTATGTGTGAGTGTGCTAGTCCTAAGGTCCTGAGAGCAAGCCGCAGAAGTGGTGTCCTAATTATACCCAAGTCTGCGCCCTTGCTAAACCTGGAGGGTTGGCTTATTGATGCCACGGGGTACGCCCCGGGTCTCCCCTCCCCTATGCGCCCAATTTCTGTGCTGGCGCAAAACCTTGGGGGAATACCCAGAGTGTTAATCCAGGTATTGTTTTCCCTACCTACCTGTCTACTAAAGGGAGGGGTGGCCAAAAGCTATGAAGGCATGCAAAACGCCTGTTTGCTATGTGGCCAAAAACACTAGCCTAACCCACTGTCACAGCCCACCAACCCAGCTAAAATTGCAGGAAAAGGGTGGGACAGTGACACGCCCCCTACAGGTCCTACACACCCTACAGTGGCACCATCCTGGTGGGCGAGCGCTGGGCAACTGGCTCTAGCCCCCACGCAGGACTACCACTCCTACACGCACACTCTACTTGGCGTTGCGAAGAGGAAGTTCTCGAGGGTCCTAGCGACCCACCTGTGAAATGACAAGAGAACACAGCGCTACTAAGCAACTGTGGCCTCACAGGGGACGCCACAACGCGTTTCCCCTGCAAGGGCTTGGAGGGAAGGAGTGCTCTCGTGTGCAAGGCGCAGATGTCGATTAAGTCGGACTCCCTGCTCTGCCACAGGCGGAGCGGAGTTACTTGTTTGTGTGATCTGCGCCCCTGTTTAGCAGGGCATAAGAAAAATGCTGCTGCACCACTCACCCTACCTGCCCACCTGTAAAACAAAGGCAAATGAAAGGGCGTTTGCGGCGGAGGAACCAAGGCACACTCCAGGTATTATACCCTTCTCAGTGTGCCCTATAATACGCTGTCCGCAAACACGCTGCATGGAGCAGCTACCCTTATCAAGCAAGCAAGCGTTAAGGGACTCCTCAGGTTCTCTTAAAGAACGTACCGAGGAGCCCCTGGGTAGCCTAAACAAGGTTTACCGTGCGCACTTCGCGTGGCCTACCCTTTAATGCGTGTGTGCATGCACGACAATGCACAATCACGTTGGGCAAACCTGCCCATCTCCACAACAATCTTGACTCCACCAGGGGGTGGCCCCGCCTGGGCGTACCTACCTTACCTACCGCTGGGAAGTGAAGCAAGGAGAGAAAACGAAAGGGGCGCACGCGAAGAACGTTGCTATGCACTTGTGTGTATGACTAATCACCCTGATCTGACCGCTAATCATCTGCAATCTTACTAATCAATCCCTCTACCGCGTCCTATCGTGGTTATCGTTGTTAACGCTGCTACACGACTCGTTCACGGAGACACGAGACGAGCAATGTGTATGCGGCATGCAAGACGAGCATACCTGTAGTTTATACCTGATTCATTGAAGTCTTTTCAATTGATTTTCGAATTCTTGAATTTTTGAAGCTTCTATTAGTGTGGGTGGAATCTGTATGTTTGTTTATTAATGTGTGTCTCGTCATTTTCAAGACTACGTGATACATACGTTTATAATTCCATTATTTTTCCATTTTCCGGCGCTTCGCTAGGAGCCGCTCCTGCGCGCCGCCATTTTGTACGTATGAATTCCTGGATTTAAAAAATCTAGAGGTGACTATAATTTCTATAAAAATGTGCTGAAGATGCACAATTGGATTCTGCTCAGGTGTGTCGTTTCAGAAACATTCTGCGCCGTCATTTGACGGATTTTGGTGTCGTCGCTTCGTTTTTGCGTGGATTCGTCCATAATTCTCCCATTCCTGCCTCTGCAGATACCCACGCGCAGCCTCGCTGAGTAGGCCGTGTTCGGGCCGAAACGCAGGTGCCTGGAGAGACTGAGCAGAACCAAGACCCCACCAAGGGGCAAATTAATTTCTTTTCGACTCCCTACGCCCTAAGACAGGTCACAGGTCGCCAGCAGGTTTACGAGAACCCATGCGAGTGTGTATAATGTGTCTTGCGTTTGGGTTGTGTCGACGCTGCGTCTTGGAGGAAGGGATGCATATGCACATGTTTGGCATGCTCCCAATCTAACCCAACCAAGCCACAGGAGCCCCGGCAGCGCCAAGAGCGCTGAGTCTTCTGTAGGAAACTGTACAATCAGAGCAGCAAAAGGACGCCAGCCATGGTGAGCGCCCATTTTTCAGTGTGAGGGAGACTGTAGGTATTTTAAAGTAGATGTGAAACCAAGGAAAGGCCAAGAAAAATTCCCTTTTTCCTAAAATGCGACAGTGGTGGCCACCACAGCACAAGGGGGGAGTAAGAAAAAGTGCTTTTCCTTTGCTTTAGGACATACTCTAGTTGTATTAGAGATGCACTGAGCAACCATGCATTTTTATCTTAGTATTGGTCCAGCCAAAAGTGGTGAGAACACATTTTGACCTATGGAACCAAACACCCAATCAGGATATTGAGTGGGCCCCTTAATCCCCTTTCAATCAGAAGTAAAACATCTTTTCCTGAGTTGACTGAGCACTGACATACCTAAGGTAGAGCCTATGAATTTATCTATGTTTTTCCATGAATACTTATCTGCCCTAGTGGTATGCACCATAGGGGGTTAGGCACCTCTTTTTGAGAGGTCCTGGGTTCAATTCCTGGTCAGCCTAACTAAGTAGGAAGATCCCATCTAAGTAGGAAGATCCCATGTGACATGGCAGTGACCTCATCGCCACATACCATGCCACCTCAGCACATATGGGACCCAAAACAAAGAGTGCACATCTCCTAAGATGGCACTATGGAGAGAGAGTGATCCTGAGGCAGTTTTCTTACTCCTTTCCCAAAACATTTCAGCTATCTCTGTGAATATGCATTCATTTGTATCCCGAGTTGCAGTTTCTGTGAATATCTAATCATCTTTCACTGTTTACACTGCAGCCCTTCATGCTTTGATCCTGAATTACCTTCTCCTTGCATACTATTGGCTTGGGCTATCCTGGATTGAGTTGGCTTTACTGTATTTCAACAAACAAAAGCTTTTCATCATCCAAAACCAGCAGCAGGACACCCTACAGCAACAACAAGCAGCAGGAGAAGCAAAAACACAGTGCTGAAAACACTATAAACTTTTCTCTGAGCCGGCGGAACTGCCTACGGCGACCTGCCAGCTTCAAGGTTGGTGACCTTGTTTTGGTTCACCATTCACGCCTACCCTCCTGGCCACGTAACTGCCTACAGGACCCTTTTTCTGGACCCTATCGTATCATCAGGATAGATGGATCCAGGATCCATGTCAGGTGCAGTCCACGTTTAGGTGGTGAACTGCTGTGTGCACCCAAACAGTTGAGGCACTATCATTCCCCTGACGATTCGTGGTGGGATGAGTGGCGCCTCAGCGACAGTGAGGTCGAGCGTATTGATCTAGAGAACGCTGCCAGCCCAGAGGAGGCAAACGAACTGGAAGAGATGACTGCCGATGAGATGGCAGTCGATGGTTACTACGTGATGCCTGGTATTGCTCGCCACGAGTATAAACAGGGCTGGAAATTCCTAACCCTGTGGGATGGCTATGGGTTATCTGAGGCGACCTGCGAACCTATGTCAGCCTTCATACAACCAGATGGGAGTATCAACCCCATCTTCCGCTCCTACCTCGTTGAGAACAACGAGGGGCAGCTACTAACCCGTGCTGAAACTCTGTCCCAGCGTAAAAAGAAAAACTAATTTCCCTGTGTCAGTCTACCTACTGTGTTCTAACCTTACAAGTGCAGTGAGCACTCTTGTGCAGATGTGCCTCTGTATGTGTGTAAGAGCAGTTGTCACAGTTGCCCCGCATTGCATCGCGGGACAGGACCATTAGTGACGCGTTCCCGTGGGGGGCCTGGCCACGGGACGCTGCGGTGGACACGCACAAGTGAGCAGGCAGGCAAAGCACTACGCTCACAGGGGCATCATTGCGCTCGTGTCATGTGACAAAGCGTTTCAGGATCCTTGCCACTCTGAAACAAGGGAACAAATGTATGTACAGCAACACATCAGGATATGTACACATGGGGTTAAGACTGGACTGGGGTAAGGGCATCACAGGACAATAGACACTCAGTCCCAACTCATATCCCAATCCCAGGTCCGACCCTCTCAGTCGCTGGTGGGGGCGGGGGCTCAAACACAACCCGTGCCCTGCTCAGTCCGGACCCTGAAACCCTGCCAATAGGGGGGGTGTCCCGCCCAGCCACAGGCGAATTCCTGGGAACCGAGCAGCTCCAAGGCCAGCCGACAGTGGCTCCCTATGCTCCTCCAACGGCAGGTCCCAACTCCTCTCTGAGCCAGAGATATGGCCCTGCCATTATCCCCTAGGAGTTGGTAGCTGAAAATGGGCTGTTTCAGCCCAAACTGATATTATCTCCAAAATCTCCAAAATTGACCCCTCGTCCGGACCCGCCAGAGGTAGGGACGAGGCAACTGACCCTATGCCCTTCGAATACGAACTCCCTGGAGCCCTCACCCAACCTGGTTCCCTCTGAGGTCCCGGCATCAGGGCACCACGGGCTCGTCAAGTGGGGTCATGATGCCAAAATCACCAAAATTGGCGTTTTTCCCACGCGTGGCTCGCCCGGCCAGGGCAAGGCCAATGGCTCACAGGATAGGAGGCAGGACCTAGAACTTATATCTGAGTGTACAACCTGAAATTAGGTCCGGGCTCTCTGTGGGCAGAGAGATATGGGGCCGCCAATTGACCACACGGGGGGGTGAAATTGGGGTCCCAAAAGGGGGTCATTTTGGCTGCTCGAAATGAGCCAAAACTCGGGATTGCTCCCAATAGTATATCTCCACGCCGGCTTGGAGATCGGATCCGCCATTCCATATGCGATCCACCGGGAGTCCAACGAAGACTCCCATGCACTTGGCTGTTAAAGATCTCCATGCCACTGGGCGTGGTGACAATCCCAATTGGGTCCACAAATGCCAAAATGGCAAAATTGTCCACACTCACTTTGGGCTAGCACCCTAACGAAGGTTGCTCCGCCTCGCCCACGTGGTGTGTGAACCATGGGGACCAATGTCCATAACACCCATGTCATATATGGTCCATTGGTCCATGAGTCTGGCGTGCACGAGGGTGCTGAACATGGTGCACGGCGGGCAGAAAATATGGAAAATTGCTCAAAATGGCCAAAAATGCGCACACTCATGGTTGGGGCAAATGAGGCACATGCCCGACTTGGACCGGAGTGTGCCATAGGATTGGTATCAAGTCATATGCGTCCAACATATCTTTTGGGCGTCGCCCAACTCCTCCGGTTTTGGGAATGGCAGGGTCGCCAAGTGAGCCCATGATTTGGGATAGTCCCAAATTGCCAACATGGCGGCCACGGTATGCCAAGCCCAAGAGGAGTTATTCGCCGGGTCCAAGATATGTTGGGCACTGAAGTATGTACCTTCATATCATACTTGGGTCATGATGTCAATTGGGCGCAACTTTGAGATACAAGGTCGCCACTTGACATCATGACGGGCAAAAAACAGCAATATTGGCGAAAAAACACCCAAAAGTGCCTTGAAAGGCGCACAAATATATTATAATATCTTCGGCTTGGATTGAGTAATCGACCAATCCTTCTAAACACAATGACTTGACACCAATGACCTTCGATTCCACATATTTGCTCCACTTGGGGCGCTTTGAAAGGTCACGAGCGCTACTTCCCAAGTGGGCACATGAAAATATGGAAAATTGCAGAACACACACCTTGCTCCCAACGCATCGCTTTGGGATCGCCACACAAGCTTTCCTCCACGAAGGTTAGGCTTGCAATTGATCGTGGGGAGTATAAGGAAGGGCCTCGTGCAATATGAGGTCCATGGGTGGGTGTATCGCTCTTAGCCAAACCCGCCAAATGGGCACGCAATACAACACATGGCACATACCACATACTGCCCAAAAAGGTAGCTCCCCCCACGATATGTCATGCCCCTCCAAGGGCATAACTTTGTGTCAATCGCTCATAGGAACTCAAGGAAAGTTCCTATGCAACACCAACACTCGCGCGCTACACTCGAAAGTTATCTTAACGCACGCAATATCATGGCCAAAGAGTTATAACGCAAACTCTACCCTCTTGACCATGATCCATTACGCTAGCGCGCACGTGTGGAGACGCAAGGCGTATAAAGCTTCCTAAATTACGTCGGGAGTATTGTGAATACATCCCATGCTTCCTTATTGTCATTCCTCGCAAGCAGCACGAGATATGACCCTCACAAGTGGCCTCACGAATCAACTTTGTTTTGCCCATATCTCTAAGACAAATGGAGGGCAAGACAAAAGGAAAGTTGATTCGTGCATAGGGAAGCACGTAGGTCCACTTGAAAGAGGTCAAATCAAGTGCGGGGATGTCGAAGTGGAAAATCCGATTTCGACATCCTGAAAAATTCGGATTAAGGTTGCGAGTGTACAATGTGAAAATTGCAGATGCATCGATGCAATTCCTGAAGACTTTAGAGTCTTCGTCACGGATTGCGCTAAAATGTCTGTAATTAACAGTTAAACTGGCGGTTACGCTAAAGTCGCGAGCCAACCGCCAGCAGTCAAAACATTGATTATCAGAACGGAAGCGTGAAAATTTACGGAAACAATATGAAAATAATACCCTGTTGATTCCTGATATTCTGATGTGTATATCTCAGCGGGCGACGCATCGGTTACCGATGCGGACGCTAATATTGAACGCGGTTGAAACGCGTGAAATGCCCAGATCTCTCACACAAACACGTCTTGCCTACATCTGTTGTTAGGGTTAGGTTGCCGAATCGACGGCCGAAGGCGGTGCGGGGCAGATTGGCGTGAAATAGTAAGATACCGGCAAATGGCAGTTTGCCGGTACATGGTAACATGCCCCAAGTGGCCGGAATGCCGTCACGGGCGCTTTACGGCAAGGGACACGCTCCTGCCGGGCTCCCACCGGGCTTCACCCCACCATGGTCATGGGGTCCTGGGTACCGCTTCACCCCCATCCTTAGAGCAAACCCTGGGGGGGGCTCGATAACACCCAAGCATTGCAGCGGGTACCCAGGAACATCCCCTGAGGGGGGGGGGTATCTCTGGACTATCCCCTGAGGGGGGGGGTATCCCCGGACCATCCCCTGGCGGGGAGGTAATCGTACCACACACCTCAGGCTGGTCTTGGGCCAGGTTGCCCACGTCAATCCACGGTAAGACAGGTATAGTGCTGTAGGGTCTTGTAACTTCAAGTATAGTATCAAGTATCAAGTCCCGGGTCCTGGCGGCGATTGTTCGGCATCCAAAGGACCCGTTAACCCATACCAGGCTCACCGGGTGCCGGCTGCGACGGTCACCACCACAGTGGCAGTGGCATACACGGCCAACATAGGCGTCACACGACGACCGAGGTGGTCCCACAGGTCGAAAGCGATCACAAAGATCCATCAGGCTACCCCAAGCTTTCCAAGTCCCGCCGGCTGGGGGAGAGTCCCCACGGGTCCTTCCTCGGGCGCACCATGTCCATATCCACGACGCGAGTCCAGAGTGGTACAGCCGAACGAGCTCCTCCTTAAGGGATCGGGCATCAAGGCCGTCTTTTCCCTCGCCCTATTACCACCAAGGCCATACATGAGGGAGTCCTCATGCAGTGTGGGCGGAGGCGTCAACTCCTCAAACCACCAGTTTCCCAGGCAGACTGACCGAGGTCAGGAACACCGGAGGTCGCCATCCGACTGCAAGTGCGTCTGCGAGTCGGTAGGCTCACACTGGGACTGACAGTGGCGGACCGCTGGGAGTGTAGTCAGGCAACTGGGCTTCCCGCCTGGCGCCATCAGGATCTCAGCACATCACAGCCATTAGGGCACACGGTATCACAGGCACTCAAACAGAAGAATCTGTACTTGGGTACTGGTCCAGGCTGGACCTCATGTAAGAGCATGTACACGGCGACTCAAGGCGCCATCGTATTACGATTCGCATCTTTCGGGGGGAAAAACAGTCCACATCTCGGTGATGGGCTGATAACACTTAACATACAGATGCACATATCCTGGAGGGAAGAAAAACAGGCAACAAGCGGGGTAAATAGGCATGTAAACACACTCTGGATAGAGTGCCAAACCACGCCCTGGTCAGCATAAGGCAAATGCAGGAGGGTGGACAGGAAAACGCCTGAGTTCAGGCCATATATAGTCTGCAGACACACGTCGACTGGTCTGGATCCCGCAAATGCCATGGGACCAGACCACACACCAAAAATCGCAATGCCGATGACAGCGGCATCCGTTGCGCAACGTCGTATGGGCTTCAAGGCCCGAAGAGCTCATAAAATGTGGAGGTTTGTCGCCCTACCTGGTTTCCCAAGGATTCAGCAGGGGGGGGAGTGACGAACAGAAGTTGAAAAGAGGGGCCGTCCTCCCCTGGATTCAGCAGGGGGGGGGTACATGGCCACTCTGATGGCAGGTCACCGAAAGATGGGAGAGAGCAAGCAAGTGAGGGACGATCCGTCGACCACACAAGCGCTCAAACTGCATCAGCGGAGAGCTCAGGGCACTGATCAGGCGCCCCTGGCTGCAATCGCCCGGGTGAGTGCTGCCAAGTCCGAGACATGGATCTTGATCTTGTGCTTGCGGATGTACTCCATGAAGGGAGTGTTAATCCGCGGCACGAAACAGGAGACGGGTTCCCAGGTGTCGTGGGACGGCCCATAGCCTCGCCAACGAACCTTGAACTCCAAGCCTCTGGGTGCCGAGGCTTTCGGACGCTGAGCCAGGATCTTCTCGACGGTATAGTCGTCCTGCTCAGCATAGTCGTCGTCCGAATCAGCCTCATGTGCGGCATAGTCCAGGGACACATGTTGGCCACGGAGGTCGGGTTCCCGCACACGGAGTTGACTCTCGTGGCGCTCCCGGAACTGTCCGTGACCCACCTTGATGCGGTAGGTGTCCTCACCAATCCTGCGGACCACCTCTCCGGGTGTGAACCAGGTTTTGGTGCGGTGGGTGCCCATAGGGCGGGGTCTGATCACCCACACCGGGTCTCCCACCCTGAACTTCTGCGCTGTCGAGCTCGGGGCGGACTTCTGACGCTCAGCATGCTCCTTCTCGAGCTGCTGGCGGATGTCCCGCGCCGTTTGCTCTTGCCGCGCGAAGAATTCTTTGGCGTCCATGGCCATACCATCACCAGACAAGGGAAGTCCCCGACCCAGGGGGTCCCTGCCGAACAGAATCTGGTGAGGGGACAAACCACCCGGAGTGGGGGTGTCATGATGGGCCTTCAGAGCGGGCCACATCTCCTCAAACCAGTTCCGACGTGGATTGGTGATGTGAATCTTGCGCAGCTTTTCGAACAGCTGCCGTCCAGCCACTGCAGCTCGGCCGTTAGACCGGCTGAGATAGGCGACGCTCTTGGCGTGACGTATTCCCATGAGGGAACACATGGCCTTGAACCAGCCACCAGTAAACTGGGGCCCTCGGTCACTGCAAATGGTGCGGGGGATGTCAAAGACGGTCAGCCAATGACGAATCATCATGACTGCCACTTCCTTGGCAAGCAACCCCTTTTCGCGTGCCGGAACGGCTATTACGTAGCCACTGTGGCGATCCACACAAAGAACCACACAGTCAAAGGTCTCCTTGCCAATGTGCACTTCGGGCATGGAGAAGACGTCCATGGCCACGCTCTCCATGGGCTGGTCAGGCACCGGAGTCCATTGGGCTTCCCCCTTGACGTTCCGGTTATTGGGATTGCAGGCCTGACAGACCGAGCAACCCTTCCTGACTTTCTTGATGGCGGTGTAGAGACCGATATGGTCGATCTCGAACCGGCGCTGCATGTCAAGGGCTTGCTTCTTGACCCCTGCGTGCAGCATGTGGTGGTGCCAAGCTTCACATAGCTCGAGCACTCGGGACTCTGGTACTAGCAGCTTACCATTCCTGTAGAGCTTGCCATCTTCCTCAGTAAGCCCCTTTGGCCACTTCTGCCCGTCATCAGGGTCGGTCACAGCCCTATACTCGGCCGCAAAGGCCTCGTACTTGGCGTAGTCGTCGGTCCAGTCGTCCTGGAGGCAAGATTCTGGGAAGAGGTGCTTGTCGGACTCAGCTCCCGCAGGGGCGAGTACTCTGACCGCTCTGCCCATCCTCGTTCCGAGGGGAGCATCCGCAGCCATGACGCCGAAGCATTTAACACCCTCCTCCTCCATCAGGCGCTCCATTTCAATGATCCTCTTGGCTGCAGCGGTCTCAGCCTCATCGCCATGGGCAGAGATATCCGTCATGCCCTTGCTGGCGGGATAGGCCCACCTACTGAGACAGTCCGCCACGGTGTTATCCTTTCCAGGAATATACACAACCGTTAGGTCGCACTTGGCCAAGGTCTCATGCCATCTTGCCCGTCGGGAGGCGGGACCAGAGGGGGTGTCCACGTGCTCCTTGTGCCACGACTGCAGACTCTGATGGTCGGTGCAGACGGTGACGGGATGGAGGGCTATGTACCCAGCCCATTTCCTGAGAGCCATGACGATGGCATACGCCTCCTTTTCTCGGGGCGTCCACGTCCGTCTCTGGCCTTCCGCCAGGACTCGGCTCCAGAAGGCCACGGGCACGTGCCTCCCATCGTCAAGCACTTGTTCCAACACAGCGCCAACGGCGTAGTCGGAAGCGTCGGTGCGCAGGACGAACCCTCGGTCGGGATCCACGAGGTGCAGACCCACTGCGGATAGCAGCGCCTGCTTCATCCCCTCAAAGGCACGGTCGGACTCTTCATTCCAGACCAGAGCCTTCTTGGACCCCTTCTTGGTCTCCTCTCGGTTGCCCTTGAGCATGGTCGTCATGGGGGCTGCATACTCGGCATACATCTTGATATACCCCGAGTAGTAGTTGCAAAACCCCAGATACGCCCGTAGCTCAGAGACCGTCTTGGGCTTTTCCCAGTGCTCAATCGCAGCCACCTTGCCAGGTATGGGCTTTCGCTGCCCGTTCCCAACTACGTGGCCAGCGAAGACCACCTCGCTTACCGCAATGGTGGCCTTGTCACTGCTGCCCGTGAGTTTGTGCCGAACCAGAAGGTCCAGCACTCGAGTGACGTCCCTCTCGTGTGCCTCCAGGAGCTCCTCGTAGCTCAGACTGGGGTCCCCGGACGCGATGATCACGTCGTCCACGAAGGGGTCCGCACAGTCACGCACCGGCTCAAGCAGGTTCTCCAGCATCCGCTGAAAAGCTGCATTGCCGTTGGTAACGCCCATGGGCATCACCTTCCACTGGAGAGGTCCAAGTGGGGTGCTCATGGCTGTGCAGGCACGGGACTCCTCGGCGAGAGGCATCTGATGATAACCATGTTTAAGGTCAATCACCGTGAAGATCCTCCGCCGGTGTTGTTTTTGCAGCATGTCCTCAATGAGGGGAAGCGTATAGCTATCATGCTGCGTTTGGGCGTTTAGGCCGCGGTAGTCGACCACGAGCCGCCACTCACCGGCCACCTTCTTGGGGACGACCAAGCACGGAGAGGCCCACTCGGAGTGGCACGGCTCCAGCCAGCCTCTCTCGATGAAGTCACGGAGGATCTTCTCCATGGCCTCCTTCCTCTCGCCTCTCAGGGCAAACTCCCGGTGCCGATACACACGGGGGTCCTGCTTCAGTCGTATCTTGGCCTCGCCATACGGTCCACGCATCGGTGGGGGAAACACAGGATTTCCGCTGAAGAAGGTCTCGCCATACTTCTGCTTCAGCCTGGCCCTCAATGCCTGAATCTTGGGGCAATCGTCGGATTCCGCCTTGGCTTTTCCGGGCACCTGGACCACTGAACTTACTTGAGGGGTAGCGACCCCGCTCGGTTTCGGCTCAGGTGGTCTTCCCAGGTGGCCCAAAGGGCCATCTCTGGTCTTGCCTCGGAATAGGTCGCCATAGGTGGGTGGGTTACCCCCGATTGGCTCGTCCTGGCTGGACAAGTGGTCCAGTACCCTCCTTACGAAGGTATCCCCATCATAGGAACCAGAGACGATTGAGTCCACTTCCCACCAGGCTTTGTCCTGGCCTTTGCCCTCACGCTGGCTTCCCCAGTCGTGAAAGGGCTGATCCATATACCCCTGAACCAGATCCAACTCCTCTTCTGTGAGGGGGTCTTCCGATTCTCCGATGTCAACAGGGGGAACCGCAAAGCATTGCCGCCATGGCTCCGCTATGATGCGGTTGACACACACGAAATCCGTGGTGTCGGCCTGATCAAGGCCCCCATCCACATAGTGGAATTCCGTTGGCCATCTCTGGGGTGGCATGGGCTGTCCCTTAGCGTCCTGATAGACACTCTCTCCAGCCGGTAGGACGACCTTGTTTAAGGTCATGTTAGTCAATGAGACTACCCAATGTCGGGTACTTTCCTCCTCGGTGCATCCCATAGGAACAACCAGCACTGCCTTGGAGCGGTCCTTGCGTATCTTCGCTATCGCCCTTGGAATGTCCCATCTGGGGCAATGGATCCACATCAAGCCCTGATGCGGACCACAGTGCTTCTTCCACGCGGAGTCCTGTGCGCTCCAGTACTTCTCACAGACCCGCAGATGGGCGGAGGTTCCTGAGGAGAACGCATCAAGGGCCAGATCCGAAGCTCCCAGGTCCGCAACCACTCGGCTCACCACTTCCGGCATTACGCCGTACTCCTGGTTTGCTGGCCCAGTTGGCTCAGTGTCCAGCGCGGCTACTTCGAGCTGATTGCGTTCGGGGTGGATCCATTGGCATTCCACATGGTGCTCAGGTGACGAAAGCCACGAGAGCTGGTCGTCCTGGTACAGGGTCATGGAGGCCTGGGCCGGGAGGACGCCGGAGTCCGTCTCCATCATGAAGTTGTACCCAACGATCATGTCCCAGTCCATCTCGGCCTCGTAGAAGCGACCTTGCAGGAGGATTTCCTTGCCGAGGTCTGGGCGGCTCAGCTCACGGTTGTTCACGAACTGCAGCCCAATGGCCGCTTCCTTCGTGCCTCCCACCATGTACTGGCCGTTCGCCACCTTCAGCCTGACAGGTTTCCGACTGTCGGTCAAACACTCTGGTGGAAGTAGGCCAGCCTTGACCAAGCTGACCTGTGCTCCCGTGTCGACCAACACGTCGAAAACCTTTTCCACTTCCCCGCATAAGGCACGGATCTTAAGGTGCAACTGCCGCTCACCACCCACTCGGCGGACAGCGTGCAAGCTCAGGATCTCCGGCCGTTCCAGAAGCTCAACAAGCGACTGGTGCAGGTCGTGGACAATGGGCTCAGGCTGCCCATCTGCAGCATCCAGCTGCGGTCCGGGTGATCCTCCGATACTCTCGGAAAGATCTTGAAGTACATCAAACACATTCTTGGTCACGAAGTATGGACGGGTGCAAGGGTTCGTGCCTTCACTTGCCCTCACCCCGCCACCGCGACTGGGTGCCGGACCGGGCCTTCCGCCCGCGGCAGTCCCTTTGTGCTTATCTACTCCCGATTGAAATGGTGTGGCGCTTCCCACGACACCATCCTGCGACCGCCCTAGCTGGGGCCCTTGGCTGCAGGGGCTCCGCTAGGGGGCGTCGGTTGTGGAAGAAGGGGTATTCTCCTCCGCATCAACCTCGTTGACACCCTTCTTCCTCCTATTCCTAGGCTTCTTGTCCTTGTCCTTGTTCTGGTCGTTCTCCTTGTTCTCCTTGTTCTTGTTGTCCGACCCTGGGGACCCAGTTCCTCTTGATCTCCTGGATCTCCTTAGCTAACTCGGTCCCCACCGACATCAGCTTGGAGAGCTCGTCCTTGTCGACCTCCACTTTGGCTTCCCGAGAACCCGCGGGTGCACGCTTCTTCGACCCGTGCGCCTTCTTGTAGGCCTCCGTGTCAGCCTGGTGGGTGGGGCATGTTCGGTGGTCATTGTTGAAGCCTTTCTTCCTCCCATAACACACGAAACAGCCCTGAGGGTGAGCTCGTATGAACTCCTCAAAGGACAGCGGAGGGTCGCCAATGCGGCGAGGGTCCCTCTTCTCCTTCTT
Organism: Eutreptiella sp. 'Long Island Sound 2002'; assembly: GCA_964036045.1. Taxonomy (NCBI): domain Eukaryota; phylum Euglenozoa; class Euglenophyceae; order Eutreptiales; family Eutreptiaceae; genus Eutreptiella; species Eutreptiella sp. 'Long Island Sound 2002'. The sequence goes on along the minus strand of OZ038379.1, from coordinate 3,492,693 downwards.
CTTCCAACCCGGCTGCAGGGGCTTCCAGCTTCCCCAGTTGCTCCCCGCGCCGTTGTTGGCGACGAAGGCACAAACGGCCATCTCGGCGGGCTCATCATCGTCGTCATCGTCGACGAGAGCTTCATCGCCGTCCGCTCCCGCTGAGTCCATGGCAGCTTCCCCGCCAGGCCCCTCGCCAACGTAGTTGACGTCGCGGTCGCCGGGCCTCAACCCGCGGGTGTGGTGGAGGTTCTGGTACTCCTTGAGTACTTCCTCTCCAACCCACTCCAGGATCTCGTCGCAGCTCATCCGCGCCGGGATGGCCTGCAGACGAGATCTGGCCGCTCACGTCACACTCGTCAAGGCGCCACATCGCGGTCTTCTCGCGATCGCCCGAGACGGTGATGAGGAGAGCGTTCCGCAGGGAGTGCCGTTTGACATCCCGGGCCACGTTCTTCCTCGTCCAAGCCACCACGTTCGTATGATACTCTTTGGGGAGCATCATCTTGACCGTGTGGTTGGATTTGGCCCTCTTGGCTTCCTCCTTGGTGACTCTCTTGATCCATGCTTCCGGCAGCATGGAGAGCAGGCGAGCCTGCTCGTCACCCTCATTCCAATTCTCCACGTTGCGGCGGAAGAGGGTGTATTGCCCTCGGAAGTCTCGCCAGTCCCGTAGGCGGATCTCCCGTCCATCATGCTGAAGCTTGATGGACTTCCACCGCTTGGCAGCCACCTGCGGAGCGTCCACCCGCTCCTGCTCGTTGAGCCACTTCTTGGCTTCCTTGAGGGTCTTGATTTTCCCGTCCTTGGTCGCCACGAAGTATAGCTCTTGGAGCGACCCGGATGCCACCCGGCGGTGGATTGTCTACCTCCGCAGGAGGGTCCAGTCCCTCGAGCGCGAGGTGGACACGGGCAAGGGCGAGATGACTCGCATCGCCAGAGTTGCCGCGCGTGCACAGAGAGAGCTGGACATCGCCAAGATCGAGATGGTCAAGAGCGCCAGCGTCGCCACCGCCAGCCAGAGGCAGCTGGACATCGCCAGGAGCGAGACCAGGCAGCTGAACAAGGTCATCGGCGGCCTGCAGCAGAGGCTGGACGCGCTGGAAGCCCGTGGGAGCGTCGGCAGCGACCACCCACCCCTGGAGTCTGGCTCGTCGGACGACGGCTGGGGACCCGGACCAGGTCCAGGCGGACCCCAAGCCCCCGGCAGAGCCCCCAGGAGTCGCCCCAGCGCCAGGGCCCCCTCTCTCACCGCCCCCTCTCACCACAGCGCGGGCCGCCGCAACGAGCGCGTGCCGCCCGGCAGTGGCAGTGAGGATTGGTGTGATGAGTGGCTCAGCGCGGAGTACCACAACCACCGTGCTCCACCGCGGACACCGGTACGCCCCCGACGCCCCGCACCAGCCCCGGAGCCAATCCCAATGGCTGGTGGACGTTATGGTGGACTCAGGGATGAGGTCCCCAGAGGAGACGTGGAGTGGGATGTCGGCGGAGGTGAGGACCTGGACCTGGACCTGCAGGAGTTCGACATTTCCCCGCCGCGTGGTGTACGACGGGAGGCCGCTGAACGCAGCCGCCGGCGCCGTGATGAGGAGGCGTACATGGAAGGAGTACGGCGTGAACATCTAGGTTCAGGGTACATGGAGGAACTACGGCGTAGCCACGCGGATACCGGGGAGGAGATGGAAGTGGCAGCCCTGGGAGTCCGTGAGAGAGGCCGATGGGAACCTCGGTCGACCTCGCGGCCGGCGTTCATGGTCTCTAAGGCCGCGGATGCCGCCGTGTGGGAAGACTTGAAGGACATCAAGCCCCCCATGTACGATGGCAACCCCCTCAACCTCGACCGCTTCTTGGAGAAGCTGGACGATTGGGGGGTGACCGTCACTGAGGACATGGATCCCGCAGATGCGGAGAAATATGTCTTCAGACGGTTCAGGTACCGCCTGCCGGAAGTGCCGTCCACTGGTGGGTCGTCGGGGTCCCCAGGGGGTCCTCCCGGAGGGCCTCCACCGGGTCCGCCCGGTCCAGGGGGTCCTCCCCCGCCCGGTGGTCCGCCTCCAGGGGGTCCACCTGGTGGGCGTCCTCCAGGGGGTCCTGATGGTCCTCCGCCAGGGGGTCCCGGTGGGTCTCCGCCGGGTCGCCTCGGTGGGTCCGAGGATGGGGGCTTCTTCGTGTAGTCGAAGTCCATGTCATCATCCTCGTCCGTGTCGCCCCACCTAGGCGTCTCGGTCTCGGAAGACTCCGAGCTCCGGTAGGGAGGAGGGGGATCCTCATCCTCACCTTCCGGCTCCATGGGGACGTCTCCGCCTCCTCCGCCAGCCACTCCTCGGCGATGTCGGCGGCCTCGTTCATCCCTGTCGCTGGCGGTGAAGAAGGGGTCGGAGTCGTGGGGGTGTCCGCCCGCTGGCCTCCGTGGCCTCTCGGGGGTCTTCCCCTTGCCCTTCCTCCGTCGGTAGGCGGTGGGGCCACTGCTCCCACTGCTGCCTGTGTCGACCTCGTCCAGCGTCATCTTGGAGGAGGCGTCCCCTTCGAAAAGCTTTCGAAGGGTCTCCACTCGGGATCCTCCCGGGGGAGTCTCGCGGCGGAGCTTGGCCTCCGCCTCCTTCATCGCGGCGGCTGTGGCCGTGGCAGCTCGCCCTTCGGCTTCCTCCCGGGCACCAGCCGCCTCGGCTTCCCGGGTCTGCCGCAGCCGAGCCTTCTCCGCTTCCAACGCCGCCAGCTCCGCCTCCGTCTTGGCCCTCTCCTCAGCGACCTTCCGTCGCGCGGCCTCGATGGCGTCCTTCTTGGCGGCGTCCGCCTGGGCCTTAGCCGTCGCTTCGGCATGGGCCCTTTCCTCCGCCTCCTTCTTTGCCCTCTCTTGGGCCAGCGCCTCTTCCAGCACCTTCACCTCGGCCTCCTTGCAGGCAATGGCCTCCTGCGTCAGGCGGGCTTCCTCGTCGGCTGCCGCCACCTCACCCTTGACCTGGGCAATCGCTGCCTGATGGGCGGCTGCGGCCGTGAGTCCAACCGCAATGGCTGCCACGGTCGAGGCGTGGATGGCCATGCCATGCGCCCACTCCGCAGCCTCCTGCTGGGCGATGCCGACGGCGTTCTCCATGGCAGCGTTCTGCTGCGTGGCACGTTGCCGAGCAACCCGAAGGTTGCAGGGCACCCCACAGGCGCGCTCACAGGCGCGCGCCACGTCCCTTTGGTCGGAAGCGACGCTGCTGCTGGAGCTGACCTGGTCGGCCGGCATCCTCCCGCGGTGGGCCGACTCCACGTCACTGCTGGGGCCTGACTTCCTCAGGAGCAGCAGACGGGGCTTGGCCTTGGTCTGCTTGGCGACTTGGAGGTAGTCGCCAAGGGTGGTGTGGCCGGGGTGGTGACTGCCACTGGCCCGTTGGGGGCTCGGGTCTGGGGTTCCGCCCCTGGCGCCTTGGGCGGCTTCGGCGGCCAGGGATTCCTGGTACTCCCGCCACTTCCGGTCCCGCTTCCTGTCCCCGGCGGACCGCTTCTCCTTCCCCGGAGACGCGCTGCTGCTGCTGCCCTGCAGCGTGCGCTCGCTCCCCGGTTCCGGGAAGTTCTTCTCGATCATGTCCCACATGGAGACATTGATCGTGGCGCCCGACGGGTACTCGTTGGGCTTCTCGTCCTCCTCGATCCCGTCGGGGCGCAGCCCTTCGCCGGGCCTGTCCGTCCGGGTCCAGACCCTCCAGCGCGTCTGCTGGAAGCGGAAGGCAAACCCTTCCACCCGCAGCCAATCTTCGACTGCCTGCAGGCGGTCGGGGCCCATGTCCTGGCGGAGCTCGAAGCTCCCGGGCATGCCGCCTTCGCACTGGGGGTGGCTGTGGCGGTAGTGCTGGTCCCACACCAACCCACGCAGTAGGCGCACCGCATGGGGGTGGGGCCGCGGCCACGTCTTACCCGCTTCTTGCCAGTTTACCATGGCAGCGGGGGGCGTACTTGGTCTTAAGGTCCTTGATGGGCTCTCGTTCCGCTCAACGGACTGGTCCTGGTGGTGGTTGTTGGAGCGGTTGACGTAGCACTGGACTGGGAGTGCGGCCGGTGCTGGTCGGCCGGTGGTTGTGGAGGTGGGTGAGGCGACTGGGTGTGCGGCCTTGCTGGTCGGCCGATAGGACTCGCTGATGAGGGAGTCCTGGTCTGTCCACCTCCTTCACGGTCGCGGCGCTTCCGTGGTCGCTCAGGGCGATGCTCTGGGCGACGCTGCAGGCCGCTGCGCTGCGCTGCGAGCTGCGAGCTGCGAGCTGCTGCACCGCGCTGCTGGGGGTTGGTGGCCCCGAGTGGCGCGCGAGGGATGGGTAACCCCGCGGCGGTGAAACGCTTTTGACGCGTTCCCGTGGGGGGCCTGGCCACGGGACGCTGCGGTGGACACGCACAAGTGAGCAGGCAGGCAAAGCACTACGCTCACAGGGGCATCATTGCGCTCGTGTCATGTGACAAAGCGTTTCAGGATCCTTGCCACTCTGAAACAAGGGAACAAATGTATGTACAGCAACACATCAGGATATGTACACATGGGGTTAAGACTGGACTGGGGTAAGGGCATCACAGGACAATAGACACTCAGTCCCAACTCATATCCCAATCCCAGGTCCGACCCTCTCAGTGGCTGGTGGGGGCGGGGGCTCAAACACAACCCATGCCCTGCTCAGTCCGGACCCTGAAACCCTGCCAATAGGGGGGGTGTCCCGCCCAGCCACAGGCGAATTCCTGGGAACCGAGCAGCTCCAAGGCCAGCCGACAGTGGCTCCCTATGCTCCTCCGACGGCAGGTCCCAACTCCTCTCTGAGCCAGAGATATGGCCCTGCCATTATCCCCTAGGAGTTGGTAGCTGAAAATGGGCTGTTTCAGCCCAAACTGATATTAGCTCCAAAATCTCCAAAATTGACCCCTCGTCCGGACCCGCCAGAGGTAGGGACGAGGCAACTGACCCTATGCCCTTCGAATACGAACTCCCTGGAGCCCTCACCCAACCTGGTTCCCTCTGAGGTCCCGGTATCAGGGCACCACGGGTTCGTCAAGTGGGGTCATGATGCCAAAATCACCAAAATTGGCGTTTTTCCCACGCGTGGCTCGCCCGGCCAGGGCAAGGCCAATGGCTCACAGGATAGGAGGCAGGACCTAGAACTTATATCTGAGTGTACAACTTGAAATTAGGTCCGGGCTCTCTGTGGGCATAGAGATATGGGGCCGCCAATTGACCACACGGGGGGGTGAAATTGGGGTCCCAAAAGGGGGTCATTTTGGCTGCTCGAAATGAGCCAAAATTCGGGGGTGCTCCCAATAGTATATCTCCACGCCGGCTTGGAGATCGGATCCGCCATTCCATACGCAATCCACCAGGAGTCCAACGGAGACTCCCATGCACTTGGCTCTCAAAGATCTCCATGCCACTGGGCGTGGTGACAATCCCAATTGGGTCCACAAATGCCAAAATGGCAAAATCGTCCACACTCACTTTGGGCTAGCACCCTAACGAAGGTTGCTCCGCCGCGCCCACGTGGTGTGTGAACCATGGGGACCAATGTCCATAACACCCATGTCATATATGGTCCATTGGTCCATGAGTCCGGCGGGCACGAGGGTGCTGAACATGGTGCACGGCGGGCAGAAAATATGGAAAATTGCTCAAAATGGCCAAAAATGCGCACACTCATGGTTGGGGCAAATGAGGCACATGCCCGACTTGGACCGGAGTGTGCCATAGGATTGGTATCAAGTCATATGCGTCCAACATATCTTTTGGGCGTCGCCCAACTCCTCCGGTTTTGGGAATGGCAGGGTCGCCAAGTGAGCCCATGATTTGGGATAGTCCCAAATCGCCAACATGGCGGCCACGGTATGCCAAGCCCAAGAGGAGTTATTCGCCGGGTCCAAGATATGTTGGGCACTGAAGTATGTACCCACATAACATACTTGGGTCATGATGTCAATTGGGCGCAACTTTGAGATACAAGGTCGCCACTTGACATCATGACGGGCAAAAAACAGCAATATTGGCGAAAAAACACCCAAAAGTGCCTTGAAAGGCGCACAAATATATTATAATATCTTCGGCTTGGATTGAGTAATCGACCAATCCTTCCCAACACAATGACTTGACACCAATGACCTTCGATTCCACATATGTGCTCCACTTGGGGCGCTTTGAAAGGTCACGAGCGCTACTTCCCAAGTGGGCACATGAAAATATGGAAAATTGCAGAACACACACCTTGCTCCCAACGCATCGCTTTGGGATCGCCACACAAGCTTTCCTCCACGAAGGTTAGGCTTGCAATTGATCGTGGGGAGTATAAGGAAGGGCCTCGTGCAATATGAGGTCCATGGGTGTGTGTATCGCTCTTAGCCAAACCCGCCAAATGGGCACGCAATACAACACATGGCACATACCACATACTGCCCAAAAAGGTAGCTCCCCCCACGATATGTCATGCCCCTCCAAGGGCATAACTTTGTGTCAATCGCTCATAGGAACTCAAGGAAAGTTCCTATGCAACACCAACACTCGCGCGCTACACTCGAAAGTTATCTTAACGCACGCAATATCATGGCCAAAGAGTTATAACGCAAACTCTACCCTCTTGACCATGATCCATTACGCTAGCGCGCACGTGTGGAGACGCAAGGCGTATAAAGCTTCCTAAATTACGTCGGGAGTATTGTGAATACATCCCATGCTTCCTTATTGTCATTCCTCGCAAGCAGCACGAGATATGACCCTCACAAGTGGCCTCACGAATCAACTTTGTTTTGCCCATATCTCTAAGACAAATGGAGGGCAAGACAAAAGGAAAGTTGATTCGTGCATAGGGAAGCACGTAGGTCCACTCGAAAGAGGTCAAATCAAGTGCGGGGATGTCGAAGTCGAAAATCCGATTTCGACATCCTGAAAAATTCGGATTAAGGTTGCGAGTGTACAATGTGAAAATTGCAGATGCATCAATGCAATTCCTGAAGACTTTAGAGTCTTCGTCACGGATTGCGCTAAAATGTCTGTAAATAACAGTTAAACTGGCGGTTACGCTAAAGTCGCGAGCCAACCGCCAGCAGTCAAAACATTGATTATCAGAACGGAAGCGTGAAAATTTACGGAAACAATATGAAAATAAAACCCTGTTGATTCCTGATATTCTGATGTGTATATCTCAGCGGGCGACGCATCGGTTACCGATGCGGCCGCTAATATCTGAAATGCCCAGATCTCTCACACAAACACGTCTTACCTACATCTGTTGTTAGGGTTAGGTTGCCGAATCGACGGCCAAAGGCGGTGCGGGGCAGATTGGCGTGAAATAGTAAGATACCGGCAAATGGCAGTTTGCCGGTACATGGTAACATGCCCCAAGTGGACGGAATGCCGTCACGGGGGCTTTACGGCAAGGGACACGCTCCTGCCGGGCTCTCACCGGGCTTCAGCCCACCATGGTCATGGGGTTCTGGGTACCGCTTCATTAGCCCCCCGTGACAACCACTCCCTGGCCGAAGGCCATTGGTTTTTCACAGACCACTGTTTACGGAGCACTGCACTGACCCTGTCTGTGCCCTGCAGTCCCATGCCTATGGTTTCCAGCGTGGACCAGATGGCCGCTTATCAGGTTTGCAGCCACCCAGCGAGTGTATGCCTTGTTGACCATGTGTTGCATGGGGACTGCCCTGATGTAATGACCTTGAGGAGCCAACGAAGAACGGTGGCTTACTACACCAGGGGGGAATGACAAACAAGGTGTTATGCCGCAAGGTGTGTCTTCCCTCCTTGGGGACAAGCAAGCCCACAGTTAGGACCCCTGACTGGTCCAGATCCATGGGGTTCTACCCTTCCTTACAGGGTTTACCATACCCCTAAGTGTGCTACGTATGTCTGTGTGTGTCTCACTTCTCTCCCCGGCGTGGCTCCCGGAGACCCGGCTTCGCTCACGTCGGACGGAAGGTCCTAATCAGGTGCTATTACCACTCCTATGGCGCCCAATTTCTGTGCTGGTGCCTATCCTTGGGGGAAGACGGCAAAAGCCCTACCTACTAGAGGGGAGGGGTGGCCAAGTGTGCTAAGGGCATACAAAAAGCCCATTTTTGCTAAAGGCCAAAAGCTAACGCACTCCCCTGCCCACGTGGAGAAGCATGCGGGACAGGAGGCACCACTACACTACACTCACTAACGCCAGCACCGGCCTTCGAAGGCAGGGTGAGCACTCATCACTTGCACTCAACTCCTGCCAGGCCTTAGACTCTAGCACCCGCACACGCTACTTGGAGTTGCTGTTGAAGATGTCACGGGTCCTACTGACCCTCCTGTGAGAAAGCAAGAGAACACAGCGCTACTAAGCAACTGTGGCCTAACAAGGACGCCACTACGTGTTTCCCTGTCAGGGCTTGGAGGGAAGGAGTGCTCATTATGCATTCACAGCGTGTATGTCGACGAGGTCGAATTGCACTCGCCACTCCTGGCTGAGTTGCAGTTATTTGTTTGTGTGATCTGCGCAACATATTTTTGCGCTGCACCAAGAGACTGCACCAATCGCCCTTACCTTCCTACCTGTAAAGCAAAGGCAGATGGCATAGGTTTGCGGCCGAGGAACCAAGACTACCTCCACGTATTATACGCTTTTCAAGTAGCCCTATAATACACTGTCCTCAAACCCAGGTGCAAGCAAGCAAGCTTAAGGAGCTCCACCCGTTGTCTTATAGAACGTGGGGTGGAGCCCCTGGGTAGCCTAAACAAGAGTTTTACCGTGCGCAATACGCGGTGCGTACCCTTTAATGTGCCATATGCATGCACAAGTATGCACAATTTTTCCCATTCCTCTTTCTCTTACCTAATCTTACCCAACATAACCAATCACAGCGTGACTCAAACAGGAGGTGAGTTCCTCCTGGGCTAACCTACCTTACTCACCACGCATCATGTGAATGCCGAGGAAGACACGAGCGCAAAGCAACCCTAAGTGCTTAAACAAACCTACGGCGAACTATAAACTACCCTAAGCGATTAATGCATTGTGTGTCATGCATGCTCTTTGGTCTTTGTTTCCTGCAAAGAAAAGAGAAAGAGGGGCGCTCTGCACAACGCAAAACAAGCCTACGCGTTTTAAGCAACCCTGTTTTAGCGCTACGGCAACACGAACACGAACGAGCACTTTCTTTTCTTACCTGTGAAGAGAGAACAAGGGTGGATTGGGGCACAGGGAAAGCGACACAGCGTGTGAATGCCTAAATTAGGCACATGCATCGCGAGCACAGCGCATATTCTAACCCTGCGTGCGCGCTGCGCGCTCCATTCGCTTCGCATACCTTTCATTTCGGTCTTGACCTGTGCAGAGCAAAGGAGAGGAGTGCCCGAACCCCCAACAAACACAGCGGTGACTACCCTAACGTTTTATCGAAGCAACCAACACGAATGCAATGCATGCGTGTGAAATGACACTGGCATATTCTGAGAGGTGGGTTGTCCACCTGCTCTGTGGTGTAGGTTCGTTTGCAATACTTTTCCCTAAAGTTTATAAAAATTTTGAGGCAACTGTGCAAAAATTTCTTTTAGAACTTTAAAAATCACGGCTCATACCTTCTTTTTCTAGAGCCGTTTACGCTTGCGCAACCCTTTTCCCGGAGTCCGTTTCTGGTGCGCTTATCTGTGACATTAAGTTTTGGGGTAAAAATGACGATTACTCGCGTTATTTCGTCGATATTTAGCGATTTGACTTCCTAAAACGCTACACCTTTCACTAAACCACAGGAATCACTCCCTGTTGGTTTCCTTTTCTATTTTTTTCAGCTCCTGGAGATTTGTGTCCTCCATTGGGAGTATTGCTCCGCCCTGACCCTTGGTCACGACGCTTACTAAAACGCTGTTTGTGCAGCGATCGCCGTACGCATTAGAGCGTTCGACTGTACCCTAGTGGGCAAGCATGTGTGCTCTAGGGAGGGAGTCCTGGGTTCAAACCCCACTAACCCCCAATTTTCACCAAACGTTTTCGCCGCACGCTGGCGACTTTTGAGGAATGCTCCATCTAAGGGACATCATACACGGTATGTTACACTGTTTTTCGAGCGTACCTACAGTGTGATAGACTTCTATGAACTGATGGGAATATTTTGGTAGGTTTAATGCATTTTCTGAGGTAATTTTGGGGATATTTGAGCCTTTTTCCTTGGTCCTACTAACTTGATCAACTAGTGCCCCAGGGGGGAGTAAGAAAAAGTCACTGCCATGTCTTGCTTGGAGGGCTTGATCCAGGCCAAGCCCCCCTTAAAACCCTTTTGTTGATGCCAAGGCTTACTTAAGTATTTTTATCACTCTTTGGATGCTTAAAGTACACTTTTTCAAATTAACTAGGGTTGTAACCCTATCCCCCCATGAAGTTCACCCCTACCACTCCACTGAGCGGAGGTATCTTCCTTCATGGAGGTTATACCGAAATAAAATAGGCACTTCATGCTTAAGGCCTTGGAGGTTAAGCCTAGTGGTCTCCCACCCCAAGACCCCTATACTCAATTGTTTCTACCACTTATTGTGGTCCTACTTTGTAACTGTTTCTGCATTCAGTTGCTTGGCCAAGTCATAATCTGTGTCTGGCCTAACTCCTTTGCCCCATATTCCTAACCAACTCAATTTCATCCAAAAGAATGCACATGAAGTGCTTGGGGCTGATTGGGAGGCCAGAGTCATGCCAGTTTGCATATAAAAATCATTTGTTTTATCTTTTTGTGATTGAATCTTTGTATTTATACCTGCTTTGTCTATCTGCAGCCCTTCTGTGTTACACTGGATTTCAATACTATTCATTGATTCGATCCACATCCTGTTCTTGCTCTACTTGCTGCATTGGTTTTGGTTTTCAACTTCAAAACCTGCAGGATTTCACCAAAATATCTAGGGCACTAATCAAGGACATCTTTCTTTAGACCCCCAAGTGCCAACTTTAGACCCCAACTTTAGACCCCAAAGTGCCAATTTTAGACCCCAACTTTAGACCCCCAAGTGCCAACTTGAGACCCCCCGGTGCCAACTTTAGACCCCAACGTTGACACCTAACCGCCAACCTAAGACCCCCTGGTGCCAACTTTAGACCCCAACTTTAGACCCCCAAGTGCCAACTTTAGACCCCAACTTTAGACCCCCAAGTGTTAACTTTAGACCCCAACTTTAGACCCCAAAGTGCCAATTTTAGACCCCAACTTTAGACCCCCAAGTGCCAACTTGAGACCCCCCGGTGCCAACTTTAGACCCCAACGTTGACACCTAACTGCCAACCTAAGACCCCCTGGTGCCAACTTTAGACCCCAACTTTAGACCCCCAAGTGCCAACTTTAGACCCCAACTTTAGACCCCCAAGTGTTAACTTTAGACCCCAACTTTAGACCCCCAAGTGCCAACTTTAGAACCCCCGGTGCCAACTCTAGACCCCACCTTTAGACCCCTAAGTGCCAACTTTAGACCCCCTGGCGCCAACTTTAGACCCCAACTTTAGACCCCCAAGTGCCAACTTTAGACCCCCAAGTGCCAACTTTAGACCCCAACTTTAGATCCCCGAGTGCCCACTTTAGCCCCCAACGTTAGACCCCGAATTGCCAACTTTAGACCCCAATGTTAAACCCCCAAGTGCCAACTTTAGACCCCAACTTTAGACCCCCAAGTGCCAACTCCGGACCCCAACGTTAGACCCCCCATTGCCAACTTTAGACCCCAACTTTAGCCCCCAAGTGCCCACTTTAGACCCCAACTTCAGACCCCCGAGTGCCCACTTTAGACCCAAACTTTAGACCCCCAAGTGCCAACTTTAGACCCCAACTTTCGACCCCTAAGTGCCAACTTTAGACCCCCTGGTGCCAACTTTAGACCCCAACTTTAGACCCCAAAGTGCCAACTTTAGACCCCAACTTCACACGCCCAAGTGCCAACTTTAGACCCCAACTTTAGACCCCCTACTACCAACTTTAGACCCCCCGGTGCCAACTTTTGACGCAGCCACAATGCCACAACGGCTTAATGGAGCACCAGTTGTTTTATCATCAAAGATTCCTTTCACTTTGTGCATTTAGGGATTGTGCAGGTACGACGGTACGGTTCCCATCTCTGCTGCATCTCCGCGTGCCTCATGGGTGTAAAGACTTTTGGCATGCAGTTGGGTCTCCAACCCTCCCATGTGGTCACTGACCGTCGCTGCCGCCAAAAATGATCTAGTGGCTATTGGAGCGGCTATGAGGCAATAATAGTGGCCTCGCCCAGGCACCAAAATGGTGCTCGCGTGCAAGCGAAAATGGGACCCACAAACAAGCAGCAATAGCGCAGCCGGTCGCTATGGGCACTGCATATGGTGAAGTTACGCATTGGCAAAGAATCTACAATGCTATTGGCAAAAAAAAATGCATGCTAGCAAATGTGTTCCATTCGCTCATAAAATATGGGAAGAGGTGGAGAATTATTGGGCTTCCTTGTTAACAGGGATGCAGCCGAACACACCTAACTTGCATCCTTTTGGCTCCAAAAATGTGATAATCAAAAAAAATCTGTAATTGGGTAAAACCAATAAGTTCAGCAAACATTTCCTAGCTGTATTCATGTGCGCATTGGTCATTACATAATACCGCAAAACATATCATGTTAAATATACAGCATCTAGCCCAGATTGATTCGCAATTTGAAAACCCAATAAAAAGAAAACCACCAAAAAAAATCACTACGATGGAGGATTTGTAGAAACACTTTGCATTAGTTCTTTTTTGGTACTGAAATCTTAAAATCCAAACTTAGCTTTTTTGAGCCAAACATGGTTTAAAAGTCTGCATTGCCCAAGTGTGCTACTTCATGGTGCAATCTGAGCAGCCACAGTATCATGCAAAACCCCACAATACCTTGTTATGGTGTTCAAACCACCCCCAAATGGATGATAAAACCACCCCTTGGGGGAGCCCCCCCCCCCCCCCGAATCAACACCACAAAGCAATCCAAACAACCCACCAACTCCTATACTAGACTGCTCGGCTTAGTAACATATCACAGGCCTTCCTTGCTCCTTGGCCCATGGTACAACAGGCAAGCGGACTAGAGGCAATGTTTCTTGCTCTGTAACTCTGAACCTAGGTTTGGCACATGGAATGGGGGGGTTGCGGGGCGGTGGCTGTGCCACTTGGTCTAAAACTTGGACATTGGCTGTACAATGAAGTGGAATGGGGGGGGCACTATCTCATGATCCGAAACTCTGAAGCTAATGGAAATTTTGGAGGGGGGGGGGGGGGGGGCAGTGTTCTTTGGTTTGGAACCCTGGATGCCAGCATGAGATACTCAGCTCGTGACATCCGCTCCTCATCCTTAATGCTCGTGAGCTGCTTCACATGTGGATGCCAAACTACCTCCCAACCCCATCTCAGATCCCGTGCCCAAATCAGCTCCATCTGTGACCCAGAGTAGCGGGAGACAGGTTGCCTTGTGTCTACGTCTTTGTATGTGTGTTGCAAGGTAATGTGGGAGAGAGGCAGTTGGAGCAGGGGATGAATTGCCATTTGGTTTCGGGATGTCTGACTGGGCCGGGTACAATTTCACAGATGTGGTTGGAGCATGGGGTTTGGAACCTGGTTCACATGGAGATAGGCCATGACAAATCCCCCTCCAAAAGGGTGACAACCCCCCCCCCACCCCAAATAAAACTACCCCCTAAAAGGTATGATACCTCCCCCCCATGGGGTGATAAAACCACCCCTTTAGGGTTATGAAACCATCCCCAGGTGGGATAAAAACCAACCCAGGGGTCCAAAATAGCCAAAAAAGGGGCTGGGGGGTGGTTTTATTACCCATTTGGAGGTGGTTTAATCACCATGACCACCACGTTAACAAGCTAAACAGCACGAGATTCACAGCGCCGAAAGCACCACAAACACCACACATCCAATAACACCCACATGGCGCGCAAAGGGTTGGAGAAATGCAGGACATGCATGCCAAAGCCGCAAAACCAATTGCCTCTTGTTACACGGCCTCTTTTGTCATTGTGGGCATTGCAGCTGAAACCTCACCTTGATCAGCTGTAACACACAAAACCACACCTGGGTCGCACACCAAAAAAAATGGGTCGTTGATGTGCAACTGCATTTTGGTACAATATGGCTGGTTCCAAGAGTCACAGACTGGAAAAATAGAACCAGTTGGGTACCGGAGACCCTTTGGGACCGCACCACATTTCTCTGGCTGCAATCATCTTGGCAGGGGTATGTACCCCACATCAATCCTCCGCAGAGGAATCCACAGAAACAGCACATGCAAACAGCCAGTGCTGATGGCAAAAAATTGCTGGACTGTATGTGTGTCTGCACTCCATCTACAAACCACCGTGCAATTTCACATTCCAGACACAAGGATAAAAGTGGGGTCTAAAGCACCAGGGGTCTCATTCTAGTTCCGTAACTGGATGTGCGGGAAGAATGAGAAAGACGTGTCGTTGCAGCGATGAACCCATGATTGATTGATGTCTTCTGGCTTTGCTAAACCAGGCCCATACCCGAATCAGACGCAGCCCCAAGGATCATACACCCACAGAACAAGCGATACCGAACCATCAGTGTCACACTTAACATCACACCATATATACGGCAAAACAACCCTTGAATACTGCCCCTGAGTCTGCACTGGAGGCTACCAGTTCGGCATCAGGGGGAAGTGGCAGGAGCAATCATACAGCAGCCCCCACTGCCCAAGATGATGAGACGTGATGACATCCAAAATTCATGGGGGGGGGGGGGGTGTACAGACCAAAGAATATTTCAACTTGCAGTTAGTTGTTGTAGTAGTTGCTCGAAAAGCCTCCCATCCCAGGACTTGCTTCACTTTGCAGCGCTTGCGGGCAAGGGGAAGCAACAGGAGCCCATCGCTCCTCAAGAGAACGTTGGTCCACAAACTTCACGCAACCAGGGGTCCTTCCTCTATTTCTGTGTGTCCACACGCCATTGTGCTGCAGTATTGAGACGGGCTGTGCATACTAGCAAGGAGGTGGGGGTGGTTCGGCAAACGTGGTCGGACCAAGAGCGGGGTGTGCGGCTCTTGTTTCGCATTTTTCGGTTTTGACTGTCAGTTTTGGGGCTGCCAATTTCGGTTGTGTCCTGTGAAAAACAAGAAATCCGGTTAGAATTTGTGGTGTGCCCATGCAACGGGACGCAAAGGTTGACGTGGTGAAAACTCCAACACCCGTGCAGCGACCCGTTGAGGCAGCTCCGCATCAATGTGGTCTCTGGCGCATTGATGGTGTTGGGTTGATCTCCGTGTCAATTGCGGCCGCTTCAACTCGGGCCCTGCACCCCGCCACCATGCCTGCTATGATGAGGCCTGCCACTGGTACAATCCTGGGTACCACGCCATGGAACGCCTCCACCGCTGGCTCTCGCTGCAAGGTGGCACCTGCATGCGATTGAGCTCAGACAAAGCAAACCCTTGCCCTGTCTTCCATTACCGCTTTTGTATGTGTCTGCTTCCCTTCGCACCTGTCTGCTTGCTTGCAAGCCGGGGCTAGGAAGGGGGCGCGAGGGCTGGAGGGAGCTCTGGAGGGGCTTGGGGGCAGAGGTCACAGCGGGAGGCCTTCTACAGATCAATAGCTTCCTCCAGGGTCTTCAGCTGGTGCGACGGCATCAAGTCCTTCCAGCTCCGCATGAGCTCATGATTCGTCACATTATGGCTGCGGATAAGGTAAACCATGTCGCGCGTCACCAGCGGGTCAGGGAGCCACTGCAGCCCCGCAACAATGGCGTCGCCGACCGCGGCAGGGACGGGGATCACCGGCCGCGAGCACTTCTTCAGCTTCATGACCTCCTTCACCAACTCCGCGTGGCTGTAGGTCTGCGGTCCCCCAAGGTCGTACTGCAGCTCCCGCGTGTGGGGGTTGCCCAGTGCTGCCACGATAGCCTTCGCTGCGTCGCCCGCAAACGTGGGCTGGATCTGGGTCTTGCTGGCAGGGCAGGGGTAAAACGGGGCGTAGGTCATGTATTGCTTGAACTGCTCGATGGAGGCGGAATCCTTCCCGAACAGCGGGCCGAAACGCATGATGGTAGTCCAGGGGAAGCAGGCGAGGGCGATGTCCTCTCCGCGGAACTTGCTCTCTGAATATCGGGACCATGAGTCAACCCGACTGGCAAGGGATGACACCTGGAAACAGCGGGCATGAAGCGGGATGGCTGGCAGGGGCGATCACACAGAGCCCAATCCTGCTCCACGCGCACTGGATCTGGCTGTTGCTTACTGCGTTTTCGGTGTGACAGGAGCAAGCATTACTGAGCAGCAACAAGTACAGGACTGGTTCCCAATGAGACTCAGTGGCCCTCCCGGACAGTATTGCCAAGTCTGGTTGCAGGTGATCCACACCACGTTGAGGGATCAAAGCCTCCCAACTTCATGCAAATCCCTCTGCACTGGGGATGGGGAAATCGGATGTCACTAAAAGGCCGCAGGTCAACAAGGCGCTCCACACATGCACGTCCTGGTATGCATGTGCAGCAATGTTCGGGCGTTCTTCTGAGAATCAGCACAATGTCCAACACTTGCTTATGTACAGACAGGCGTTCGTGTTTGCCGATTTACCTCGACGGGGCCGTATTTTGTCGGCCAAGACCTCTCTACATCAAACTGTACATGAGGGTGTGAGCTCCGCTGCTACGCATACAGGCTTGCAAGATGCTGGCACTCGTTCACTAGAAGGAGGGGGGGAGGGGTCTGGGAAACGGAAATCTGTGACAGGACGCATGTTAGGTCCCAACTTACCATCTTTTTTTGAGCCTATATTGGGAGGTCAAGTTTTTGTTCACCTAATGTGTTTATACTCAAAATGCACAGAGTTCTATGGAGAATCCGTACATGCATGCAAAGCAAGAAAAGCGTTACCACCACCACCACCACCACCACTTTCCATCCAGCTCTGGGTCCCCCATTGGCAGGGTACAAGAATTTTTTTTGCAAAAGGATCTTTACACCCCTTATGTTCAGCACGTCACGCTGATCATTTTGGTACCCAGATGTTGGAGTCCAACCCACCCCGCTCCCAGGCTGACCCCGCCCACCCCCCACCCCAGCCACGTCACGGCTGGCCAGGAAAGCGGGGGGGGGGGGGGGGGTTGCGGAAATGGACATACCTGACCCCCCCCTGGGCGCAAGCCAATTTTCGGGATCCCCTGTTCCTCATTGAAGTTGCCAACAAAGGCCATTCAAAAATTGCAGCGGCACCCTTGGTGACAGATGTGCTATCAAACTGCACTGTGGCAGTCCCCAAAGCCCAATCCATATCCCCAACCCAAAAAGGGCCAGTCCATATCCCCAACTGGAAAGGGGCCAGTCCATATCCCCAACTGGAAAGGGGCGATGCAAAAAGCGTGGATCAGGGCTCCGTATCAAAGGTGGCCCAAAAAGATGCCCGACGCGCGCCTAGCGTGCTGACGCTCCACCCTTAGCCCCCACACACGGATTACTGTCAGTTGGCTATGTCAGCATTATCCATTGCAGTAGGTGCAGGGGTAGAAATAGGTTTGTGAGAAAGAAATCGATTCGGATTTTGGTCATAATGCAGTTGCTTTGGCTCAAAATTGGGAAATTCCAAAGAAAAATGTGATTTCACTGTCAAGGGGTGGTGTTTTTCTTTGACCCCCCCACCCTCCCACCAAGCCACTCTCTTCCCATAAAAAAAAATGGGGATATTCAGACCAAAAAAATTATCAGGGGATAACATCTTGCAAGATGATGCTGGTATCACAGGTTGAGCAGTCAATTTGATCCCTTGGGGGTGAGTTGTGTGAATAACCCACCATCAAGCATGGGGATGGTTCACTCACGCCTATCCTTGATTGCAGGATGATTACCTACTGACTCCACTGAGCCATGGCATGTTCAGCGCACTAGGCTGTTGGGAAAACAACCCAAGAACAGATGACAGTCACCTCTCTGGGGAGGGCTCTGCAGCACAGGCAGTTGCAAGTTGGTGGAGAGCCCTTCCATCTGCAGGCTAGTTCACCTTCCTGAACAATCCCCCCACAATGCGCGCCAGTGTCCGCCACCCTTCGCGGAAATTGTCACCAAATGACAGCCCTCCCCCATCCCTGACAACTACTACTCTTCTAGCCTTTAGGGCACACACACCCCACCTTTTGGGTGCTTGCTTCCTAGAGGCTTTTGGGTGCTTGGCTTCAAGGTGTGCAAAAGTGACGGTGCCCCCACCCCTTCCATGGGACTCCTATTCAAGGGGCCGGAATCACTGACAAAGCAGCCTCACCACAAGCAAAGGCAAGAACAAGAGGCGCCCGCCTGCACAAGGGCTTTAAAGATGACAAATCAATTTGTGACGCGAAGCTCACTGGTTTAAATTGTTTTTCCCCCCATGGGCTAGGCACTTGCTGCCTTGACCCAGGCTCCACTACGCCCCCCCCCCCCCCCCCCACTCCCAAACACCTGTCTCCGGAAGCTTGTCCCGCTCGGCAGTGCCCTGTCGCCTCTGAGATGGCGTGGCAAGCTCAGGCGATCCTCGGTGGAAGGGGTGTACAAACACAAGCCACGGCCGCTGTGGCCGCCCCCCCCCCCCAACTCTGCGCGATGCACCCTTACAGGCGCTGCAGCCAGAGGTCTCCCACTCTCTCATGCTCGACAGCCAGCGATCTGGCGAAGCCCGCACTCTCCCCCAGGCTCGGCAGCTAGCGGTCTGGCGGAGCCCTCACTCACCCCGGGCTAGGCAGCCAGCGATCTGGCGGGGCCCTCACTCACCCCCCTGAACCAAGGGACTACTGACTTTTTATTATTTGCCTGCTAGTATTACCTACCTGTCTACCTGCACAATGGTGTGTATTGCATAGCCAGTACTGTATCCCCGTGTCCCCTCCCCTCCCACCGTCTGCTGCACGTCTGCAGGTGCGTCACTTCATGTGTCAAAGGGAGCGGGAACCCTAAAGGTGCCCCGCACGGGTGGTCCTCCCCTCTGCCCCTTGCCCCCTGCCCCTGCCCCTCACACACCTCCCTTCCTTGGCAGCGCCAGTGGGCCGTCCCACGGCTGCCCTCCTACCCTCCACCCTTCCCCGGGAGCGCCAGTGGGCGATCCCACGGCTGCGCTCCACCTTCCCCCCTCTCCTGCGGCGCCTGTGGGCGATCCCACGGCTGCAATCCACCCCCCCCCCCTTCCCAAGCAGCGCCTGTGGGCGATCCCACGGCTGCACTCCTTCCCCCTCTCTTCCCCTGCAGCGCCGGTGGGCGATCCCACGGCTGCACTCCCCCCCTCCCCCCCCCCAACCCGCCCCATTACACCGCCGGCCGAGTGGTCGAGCGGTCAACCCCATGAGCTGCTGAGTGGCAGTCGCGGGTTCGAATCCCTTCCTTCCCCTCGTGCCCCCAACTTAGGTAATACAGTATAGGTAGCTGTACTACACGTAACTGTATTTTGCCTGCTAGTATTACCTACCTGCCTACCAGTGCAATAGTGTATATAGTATTGCCAGTACTATATCTCCGTGACCCCTCCCCTCCTACCCCCGCTGCACATCTGCAGGTACTTCCACTCACAGAACCAGGGGAGCGGGAGCCCCGACGGTGCCCCGCACAGGTGGACCTCCCTCCCCCCTGCCCCTGCCCCTGACCCTACCCCCAGGCTCGGCAGCTAGCGGTCTGGCGGAGCCCTCACTCACCCCGGGCTAGGCAGCCAGCGATCTGGCGGGGCCCTCACTCACCCCCCTGAACCAAGGGACTACTGACTTTTTATTATTTGCCTGCTAGTATTACCTACCTGTCTACCTACACAATGGTGTGTATTGCATAGCCAGTACTGTATCCCCGTGTCCCCTCCCCTCCCACCGTCTGCTGCACGTCTGCAGGTGCGTCACTTCATGTGACAAGAGGAGCGGGAACCCTAAAGGTGACCCGCACAGGTTGTCCTCCCCCCCGCCCCTTGCCCCCTGCCCCTGCCCCTCACACACCTCCCTTCCTTGGCAGCGCCAGTGGGCCGTCCCACGGCTGCCCTCCTACCCTCCACCCTCCCCCGGGAGCGCCAGTGGGCGATCCCACGGCTGCGCTCCACCTTCCCCCCTCTCCTGCGGCGCCTGTGGGCGATCCCACGGCTGCAATCCACCCCCCCCCCTTCCCAAGCAGCGCTTGTGGGCGATCCCACGGCTGCACTCCATCCCCCTCTCTCCCCCTGCAACGCCGGTGGCGATCCCACGGCTGCAATCCCCCCCTCCCCCCCCCCAACCCGCCCCATTACACCGCCGGCCGAGTGGTCGAGCGGTCAACCCCATGAGCTGCTGAGTGGCAGTCGCGGGTTCGAATCCCTTCCTTCCCCTCGTGCCCCCAACATAGGTAATACAGTATAGGTAGCTGTACTACACGTAACTGTATTTTGCCTGCTAGTATTACCTACCTACCTACCAGTGCAATAGTGTATATAGTATTGCCAGTGCTGTATCTCCGTGACCCCTCCCCTCCTACCCCCGCTGCACATCTGCAGGTACTTCCACTCACAGAACCAGGGGAGCGGGAGCCCCGACAGTGCCCCGCACAGGTGGACCTCCCTCCCCCCTGCCCCTGCCCCTGCCCCTACCCCCAGGCTCGGTAGCTAGCAGTCTGGCGGAGCCCTCACTCACCCCGGGCTAGGCAGCCAGCGATCTGGCGGGGCCCTCACTCACCCCCCTGAACCAAGGGACTACTGAATTTTTATTATTTGCCTGCTAGTATTACCTACCTGTCTACCTACACAATGGTGTGTATTGCATAGCCAGTACTGTATCCCCGTGTCCCCTCCCCTCCCACCGTCTGCTGCACGTCTGCAGGTGCGTCACTTCATGTGTCAAAGGGAGCGGGAACCCTAAAGGTGCCCCGCACGGGTGGTCCTCCCCTCTGCCCCTTGCCCCCTGCCCCTGCCCCTCACACACCTCCCTTCCTTGGCAGCGCCAGTGGGCCGTCCCACGGCTGCCCTCCTACCCTCCACCCTCCCCCGGGAGCGCCAATGGGCGATCCCACGGCTGCGCTCCACCTTCCCCCCTCTCCTGCGGCGCCTGTGGGCGATCCCACGGCTGCAATCCACCCCCCCCCCTTCCCAAGCAGCGCCTGTGGGCGATCCCACGGCTGCACTCCCCCCCTCCCCCCCCCCAACCCGCCCCATTACACCGCCGGCCGAGTGGTCGAGCGGTCAACCCCATGAGCTGCTGAGTGGCAGTCGCGGGTTCGAATCCCTTCCTTCCCCTCGTGCCCCCAACTTAGGTAATACAGTATAGGTAGCTGTACTACACGTAACTGTATTTTGCCTGCTAGTATTACCTACCTGCCTACCAGTGCAATAGTGTATATAGTATTGCCAGTACTGTATCTCCGTGACCCCTCCCCTCCTACCCCCGCTGCACATCTGCAGGTACTTCCACTCACAGAACCAGGGGAGCGGGAGCCCCGACGGTGCCCCGCACAGGTGGACCTCCCTCCCCCCTGCCCCTGCCCCTGCCCCTACCCCCAGGCACAGCCACACACAGGAAATACAGTATAGGTGGCCGTACTACACGTAACTGTATTTGCCTGCTAGTATTACCTACCTACCTACCTACCAGTGCAATAATGTATATTGTATGGCCAGTACTGTATCTTCGTGACCCCTCCCCTCCTGCCCCCCGCAGCACATCTGCAGGTGCTTCAACTCACAGAACCAGGGGAGCGGTAGCCCCGACGGTGCCCCGCACATGTGGACCTCCCTCCCCCCTACCCCTGCCCCAGTACAAAGCACAACGCGAACACGCCGGGGATACGGCCGCACTCAATGCACGTGCGACAATACTAGAGGAGGAGGCGTGTGCCCCGCCCGCTGGCTGCATGGCCAAAGGGTGAGTGTGGTGCGCCGGAGCCGAGCTTCCCCAATGCGGCACTCCGTGGGCCCCTAAGGCCCTCTTCGGATTCGGGAAGGTAAGCCCAAAGCCCAAAGCCCACTCCCGAACACCACACCCACAGCAGGCAGGGCAACAGCATACAGGCATGAACACTGCTGCAGTTCAAAAATGTCTTGTCGCGTGACCATTCGGCTGCTGTGCCGGCAACACAAACACTAGGCGAGCGCGCACAAGGTGCCCTCCTCCCACCCCCTAGCCCAATTTAAACTCAAGTTTACTTCACAAACTTTAGTTTTGGTTGAGCAAGGACCAAACATTTTGCAACCCGGCATCTTACAAACGGATATCCAAAAGATTTCATGACAAGCATCAGCACACACCACAACAGCACACATGGCAATGGAACGCCGCCGGAACGTCGGCGGAATAACTTACCGAAACGGCGCAGAATTGATTTTTTTAGGCGGTGCCAGCACAACCCCCCTTTCCATTTCACCAGGTGGGGATGTCAGAGGGGGACACCCTGCGGGAGGCTCTAGCAGTCCCACCCCGGGCGCTGGTCTTGAAGCTAGGCCCTCACGGCCACCCACCAGCTCTTTGTGGACTTCGTCAGCCCCAGTTCCACCCCCAAAGCTACCCACTCGGCCACCATGGGCCACCCTAGCTCCACGCCAGGAGCGGCCAACAGTAGCTGTCCCAGCACCAGTCTCGACGAGCACCGGTCTCGCACGATTGTGCTAGCCGTACTCGGCACCCCCTCATGAGTAGGCCAGACCTACGACGGGTGCTTGCCCCCCGTTGCCCGTGCCCTCAACTAGGGGGACGAAGAGTGAGGAGGGGGGCCGGGATGGTACTATCGTGTGGGAGGTGAAGGAGGCAAGGGGAAACGTGCAAAGCCTCCGTGGAAAGGTTATGCGGTGGGAGAGTAAGTTGGCTTGCTGTCGGGAGATGGGTGGGGTTGTTTTGGAGGAAGGCTTGGTTAAAGGAGGTGCAAAAGGCAGTTGAGGAGTTAGTGGCCATGGGGGACCAAGGGGTGAAGCTAGAAGGGGGGGAAAGAGGTTGTTGAGGAGGGGGGTAACTGTGTTGGTGAGGTGGGCGACGAGGGCACCACTATTGTTGAAGAGGGGGAGGGGAGGGGGAGGCAGGCACCTTGCACACCACTAAATGGATGCGCAAGAGGCTTGGCACATCCATGGCTGCCAAAGCGGCCACCTTCCCCCGGACAAGTGACATGGTAGCCCCCCACCCCCCCCGTGGATGCTTAAAATCCCCCCACCCCACCATCTACATCTACCCTCCGTGGGCTGTTACAGCGCTTCCTCTAGAAGCAGCTACACAGCAAGGGGCACAGCAATGCCAGTGGCGTCGGGAGGATGGGGATGTACGAGGTGGGGACCCAGTCTCTAGGGTAATGAGGCCGGGGACGGGGCACTTAGCATCCCTGCAAAATGATCCCAGTCAAGCACGGAGGGGCAAATATTTGACCGTTGCGGGGCAAGTGGCCGGCAGTTGCAAGTGGCCGGCAGTTGCCAGTGGCAACTGATTTTTGAACGCTGGGCGTGGGGGAGGTGAAGCCCACGCCCGGTAAGGACACCGTGACCTTCTGGGTGACCTGGATCAAGGTCCTCAAGGAGGGGATCTACGAGGCCAAGTACCATGGCCATGTCTCGGGACAGACCTTGTCGTGAACCAACATCCTCCGCTTGAAGCTGGAGACGCCGTGTGTTTCAAATTGGAACGCCGCCAAAATAATTTTTGGAACGTCGCCGGAACAATGTCTGGGGGAAGACGGCCCACATTTCTTACGCCCTATGACGCGCGAGGGGGGGCATACCTGTAATCGCGTGTCCACATTCTCTTTGAGGGTGGCCACGGCTTACCGCAACTGGGTGGATAGTGTCCTCTCCCTCTCCACGAGGACACAATGGGCAGTGGGTAGAAGAGATCTTGTAGTTCACTACCACACTGCATGCAGCGGGCAGTGGGTAGCGGGGCTCCTCCCATATACTGCCATAATGTGTTGGGCAGCGGGCCGTGGGCGGCATGTAGTACATCGCCACACGAGTGGGCAATGGAGATCCTTCTGTACATTGCCGCACTGCAGGCAGTGGGTAGTGGTACACTTGCGGTGCACAGCCGCACTGCCTCGGGGCAGTGGCCGGTGGGACTCCTATGTTACATTGCCGCAGTGCTTGCCGCATTGCCGCATTGCTTGGGGGCAGTGGGCAGTGGAACCTGTGTTGTGCATTGCCGTATTGCTTTGGGCAGTGGGCAATGCAACTCCTACGGTACATTGCCAGACTGCATGGAGGCAGTTGGCAAAGGAACTCTGTCTGTCCACCGCCTCATTCTCCTATCCTCTGCCCCACTACCTTAGGGCAGTGGGCAATGCAATTCCTACTGACACATGGCACTACCTAGGGGCAGTGGGGAGTGGAACTTGTGTGGTACACTGCTGCACTACTTGGGGGCAGTGGGCAGTGGGATTCTTGCAGTAAACGGCTGCATTGCCCGGGGGCAGTGCGGAGTGGTACTCCCGTGGTATACTACCGCACTACCTTGGGACAGTGGAACTTCTGCAATACACGGCTGCACTGCCTCGGGGCAATGTGCAGTGGAACTTCTGCTGTGCTCTACCGCAATGCCTTGGGGCAATGGGCTGTGGAACTCCCGTGATACATTGCCGCACTACTTGGGGGCAGTGGGAAGTGGAACTGAGTTTGTTGACTGCCTCACTGCCTTGGGGTCGTGGACCGTGGAAATTCTCTTGCCCCACTGCCTTGGGGCAATGGGCAGTGGAACTCCAGCGGTACATTGCCACACTACCTTGGGGCAGTGGGCAGTGGAACTCATGCGGTACATTGCCGCACTGCCTATGGGTAGCGGGCAGTGGAACTCTTGCGGTGCTCTACCACACTGTCTTGGGGCAGTTGGGAGTGGTACTCTTGCGGTATATTGGTGCACTGCCTTGGGGCGGTGGGCAGCGGAACTTATTCAGTACACTGCTGCAGTGCCTTGGGTAGTGGGAGTGGGACACCTGAGGTTATGGGTGGTGGGCAGTGGAACTCCTACGTTGCTCCACCACACTGCCTAGGGGCGGTGGCCAGTGCGACTTCTTTGGTACATTGCCGCACTACCTGCAGGCAGTGGGGAGTGGAACCCCTGTGCATTGCCGCAATGCTTTGGGGTAGTGGGCAGTGGTACTCCTGCGATACATGGCGCCACTGCATGGGGGCAGTGGGCAGTGGAACTCCGTCTGTTCACCGCCTCACTGCTTCAAGGCAGTGGGCGGTGGAGCTTCTCATGTCCTCTGCCCTACTACCCTGGGGCAGTGGGCAATGCAACTCCTACGGTACACTGCCACATTGCCTTGGGGCAGTGGGGAGTCGTACTCATGCGGTACATTACTGTACCTTGGGGCAAGGGGGAGTGGTACTCTTGCGGTACACGGCCACACTTGTGGGCAATGGGCGGTAGAAGTCTTGTGGCACATTGGCACACCGCCTTGGGGCACTAGGCAGTGGAACTCGTGCAATACACTGCCGCACTGCCCGGGGGCAATGGGTAGCAGAACTCCGGCGGTCACATTGCCTTGGGGCAATGGGCAGTGGAACTCCTTCTATGCACCGCCACACTGCCAGAGAGCAGTGGGCACTGGAACTCCTTCCGTACACTGCCACACTGCTAGGGAGCAGTGGGCATTGGAACTCCTTTAGTACATTGCCACACCACTAGGTAGTGGGACTCCTTTAGCACACAGCCACAATGCCGAGGAGCAGTGGGCAGTGGGACTCCTTTAGTTCAATGCCACACTGCTGGGGAGCAATGGTCAATGGAACTCCGTCAATACACTGCCTCACTGCCTTGGGGCAGTGGGCAACGGAGCTCCTACGGTACTGCTGCACTACCCGGGGGCATTGGGCAGTGGAACTCCTGCACTCACACTGCGTGGGGGCAGCGACCGGCGCAGCTCTTGCGGTACACTGCCGCACTACCTGGGGGGCAGTGGGCACCTGAAGTCCTGCGGTCACAGTGCCTGGGGGCAGCGGGCGGCGGAGCTCCTGTGGTACCCTCCCACATTGCATGGGGGCAGTGGGCAGCATATCGTCTTTTGTTCTCTGCCCCCCTACCTTGAGGCAGAGGGAAGGGGAACTCCTTCTATACACTGCCTCACTGCCTTGGGGCAGTGGGTAGTGGAACTCCTTTTGTACACCGGCGCACTGCCTAGGGGCAGTGGGCAATGGGACTCCTCACGTACACTACCACACTGCTTGGGAGCAAGGGGCAGTGGAGCTCCGTCCGTACACTGCCACATTGTTGGGGAGCAATGGGCTTTGGAGCTCCTTCTGCACACTGCCACAAAGCAGCGGGCAATGGGGCCCCTTCAGTGCACTGCCACACTGCTGAGGAGCAATGGGCAGCGGGAAACTTGCAAATCACCACCAGAAATGCTGGGGAGCACTGGGCAGTGGAACTCCTTTTGCACACCACCCCATTCCTTGGGAATAGTGGGCGGTACAGTCCTTTAGTACATTGCCACACTGCTGGCGGGCAGTGAGCACTGGACTTCTTCAATACACCGCCACATTGCTAGGGAGCAGTAGGCAATGGAGCTCTTTGCGAACACTGCCACACATTACTGAAGAACAGTGGGCAGTAGGACTCCTTTAATAGACTGCCACACTGCTCAGAGCACTGGGCATTGGGATTTCTTTAGTACACCGCCCATCTGTTGGGGAGCAGTGGGCAGTGGAACTCCTCCTGCACACCGTCTGAGTGCTGGGGGGTAGTGGGCAGTGGGACTCCTTCAGTACACCGCCGCACACCGTCTGACCGGGGGTAGTGGGTAGTGGGACTCCTTCAATACACCGCCACATTGCCGGGGAGTAGTGGACAGCAGTGCTCTTGCTGCACACTGCCACAATGCTGCGGGGCAGGGGGCAGTGGACTTCCTTTAGTACACTGCCACACTGCGAGGAAGCAGTGGACAGCGGAACTTCTTCGGTGCACTGCCATAGGGCTATAGAGTAGTGGGCATTGGGACTCCTTCAATACACTGCCTCATTGCTTGGGGGCGGTGGGTAGTAGGATTTCCTTAGTACACTACCACAATGTTGGGTCACCGGCTGGGGGGACGGAGTGTCCTGACGTGCTACTGGTCGCATGTTCCGGAGCGCCAGCGGAGGATGGTAGCCTCCAAAAGGTGCGTGTTCATAGGCTCGGGGGACGGGGTGTCCTGCCTAGCCAATGGTCGCACGTTTCAAGGTGCCGGCAAGGGATGGTAGGCCCCAAAAGGTGTGGGTCACGGGCTAGGGGGACGCAACGCCATGTCCAGCCAGTGGTTGCACGTTTCGGAGCACGGCGGCGGATCCTCCAAAAGGCGCGGGGTCACGGGCTAGAGAGATGGGGGCACCTGCCTAGCTGGTGGTTGCACGTTTCACAGCGCCAGCAGGGAATGGTAGCCCCCAAAAGGCACGGGGTCATGGGATGGAGGGATGGGATGCCCTATCCCACCGGTGGTTACAAGTTTCAAGGCGCCGGCGGGGGATGGTGGCCTGCAAAAGCGTGGGTTCACAGGCTAGGGGGACGGGGTGTCCCGCCCAACTGGTGGGCGCACATTTCGAAGCGCCTGTGTGGGATGGTGGCCCCAAAAAGGCGCGGGGTCACGGGCTTGAGGGATGGGATACCCTGTCCAGCTGGTGGTTGCACGTTTCAAGTGCCGGCAGGGGTGCCTCCAAAAGGCGCGGGGTCACGGGGTGGGGGGACGGGTGTCTTGACCAGCCAGTGGTCACACGTTTTGGACCGCCGGCGAGGATAGTAGCCCCCAAAAGGCGAGGGCACTACAGCACACCGCAGTCGCCCATGATCACAGTAGCCCATGCCCGCACTGGCCCATGACAGCGGTCGCCCATGGCCGTGGTCGCCCAGACCACACCACATACTGCACCACACCACACCACACCCACACCACACCACACCACACCACACCACACCACACCACACCACACCACACCACACCACACCACACCACACCACACCACACCACACCACACCACACCACACCACACCACACCACACCACACCACACCACACCGCACCGCACCGCACCACACCGCACAGCGCCGCAGAGCACACCCCCACCACACCGTTAAATGCCACACCATAACACAGCACAACACAGCACAGCACGGCACAGCTCAGCACACCACAGCACAAGGTGAAATCCCATGCTGTGGCACCACACCACACAGCAGCATATTGCTTTGCCATCTCATGGCACTACACAACTCCAGGACGAAATCCTCATTCCCCTCCACTTGAGACCCAACCCTCGTCTCAAAATATTGCAACTCATTAAAACCCCGCACCTGGATGACGCGCGAGGCGAAGACAGTGTTGGCGGCGTGACTGATAATCTTTGAGGCACCCACGTGAGCATCATAGAAGCTGAGCTCGACCTCATAAGGAATGTCAAACATGTTGACCAGGGCCTGGCTGCCCTCCGAGGCGGCCAGAACGCTGTGCTGGTCTGTAATGTCCACATACTCAGCTACCACCTTGTCCAGCCACGCCGCTGGTAGGTTCGCTGCAAACTCATCGGGGAAGAGCGTGCCCACACGGACAGTGGACACCTCAGGGGTCTTAGCAAGCTCGTCAATCACATACTTCTGCAGTGGGTTTGTGTCGCCACCGAAAAGGGTTACCACCTCTGGAAACATCTCATACTCTTCGGCAGTCGGAATGTGCTCTGGCTCCCATTGCCACTTCAATTGAGTAGGATTGGGCGGGACCTGTGAAAATGGGTGCCATACAGGGGTGGTGAGGGCTGCAGAGGGGTGCAGAAAATTTTAGGAGGGTCGCTGTGTGGTGACTCTTTGCTGCGACGTGCAGCGGCATTTTGTTGCCCTGGTGCTGCAATATTTGGGAACCCCTTGGGGGCGATGGCACGCCGGCCCCAGTACAGGCGGCGTGAAGGGGAAAAAAAAGCTGGGTTGACCAACAGTCGCTTGCCTACAGGCAGTCAAGGGGCCCACAAGACGGTTCAAATTCAGAAACCGCCCCACGGCTGTGTGCTGTTGTGCCTTCTACAACCCTTTGGGACCCTTTGTTTGCAACTCGTTGCAGCCCTCTGCAACCCAGCCGCCAAATTTCCCGCAGAACAGCAGCATGGTGACAGCTGCACGGTGGCAAAAGGGTGCTTCATTGTGGCGACAAACCATGTTGCACCCGACAAACTATTAGCTGCTACACCCAAGCAACAGTTGCTCTCCAGTTGCAGCACCATGTCTCACTCAATGGCAGCAAGGCTGAAAGTCTGGAACAAAAAAAAGGCTGCGCAAAAAAGGGCTTCCAAAAAGCGGCAAATGACTGCGGCTGCAGCACCAGGAGATGCTGTGCCATTGAAAAGCCTGCTGCTTTGTGGCAGTAACAGGCAATTGTGTGGCGTGGCCCTGGAAAGCATTCCGTCAGTAGAAAGCACACTGTGGCAGCAAAGGCTACTGAATACTGCTGTGCTGTGGCAGTAAGAGGCATTGGGCACAGTAGCAACTGTGTATTCATTTTCGATAACAACTTGGCAACGGACCAACTACGACCCAGGACCTGCCCCTGAGTTGTGGCTATGGAGAGCATAGGGTTGTCACTAAAAATCTTACTTGCTCCAAGCACCCCCCACCAAGCACCAAGCACCTCTTGAAAAATGTTTCACAGGTGCAGCACAGTCAGCATCCGAGCTACTGGGTGGTGGTTGCCTCACATTCTTTTCCTCTTCTTTGGATGGCAGCAGCCCATCCTCCATCCTCTGCAGTGCTTCCACCAACCCCCAGAGGTTGATATGTTACACTTTTTGACTACTTTGGGGTACCAGTATGCCACTGCCCTGAATGCTGCAGGATTTGCCTCTATGGCTGCTGTCACTTTCCACCTTGCGAGCTTTGAAGAGGTGTGGCGCCCTTTAGGGAGTCACAACCAGGGTCAATGGTTGGGCACAATCAGTAATTTGGACACTGGCAATGCAGTACTGTGTGGACCTGTGTGGACCTGAGGAAACTGGACCCTCATGGCAGCCTTTCCTGAAGTTAGCACCCACCCTCAGTATGGAGTTAGGCCTAGCTTTTTTGTAGGTGACTGCTGATTTGTCATTGTCCAAAACTTGGGTCTGCCGAAATTTCCTGCAACTGTTTGTCCACAAAACAGCCAAAATGTGGGGGTGTCAAATTTGCTGCAACTGATTGTCTGGCATCAAAATCTGGGGGGTGTTAAAATCAAATTAATTGTCCGGCATCAAAATCTGGGGGGTGCCCTGCCTAAACTTTTCCCTGCCAAAGCTATCCCCAAATCCCCACTGGTGTACATTGAGGATTGCAGAGGATTGCAGAGGGTTGCAGAAGATAGCAGAAAGAGAAAGAGGGGGGCATGTTACTGCCCTCCCTGCTGATAGGCAGTTTGAGAACATAATGGCAGGCTGGGCATGTAAATGTGTGCAAGTGCATTCTGTATCAAAGATGCAAACACCAATTGTAGTTGGGAAGGGCAGAGAAAGCTGCCTGACACGACACTGAAAGCATGAGAAACTCTTCTACAGCCATCCCAGACAAACCCCTAGAAAGCAAAGAAAGAGACTACAAACCGGACACAAACAGACAAAACACAGACTATACTGAACCAAGGATCCAAACTTCAGATTCTGGTGCATCTAAAGACTTGACTGGATCACCTCTAATTGGGCCCCAGAGGACCTTGTTCTCCTGTGTGCCATGGAGCTCAAATAGATGTCAGGGGTCCCCAAATGGTCCCCAGACAACACCTAGTGTTGCTCTGACAAGAGCGTTGTTCGCGGGCGCCACAAAAAGACACAGCAGCGACCATTGCGTTGTGAATATACTAATCACCTGCCGATTACCCAATCTCCACCTCCAAAGGACAAGAGAGGTGAAAAAGGGTGGCAGGACAGCAATCAGTATCCCTAAAATACCCTCACCCCCCTTTGACCCCCCCCCCCCCCGGGACGATGGTTCCCCCCAGGGCAGACTGTCACCAAGTGATAGTTCACCCCCAAGAGGGGGTTGGACACCACCGCAGACCACACACTTATCAGCCCACATGGTGCACAACTCACGGCCAGTCACTTGCTTGCTGTTGTTTGTCAAATACTTCTAGATACTCGCTAACATGCACAGATGCTCATGGTGCGAGGCACATGATGCAAACAAGCAGAAGTTTTTCACCGCAGGGACAGTGGAAAACTTCCTCTTATGGTGCCGCAGAGTGTTGAACTGCTGTCCCCATCAGCGACAGGATGGCTGGCTGCAGCAGGCTTTGCCTTGGGCTGCTTTGCACGTTTGGGTGCAGGTTTGGGCACAGTTGATGCGTGCCACAGGGATACACATTTCCTCGGGGATGTTCCATGTAAAATGCAACTTGTCCCCAAAGGTGTTGCCCAAACCCTAAAATCCCCCCTGCACAGACTTCGCAGAAAATAATTTCACTGTCACTGTCCCCACCTTGTAGATAGCATCGCTTAACTAAGAAAGAATGAAAACAATTTTTTAAAGTGACACCATTTGCGCCCCCCCCTAGTTTCACATCAACTGTCCATTTCAATTGATGCTGAGGAAGGAGTTGAGAGCAGGAGAGGGGACCCTAATTGCATCAACATAGCACAAGAGGGTGCAGAAAAACCACCATGTGAAACTGATGCGTTTTCTTTGGGGACCCGGGGGGGATGGTGGGGTACCATCCCCCAGCCCCAGGCCACAAAAAATTTATCTTCATGGACCACCAGAAAAAGGAAGCGCCAAATTCCGTGGTTCAAAAAATTGCGGAAACAAACCCCAATATTGCTCTGACAAGGGCATTACTCTCACCAGGTGGGGGGGCGGTAGTGAGCCACGCTTCCAAATCTTACACTGCCTCGACAATGAATGGTGTAAATTCGCAGCTGTGATACAGATGAGTGCCTCCTCTCAGGTGAAAAAAATGTTCGTCAACCCAGGGAATTACTCTTGCAAAAAGTGCTTTGCTTGCCTTTACTCCTTCCCAAACCCACCAGGAGCTGCTGACATTGGGCACCCAGGCATTCTCTCGCTTGACACAGCCTGCTGGCCTGGTCAGCCTTGGCGCGCACCCCTAGCCTCGTGTACGTGCTACCGGTTGGCAGGCCCTGCAGGAATAGAGGGTTGGTATGCAGACTGGTGAGGATTGGCAGAAGATTGGTGAAGATTGGCAGGGACAGGAGAGGGTATTTTTGAGCGCTGGGACCACGGCGAGGATTGTAAACAGTTGGAGAGGGCGAACGGCAATATAGAGCCAGTGAGGTCACCTGCTTCTCCTGTCGCCAGGGCTGCGGTCGGCCATGGACAACGCTACGGAAGAACATGGCCTCCCCTCTGTCATTGAAGAATCGCACAAATCGAGGGCAACCCTTCCTTCCCATCCCGAGGGCTCGAATACTATACATTGGTTGGACGTAGGGTTAAAAACAAATCACACCCCTGTGGTGCGGTAGTGTCTTGCTGCACAGAAACAGGAGGGGGATCCGAGAAAGAAAGAGAAACGTGTGGGATGCACATGAAAGCAAGGGGGTGATGCCCCACCGCCCCAAGCTTCCCCAACCTGCATAAAAGAAGAAGATGACAGCTCAGCAGCACACAACAGATGCCAATTCCACTGCACTGAGAAAATATACCAAGACCATAGCAACCCCAGCCAAGATGCAATAATTGCTCTGTATTCTGCTGTGAAACACAGTTCAGAAATCCAGTGGGAATCCAGTGAAATGGGATGCTGAGCCTTTCAGCTGTGAACGCTCTCAGCCTTTGGACCTGCTGCTGATGGACAGAGGGTGATAAAAGCTGCAGCTGACAGGCTGAAGCAAACCAAACCCTCTACAGTGGGTGGTGGTGCAGAACCACAGATTGTTTGTAGCCAGACCAATGCTGCAAACCTCCCGATGCCCCTATGCATTGTTCTTTGGCAGCAAGCCACAACACTCGCTTTTGTACGCCCAACAACCTTCTACAATCCTCCATACAGCCTCTGGGGGCAACTCTGCAGTTTCTGGGGAAACCTAGGAAAATTAGGAAAACTAGGTTTTGTGACGTTTTTTGTCTCTCCATGGAATGGTGCAGCCATGGGAGAAACCTCCTTATTGGAGCCATCAGACCTTGCCCCATCATAGCCGCCGCCTCAATGCGCCTCCATAGTTATACAAGAACACTGTTAAGTGTGTCAATATTGGGGCGCATTTAAATTTGCTTCTTGAGGCGCTCTGCCCAACATGGGACAAATCCCATGACTGGACATCGGTGTCCACACCAAACCATCTTTTTGTGAGGAGGCAGAGTATTATGTGCCAATTCTGTGGATGTGATCTCAACAAATTCTCGTGCCTTCTCCCAGATTGGGGGATAATTGGGGATAATCGCTTCAAAAAGACATTAGTAACAAAGATGATGGATACTTCTTTCAACACCATTGGGGATAATCGCTTCACAAGGACACTAGTGGTGCTCAACAAAGATGATGGATACTTCTTTCAACACCATTGGGGATAATCGCTTCACAAGGACACTAGTGGTGCTCAACAAAGATGATGGATACTTCTTTCGACACCAAAGGCTATACACACAATCCATAATGTTGCTCTGCTTGCCACACAGAATGTCCACACAGCAATGAACTTGTCCTTTGGGTGCCCCCTACCTCCCCCACAACTCCGTTTCACATGTGGCAGACTGTTGGGACCAACCTTGTCCCCCCTCCCCACTGCAAGAACAGTTGCAGCAAGTGAACAGCACTTGGGCTGCAAATTTTACCTGCAAATGGTTTGATAGACAGGTTTGCTTTTCGTGAACGCCTTCCCAGGTTCCCAGGTCCCCTGAAGCAGGGTACCATGGCCAACAAGGGCAGAGTTATGGGCGCAATCCCCGTCCTGCTGAACAGCTGTTTGGCAAAGCATTCCCAAAAAAATTTACACCTGGGACACATGTCAATTACAATTTGGTCTTAAGGCCAGCAAAGCTTCATGTATCCCCCCTGTGCTTTGTATGCCTTCTGTTCACTTGCATGAGCCTGAATTTGGAACCTTGAACCTCGGTATTTCGAATGAGTTGCAAGGCCGCGCTGTGACACGTATACAATGAAGAAAGAATCCCTGACCCTAGGACTTCCCCCCATGTTCATAAGAGCTGGCGATCTGTTTCTTGTCAATTCATACAACAGTATTTATCCCCATCTTCTACAAATGGCAATCTTTTACTACCCTCCAAACTGCACTAGCGGGTGCTGAGACCGAGTTGGAAGAAATTTGCTTGATGCTGAAATGACAAATAGGAGCACTGCAGAAATGAAGCAACCCAAACATTGATTCATTGCATCCTCAATCTGAATTGGTCCAACGAGGGGTGAGATGGACAGTCTTTCCAAAGCGTGCTTCACCCTCATCACAGAATACAGAACTGTCGAAATTCATGTTCAAATTTTGGCATCAATATGAAGCTACCACTACGAGTCTACTTTTGGGAATTCATGCAAAACCTTTTTTAACACACCCCATGCAACCCCACAAGGGAGGGAAACTGTCACAAAGCCCCAATTGTTCATTTCCGTGATGTCCCATGTTGTACCATGACCCGAACAACCGCAAATGACCTCGATCATCTCGAAGCACGTCACAAATTAGACCTAGGACTGGACACCAGTGGTACTGCACAGGAACCAGCCTTAATGGACGCTCCCCCAAGTGCACAACACTGCGACTGTTGACAGTCGCATGTGTTTTTCTCCTTTTCCCAGCGGTGTGTTTCTTTTCTTTGGACGTCTGCCCCCCTCTATGCTACGACTCATCTACCAGGCGTGCATGAGCTACCAAAGAGCATAGTCTTAACAGCGTCTGAAGTAAAATTCCATCCACCAATGCTGGTAATACTAGAGGCACATTGGTAATACTAGAGGCACATACTATGTTATGTGTCATTACGGATGTTTTGGCTTGTGCATTCATGGTCTCAACCCCCCCCCCCCCAAAAAAGCATCACTGCCCTTGTCTCTCCCATTTCAATTGTGCACCTGACAGCAAATAAAAATAGGAGCGATGCATGACAGCAATGAACGTGACCCTGGCTCCAGACACCCGTAGGCATATCTCCAATGGCTGTTAGTTTGCTTTACATGTTTAGGTGAAATTTGCTAAACCATCACCCAATGAGTATGAAATGTTGGAGGGCTTTCAATGATGCTAACGGAGTTTACTCCGTGTGCCATCAACGAGGCGACCCGGGACCATCGATGACTCTTCGCAAATTCGAAAGAGCAAATAACATTTGCTGTTTTGCATTGGTTCAGGAGGGACACTTGCACCACTTTGCAAGAGGCTTTTGGGGCCGTTTGTGCAAGTTCCACCAGGGCAATGAATTTCACACAACACATCACGGGTATGAAGCACTCCCGTTGTGTCTCAAGAAAGTGGGATGGAAAAATTCGCCGCTGTGGGTCAAAATGGAAGAATTGATCCCACTGCGTACAACTGCATTTTTCTGTACCCATAGCATCCAATCCCATTGTTCCCAGTTTGGGTTTTTTACCTTTGTTTGCGACGCACAATAGTTCTGCCACGGAGTGTGTCGAACCCTCCCACGCACATCCGTGAGGCGCACTGCTTTGTTCATTTGTTTGCGTGGCCTGTCGAGTGCACACCGTGCATCAGACAGCCCATTCCAATCTATTGGGGTGCTAGCTCCCCTTTCTGTAGTGAAGACATAGTGGGCTGGAATTGACCCCACTATTAGAGGCCTTCACAGGGGAATGGAACAAAGCAAGATATTTTATTTGATGTGTGGCCAGTGGTTTGATGAAATTGCTTATCTTCTTGTATGTGAGGTGGATTCAAAAGCCTTCAAAGGACGGAATAGCAATCTTGGAGATTCAAATTTTGTGCTATCCTTGAACACGTGAAGAACCTTTGGACATATTGGATTGCCCAACATAGTTTTGGTTCAACTCTTACATTCGACTCTTGTATCAGCACATGAAGCTTGCACAGGAAATGCGATAGGGTGCCGCTTTGGCCATCACTTGGCAACTTGTGCACAAAAATTTGTCGCGTTTGGAAATGGCAATGTCATCTACGTCCTCAAAGGGCGAGATGAAACTTCTTTTTAGCGCCTTCTTTATGCTCAAAAGTTTTTTGGCACCTTTGGTGGGAAAATCTTGTTCTTCACGAGAACGAAAATTCAAGATTAGCAACTAAATTCTATTGAAACTGCAGCGAGGTGCGCGCGGTGTGCGTTGTGTACTTGATCAGTTCGTTGTGCAAATCATGGCCACCAGAGAAATTGTGTTTAATTGTGTTACATCATTTCACGCCGCACTCACATATAAGATATTGCTCTTGAGGTACGAAGAAATGATGCCAGTGTACCGTTGCAACTTGCAGCAAAGGACATGTCCTTGTCGGGTTGCGGTTCTAAATGAGTTGTGGTAGGTTGGAATTCTTGGCAGCGCGTCATCATCATCATCATCATCCTCATCATCCTCATCATCGTCGTCATCCTCATCATCATCATCATCATCATCAAAATTGCCAAAGGTATGTGCATACCATTCTACATTGTTGGTCCACGACTTGGCAACCGAACTGCAACAAGATTCTCCAAATGTTGAATTTCCCCCCCAAAATTTGACTGGCACCCCCGAAAAAATTGGGACACCATACTCTTATCCCAACGTGAATCTTTCGCCTTGCAAAGCACACCGCGAGGAGATATGTTGTGTCAAGAAGAACAACAAAGCACGCGTGCAACAATTTGCCCTGTCGTGGTCAACGTGTCATGAAACAAGGCTTCCGTTCGTGCCGACCGCACGACCTCTGTCTGCAAAAATGCTCAAGATCATCGCATGGGGTACCCTAGTTCGTCGCCAATAGCACCAAATCACAACCCTACTCCCAACTCCACCCCTATGATTGCGCCACTCACCAAGCCTTGCGTCCCGCTGTTGTATAGACCAATGCTTTTGGCGGAGGACTTTGTCAAAGATTTGAAAGAAAAAATATTTTGACGTGGTTCTTACACTCACACAATACATTTCCCTCAAAAGAAGTGCGTGACACTTCCAAAGCGCACATGCATAGTGTGAAATTCAACGTGCATTTGTGCAAAGCATGTTTGTCACCTCTCTTGCAACTTGGGTCATGACTTTTGCCGACGTGCCCCATCCACGTGGGTCATCATCGTCCACCTCTTACACTTTCCCTCACGTATTGCATTGGTTTTTGCACACGGTCTTTTTCCCATAACGATTCTATCTTCACAACCGTTTGGCATACCATGGACATGCTTCGAACCAAATTTGTTTTTTTACAACACAATGTCATGCTCACGTGCCACAACATCGCGCGTTGCCTTGGTTGTTGCTTGGGATGCCCTATGATGTCGCTCGCGTGCATGATCTTTGTCATGTAACAATGCAACAATGCGACAATGTTGTGCGCGGGGCTGGATCATGAAGGATTGAGAGCTAAAACGAGGGGTGTCGCCGGGAGGACCAGTGACCAAAAAGCGTGCACCTTAATGACCGAAAATGTGTACCAAAGAAATGGCGGCTACATGAAAATTGAGTGAGTGGCAACACCGGATGCGCGCGTGTTGGCGGATTGAATGGATGCAAAATCTATTGTGTGCTTGTTAGAAAGAAAATTTGATACCATTCATTGGGGTTGTCTTGTGTCTTCCCATAGGCATAGTGAGCCATCAAAACGAAATCGTACACCCCATGAATGGTTGTGAAGGGGTATGGGAGGGCTTAATGACAACCGTTCTCTAGTGGAGTGCGACTACGTAGTCAAAAGTATTTCTTAACATATCGGGTAAGATAGAAGTAGTACACCTCAAAGCGGAGAAGGTGGATAGCACCTTGTTTAGGGGCAAATTGAGTTACACGATTAGCACGTGGAGGTGCTATAACGGAGGCCCTTGATTTAGAAAGTGAATTAGCCCTGTCTATTGTTGATTTGTCTCAATCAAGCCAAGCCCCATTCGTCATATGTCCGACCCATCATCATTAAAAATTCTCCGTTCAATTTCACCGTCCACGTCAAGCTCAAGACCGACTTCGACTTCGGCGCCTTCGCTTGGGGCTGCGACTAAAAAGGAGAGCACAACACAACATCGTGTTTCACGCAAACAACTCCATAGCGCGCGTCATCACAAGTTGGAAAGAACGGAAGTAAAACGTAATCCGTATTCGGTCCGACGTAAGTGGCATGCGTTGGCATTTTGCAGTGCAACTGCAGTCGCAGGTTCAGTGACGAGCATCGGCATCCAAAGATGGAACAAGGTGTTGCGCCAAAGCCACGTGCGTTCTCGTTCGCGCAATGACATACCTTGGTGAACGGCTGTACCGACGTTTCGATCCTCGTTCATCTGCAATTCAAGGAACAATATGGGCGGATCCACGCGCTCAAGGTGGGTGAGTCCACACTCTCAACTGTGGTATGATTTTAATGTCTTTGCCAAGTATTTTACATCAAAAGTCACCCCAACCCTCAGAAAATCAACGCGCATACGGACACGACACTTAGTCGTTCCTAGCACCTGCGCCGTTCTAATGCATTGCGATTATTGCACGGCATTATTTTTATCATGGTATGCTTCTTTCGTTTTCATACGGAAGCAATATTTTAATTTTGGATTACATCATGAACATGCTCGGCAAGGATATCTATGCAAACACCAAACAATTTACAAGAGAGTTTGGACGCCAACGGATGAATGGGCACATGTGTGGGATTGAAAAAGTGCAAGTGGGCAGCACCGCACCTCGACCCCCTCCATAACCATCATCGTTGTAATCCCTTTTATCGTAATCATAATCATCTCGTCTATTGTCATCCCTTCGGTAATCGTCTCTCTTGCTATCTCTTTTGTAGTCGTCACGTCGGTCGTCGTAGTCGTAACCTCTTCTACTTTCATACCCTCCCCCGCCGCCGCCATAACCGCCCCCACCACGCGATCGCTTCTCTTTGCCCGGTTGATCATGTGAAATCTCCACCCGAAGCATATTCCCTTGTATTTTAGCCCGCCGATTCGTATCTTCACAAGCATCCTCTGCATCACGTCGATCGTTAAAATAAACGAAACCGAATCCGCTTTCGGGCTTGCGAGCTATCCACACGTCGGTGATACATCCGAATCGGCGGAACACGTCTTCCACTTCGCGCTTGTCGACACCTTGTGGCAAATTGCCCACAAAAACTCTTGTATCGCTTGCGGAATATGCCGGAGGCATTTTGCTCTAAACGAGTTGGAAGCGTTGACGCTTGCGATGTTTGGCATTAGTTTACTTAGTGATGATACAGCTACGTTCAAGAGAGTAAGACCATGCGAACAACCTGGTGTTGTTATGGCGTTGTGTAGCGATCTTGTATACACATCTCGTGTCATTTGCTGCCTCTTTGTATACTTATCCCGCCTGTCGTCCCTAGGAGATGGTGCAGGACATGAAAATTGGTACTAACAGGGCTGGGACAATATTATAGGTTTGATTTTTGAAAATCTTCTTCATTCGTTCCATTCTTTCCATTCTGGAGGGGAGATATGGGGGGGGAAGTACATCTTCATTCGTTCCATTCAACGATTTCAGCCGATCTGATACGGGTGCTCGCGGCGATCTTTCTGTGCGTTTGCGCACTCGCTTGGCAGCTGCCGCCCAAGAAAAGCGACACAACCAACGTGCAAACCGTCGTCGCGTTTACCCGCGTTCAGCCTCCGTTCATCATGAGTGTTCATGATTGTTGTCGTTGTGGTGTATTCGAAGAAGAAAAGGTGATCAGACAAAGGCAAGAGGGTTTTTATTGACTGTAAACCATCTTTTGTCTCTCAGTTCATTTGTTGATTGGGTGATCCGATCTGTCGTGACTCTGAACTATCCCATTGAGATACTTCATTGCATCGACTTTATATCGTTCCACACGATGATGAATGTGAACCAAAGTGTGAAGGACATTGACGTGCATTCGGATGCCGAGGCCCACTCGAAGCCTTGTGACATCCACGGCGAAGCGATGGAACATGAGGATGGAGACATTTTGAAGATGGGGAAGGTGATGAAGGGGTACGTCCGGTACGTGATCGTCCGCGACCCGACCAATCAAAAGGAGTATAGCATCGGCGTGCGCTACGTGTTCAACACCCAAGGCGGCCGGATACTCTTCAATTATTTGAGGAAGAACATCTTCCGGGCGTATGTTGGGTGTCCGTTGCGCTGTGCTCGACCAATGCATGCGCCAAAAAAAGGGTAGCGTCGTTGTCCATGATCGTAGTAGCCACTCAAATTTGATGAGGGTGACTTGTGGACACGCACTTTGATGGTTTCTTTCCGTGTCCCAATTTTCATGAAGTGCGACGTTGGCGCGGTGCATCGTGGGTTTAGAACCAGCCAATCTTGATTCATTGCATTGCGAATGTGCAACACGCGTCGCGAAGGAAGGCCCCCGCCCTTGTTTCAAAGCATGAACTCGAAAATTGGGGGAATGAAATGAAATGCGGAAACTCCAATGAAATGAAACAAATACATTGTTACCGTAGCTCGTGTTCGTACGGCTTTTGCTTGGTCCTTCAAAAGGCGACCGAGCGATGCGAAGTGTTGCAAAAAGGTTTGATTCCGTCGTCGACGTCTGCCCAACACCTCCCCGCATGCTTCCACGGCTCCGACACATGCCCGCGTCCTTCCATAGGCACAAGAAGCACATCAAGTCGTGGCTTTGCGAGTCGGTCGTGACCAACACGCCGTGCGAGGCGGGACAAAACTGCCCCCACATTCATTGCAGTCAAGATGGTTACCAAACCCGGAGGGATTGGATCTTGAGTGCGGACCGCTCCACCTCGAGCCCACACAAAAGCGCCGTTTATTCCGAGGTGTCGAGCGGCTTGTTCGGCGACGACGTTGCGGATAGCGGCGTGGCTCCTTCTGTGGCGGAGACCCACCCCAAAGTTGCGCTGCAGCTTGACGCATGTCATGAGACCCGACGACCGCTGCCTGGGCTTTCGGACGCGTTTGGAGCGGTGCCCGATGAGCACGTGTACTGCCCCATTGCGCCTCAAGGGCACCTCGACGCATGCAACGGCACGCGGCATCGACGTGTGGCTTTGCCGCCACTTGTGCCCCGACAACCGTTCCAAAACGACCCCTACTCACTACCCCCTACTACATCACCGCATCACGGCGAAGAGCCGTCCGCCGGTTGGAGCCATGGCGGGTCCTCCGAGGACAATTATCACGGCGCCCCTCATCAATTCACTCCACTAGAACTCCCGGAGCCGTTTGCGGTATGTTGCATCTTTCGTCGTGTGTCGACGCCTCGACGTGGTGGTCGGCACTGCTACTGCCATGCTCCACACTACCCTCCATCGGAACTATGCATGAGTTCGGAAGTTCTAAATCGCCCTCACTTGTCAATACATAGGGTGCAATGCAATGCAATGCAATGCAATGTAATGCAATGCATAGCCCCGTGTCGCTCTGTGTAGGTTTTGTGTAGGTAGGTTCAAAGTCCAAGTCTTGTTGTGCCCGAATTGGGACCGTGTGTTTGGTTGATTTGCCAAGCGATGGAAGGATGCCTTGTTCCTCTTGCAATTTTCGGACCGGATAAGGGGGCATTGTCGGGTCCTTGCCATTGTTTTGGTGCTTGCTATCAACATCATGGGGGGGTTACGTGGGACTTGGAAGGCTGATGGGGTTCCCTTGTCTTCGGAGTGCGTGCGTCACCTCAGGCTCCGCCGTATGACTCCCACGCCCACATCTCCAACCCAACCGCGATGGATCTCATTTACTACGCGGACGCTTGTGACGTGAGGCACCGCATGGGCCAGACGCGGCAGAAGCTACAAGTCGCCGTGGACAACATCCTTTCGTGTTGCGGGTCCAGCTCAAGCCTCGACCGTTTCGGGTCCGTGCACAACACCGTGCATCCCCCCACTCCGCTCAACCCGCCTGCCGGCAGCAAAGGGCCTCGCGCGGCGGAGGCTCCCCACGAAAACACCCCCTACTCGTTCAGCCCGTCGCCCACAGCGGAGTCTGATGCGCCACTTTCGGTATGAAGCCGCGCGCCCCAATGCGTGCGGTTGCGTTCGGCAGCGCTGCTGCAGCGGACGTTGCGTGTGCCACAGGCCTCGTACGCACTGCGGACGTGAGTCTCAGCGGTGCGGCATGGCATCGGTGGTTGGGTCTACGACTTCCGGCATCATCGGTCCATGTCGCCGGGCACGAGATCGTCATCGTTTGTAGTTTTGTTTCGGGGGCTTGGGGCATTGCCTTTTTCAACGCCCACCGACACCGCTGGAGCCCACGGGGGATCCAAATGTAGTGTTGTATGTTTGTCGTCCATGAGAACACTTCTTGACGCCACATCACACCCGTCTTCGCTGTGGAGGGCCCGATACGGCGGGGGATGTGTGGCCATGTGACACCTCCCCGCATTAATGATCGGCATGCACTGCCTCGTTTTTCGCGATAGGCCGGAGGTGTTGCCGGGACGGGCGTGGGGTGGCAGGTCACGGCCGGTATGTCCAGTGGTATTGGGTGCAGGACTTCGTCTGCCGCTCGCCGTTCGATTGGGCGCCGCAGTTTTTCTCCCGCTGGCACTCCGCTCTGAACAACGGTCCGTCTTTTATCCGCATTGCAAAGTGAAGCTGCATCACCACCGGGTCCGTAAGTTGGTTGAGGGGTTTGGAGAGTGAGCCCATGAATCCCATCAAACTGCTTTTGGGGGGAGACATGGGAGTGGCGTGCGGGGGTGAGGGAGGGGGCTGGGGAGTTGACGGGGCGGTGAGACTGAGTCGTGCAGCGGGCGGTGAGGCTCAGGGCTCTTGTTGCACTGCGGACGGCCGGAGGTTGTCGGTGGCAGGATTCGGTTAACCGACGGCGGTTGACACTCAACCGACGGAGGTTTGGCACTTCACCGATAGCCAAGCGACGCCGGTTGGCCGATGACCGGCAGCAGCTCCTCATCGGCTGGCGCTCTGCGGAGGTCCGAGGGGACCGAAGGCCGGCACTGTTTTGTTTTGGTGCTGAGGACAGCCCTTGTGAGACTGGGGAATGGAGGGGCTGAGGCTGGGGACTGCCACATCCGCTTTGTGATCGGGGGTCTGACTCTTCCGCGCGTGACCCGCTGGGGGACGTTAGGGCCTCTGCTCAACGTCGCACACATTCACGTCCACGACGGCCGGTGGGTACGAAGTGCCCTGACACCCCCTCGTCCCCGTCGCATGCCACTGCTCTGCGGACTTCCGTCTGCCACTGCGTAGGGCCCCCTGCACGACTGCGACCCCCTCATCTGCAACCCCGACGTCATGGACCTGACCTCGAGCGACGCGAGTGACGTCTGGCATCGCATGGGCTACACGAAGCAAAGGCTTCAGATCAAAGTGGACCACCTCCTGTCGTCCCAGGCCTGTCCGGTCCCTCCGCGGGTGTGTGCGGACCAGTGCGACCCCGGGCCTTTGGGCTGCCACGAGGTGCCGCTGGCGCGGTACCGGCCGCTGCGGCTGACTGAAGACTGGGGGGCGGACCTGATGCGGTGGTGATGGCCGGCGGAGGAGTGCCGCTGCGGTGATCATACCGCCTCCGCCCACGACACACTAAGCGATGGTGAGACGACGGACGCTCGTGGCCCCGGATGAGGCGGACGCCGCAGTAGATCATGTCCGACGAGGCCGCCTTGACGACCCGGGGGGCCACAGCGCGGCCGGGGCTGTGCGGTAAACCGTGACGAATGGTGCACCAAGCGATGCGATGGCCTGAGAGTCGTATTGGGTCGTATTGACTCGACCCACGGCGCTTCACGCCGTTCTGCCGGTCCAGACGACTGTTGAATGCCTCCATTCCTGACATGAATGTTGTACGGGGGTGCGGAGCCTCGTGCTCCACCAGCGGCTTCTTCTGGTCGTCTTCTGCCTCGAGTACAGTCACAGGCCACCGTCGTTGTGGCCGTGGCATTTGTGTGGGATCAGCGCCGAGCCCGAGGCCATTGTGCACTGGGAAATGCCTGACACCGCCCCCCCAGCCCCCGTCCCAATCATTGCCCGGCCGTTTCGGACTTCGCAAGTGTTGGTCCGCTGCCAGTCCACTGGCTCAATGGAGATGAGCTGCGGTGCGTTTCACGGGAAGTACGCAAGACGGGCCGATTGCGTTGGACCGCGGGCTGGCATTGCCGAGCCCGACGCGACGCAACGCCGTCGACATGCGTTTTGTGAAGGCACGGGTCTGCGCAGACGGCGGCGAAGAGGATTCGGCGCCCCGAATGCACGTCCAAAGTGAACGAAGAGAATGGTCCGCTGAGCTGAGGGCGCGGCCGCGTACGTC
The DNA here is from genome assembly GCA_964036045.1 of Eutreptiella sp. 'Long Island Sound 2002'. NCBI lineage: Eukaryota > Euglenozoa > Euglenophyceae > Eutreptiales > Eutreptiaceae > Eutreptiella > Eutreptiella sp. 'Long Island Sound 2002'. Next base: position 3,448,548 of record OZ038379.1, on the reverse strand, counting down.
CCCAGTTTGGAATACGGGTACGTGCCTCAGCAGACGTTTGTTGTTGTTGTTGTCTTTGCGCGGATGATCCTGCGAAGCATTTTGTTCTGATCGGGTGTTGCTTTTTGTGCGCACAGTCCTCTCCACTTTGTTGAGATGATGCAGCGCACGAAGGCACAGTAGCGCGGCGCCGATTGAGGCGGAGTATGACATCGCTTTGGGCATAGCCCTACCCGACGGGATGAGGGTCACAGCTTTGAGCCTGTGATCTGCTTTTGTGGAGAGTGAGCGCGATGGTTCGGGGCAACGCCGATGGCTATATACATCTATATATCGCTTGCACCCGAGCCCCGCCTCCACAAACTATATAGTTCAGAGCGCCTGGCCCCAGTGCGGGAGAGGGGGACCAATGTGCTCGTTGCTCTGAGGCCCCCTGCGGGACGCGTGCCGTTTGGCTCTTACATACTGCCATGGAGCAGGGCATCGTCCGGAGGAGGGCCTTTCAGTCTTCATCCCCCTTCACCTCATCGGAATCCCCCTTCATTGGAATCCCGCGCCCGTGCAATGCATTGTGCAGCCCCCCGGCAGATGGGGTTGCTGATGAGCTGCCGCGTGTGGGGCCTCACATTGCCGTGCATTGCCTGCCGCGTTGCGGAGCCCTTGATGCGCCCCTCAGTTGTCACGGCGCTGGGGACCGTCTCATGGCGTTCCGCAGGGGGTTTTGAGCTCCTGAGGGGCAGCGTTGTTGGGGATGGAACAGCTCCGCACCTGCGGCGTGGGGGTCCGATGCCTGGTCTGGGGTGCATGCATGGGTGAGCCTGCGAGGCTGTGGTTTGAGAGGTCGGTGGTGACTTTGTCCGCACTGCCCTCAAACCCCTGGGACTGCAGCACCGAATGAACCGCATGCATCCACAGAATGCAGTTGGAGGTCGGCAGTTGTGTGTGCATCGCATGCCCCCCCGCCGTTGTGGTGCGCGCGGGAGCCGTGCGGTCACATTTGTGGGTCTCCAATGCAATTACGGGGGGGGGGGGGAGTGTTGTGCGTTCTCGGTTTGGGGGTGGGCCTACGCGGCCCCGGGCTCCTGGATGATGAGGGAGGACTTCACACAGATGGTGGGCACGCGCAGCGCCATTGTTGGGGGCAAACAGGGGCAAGTGGGAGCGGAAAGACCATACCACATTGGGAAGTGTGACCCCACGGTAAATGACAGTACGCTATCATCCGGCGGTACCTGGGACAACCACGTCACACGGCGCGCCAGTGGGCCAGCCCAAGTACACCAGCAACGGCGTAAGTACACCCCCTCTGTCCCTGGAAACACACGTGTTCTTTCACTCGAGGTTATTGCACCCACTTCTGCAGGGAGACAATAGGACTCTCTGCCCTGCGTCCGTATGCGCTCATCACAAGGCACTCACCTGATGGACTCCCGATGACCATCCAAAGGCCGTCCTTTGTCAGTGAGTGCCATTCGGTGATGGAGGAGGTCAGACTGGGGCGTGTCGGGGATGAGATGGGCGACCAGCGCTGAAGTGGAAGCACCTCAGCTGGCGCAGGGTAGCAAGCAAGGTGAAGCATCATGACCTACGGGAGCAGGGTGTGAATCTGATGAAGGCAGCGGGTGTAGAAGTATGGTTGGGCCGGACCAGGCCTGTGCTTAATTGTTTTTTTCCGCAAGGAGGAGGGGTGCCCCTCCCCCTGGACCCCGCCCCCCCTCTCCCCCCCTAGACCCTCTCCCCCCACCACTCCTCCTCTTTAAGCAATATAGGAATAGCAAGATTGGTAAGATTCTTAGGATGTGTAACCAATATTTTCAATCAGTTTGGAGCAATGTACAGAGTTCTTGAGGAGGATCCAAAGGCAAAGAAATTGCTGCAACACTTCAAAAGCATGGAATTTGTGGTCTGGGGGGCCATCCTTCATGACACTTGGAGAACCTGCTGCCGGTAAAAGGGATAGTAGTCTATGACCGGCAGCCATTAAGGGGTTCGTCCAAAGATGCGTTGGCAGCCAGAAAGGTTTTGTATGCCACTTTTGCACGCAAGGAGGAGGGTCCCCATTCTCTAACCCCCCCCCCCCCGCCCCCCCCCAGGCCAAAACTTCCCCGTTAAGCACAGCCCTGGGGTGGACCCCATCGCACTTCCATGTTTTTTGAGATGCTGGGGTATGGCAGGAAGTGTAGCACAGGGCGAGAAGGTCGTCTGGAAGAAGGAAGCATGGGCCGCTTCGCAACCGATGGAGCCATTTTGCGTATGCCCTCCAGTGACTCCGAGTCATCCAGCGAGAAGGCAAGCTCGAGCTCGAGCAATACCGGTCATTTCGTCTTCATATGATGAGCAACCGTTTAATTTTGGATTCCATCATGAACATGCTCGGCAAGGATATCTGTGCAAACACCAAAACAATCCCTTACATGAGAGTCCTCATGCCAACGGATGAATGGGCACATGTGTGGGACTGAAAAAGTGCAAGTGGGCAGCACCACACCTCGACCCCCTCCATATCCATCATCGTTGTAATCCCTTTTATCGTAATCATAATCATCTCGTCTTTTGTCATCCCTTCGGTAATCGTCTCTCCTGCTATCTCTTTTGTAGTCGTCACATTGGTCGTTGTACCCTCACCACCCCTCATTTGTCCAGCCCCCCCCCTCTCCCCGAAGGTCACTGCGCCCATGAACAACAGGAAATCGATAGGAAATCACAGGCACCGAAGAACAATTGTAGTTAGGTACACTAGAATTCAGGGTACTGTTTTGTGGTGTTCGTCCCCCTCAGGGGTGGGAGGAACCGTCATTTGGTGACCGTCCCTCCCGGGGTGGGGGGTAACCGTCGTCCCTGGAGGGGAGATATGGGGGGGGGGGGAGTACATCTTCATTCGTTCCATTCAACGATTTCAGCCGATCTGATACGGGTGCTCGCGGCGATCTTTCTGTGCGTTCGCGCACTGGCTTGGCAGCTGCCGCCCAAGAAAAGCGACACAACCAACGTGCAAACCGTCGTCGCGTTTACCCGCGTTCAGCCTCCGTTCATCATGAGTGTTCATGATTGTTGTCGTTGTGGTGTATTCGACGAAGAAAAGGTGATCAGACAAAGGCAAGAGGGTTTTTATTGACTGTAAACGTTCTTTTGTCTCTCAGTTCATTTGTTGATTGGGTGATCCGATCTGTCGTGACTCTGAACTATCCCATTGAGATACTTCATTGCATCGACTTTATATCGTTCCACACGATGATGAATGTGAACCAAAGTGTGAAGGACATTGACGTGCATTCGGATGCCGAGGCCCACTCGAAGCCTTGTGACATCCACGGCGAAGCGATGGAACATGAGGATGGAGACATTTTGAAGATGGGGAAGGTGATGAAGGGGTACGTCCGGTACGTGATTGTCCGCGACCCGACCAATCAAAAGGAGTATAGCATCGGCGTGCGCTACGTGTTCAACACCCAAGGCGGCCGGATACTCTTCAATTATTTGAGGAAGAACATCTTCCGGGCGTATGTTGGGTGTCCGTTGCGCTGTGCTCGACCAATGCATGCGCCAAAAAAAGGGTAGCGTCGTTGTCCATGATCGTAGTAGCCACTCAAATTTGATGAGGGTGACTTGTGGACACGCACTTTGATGGTTTCTTTCCGTGTCCCAATTTTCATGAAGTGCGACGTTGGCGCGGTGCATCGTGGGTTTAGAACCAGCCAATCTTGATTCATTGCATTGCGAATGTGCAACACGCGTCGCGAAGGAAGGCCCCCGCCCTTGTTTCAAAGCATGAACTCGAAAATTGGGGGAATGAAATGAAATGCGGAAACTCCAATGAAATGAAACAAATACATTGTTACCGTAGCTCGTGTTCGTACGGCTTTTGCTTGGTCCTTCAAAAGGCGACCGAGCGATGCGAAGTGTTGCAAAAAGGTTTGATTTCGTCGTCGACGTCTGCCCGACACCTCCCCGCATGCTTCCACGGCTCCGACACATGCCCGCGTCCTTCCATAGGCACAAGAAGCACATCAAGTCGTGGCTTTGCGAGTCGGTCGTGACCAACACGCCGTGCGAGGCGGGACAAAACTGCCCCCACATTCATTGCAGTCAAGATGGTTACCAAACCCGGAGGGATTGGATCTTGAGTGCGGACCGCTCCACCTCGAGCCCACACAAAAGCGCCGTTGATTCCGAGGTGTCGAGCGGCTTGTTCGGCGACGACGTTGCGGATAGCGGCGTGGCTCCTTCTGTGGCGGAGACCCACCCCAAAGTTGCGCTGCAGCTTGACGCATGTCATGAGACCCGACGACCGCTGCCTGGGCTTTCGGACGCGTTTGGAGCGGTGCCCGATGAGCACGCGTACTGCCCCATTGCGCCTCAAGGGCACCTCGACGCATGCAACGGCACGCGGCATCGACGTGTGGCTTTGCCGCCACTTGTGCCCCGACAACCGTTCCAAAACGACCCCTACTCACTACCCCCTACTACATCACCGCATCACGGCGAAGAGCCGTCCGCCGGTTGGAGCCATGGCGGGTCCTCCGAGGACAATTATCACGGCGCCCCTCATCAATTCACTCCACTAGAACTCCCGGAGCCGTTTGCGGTATGTTGCATCTTTCGTCGTGTGTCGACGCCTCGACGTGCGGGTCGGCACTGCTACTGCCATGCTCCACACTAGCACAGCTTTCCACCGTTGCGCATGAGATCCGCTGCACACGCGGTGTGCACGGCTCCTTGGGTGCAGCCTGCACGGTACGGCTACTCGCGTTTGTGAACAAGTACGCGTGCAACCCTCGTACCGGATCGTAGCCCACGCGCACCACCTTGTAGCCCGCGTGCATATCTTGAGGATCGAGGATGCAATAGAGTGGCTCTTCCCCTCCATCGGAACTATGCATGAGTTCGGAAGTTCTAAATCGCCCTCACTTGACAATACATCGGGTGCAATGCAATGCAATGCAATGTAATGCAATGCATAGCCCCGTGTCGCTCTGTGTAGGTTTTGTGTAGGTAGGTTCAAAGTCCAAGTCTTGTTGTGCCCGAATTGGGACCGTGTGTTTGGTTGATTTGCCAAGCGATGGAAGGATGCCTTGTTCCTCTTGCAATTTTCGGACCGGATAAGGGGGCATTGTCGGGTCCTTGCCATTGTTTTGGTGCTTGCTATCAACATCATGGGGGGGTTACGTGGGACTTGGAAGGCTGATGGGGTTCCCTTGTCTTCGGAGTGCGTGCGTCACCTCAGGCTCCGCCGTATGACTCCCACGCCCACATCTCCAACCCAACCGCGATGGATCTCATTTACTACGCGGACGCTTGTGACGTGAGGCACCGCATGGGCCAGACGCGGCAGAAGCTACAAGTCGCCGTGGACAACATCCTTTCGTGTTGCGGGTCCAGCTCAAGCCTCGACCGTTTCGGGTCCGTGCACAACACCGTGCATCCCCCCACTCCGCTCAACCCGCCTGCCGGCAGCAAAGGGCCTCGCGCGGCGGAGGCTCCCCACGAAAACACCCCCTACTCGTTCAGCCCGTCGCCCACAGCGGAGTCTGATGCGCCACTTTCGGTATGAAGCGCCCCAATGCGTGCGGTTGCGTTCGGCAGCGCTGCTGCAGCGGACGTTGCGTGTGCCACAGGCCTCGTACGCACTGCGGACGTGAGTCTCAGCGGTGCGGCATGGCATCGGTGGTTGGGTCTACGACTTCCGGCATCATCGGTCCATGTCGCCGGGCGCGAGATCGTCATCGTTTGTAGTTTTGTTTCGGGGGCTTGGGGCATTGCCTTTTTCAACGCCCACCGACACCGCTGGAGCCCACGGGGGATCCAAATGTAGTGTTGTATGTTTGTCGTCCATGAGAACACTTCTTGACGCCACATCACACCCGTCTTCGCTGTGGAGGGCCCGATACGGCGGGGGATGTGTGGCCATGTGACACCTCCCCGCATTAATGATCGGCATGCACTGCCTCGTTTTTCGCGATAGGCCGGAGGTGTTGCCGGGACGGGCGTGGGGTGGCAGGTCACGGCCGGTATGTCCAGTGGTATTGGGTGCAGGACTTCGTCTGCCGCTCGCCGTTCGATTGGGCGCCGCAGTTTTTCTCCCGCTGGCACTCCGCTCTGAACAATGGTCCGTCTTTTATCCGCATTGCAAAGTGAAGCTGCATCACCACCGGGTCCGTAAGTTGGTTGGGGGGTTTGGAGAGTGAGCCCATGAATCCCATCAAACTGCTTTTGGGGTGAGACATGGGAGTGGCGTGCGGGGGTGAGGGAGGGGGCTGGGGAGTTGACGGGGCGGTGAGACTGAGTCGTGCAGCGGGCGGTGAGGCTCAGGGCTCTTGTTGCACTGCGGACGGCCGGAGGTTGTCGGTGGCAGGATTCGGTTAACCGACGGCGGTTGACACTCAACCGACGGAGGTTTGGCACTTCACCGACAGCCAAGCGACGCCGGTTGGCCGATGACCGGCAGCAGCTCCTCATCGGCTGGCGCTCTGCGGAGGTCCGAGGGCACCGGCACTGTTTTGTTTTGGTGCTGAGGACAGCCCTTGTGAGACTGGGGAATGGAGGGGCTGAGGCTGGGGACTGCCACATCCGCTTTGTGATCGGGGGTCTGACTCTTCCGCGCGTGACCCGCTGGGGGACGTTAGGGCCTCTGCTCAACGTCGCACACATTCACGTCCACGACGGCCGGGGGGTACGAAGTGCCCTGACACCCCCTCGTCCCCGTCGCATGCCACTGCTCTGCGGACGTCCGTGTGCCACTGCGTAGGGCCCCCTGCACGACTGCGACCCCCTCATCTGCAACCCCGACGTCATGGACCTGACCTCGAGCGACGCGAGTGACGTCTGGCATCGCATGGGCTACACGAAGCAAAGGCTTCAGATCAAAGTGGACCACCTCCTGTCGTCCCAGGCCTGTCCGGTCCCTCCGCGGGTGTGTGCGGACCAGTGCGACCCCGGGCCTTTGGGCTGCCACGAGGTGCCGCTGGCGCGGTACCGGCCGCTGCGGCTGACTGAAGACTGGGGGGCGGACCTGATGCGGTGGTGATGGCCGGCGGAGGAGTCCCGCTGCGGTGATCATACCGCCTCCGCCCACGACACACAAAGCGATGGTGAGACGACAGACGCTCGTGGCCCCGGATGAGGCGGACGCCGCAGTAGATCATGTCCGACGAGGCCGCCTTGACGACCCGGGGGGCCACAGCGCGGCCGGGGCTGTGCGGTAAACCGTGACGAATGGTGCACCAAGCGATGCGATGGCCTGAGAGTCGTATTGGGTCGTATTGACTCGACCCACGGCGCTTCACGCCGTTCTGCCGGTCCAGACGACTGTTGAATGCCTCCATTCCTGACATGAATGTTGTACGGGGGTGCGGAGCCTCGTGCTCCACCAGCGGCTTCTTCTGGTCGTCTTCTGCCTCGAGTACAGTCACAGGCCACCGTCGTTGTGGCCGTGGCATTTGTGTGGGATCAGCGCCGAGCCCGAGGCCATTGTGCACTGGGAAATGCCTGACACCGCCCCCCCAGCCCCCGTCCCAATCATTGCCCGGCCGTTTCGGACTTCGCAAGTGTTGGTCCGCTGCCAGTCCACTGGCTCAATGGAGATGAGCTGCGGTGCGTTTCACGGGAAGTGCGCAAGACGGGCCGATTGCGTTGGACCGCGGGCTGGCATTGCCGAGCCCGACGCGACGCAACGCCGTCGACATGCGTTTTGTGAAGGCACGGGTCTGCGCAGACGGCGGCGAAGAGGATTCGGCGCCCCGAATGCACGTCCAAAGTGAACGAAGAGAATGGTCCACTGAGCTGAGGGCGCGGCCGCGTACGTCCCCAGTTTGGAATACGGGTACGTGCCTCAGCAGACGTTTGTTGTTGTTGTTGTCTTTGCGCGGATGATCCTGCGAAGCATTTTGTTCTGATCGGGTGTTGCTTTTTGTGCGCACAGTCCTCTCCACTTTGTTGAGATGATGCAGCGCACGAAGGCACAGTAGCGCGGCGCCGATTGAGGCGGAGTATGACATCGCTTTGGGCATAGCCCTACCCGACGGGATGAGGGTCACAGCTTTGAGCCTGTGATCTGCTTTTGTGGAGAGTGGGCGCGATGGTTCGGGGCAACGCCGATGGCTATATACATCTATATATCGCTTGCACCCAAGCCCCGCCTCCACAAACTATATAGTTCAGAGCGCCTGGCCCCAGTGCGGGAGAGGGGGACCAATGTGCTCGTTGCTCTGAGGCCCCCTGCGGGACGCGTGCCGTTTGGCTCTTACATACTGCCATGGAGCAGGGCATCGTCCGGAGGAGGGCCCTTCAGTCTTCATCCCCCTTCACCTCATCGGAATCCCCCTTCATTGGAATCCCGCGCCCGTGCAATGCATTGTGCAGCCCCCCGGCAGATGGGGTTGCTGATGAGCTGCCGCGTGTGGGGCCTCACATTGCCGTGCATTGCCTGCCGCGTTGCGGAGCCCTTGATGCGCCCCTCAGTTGTCACGGCGCTGGGGACCGTCTCATGGCGTTCCGCAGGGGGTTTTGAGCTCCTGAGGGGCAGCGTTTTTGGGGATGGAACAGCTCCGCACCTGCGGCGTGGGCGTCCGATGCCTGGTCTGGGGTGCATGCATGGGTGAGCCTGCGAGGCTGTGGTTTGAGAGGTCGGTGGTGACTTTGTCCGCACTGCCCTCAAACCCCTGGGACTGCAGCACCGAATGAACCGCATGCATCCACAGAATGCAGTTGGAGGTCGGCAGTTGTGTGTGCATCGCATGCCCCCCGCCGTTGTGGTGCGCGCGGGAGCCGTGCGGTCACATTTGTGGGTCTCCAATGCAATTACGGGGGGGGGGGGGGTGTTGTGCGTTCTCGGTTTGGGTGTGGGCCTACGCGGCCCCGGGCTCCTGGATGATGAGGGAGGACTTCACACAGATGGTGGGCACGCGCAGCGCCATTGTTGGGGGCAAATAGGGGCAAGTGGGAGCGGAAAGACCATAGCACATTGGGAAGTGTGACCCCACGGTAAATGACAGTACGCTATCATCCGGCGGTACCTGGGACAACCACGTCACACGGCGCGCCAGTGGGCCAGCCCAAGTACACCAGCAACGGCGTAAGTACACCCCCTCTGTCCCTGGAAACACACGTGTTCTTTCACTCGAGGTTATTGCACCCACTTCTGCAGGGAGACAATAGGACTCTCTGCCCTGCGTCCGTATGCGCTCATCACAAGGCACTCACCTGATGGACTCCCGATGACCATCCAAAGGCCGTCCTTTGTCAGTGAGTGCCATTCGGTGATGGAGGAGGTCAGACTGGGGCGTGTCGGGGATGAGATGGGCGACCGGCGCTGAAGTGGAAGCACCTCAGCTGGCGCAGGGTAGCAAGCAAGGTGAAGCATCATGACCTACGGGAGCAGGGTGTGAATCTGATGAAGGCAGCGGGTGTAGAAGTATGGTTGGGCCGGACCAGGCCTGTGCTTAATTGTTTTTTTCCGCAAGGAGGAGGGGTGCCCCTCCTCCTGGACCCCCCCCCTCTCCCCCCCTAGACCCTCTCCCCCCACCCCTCCTCCTCTTTAAGGGGGGGTGGGTCAAAATTTCTGTTTTTTGCATGCTAAAATTCTATTGCCTTCGGCAAGTCCATCTCGGAGAGAATCTACCCAAAGCAACACACACCCTCAATAGGGTAAAAACTGTATAAATACAGGGCAAAACATGCTTTACATAGCTTGGATGGTCATTTTAGGTGATCACAATATCAAAAACGTAAGTTTCGGAAACTTCGATTTTTGAGCTGTATAGCCTGAAAAACTGCATCAGCAGGTTGTGTGCCAATCCCGTTTGACCCCCCCCCCCCCGCCCCGCCCAATACCCAAATAGGGTGAAAAACATGTAAATACGGCCTAAAACATGCTTTACATACCTTGGATGGTCATTTTAGGTGATGACAATATCAACAAAGTAAGTTTCAAAAACTTCGATTTTGGAGCTGTCCAGGGTGAAAAACTGCCTAAGCAGGTTGTGTACCGGCCCATTCACTAGGCCATTATTGGTGGAAACAGCCATTTCGTCGTTGGCACCGGCATTGACCGGCCCTCGGCATGGCTAGAGACTGCAAAAAACGTTCTTCCGTATCCTAGTAGGCATATATTGTCACAATATCCCCACGCACACCCCTCAGAGTGGGTACCACGGGGTCACCGAGGTCGCCAAAACCGCCAACATAGCAAAAATGGCTGAAAAGTGCATGAACTGCATAAGCGCTCGTCCCACTCCGCCCCATACAACCCCCATAGAGTAGGGACCCGGAAACACTTTTTCGGCTCAAAATCGAAAAAACCAAAAGATTCGTGATTTTCGACCCAAAAAAAGGGGGGCTCATTTTTTGACCCCCCCCCCCCCCTCCACCTCCCTGAAAACCTCAAAAAAGTGGGGGGGATCTGGGGTGGTCCGCACCAAAAACTCATTGGGGGATGCGTTTATTGGACAAAATAATGATTTTACAAGGGGTTAAACTAACAATTCAACCCCTTGGGGTGGGGTACGCGAATAGGCCCAAAAAGGCGAAAATGGGGGGGTATGTGGTGTTTTCCCCTATGTACGCCTGCCTGGCTTTGATCTAACAACCTCTGCGAGGTGATTTCGAGTCATTTGATGGGCAGTGGCCTACCACTGTGGGAACAACATGCATCTGGGGGCAAAGTTGATGAGGACATGGGCTGCAGGGAGGGTTTTCTATGTGCTGCATGCAGTGTGAATGCGCAACATAGAGATGAGACACGGTGTCAACTGACACCGTGTTCTCTGTAGGACCTCAAGACCTACGACGTTTGCGTGGTCAATGGTGCAAGTCCAGCAGGGGCTGGGCGCATGGAAAGTGGAATAGCAAGATTGGTAAGATTCTTAGGATGTGTAACCAATATTTTCAATCAGTTTGGAGCAATGTACAGAGTCCTTGAGGAGGATCCAAAGGCAAAGAAATTGCTGCAACACTTCAAAAGCATGGAATTTGTGGTCTGGGGGGCCATCCTTCATGACACTTGGAGAACCTGCTGCCGGTAAAAGGGATAGTAGTCTATGACCGGCAGCCATTAAGGGGTTCGTCCAAAGATGCGTTGGCAGCCAGAAAGGTTTTGTATGCCACTTTTGCACGCAAGGAGGAGGGTCCCCATTCTCTAACCCCCCCCCCCCGCCCCCCCCCAGGCCAAAACTTCCCCGTTAAGCACAGCCCTGGGGTGGACCCCATCGCACTTCCATGTTTTTTGAGATGCTGGGGTATGGCAGGAAGTGTAGCACAGGGCGAGAAGGTCGTCTGGAAGAAGGAAGCATGGGCCGCTTCCCAACCGATGGAGCCATTTTGCGTATGCCCTCCAGTGACTCCGAGTCATCCAGTGAGAAGGCAAGCTCGAGCTCGAGCAATACCGGTCATTTCGTCTTCATATGATGAGCAACCGTTTAATTTTGGATTCCATCATGAACATGCTCGGCAAGGATATCTGTGCAAACACCAAAACAATCCCTTACATGAGAGTCCTCATGCCAACGGATGAATGGGCACATGTGTGGGACTGAAAAAGTGCAAGTGGGCAGCACCACACCTCGACCCCCTCCATATCCATCATCGTTGTAATCCCTTTTATCGTAATCATAATCATCTCGTCTTTTGTCATCCCTTCGGTAATCGTCTCTCCTGCTATCTCTTTTGTAGTCGTCACATTGGTCGTTGTACCCTCACCACCCCTCATTTGTCCAGCCCCCCCCCGTCCCCGAAGGTCACTGCGCCCATGAACAACAGGAAATCGATAGGAAATCACAGGCACCGAAGAACAATTGTAGTTAGGTACACTAGAATTCAGGGTACTGTTTTGTGGTGTCCGTCCCCCTCAGGGGTGGGGGGAACCGTCATTTGGTGACCGTCCCTCCCGGGGTGGGGGGTAACCGTCGTCCCTGGAGGGGAGATATGGGGGGGGGGGGAGTACATCTTCATTCGTTCCATTCAACGATTTCAGCCGATCTGATACGGGTGCTCGCGGCGATCTTTCTGTGCGTTCGCGCACTGGCTTGGCAGCTGCCGCCCAAGAAAAGCGACACAACCAACGTGCAAACCGTCGTCGCGTTTACCCGCGTTCAGCCTGCGTTCATCATGAGTGTTCATGATTGTTGTCGTTGTGGTGTATTCGACGAAGAAAAGGTGATCAGACAAAGGCAAGAGGGTTTTTATTGACTGTAAACGTTCTTTTGTCTCTCAGTTCATTTGTTGATTGGGTGATCCGATCTGTCGTGACTCTGAACTATCCCATTGAGATACTTCATTGCATCGACTTTATATCGTTCCACACGATGATGAATGTGAACCAAAGTGTGAAGGACATTGACGTGCATTCGGATGCCGAGGCCCACTCGAAGCCTTGTGACATCCACGGCGAAGCGATGGAACATGAGGATGGAGACATTTTGAAGATGGGGAAGGTGATGAAGGGGTACGTCCGGTACGTGATTGTCCGCGACCCGACCAATCAAAAGGAGTATAGCATCGGCGTGCGCTACGTGTTCAACACCCAAGGCGGCCGGATACTCTTCAATTATTTGAGGAAGAACATCTTCCGGGCGTATGTTGGGTGTCCGTTGCGCTGTGCTCGACCAATGCATGGGCCAAAAAAAGGGTAGCGTCGTTGTCCATGATCGTAGTAGCCACTCAAATTTGATGAGGGTGACTTGTGGACACGCACTTTGATGGTTTCTTTCCGTGTCCCAATTTTCATGAAGTGCGACGTTGGCGCGGTGCATCGTGGGTTTAGAACCAGCCAATCTTGATTCATTGCATTGCGAATGTGCAACACGCGTCGCGAAGGAAGGCCCCCGCCCTTGTTTCAAAGCATGAACTCGAAAATTGGGGGAATGAAATGAAATGCGGAAACTCCAATGAAATGAAACAAATACATTGTTACCGTAGCTCGTGTTCGTACGGCTTTTGCTTGGTCCTTCAAAAGGCGACCGAGCGATGCGAAGTGTTGCAAAAAGGTTTGATTTCGTCGTCGACGTCTGCCCGACACCTCCCCGCATGCTTCCACGGCTCCGACACATGCCCGCGTCCTTCCATAGGCACAAGAAGCACATCAAGTCGTGGCTTTGCGAGTCGGTCGTGACCAACACGCCGTGCGAGGCGGGACAAAACTGCCCCCACATTCATTGCAGTCAAGATGGTTACCAAACCCGGAGGGATTGGATCTTGAGTGCGGACCGCTCCACCTCGAGCCCACACAAAAGCGCCGTTGATTCCGAGGTGTCGAGCGGCTTGTTCGGCGACGACGTTGCGGATAGCGGCGTGGCTCCTTCTGTGGCGGAGACCCACCCCAAAGTTGCGCTGCAGCTTGACGCATGTCATGAGACCCGACGACCGCTGCCTGGGCTTTCGGACGCGTTTGGAGCGGTGCCCGATGAGCACGCGTACTGCCCCATTGCGCCTCAAGGGCACCTCGACGCATGCAACGGCACGCGGCATCGACGTGTGGCTTTGCCGCCACTTGTGCCCCGACAACCGTTCCAAAACGACCCCTACTCACTACCCCCTACTACATCACCGCATCACGGCGAAGAGCCGTCCGCCGGTTGGAGCCATGGCGGGTCCTCCGAGGACAATCATCACGGCGCCCCTCATCAATTCACTCCACTAGAACTCCCGGAGCCGTTTGCGGTATGTTGCATCTTTCGTCGTGTGTCGACGCCTCGACGTGGGGGTCGGCACTGCTACTGCCATGCTCCACACTAGCACAGCTTTCCACCATTGCGCATGAGATCCGCTCCACACGCGGTGTGCACGGCTCCTTGGGTGCAGCCTGCACGGTACGGCTACTCGCGTTTGTGAACAAGTACGCGTGCAACCCTCGTACCGGATCGTAGCCCACGCGCACCACCTTGTAGCCCGCGTGCATATCTTGAGGATCGAGGATGCAATAGAGTGGCTCTTCCCCTCCATCGGAACTATGCATGAGTTCGGAAGTTCTAAATCGCCCTCACTTGACAATACATCGGGTGCAATGCAATGCAATGCAATGCATAGCCCCGTGTCGCTCTGTGTAGGTTTTGTGTAGGTAGGTTCAAAGTCCGAGTCTTGTTGTGCCCGAATTGGGACCGTGTGTTTGGTTGATTTGCCAAGCGATCGAAGGATGCCTTGTTCCTGTTGCAATTTTCGGACCGGATAAGGGGGCAGTGTGGGGTCCTTGCCATTGTTTTGGTGCTTGCTATCAACATCATGGGGGGGTTACGTGGGACTTGGAAGGCTGATGGGGTTCCCTTGTCTTCGGAGTGCGTGCGTCACCTCAGGCTCCGCCGTATGACTCCCACGCCCACATCTCCAACCCAACCGCGATGGATCTCATTTACTACGCGGACGTTCGTGACGTGAGGCACCGCATGGGCCAGACGCGGCAGAAGCTACAAGTCGCCGTGGACAACATCCTTTCGTGTTGCGGGTCCAGCTCAAGCCTCGACCGTTTCGGGTCCGTGCACAACACCGTGCATCCCCCCACTCCGCTCAACCCGCCTGCCGGCAGCAAAGGGCCTCGCGCGGCGGAGGCTCCCCACGAAAACACCCCCTACTCGTTCAGCCCGTCGCCCACAGCGGAGTCTGATGCGCCACTTTCGGTATGAAGCCGCGCGCCCCAATGCGTGCGGTTGCGTTCGGCAGCGCTGCTGCAGCGGACGTTGCGCGTGCCACAGGCCTCGTACGCACTGCGGACGTGAGTCTCAGCGGTGCGGCATGGCATCGGTGGTTGGGTCTACGACTTCCGGCATCATCGGTCCATGTCGCCGGGCGCGAGATCGTCATCGTTTGTAGTTTTGTTTCGGGGGCTTGGGGCATTGCCTTTTTCAACGCCCACCGACACCGCTGGAGCCCACGGGGGATCCAAATGTAGTGTTGTATGTTTGTCGTCCATGAGAACACTTCTTGACGCCACATCACACCCGTCTTCGCTGTGGAGGGCCCGATACGGCGGGGGATGTGTGGCCATGTGACACCTCCCCGCATTAATGATCGGCATGCACTGCCTCGTTTTTCGCGATAGGCCGGAGGTGTTGCCGGGACGGGCGTGGGGTGGCAGGTCACGGCCGGTATGTCCAGTGGTATTGGGTGCAGGACTTCGTCTGCCGCTCGCCGTTCGATTGGGCGCCGCAGTTTTTCTCCCGCTGGCACTCCGCTCTGAACAATGGTCCGTCTTTTATCCGCATTGCAAAGTGAAGCTGCATCACCACCGGGTCCGTAAGTTGGTTGGGGGGTTTGGAGAGTGAGCCCATGAATCCCATCAAACTGCTTTTGGGGTGAGACATGGGAGTGGCGTGCGGGGGTGAGGGAGGGGGCTGGGGAGTTGACGGGGCGGTGAGACTGAGTCGTGCAGCGGGCGGTGAGGCTCAGGGCTCTTGTTGCACTGCGGACGGCCGGAGGTTGTCGGTGGCAGGATTCGGTTAACCGACGGCGGTTGACACTCAACCGACGGAGGTTTGGCACTTCACCGACAGCCAAGCGACGCCGGTTGGCCGATGACCGGCAGCAGCTCCTCATCGGCTGGCGCTCTGCGGAGGTCCGAGGGCACCGGCACTGTTTTGTTTTGGTGCTGAGGACAGCCCTTGTGAGACTGGGGAATGGAGGGGCTGAGGCTGGGGACTGCCACATCCGCTTTGTGATCGGGGGTCTGACTCTTCCGCGCGTGACCCGCCGGGGGACGTTAGGGCCTCTGCTCAACGTCGCACACATTCACGTCCACGACGGCCGGGGGGTACGAAGTGCCCTGACACCCCCTCGTCCCCGTCGCATGCCACTGCTCTGCGGACGTCCGTGTGCCACTGCGTAGGGCCCCCTGCACGACTGCGACCCCCTCATCTGCAACCCCGACGTCATGGACCTGACCTCGAGCGACGCGAGTGACGTCTGGCATCGCATGGGCTACACGAAGCAAAGGCTTCAGATCAAAGTGGACCACCTCCTGTCGTCCCAGGCCTGTCCGGTCCCTCCGCGGGTGTGTGCGGACCAGTGCGACCCCGGGTCTTTGGGCTGCCACGAGGTGCCGCTGGCGCGGTACCGGCCGCTGCGGCTGACTGAAGACTGGGGGGCGGACCTGATGCGGTGGTGATGGCCGGCGGAGGAGTCCCGCTGCGGTGATCATACCGCCTCCGCCCACGACACACAAAGCGATGGTGAGACGACGGACGCTCGTGGCCCCGGATGAGGCGGACGCCGCAGTAGATCATGTCCGACGAGGCCGCCTTGACGACCCGGGGGGCCACAGCGCGGCCGGGGCTGTGCGGCAAACCGTGACGAATGGCGCACCAAGCGATGCGATGGCCTGAGAGTCGTATTGGGTCGTATTGACTCGACCCACGGCGCTTCACGCCGTTCTGCCGGTCCAGACGACTGTTGAATGCCTCCATTCCTGACATGAATGTTGTACGGGGGTGCGGAGCCTCGTGCTCCACCAGCGGCTTCTTCTGGTCGTCTTCTGCCTCGAGTACAGTCACAGGCCACCGTCGTTGTGGCCGTGGCATTTGTGTGGGATCAGCGCCGAGCCCGAGGCCATTGTGCACTGGGAAATGCCTGACACCGCCCCCCCAGCCCCCGTCCCAATCATTGCCCGGCCGTTTCGGACTTCGCAAGTGTTGGTCCGCTGCCAGTCCACTGGCTCAATGGAGATGAGCTGCGGTGCGTTTCACGGGAAGTGCGCAAGACGGGCCGATTGCGTTGGACCGCGGGCTGGCATTGCCGAGCCCGACGCGACGCAACGCCGTCGACATGCGTTTTGTGAAGGCACGGGTCTGCGCAGACGGCGGCGAAGAGGATTCGGCGCCCCGAATGCACGTCCAAAGTGAACGAAGAGAATGGTCCGCTGAGCTGAGGGCGCGGCCGCGTACGTCCCCAGTTTGGAATACGGGTACGTGCCTCAGCAGACGTTTGTTGTTGTTGTTGTCTTTGCGCGGATGATCCTGCGAAGCATTTTGTTCTGATCGGGTGTTGCTTTTTGTGCGCACAGTCCTCTCCACTTTGTTGAGATGATGCAGCGCACGAAGGCACAGTAGCGCGGCGCCGATTGAGGCGGAGTATGACATCGCTTTGGGCATAGCCCTACCCGACGGGATGAGGGTCACAGCTTTGAGCCTGTGATCTGCTTTTGTGGAGAGTGGGCGCGATGGTTCGGGGCAACGCCGATGGCTATATACATCTATATATCGCTTGCACCCGAGCCCCGCCTCCACAAACTATATAGTTCAGAGCGCCTGGCCCCAGTGCGGGAGAGGGGGACCAATGTGCTCGTTGCTCTGAGGCCCCCTGCGGGACGCGTGCCGTTTGGCTCTTACATACTGCCATGGAGCAGGGCATCGTCCGGAGGAGGGCCCTTCAGTCTTCATCCCCCTTCACCTCATCGGAATCCCCCTTCATTGGAATCCCGCGCCCGTGCAATGCATTGTGCAGCCCCCCGGCAGATGGGGTTGCTGATGAGCTGCCGCGTGTGGGGCCTCACATTGCCGTGCATTGCCTGCCGCGTTGCGGAGCCCTTGATGCGCCCCTCAGTTGTCACGGCGCTGGGGACCGTCTCATGGCGTTCCGCAGGGGGTCTTGAGCCTCCGAGGGGCAGCGTTTTTGGGGATGGAACAGCTCCGCACCTGCGGCGTGGGGGTCCGATGCCTGGTCTGGGGTGCATGCATGGGTGAGCCTGCGAGGCTGTGGTTTGAGAGGTCGGTGGTGACTTTGTCCGCACTGCCCTCAAACCCCTGGGACTGCAGCACCGAATGAACCGCATGCATCCACAGAATGCAGTTGGAGGTCGGCAGTTGTGTGTGCATCGCATGCCCCCCGCCGTTGTGGTGCGCGCGGGAGCCGTGCGGTCACATTTGTGGGTCTCCAATGCAATTACGGGGGGGGGGGGGGGGTGTTGTGCGTTCTCGGTTTGGGTGTGGGCCTACGCGGCCCCGGGCTCGTAGATGATGAGGGAGGACTTCACACAGATGGTGGGCACGCGCAGCGCCATTGTTGGGGGCAAACAGAGGCAAGTGGGAGCGGAAAGACCATAGCACATTGGGAAGTGTGACCCCACGGTAAATGACAGTACGCTATCATCCGGCGGTACCTGGGACAACCACGTCACACGGCGCGCCAGTGGGCCAGCCCAAGTACACCAGCAACGGCGTAAGTACACCCCCACTGTCCCTGGAAACACACGTGTTCTTTCACCCGAGGTTATTATTATTATTGTATGACAGCTCTGAAATGACATGTTTTTGTCTTTGGTTGCCTTGGGTCGTCTCTGGCCCCAACGTCACCTGTCATCGTTCAAGAACATTGGAGAGTGTTCCTGCAGTGGTTGTGGGCCGCTCCAAGCTGGACGGCATTTTCTTGAGCATCCACCAACCATCCAGAAGTCTCCCGGAAATAACAGCAACAGGCTTCAAGAAATGACAACAACCATCCAGAAATCTCAAGGAGATAACCACGGCCATCCAAGAGCCTCATGCTAATGAGTACAACCATCAAGAGGCCTCTAAGAAAGAACGAAAACTACCTTTGCAAATTATTGCCAACCATAAAAAAATCCAGGAAGACGGGTGTTGTGCTTGCAACTAAGGTTTTCTGGGCTTCTATGGGTTCCATTCAGAGTGAGGAGGTTCAGTGGCACCACATCTTTTGACAGAGTTCCAATTTGGGAGTCTGATTTTGCACCGATGTGAACCATCCCAAGAAACTAGAAAAATATACTCAGTGAGTCGAATTTCCGGAAGCTACGTTGTGGGTGTTGTTGCATCGCGCATGTACCGCGTCCGCGCCAAGGCAACTATTGGTGGTTAAACACCGGTGAACCACCCACCCAAACAGCTGCTCGCTCCAAAAATAGCATTGTCATTGTTTCAGAATTTTTGTGTCCACGTCACCTCCAGGCCACTTTACGGGGTTTTTATGGGGTCCAACACACAGCTGGAACTCATGTTGGGGTCCAAGGGTGCCACTCGTACAATTCCTAAGAGACAGTGCTGGAATGTGTTTGAGGGTGGATGTACGTGATCACGAGGCTTACGACCATTGTTAGATGATGGCTAAGCATGGGATCCCCGTTCGAGTGTTGTTTTCCCTAAGCAGCGCAGTAGGACAGATTGCATCACCTTTTGGGACCACTTGCCTGACCTTCAACCTGCCCTTTTCTGTGCTCAGGCATCCTTGTGGTGAGAGCATCATGATCAGTCTACCAATGGTTCCACCTACACATCCCTTAGCTAGGCTTCTTTCGCTCTTACCCTCCAGGCCCAGAGTTCCGCGTAAGAGGGAGTACCAGAAACGGTGCATGGACGGTGCGTATACGCGGTTGTTGCATGAAGCAGTTCCATTAGTTTAGACGGTATTGCATGCAATTGGTAGGGCAAAAGGCCTCAAATTCTGTGTCCACAACCTTTTGTTTTTTGTCGTGCACAGCAATGTCTCTTTCATGGCTTCCTAGTGGTGTGACTGTCCCGTACACATGTTCTATTGGTGCCCAAGTTGCAGCCACTGTTCATGCCGCGTCTGAATGTGGGCAGTTCATGGTGATCAAGTATGAAGTCAATGGCCAAGTTGTTCATCATCCACAGGCACTAGCACAAACATCCACCAGCAATTTCCAACAGACACCCAGTCAGCACAAAGAATTACCAGCAAACAACTAGACACAACAAGGAAATGCCGGACACCACCAATTACTAGCAAAGATCCGGGAACTGCCAGGTGTGCATGCAGCAGGCACCGGGGAAAATCCTAAAGCATCTAAAAGGCTCCAAGTATCACTATGAACCATCCCTTAAGTAGTAGGAAGCATCTAGGAAGTAATAGCCAGCCACCAAGCTACACCCCACAGCCTGTATAGGACCTTCCCATGTGGACCCTTTTGCTGGGGTAATTGTTCAACTACCCTGAGTGGTGGGTGCACAACGCGAATGCTCCCTCCCACAATTTAGCACCAGTGAGGGGAAGGGGGAGGGTCCCAGCCCCCCTCCCCCGAGGATGTATTAAATTAGAGCGGCTCACAACCATAGGAGGAGCCCCTCCCCCCCCCCCCCCCCCCCCACCGACCAAGGTGACCACAGTGGGGAAAAAGAAATTTACCATTGGGAAAATCTGGTTGGGCTAGTTTTTGGTACACAAAATTTGGGTCCCAAACCACCTCCCTCGCAACATCCATGCCCCCCCACCCCTCTTCAAAATGATCAATGATCAATGATCACCGTGGCACGGGGATCATTTTGAGGCCTATGTGCCTCCCCCATTTGCAGTTTTAAGTCCCTTCATTCCCTCATTGCTTCCCATACCCCGGTCTGACCTCAGTTCGTCTTGGGTTAAGCCGAAGGAATGCCCGCATTTTGCAACTTGGGCCGGATGCAGTAAGTAGCACGCAGGCAGCAAAAACAAGATCGTTTCAAGGTAGATACTGCTACCAATATTCCTCAACAACCAGCAGTCTCATCACCCTCCTCTGTCCAAGTTTCGGCCAGGTCCCAAACAACATCGATCAAATTGGCCACACTGAGCCTTGCCCCAACTCAATAGCCCCCATATTGTTACAATGCCGCTGGTCTTGGGTACCTGCGTACCTAAAGACCCACTGGGAGGGTTCACTTGGAGTTAGCTCCACGGTGTGGGGAACAATGCGGAGGGAGGAATTCAGGTAGGGGTACAGGCGTCAATTAAATATTGATATTGATATTGTCTCCACACAAAATGTAGCGCCTCGGGTGGAGGCAGGGCAGCCCGGATGTGAGTTGGATCAGTACAGTGGCAGTCAAGATATGAGTGGATTGCTGACCAGTGAATGCGGAGTCCTTTTGCAGAAATCAGGCCACGCCCGGCGGAGTCACCATCGCGAACGAAGCCTGTGCACAGGACCAGCCTCAAACCCACAACCTCGACACGGTATTTGCACTGCAGCCCCGCATTCTAGCCATGGGCTTGAACACAACACGGCTCACGGCAGAGAGCCCCACACAGACACATGGCACTCCAAGATCGATGGGACACGCAAAAGGCCTGCACACGGCAGTGGTACGTGCACCATTGCAGGTCAGTGTGGTACTCGCAGTGTTGCACACTGCCACAAGGGCACAGTGAGGCGGTACAGGTGTTGCTGCACACCGTGGAACATGGTGGTGGTACGTACATTGCTGCACACTCCGGTGGTGCATGCAGCGCTGCTCAGTGCGGCGGCACAAGACGGCAGTGGTCCGTGCACACTCCAGTGGTACGCACACTGTTGCGCACTGCCTGGACGTGTATTTCAAGCCCCCCCCCCCGCCCCCAAGGGACGCTGCCGATGCATTTGATGGAATTGAGCTATCCGCTGAGGCTGGGGCTGGTGAGTGAGTGAGTGACTGAGTGATTGAGTGAGTGCGCGGGTGAATGAGGGAGTGAGCAAGTGCACCAGTGAGCGAGCGAGCGAGCGAGCAAGTAGTACGAGGTGTAGGAGGAAGAAGAGGGGCGACAGCGCAGGTTGCATCTGGGAGGCCCACCCAAGGAAGGCCCACCCAAGGAAGGAGACTCTTCTTACTTCACAGGTGTTTTGCTCCTAACAGTTGCCGTGATGGGCACACGCCGTGCGCGCAGTGCAGCAACCCCCAGGAAGCGCGAGCCAGGGCAACGAAGAAAGCCCCCAAGCTAAACTCTGTACCAACAAATGCAGGTGGGCTTGATGTTGATCAGGGTGCACTCGGCAGAAACCTTTAGGAATGCAAGTACCCCCCCCCCCCCCTTGCGCAAGTGCGGGCTTTGTCCAAACACGGGGACCCTGTCTGACCGTTGTTTTCCTGACTTTCAGCGTGCTTGCGCAAGGGAGGGGGGGGGGGTAACCAAACCTGGTGCACCTGCTCCTCTATCCGTTGTCTGCAGACTTCCTCAGGTCATCAGTGGAGCTGGCGACCATCATCATCATCATCATCATCAATAGAATTCTCATGCGTCCACATCACTTTCTGAGTGTCTAATTTTTCTCACTAGACTCTGTACCACAATGAAGTGCCGGAAATGCGGTGAAAATGGCCATTACACGAAGGATTGTGCAGGCTCCTTCCTGTCGTTCTCATCACCATGTTTGAGTACTGGACCATCTGAAAGCTTTTCAAAAGTCTTTGGACCTGAATCTCCGGCCCTGGCATCTAGTCCCTTAGGGGCACAAGAGGCTGCTGAGGAGTACCGCGGGAAAGTGATTCACATTTCAGGTACCGCCGTATTCATCCGTCCTGACGACGAGTGTCTCATGCGGCTTAAAGCACAAATCGCTGGGTTCTCTTTGGAGAAGGGGCGAGGCCTTTTTCATCGTGCGGGACGCACGAGCCTCAGCGTCTGGGATACAGTGGCCTTCGGTGTACGTCAACAGAATCACACAAGAGGCTATGAAGCTGTACGAGTACACCGCATCAGCTCTGGAAGTGATGCCGATGGAGATGGCGCTGCCTCGGGCCATGTGCCCCAAGCGGACGTCATGATTGCAGGGCTGAAGGGCACAGTCATGCGACAAGAGAAGAACTATGGTTTTATTAAGCCGGACTCTGCCGCCAGCGAAAGGCTCATCAAAGAGTTCCCAACGTTGGATTTGAAAGCAAATCGTGGGATCTTCTTTGACCCACGTGCCACGGCCAATTCTTCACAAGGCCTGGCTTCCAAGCTGCAGGATGTCGTGCATTATGATGTGATTCGAGGTGTTCCAGGGGACTGTCGGGCCATCAACGTACGGCTCGTCCGGACAGAAGTTGACGCAGCAGACATCGAGGCGTTTTTAGCTGAGATGCCGACTGGGGCTCCTGTGCATCAGCTGTTGCTCCGCTTAGTGGAACCTGCGAATGCGCAACGATGTGGAGCAATTCTCAACTCGGAGGCCATCACTGACACCCAAGTGCAAAGAATCCTCCTGCTGGTCGCCCTCTTGGCCAGCACACAGATTCAGATGAAGCAAGCCCAGCAGGAGTTCTTTGCCATGTTTCAGGAAACGCGCTTCTTGCGTGACAGACTGCCCCATTTCCTTGCAGCAATGGCACGCAAGGGCGTCGTCGCGGTGGATTTTTTGAACCATGTGGCGACACTCTGTGTCAAGGTCCTTGCCCTTGGGGTCAGCACTTGCACAGTGGATTCCATCACCACCATCACAATGTGGTTGGAGCGCCTGGTCTCTCAACAGAACGATAGCCCTGCCGTAGCACCGGTGATCACTATCTTGAAAGCCATTCAAAGTGGAGAGTTGCCGGAGAATCGCGGCACTGATTCGAGGGATGACAGTCTGCAAGCACCGCCTGCTGCATTGTTTTTGCAACATGAGGAGCTGACCGATCCGTTTGCCTTTCAGTGTGCCTCCATCCCAATCATGGATCGCACTTTTGATACCGTGGACCAATACATCTCGGCTATGTATCACCTACTCAGAGCCGATTGTTACTACCATTTTTTTTGGAGTTTCCGCCACAAATTGAACATTGGCACCCGGCAGCCCCACTGTCCATTAACAGAGTCCGACCTGCAGTGGGGTAGTGTGCTTCACTCTCGCATCCGCATCGCTGCTGTCTCCAGCAGCCCGTATCAGTCCGGGTTGCTGTACATTGCACACATTCCAGACCCCATCCCCAGGACAGCTCTGCAGTTTGGGAACCTGGTCTGCTTGTGCACTGCGACGGACAGCAATGCCGACCTTTTTTGGCTGTGTATCGTTGACAACCGGCATGCGCTGCGAAGCAGAGGCTACGTTGGGCTCAAGCTGCTGGCTGGAGATCCCGACGCCATGTACACCAAAGTGCGGCGCAATCTGCTTGAAAACAAACCGACATTTCTTGTGGAGTCCCGAATATTCTTCATTGGATATCAGCCCGTCCTTAGGGCTGTGGCTGCCTTCCACAGCACTGCCCCAGAGCCACGGTCCCTGCCCTTTGCTAAGGAACTTCTGAGCACCCCGGGCCAGACCTCGCCGGCTGCCCCCGCATACACGCTGCGGGATCCTGAAGGGTTTGCACGCAGACTGCAGTCTGTTTGCTCAACGTACGATCTCGATCCGAGCCAGCAGGACGCAGTGGAGTTGCTACAGCGGTCGCTGGTGCTTGTGCAGGGCCCCCCGGGCACGGGCAAGAGCTTCGTGGGCGCCCGAATGCTGGAGGTCATAGCTGGAACGCGGCAGGCGATTGTTGAAGCAGGGCCGACGGCAGCGAAGACCGCCGATATGGATCGCCAGCTCTAAACGGTCTCGGGAAAGCTTGAGCAGGTGTTGGCCAGGATCCGGAGCTTGCACGACCGGAAGAATGGTATTGAGACGGACAGTGATGGGGATGGCGACCCCTACTGCTGCGACTCCGCGGAGCTGCGGAGCATCAACCGCTCGCTCCGTGAGCATTTTATTGAACGTGATGATTTGCGGCAGCAGAAGTCCCGATTGTTGGAAGCACGTCAAGTCCTAAGGTCGGTGACATCGCACAGCAGTCAGCAGCGGCAAAACGACTTGGGACCCATTTTGGTGGTGACGTTCAAGAATCACGCGCTCGACGAGATGCTGGTAGACTGCAAGAAGTTCATGAACTTGGAGGGCGCTCAGGGGCAACTGATCCGTTTGGGCAGACGCAGTCAATGCAAGGAGCTGGAGCCGCACAACCTGCGCGCCGTGATGCGCATGCGCTCAGACGTGCAGCAGTGGCGTCGATTCCAAGATGACCTGACACTCATTGCGAAGCAGCTGCAGGAAGTTGCAGGATCATTGGCCAAGTTGCAGGAGAAGGGGCTGACTGGTACTGTTCTGGAGCGATTTTTGAGTGAGACGCAAAAGCAGCAGCTGCCCCCTGGTGGCTTGATCCAGCTGAACATCAAAAACTGGCTCAAAGAAGACGTGCTGGTGCATGACCCGATGGGGGAAGAGTTCATGAAGTTGGTGCAGAAGCGCCGCCCTGGTGCCAGTCGCGCCGGTGTGGGGGATCTGGTTCAGGCGATGGACGTGGGCGATGACGAAGAGGATGACAAAGGGGAAGACAGCGACGATGATCACACAAACTTCAATGTCATGCGAACAGATCAGGGGGGTCAAATGATCGGCAACGACGCGGGTGAGCGCGTGTTGGAAGACGCCCTGCCCTGGGTCAGACTCAGAAGGGGCTCTGGTGCAAGCAACTCAGGCAGGGGTTCGGCTGATGCTGCGGAAAGGGTCGCTGGCATCGTGCAGGAACTGAGTGCCTACGACGATATCTTTCACGTCCCGCGCCACATGCGCCAGCCTCTGGCAAAACGGATGGTGGCTTTAGCCCACGAGGAGGCTATGGGACAGCTGTCAGAGCTCTTGGAGAAGTACCTGCAGCAGCAGCAGCAATTTGAAGAGTACCTCAACCAAGCCAAGATGGATGCACTGCAGTCAGCCACAATCATTGGCATGACGACGACGGGCTGTGCCATGCACCAGGAACTCATCCGGGCCATCAACCCATCGGTGTTGCTGGTGGAGGAGGCGGCGGAGATCCTGGAGTCGCAAGTTGTGGCCTGCCTGGCCGATTCCTTGCAGCAGGTGATTCTGATCGGGGATCACAAGCAGCTGCAGCCCTCGTGCGAGGTCCCGGCCTTCGCTCGGGATCACCGCCTAAACGTCTCCCTCTTTGAGCGACTGCTCAGCCTCGGGCATCCGGTGGTCATGCTGCAGCACCAGCGCCGCATGGCCCCCGAGATCAGTGCGCTGGTGCAGCCCGTGTACGCCGGGCAACTGCAAAATCATCGCAGCGTCCACTGCCGCCCTCGCCTGAGCACAGGGGTCGGCCCCAGCGTTTTCTTCTGGACCCACGCGGCCCCTGAGAGACCCAGCGCCGTGGGGCGCAGCATCATGAACCCCATGGAGGTGTGGCTGGCCGCCGAGCTGGTGCTGTACCTCGTTGGCTTTGCCGAGCTTGCACCCGAGCAGATCGTCGTCCTCACGCCGTACAAAGGGCAGATGCAGGCCCTAAGGGCAGCGTTTCAGGGCGTCCCCGCGCTCCGCGACATCACCATCCACACCGTGGACCGGTTCCAGGGGGACGAGGCGGATGTCGTCGTGCTGTCGCTGGCGCGCACGATGCGGCGCACGTCGTTTCTGCTGCGGGAGAACCGGATGGTGGTCGCGCTGAGCCGTGCGCGCCACGCGCTGTTTATGTTGGGGTCCGCGGGGCTATTGGACCACGAGCACTGCGCACACTGGCGGCAGACACTGCAATTGCTGGCGGGACACGGCCCAGAGGGCAGCCCCAGGGTCGGGTCTGCACTGCCTCTGGTTTGCCCTCGGCACTCTGCATCCCGAGGGGAAGTGAAGATGCCGCGGGACGTTGGGAGGGGCGTGGGAGGCCTCATCAAGGAGTTCTGCCGGGAGCCTTGCAGACAGCCGTACCGGAACTGCACCAGCGAGCACTCGGCCGACCATTTATGCCCCAGAACGTGCCATGGGGGAGGGCACGAGGAATGTACGCACCCGTGCGACTTGCGTCTGGGCTGCGGGCACGTCTGTGAGCAGATCTGTGGGTGCGAGTGCCGCTGCACAACTAAGGTCAACGTGCGCTTGGATTGCGGGCACGACCAGAGCGTCCGATGCGGAGAACCTCCTGGGCCCTGTGAGGCCCCGGTGGTGTTGCAGCGCGCACGATGTCAGCATGTGGTGGTTGCAGCCTGTCACACCCGCCACGTGGCCCCTTGGCGGCCCTGCCCAGAGTGCGATGATGAGCGAAGGCAGCGGATCGCAGAGAGCCTGGAGCGGAGCCTGGAGCAGGCCCGGCAGCAAAGCGCGGAGCAGAAGCCGCCTGTGGTGTATGATGTAGCGCGAGACACCCCTGAATGGCACCAGCAGGAGCAGCTCCTTTTGAAGACCGCAGTCCGGCACAACATCGTGTTGCACTCGGTGCAGAAAGTCAACAACAAGCTTTTGGAAGTCCAGTTCTGGGAACGCTGCAAACAGCTGCGACATTGGGACGTCCCCGTGACGCTCTACTGGGCCGCGGACAGCCTTGCCGACATGCGGGCGGTGCTGCAGCACGGGTTCCGGATCCGGCAACACGGCGTTGCCTTCTGCTCGTCCGAACGCTGGCCGGCGGACACGAAGAAGCTTGGCCTGTACGAGCAGCTGGATCCGGAGTGGATGCCACCGGCCGCGACGGACGGCAGTTGCTGGGTGCTTGTGTGCCTTGTCGGCATCGGGAAGCAGTCATTGTCTGCCGGTCACCTCGACCCGGAAGCTGACAGTTACGTCAATGTGGAGACCGGCCGCTACGACATTCTCTGTGCCCAACAAGTGCTGCCTCAGGCTCTGGTAGAGCTCCGCATGACCGACCGCAGCATCGGCACCCAGAGACCCCGAAATTGGATTGGCGATCGCAGGGAGGTGGACGTGACTGCGGAGCTCGGGGACCTGATCCGCGGCATTATGCAGAGGTCTTCACACCCGGATTGCCGCGGCGGGTCACGCGTTTCCACGCTTCAAGTGAAGCACGTTGCACAACTCCAAAACAGCGCACTGTGGTCACCGTATTATTACCGGAGGATTGCCATTCGCGAGTTGCATGCGCAGTACCACAGTACCATCGAGCCCCTGCAGCCGCATGTGGAGCCTCAGACGTCGTTGTCACCGGAGCTGGACGCGGGTCTCAACGAGCTCTTCCTGTTTCATGGCACAAGCGCAGAGAATGCCAAGCGGATCAAGGAGTTTGGATTTGACGAAAGGGTGGCCAAACTCAACGGATTATATGGGAGTGGGATTTATTTTGCGCACCAGGCGTGTAAGTCCTTGCAGTACTGCGACCGGGACTCGGACGGCCTTTCTTACTTTTTCGTGTGCCGCGTGACTTTGGGTGCAGTCCATTACACAGAGCAAAGGCTCGTGTCGTGGCGGCGTCCACCGGTCATGCCTGGTACTGGTGGTCTGCTTTTTGACAGCGTCGTGGCCAACAGTGGGGTGGCCAACGACGGGCGGCAGTTTCACCGTGAGTACATTGTGTACGACAGAACTCAGGTGTACCCTGAGTATTTGGTAACGGTCAAAATGTCAGTGTGATGTTTCCCACTTCATCCCTCAGCCCCTTTTCTTGCTTAATGCTGTGTCACTGGCCTCCAGCAGAGCACACACCCAGCCCCACCCGAATCAATACATCCAGATGACAGCCATCCCTCTGGTATGACGTGGCATAGGAAAATACAACAGAACACGACCCGAGCTGCTGACAGACGTTCTGCCCTTGCACAACGAAGGTGGCTGATGGTAGTGCGTTGAAGCACTTTTCGGACTGCCCAGCTCTGTGTATGTGGGGGGCCCCAGAGGCCAACAAAGACCGTTGGCGGGTGGCCACAATACAAATCCGAGTGGCAGCGACCAGCACATCTCGCCATTTCTCTCACATTGTCTTGATTGAAGAGCAGCTGCCAGTGACAGGAACGCCGAAGAAATGGCTAAGGAAGGCTTCTACTTGGTTAAGGCAGTACTCCGCCATTGCTACTGTGGGAATTGAAAGCATTATGCCGCAAGCCAAGCTCATTGCACACACCCTTTTGGGCGCATGAGGAATCATGTGGCACCACTGTGGTCCGCGACACTGGCGCAGAGATGGGGCCCACTGCCTGAGAGCCTGTTTGCTGCTTTGCATAAGTGCAGCATTAGGTCTCCCACTGCATAACCGGGTTTCAGACCCAGCTAATCCTCACTATGTGTCAAATCCACTACCACAGTCATTTGTTGCATCATCGTAGCACCGCACAGCTCTGAACCTTGATTCTGAGGCGTTGTCTCTAGTACCATATGATGAGCAGGGTACGCCAGCCCACCTTGCTCTGGACCAAAACAACAAGAGCAGCATTATGTGCTGTTTGCAGGGCTTTGGTGGTTGCTGTGTTGGGCTTTGGTGGTTGCTGTGTTTCGATTTGATTGATGCCACATGCTCCTGCATGCCTCACTGCCTTATTATGGCATGAATGCTGCTTCACAATACAGTTCCTGCTGCTTTCCTTGTATATTTATTCGCATGCAAGGCTGGTTTTTATTGTTTAGGGCATTGGTCCGCCTTTTTTGTGGGCTTGTTCATTGCATTCACATTTATCGCATTTATCATCATTTCTGCCGTCCCAGCCAGCCTGTGGTGACCGTGTTGCAGTTGTTTCGGCAGGGCTGGTTTTTGATTTGATCCACAGATAGTGTACATATTGTTTAGGTCTTGGGTTCATTGGAGCGAATGCATGGGACCTGATTCTCAAGTGGTGTGTGCGTGTGTTCATTGAGGTTTGCAATGCTGCTGGGGCCTGGATGACTGTGGTGCCAGGCATTGAAGTGGCGACGCAGTGGACCGGCAGCAGGCAGCAAGCGCCTATTTGTGTTGCTGGCATTGTGCTTGTTTTTGTGTACATACCACCGCAGTTTTCTCTATGAAGTCAAAGCAAATCAGGTGTTTTATGAGTACCCCTGATGGCGCTGGTGTGAGTGACCCTGGTTCTTCTAAAATCTGTTTTCGGGAGACACCATGAGCACCAGCAGCAATGCCAGTAGCTGAGACATCAAGTCGTGGCCACACACAACGCTAAACCTCTTCAAGAAACATGAACATGCGCGTGGTCTTTTGGTTATTTTCCAAGATAGTGCCCCCCCTTTTGAGTTGGACAGAACAACCTCAATTTTGAATTTCTCAGAATTAGGAGTTTCCATTTCTATTTTTGTTCTGTGTTAATTCTCCAGGAACGTTGAGAAGATGTTTTACCATGTTCTTATGGTGACATGTGCCCTTGTTTCGGCGAGGGATTTAACAATTGTATTTTGAAGAACAGCTTTGCACATGCTGAAAAGCCAGCTTGTGTGGCAAACAAGCAGTGCAAAAAGGAAGAAGCGACATTGTGTTGTGTGTTGTTCTCAAGGCCTGGTGGTCACTGTGGCTGTGCTTCCATTCACATGCCGCATGCAGTATTCAGTGGCTGTTGTTCACTTATTTGATGGCAGGATTTAGCTGTGACATTTCACAGTGAATTCATCTGTCAGTCAGAAAGTTATGGAGTGACTGTTCACTTATTTGATGGCAGGATTTAGCTGTGACATTTCACAGTGAATTCATCTGTCAGTCAGAAAGTTATGGAGTGACTGTTCACTTATTTGATGGCAGGATTTAGCTGTGACATTTCACAGTGAATTCATCTGTCAGTCAGAAAGCCATGGAGTGACTGTTCACTTATTTGATGGCAGGATTTAGCTGTGACATTTCACAGTGAATTCATCTGTCAGTCAGAAAGTTATGGAGTGACTGTTCGCTTATTTGATGGCAGGATTTAGCTGTGACATTTCACAGTGAATTCATCTGTCAGTCAGAAAGTTATGGAGTGACGCATCTGTGGGTCCAGATTTGATGGGGATAGTTTTGGAGGCTGGGGTATGTGGGTTTGAAAGAGCGTTCTCTCTCTCTCTCTCTCTCTCTCTCTCTCTCTCTCTCTCTCTCTCTCTCTCTCTCTCTCTCTCTCTCTTTCGACGATTTCCCGTCCCTTTGGGTTGGATTGTGCAATGGTTGCAGTATACCTAGGAGGTGTGCTGTGCATGATTTGGTTTGCATGCCCCTGCCTCATATCATTTATGCTGTTTCACGCAGTGCTGTTGTTCGTTGGCTGTCTGACCGTTGTGCCCTTGCACAATGAAGGTGGCTGATGGTAGTGCGTTAAAGCACTTTTCGGACTGCCCAGTTCTGTGTATGTGGTGGGGCCACAGAGGCCAACAAAGACTGTTGGTGGGTGGCCACAATACAAATCTGAGTGGCAGCGACCAGCACGTCTCGCCATTTCTCTCACATTGATTTGCCGACTGTGTAGTTCTCATGTATTATTGCGACATTGTACGGGCGGCTAAGGTCTTTCCTCTCAGCACACAAACTGCACTGTTGCTTTTTGTTGGTGGCTGTGTAGCATATATTCTGGCTCCTGAGCCTGAAGGTGCTTGTGATGCATAGCACCAAGTCAGCCCATAGATGGTGCCATTGTCAGTGGGTTTCTCGTTGGCATGGCTGGGTTGAAGCGGCCGTATCATATGGGCGTTCAAAAATGTACATTCTTTGTGCTGTTACATGGCCCCTTGTAATGGTGCCGTGTTGTGTTGGTTGGCCTTTTGATTTTGTGAGGGTACTTAGGGGGCGCCTTAAGCGCAGTGCGCACGCAGTGCAACTATTTGGGCGTTTGGCCGTACTGGAGACCGATGCTTTGAGATACTAGGGGCATCATTGTTGCCCCGTGGTGTAGGTTTTGATGCTTTTTCCACATTGGGGATATGGCATTTTCACCCATTTCCAACCCTTTTCACACCTTTTTGCTCATCTGCACCACATTCACTCCTTTCTAGGAGGGAGCGTAAGTATGGGCATGATGAGATACTTCCACGCGAACATTTGTTTCGCTTTTTTTCCTTCCTTAAGCACCCTGTGTGCTCATCTCCTCTTTAGAGCAATGGGGTGCTCTGAGGAGGCTTGGTGGGCAAGTGTGCATCGTGTTCGTTCTTACTTGAATGGTGTTGTCGCTGAAATTCGATGGGCGGAAAGATTGTCGGAGTGGAACCGGGTCCCACACTTTCCTTTTTTTGTGACGCATTACGTGGATAGCATGCCCAT
Organism: Eutreptiella sp. 'Long Island Sound 2002'; assembly: GCA_964036045.1. NCBI lineage: Eukaryota > Euglenozoa > Euglenophyceae > Eutreptiales > Eutreptiaceae > Eutreptiella > Eutreptiella sp. 'Long Island Sound 2002'. Next base: position 3,417,025 of record OZ038379.1, on the reverse strand, counting down.
TGCTACCATAGGAGGCATCCTTTGTGATGTCCTATTTCATCCTAAATACGCCGGGTGCGTATATAAAGTTACGGTTGCCATTGACACACTTGGCAACATCGTGTGGATTTGTGGGGCAGTTTGGGTCACCTAATTCTAAGGGTGTTTCCGATGGGTGTGCCTGGGGGCTCTTCGGGGGGAACATAGTCTAAAAGTAGCGCGCAGTGCAAGGATTCCCCCTTAGTTCATATACTTTTGGCAATTTATCATAGCCCGAGTGCACTTGAGCCTTTCCGCCCACCTGTGCCACAAGGTCCCTAAGAGGTGAACGGTTGCATTCAGAGAACCAGGTGAGAACAAGTGCAGCACAACAGAATGCCTTGGGAGGGACAATCTGGAAGAGTACAACAGGCAGTGTGCGGCCTGTTTGGGACCACAAAGAGGAGATGGATTATGCTTGTTATGCCCGGATGGGTCTGCATTCACACCGCCCAATTGTAAGAGTCTTAAGCATGCAGATATGTAGACAGTATCAATTGAGCATGCAGTTCATCTCATCGAGGTGAGGCCACTTTCACGAGGGCACAGGCGAGGTGCTGCAAAGTTGTCAATGCCACTTTCCTCAAGGCCCAAGGACTGGGCTTGGTTGGCCCAAGCACCGGGCAGGGTTGGCTGAAGGGCTGCGCAGGGTCGGCCCAAGGACTAGGCAAGGTTGGTTCAACGACTTGGCAAGGTTGGCCCAAACAAACTCATATGTATCAAAAGCAGAAAAACCCAGGGAAACAGACCAAACCAAACCAAGCCAACCTTGAGTATGCACACATAAACCCAACACCACTGGTACCCTGTAGCCGACAATCCACACAGTTGAAGAAACCCAATTGCAGGTAGGATAAAACAGACACCAAGCCCTCAAGGCCAATTGACACTGTCACCTATGGAGGGAAAGGGTTCAAGGAAAGGACAAGGGGCGCTGCCAACTTCAGACAGCAATCTATGCAGGCGTCATCCCCACCTTCCCCCATTTACACTCCCCTGCCATCTTAAAAGCACACCTTACCCCCACCTGTCCTCCCTCTCTGAGGAGCAAGAATCTCCAAATCATAGCCTCCTTCACCCCTTGTCATGGAACTGCACATACATGGCACAAGACATGCACTGCGATAGGTGGGGATTGCTGTTTACAGCTAACTCGCCACGGCAGCTCATCTTTGTCTGAACCCCCCCCCCCCAAAAAAAAACAGCTAACTTGCTATCTCACGTGTTGGGGGCATAGGCACGCAAGCACTTGTAGGGCCAAAGGAGGCACCTGGTCCGCACTCTCGACTAAATCTCCTTTGATGATTATAATGGTTTGCATCTGCTTGTTTTGTTCGTTCAAGCATGGACTGTGCATATTGTCTGAGGAAAAATTACCAAGGCAAATATTATCCCGAAAAATTCAACCAGAAGTTAAGCTTGTTTTGGTAATTGTGGTTTTATCCCACCTTGTGGGTCCTGAGATCTTGATTATTTGTTCCATGGCAGGCCCCTGTTTCCTGCACGGTTTGGCCATGTGTATTTCAAAGAATTGGTTTCTAATTTGGACGAATTTCTGAATATGCTTGTGGTGGCTGTTGGTTGGATCACACTACAGCCATTTGTCCTGCTGTTTAAATACACCATGAATGGTGCAACTCAGATCAGTTTTTCCGTTGCATTGTGCTGCATCATGGCAGGGAAGGGTGCCGCCCCCTTTGCTGCGATACCAAACAACTACTAAAAAAAATTAACGAAAAAATGGGCTCCAGTGGCTAATTTTGACCTTTGGTAATAATTGCTTTATGTGTAACGTTGGATGGGTAATCAAGTATGGCTTTGTGGTCTACTAAACCGATTCCCAGCATCGGTTGCACAAATAGACACCCCCCCCCACCTTGGGTGTGAAGCTCCCCACAGCACATTCGGGGCTGCATGCGAAATGATGAATAATGCGTGGTACAGGGCATGGAGTGAGCAATTGTGGCATTGGGGTTTGGTTAGGAACATCCTGTGTGGCAATCCAAATGAGTCAGTTCGTATTTTGTTGCACTTTTGTATTTTTGATGCAATCTTGTATCTGGAGGCAGGTCTGATTGACCCCCCTATGGGTTGTGGGAACACCGTCCCCCTCATGATGAAAGGTTATGATGGGGGGCGATTGATGCAAGCGACTCAGCTGCCACGTGGGATAATGGAGGGAATGAGGTTGGGGTGCTTGCATTGTGCTGTCAGCGGCACCCCACCACACTTTGTGGTGAATGCAGTGAGCAATATTGTGCAGAGTGTATTGACCCACACCCTTGTGGAAACAGAACTGTTCATTGGGTACAACACATGTCGAATGTGTCGAGGCAGTGGAATTCACAGCTTTGGTCTTACCTCCCCCCCCCCCGTGTCCATCCCCCCCCCGGGGGGGGGGGGGGGGACTGTCACCGGCTAGTTCCCAAAAAAATTGCAACAGTGTCATATTGCACAGGATTGCATAATTACGAGAGCTTGTTGCGCTATGTTCGTTCCACAAAGGAGCCTGTGCTGGCTGTTGTGCAAGGCCCTTCTCCTCACGGTGATCATGGAGGCACCAACAGTTGCCAAACCTGCACCCAAACATGCACCCAAACTTGGAAAGCAGCCTACAGCGAAGCCTGCTGCGGCCAGTTCGTCCATCCCTGTGGCTGAAGCATGTGCAACTGTTCAAGACTATGTGGGACCGGAAAAAGAAGTTTTACACTGTCCTTGTTCAGCAGTAGCAGCATGCAGCAAACTGATGGACTGATGCATTGTATTGAGAATTTTGCTTGTTTGCATCATTTGCATGGCACCATTTGATCTCTGTATGTCAGCGTGTATCCTAGAGCCTTGGGTGATGTACAGCAAGCCACTGATCGGTCATAAATTCTGTGTAGTATGCGGCGGTAATTTGTTTGTTGGCGATGGTGTCTATCCCCCGGGGGGGGGGGGGGGGGAGGGGGGCGACCGTCACTTGGCAACGGTCCCCCCCGGGATGGGGAGGAACCGTCGTCCCTGGGGGGGGGATGGACATGGGGGGGGGGGAAGGTATGTTGTGCGCTGTGTACTTTGCAGGTAAGGGTTTGGCATTGATTTTGGTCTGCTTCGGGGTCTTCTTGGGGAGGGAAAACTGGCTAAAGTTAGGAACTTGGTATGGGCGCGCGACGGGCAAACACTCCCCCAAGTAATCATTTGCCCGTTGTCCTGACTCTATGTCTTAGTGCACCTAACTTGCCAAATACCCATGTACAGGGCAAAAACTCTACAGGGTCAGTGCAGCAGGGGCAGAGGCGGAGAGTGGCACAGAACCCATCGCAGGAATGTCTTGGGAGACACAAACACTCTTAACACTCTTCAGCCAGTCACTGTGCGTCCAGTGTCCACGACTTCAATAGGACTGCTCAGTGACTTTGTGGATACGCGTCTGGTTGTCCTGGAGGCAATTCGTGTAGGATGCCCTCGTGGTACATGGTGGACCGGCGGGCCCAGTGGTGGTTGCCGCACAGCGGGCAATAGGAGGCCTAGGCACTGAGAAACAGAAGGCTGTGCAAAAGCTCATTGAATTTTCTGGGCTCTAACAGTCACCCTCAGTATTGAAAGCCCCCCACTCCCCCACGGGTGCTTCCTCCCAACCTTCCTGTGAACTGAGGTCTGCATTTTGTACTTACAGGAGTTGTGCAATTTGGGCCGCTGTCTCAGGCCATCTCAAGGCATCCAACGGTAGAAGCTTGAACAGAAGGTTTGCCGAGAAGCTGACAGTATCACAATTGAACTGAGTCAGTCTGGCATGGTGTCAGGATCACGCTGGTTATTTGAAAACCTGATGTCATGGCCCCTTGGGTGCACACCTCCGTTTCTTTGCATGTTTTTTGCGGGGGTTCGTACGTCTGAATTTTAAGCATGTGGTCCTGAGGTCCTTTACCCACAATTATTTTGCAGTCTTGCTTTCTCACTGTAATGGCCTCTGCGGATTGTCAACGCGGCCAGAAGCTGTACGAAGCCCGTGCTGCTCAGGTGTGACGTGTACAGGGCTCATGGTTTGCAGGTTGGCACTGCATTTACGAGGCCGGGAGCAACTGGGGGCGATCGGAAGGAGTGGAAAGAGCGCAGCGGAAGTTGTGAAATGGTGCATACATCGGCCGTTTTTCGGATGCCCACCGCAAGGGGTGTGCGTGCAGCGCCAGCCACCCTCCCCCCCCCCCCCCCCGGCCCCAGAGCAAAGGCCCATGGGTCCATGGTTCATCACCGCAAAGTGACTACATACAGGGCGAGGGGAAGAGGCCATGGGCGCCCCCAACATGGTCCTGTGGCAGGCCACAGGTTTGCAGCGCACCATAGCCCAGGGAGGGTGGGTTGGTTGGTTGCCATAGAGGCTAAGGAGGTGTGCTGGTTGGTGTTTCCGGTACGGGCTTTCAGGAGGAAACCGTCTGCATTGCTTGTCCAGAGGGAGCGGGGAACAGTGCGTAAGAGTGGGGCAGTTGTCTCTCTGATCACAGGTGTCCAATAGTTGCCCTGCACACGCACCCCAAGGATGCGGCCAGGAGCTGGTTGACGCCCCAAGTGCTGCGGCTGACATGTCATCGACCCGGTTTCCTACAGCCCACAGTCCACCATGCATAGGGGTCTGGAGGACGGGGGTATACGCAGCATGCAGCGGAGCATAGGCAACGCAAAGCACACTCTCACATTTATTCATGACCCTGGAGACACAAGGACACGTTGATTGTACAGTCACAGACATTTGTTGGTTTGGTTGTGCTCAGCAGCAAAATCATAGTGGGAATTGAGAAAGGGGTCAACCCGCTTTTGTGGAGGTTTTGGGCAGGGCGCCATGTGATCACCCTTCCCCTCTTTTTCCGCGGTCAGCAGCGCCCTTAGGAAGCGCCAAAACAACCGCTCAACCACTGGCGGGTACCCTCCAACCGCCGTCGGTTACTGCCAAACCTCTTTTGGCTACACTTCAAGTGCTGTTGGCCACAACCGCCCAACCCGCTGTCGATTACCGCCCGCATACGACAGTGTGTATGGGCACCCACTTGCCTCTGTTTTTTTTCAATTAGGGGGCGCCGTGCTGCGGGGTGCAATGCCTGTCTCCTGTGGGTATGCAGTGTTTATTTTCACTGGATTTCTCATGCTCCCTGCCGTTCCTCTCGGATGGATGTCCATCCACATGGCTTCCTGCCTTACTACTCCCTTTTGTGCGGGGGCTGTCTGCAAGATGTGGCCAATGCTCTTTGGCGCGGGGGCCACGTGTAACAAATGTTGTCAGGCTGGTTGCGTGTATCATAGTCCGCTGTTTGTCCTCAATTCTGAGGTTGGTGTCTGGTTTGGTGTGGGATGGCAATCGCCCACAGGTGATGAGCAGGCGACGAGAGAGACGGCACGTACTGCCTTGTGTTCGGTGCTTCACATGAGGATTCTGTCAAGTACCTTCATTTCTCCACAGTGCCATGCCATCAAGAAAGGGGACAACACGACTGGGCCTTCTTTGTACAAAATCTTCGGAAGTATAGCTGGTACTGTGCCGGGCTATGCGTACTCGATTGCGAACCGAAATGCAACAAACGTCATCTGGAACGAGGAATCCTTGGATAAGTTTCTCGAAAATCCCAAAAAGTTCCTGCCAGGAAACAAAATGGGTTTTGCCGGCATGAAAAAGCAGAAAGATCGCAGAGACATTATTGAGTACATGAAGAGCATCTGAGTCCCAAGGCACTATGACGGCATACTGAGTCCAAGGCATTATGATGGCGTAGTGCCAGGGAACCAGGTGCTATGCCTACACGATATTCAAGCATGACTGCCAGCATCTGGAAGACCAAAATAGCTGACAACAGATGCAGTTTTCAGGTCATCAGCAGATGTTTCTGGCAGGCAGGCAGATGGACCCTCACACAACAGCCACATGTTGCATTACACATCCTGTTCTTGTTGCTATTGAGATTGCAGTGAGCTGGGGTGCAGTTTTCGATTTGGGCTTGGGTCTGGGGCTATTCTTACACATATCAGTTGTGTTCTAATCTCGGCCCTGTTCAATTTTCCGGGAGTCCTTCCCATTCCACGGTAGATTTTCATTGGTGACCACTCTCAAGTCTTCTGAGACTTCAAATTGAGGCAGCAGGATTGTCTGTTGTTCCCAATTTCATATCAAAATCGCCCTCTCTTGCACACGAAACTGCTTCTGCTCACATTTTCTGCAGATCACGCCCTCTCAGCAAGATGGGTGCCCTCCAGCAGCACTGGAAATCCCTCTGCTTGAATATGCGGACCACACCATTCACGACTTGTCTGATTGTTTACAATCACCCTTCTCATTATTGGGCAATTATCCCCCAAGTGCGTTGTTATCCTAAAGCCAATGCCAGGGGAATACATTTTTAGATTTCCACAGGAATGGTGGACAGTTGTTTCTTGTTTTCGTTTTCTGCAATTGGTCATGATGCACTGGACCATACCTGACAGGTGGCAATGCACCCTGAGTGCATCCTGAATGTTAGCGACTTTTGTGCCTCTTTTGAACCATTGAGCATCCATTTATTGCTTCTGGTGCTGTCTGCCCATTACCAGTTGGCACATGACAGCCTTAGGCTTCAGTGCATTGAATACACCTGGTTGATGCGGAATGTGTCAAGTTGGGAATTCGGAGTTTGACAGGTTGCTCCATTTTATGACACAAATCCAGGTATTTTACTGCCTGCCCGGCCATCTGGTCGAGACCTATCCATTGTTTTTGTGTAACCGATTCATGCTTGATTGTGCCCGAGACGCGGTCATCGCTCTCAGCTGAGAGCGCCGTTGAGAGTCTGTCTCGGGATTAAAGAACAACGTTCTATGGAGTGTCAAGTTGCTGGAGCGTGAGGAAAGGTCAGTTGGCAGCATACCCTGGAGTACCTGTGTTGTGGTGAGGCATTTGAGTCTGTTATATTATCGCACAGGTCTTATGATTTTGACTCTGGGGGGGCAGCCTTTGCCAGACAGCCGAATGGACAAAGCCCCAGCCCTCATTGAAGTTGGGTTTCTCAACACTGCACTTCGACGAAAGACATGTGTAAACTACACAAACGCCAAATATTATATATTGTTGCACTAAATGTACTTTCCAGTTGTTTCTTGGATGCCTACATGGATGACAGGTGGTTGTTGTGGGCAACCCTGACGCAAATTGGTGATGAAACAGGATTGGAGGAAAGAGGCCAGGGGGAAGGGGAATCGAGCCCCCCCCCCCCCCCCCTCTTTTTGAACAATTTTGCGATTCCGGCAATTTTCTGCAACTCCTGCAATTTGTTTGCCATTGCTTTTGCTTCTGAGGGTGCTCTTCTTGATTTCACAGCCGTCTCCTGGTGGCGCATGGAGCCATTTATCACAGTGTGGCACTGTTTCCAAGGATTAGCGCAAATTGGATGACATTATCCGCTGCTTTTGTTTTATGCTTCAATTCCATTGTGACATTATGATACCTTCTAAAACCTGTACCCAGCAATCAGGCTTGCATGAGCTGGCTGTAAATAGCCATTGCATCATGCACATACTAGTCATCACGGGATTCTTCATTCTCATATTGCAATCTCCACTTTCATTCAGTTGCCGCCGTGGCGTGGCAGCAACATATCACTGCACAGACAGGTCACAGGAAACCAGAGTCCAAATACACGTCCCACCGCCACAGGCGGTATGTGAGCGTCGGCTCACACGGGACAAATATGTTGTACTGTGACTGTTAGCTTGACCCGGTCTGTCTGACCAAGCACTTACGAGGCACACGTAAGTTTGAGCAAAAAAAATTATCGTATTGCAATCTCCACCTACAACAGACAAGAAGGGGGTAAAAAAGAGTGAAAAGTACGCATAGAGCATCGTGTGGCCCTAAGGTGGCTGTGTGTCCGCTGTGTATCGACTTGACATACATAGCGCTATGCAGGTAGTTTCTTCTCTCTCTCTCCCTCTCTCTTTAGTTTTCCTCCAGTTCCCTCCAATTTTCCAATGTTGGTCAGTCCAGTGGTTGGTACCCCCCCCCCCAACACCACCAATACCAATGTCCATCCCCCCCCCAGGGGGGGGGGATCACTGGCTAGTTCCTAAAAAAATGCATGTGTCATATTGCACAGGACTGCGCAACTGTGAAACCTCATTGTCAGAGCTAATGTGCACCTTCTTTGTTCTGACCCACTGCACTTCTCAGACCTCTGAAAATGTTCCCTCAAGGTGCTGTTGTGCACTATGTCCATTCCACAAAGGAGCCTGTGCTGGCTGTTGTACAAGGCCCTTCTCCCCATGGTGAACAGTACAGAACCATCGTGTACAAACGTGGTGCTACTGAAGTTGTGCATGACCGCGCTTCTGTGGGTCAGGCCAAACCTTTGGGGACAACTTATTTTTTACCCAGGACATCCTGGAGGAAAAGTGGATCCCTAAAAAAAGCTAGAGACACCAACAGTTGCCAAACCTACACCCAAACCTGCATCCAAACGTGGAAAGCAGCCTGCTGCAGCCAGTTCGTCCATCCCTGTTGCTGATGGGCAGCATGTGCAGCTGTTCAAGTCTATGTGGGACCGTAAGAGGAAGTTTTTCACTGTTCCTGTTCGGCAGTAGGGGCAGGCAGAAAACTGATAAATGGATGCAGTGCATTGAGAATTTTGCATATTAGCACCATGTGCGTGGCACCATTAGCATCTATGCACGTCAGCGTGTATCCCAGAGCCTTGGGCCACCTACAACAAGCAACTGATTGGCCGTGAATTCTGCATAGTATGCGCCGGTAAGTGGTTGGTGGGCAGTGGTGTCCATTCTTCCCTGGGGGAGGGTGGGGAACTGCCGTCCCTGGGGGGGGGGGGGGTAGAAAGGTGGAATGTCAAACTGCCAACCATCAATTCTCTTCTCCATGCCATTCCTTGCCGACAACCTGATTACCTTTCTCGCAACAGATATTCTGCAATGTGCTCTTCATTGTAATGTGTGAAATTGTGTTGTTTTGCAAAGCAAGGGCTGCCGGCAGTATTCCGAGTTTTGTTAATATCATTGGGCCACTGTTGGACAAGAAGTGTCCTCCGCGGTTGTTGGCACATTTGCAAAGTGTGCTGCAGCTCAATACAAAAGTAGATAACCCCAAGGCACTCAAAGTCTGCGGCCTGGCCAGCCACAAAAGGCGCCGTTCAGTGCAAAAAGGCACTCAAAGTCTATTGTGCGCAACCAAGAAGATCATGACCACAAACATCATAAAGGGGTCTACAGTCCACAAGATGAGAAAGATGTTACAAAAGTATTCCCATTCTTCATTGCATATTTGAAAAGATATCTACTTTTTTCAAGTAAAAGAGTTGCACAATGGCATGGAATCACACCGTGCCAGTCCAAGCATAGATCTTAGGTCACACTAAGGTGTGATTTACGTGCAAGAGAGATTCTTTGCATTTTTTGCTGAGGTGGCATAGGATGTGGCAGGACATATCATGCAACATCATACGCATGATGTGCGGCTGATCATACTAAGATAGACTTTTAGGATTTCAATCAGTTGCTTCTGGAAAAAAAAAATTTAGGTCTTTAGTGTGTAGCCAACCAGGATAGATGGATTTATGACAAAACACGGATAACACATTCAGATCACACATTGAACATGCATTAAAGGTGATTTCATGACACATAAAACAATTAAATGATCCACATGATTCGTCACAGCAACAACTTATCGGACAGCATTTTAGGCAAGGTCCGTGTGAGTACAGCATTTGGCACTTCAAGGCTAAAGTTGTTCCAACCTTTGATGTCAAAGCATAAAATTTGCACACTTTTAATTAACATTGATAGGAAATGATAAAAAACTGATTTCAACGTTTATGATTTCACTTACCATGTTTGCTTTTGATAAATTTGCTTCTTTCAATGTTTCCGGGCACTGCAGCTTTGGAACACAGTCGCAATGCATTGCGACCCAACAAATTTTGTCAAACAGAATGGATGCAAAAAAGGTTCCAAATTGTTATTTGGAGAAAAATTGGTGAAACTAGGTATATTTGATCGTGTGAAATGTTTTCAGGTTCACTCAAGAAGATGCAGCATATATTAAAAGGGTTGGAACCATGATTATGTTGCAGCTAGGTGATCTTTTTGCGGTGCGTCATTGTTCATCTGTTCGTACAATTCAAGTTGATTTAAATTTGTGGTACTTCGCTCTCTACCTAGTGAGGAGTTACCAGTGGCAAATTGAAGGCAAGCCCAGGCATGACGTCATGGGCAAGCTATGAACTCAGTGAGTTTGCTTACGAGCCCGTCGCCATTTTTGTGTTCAACAATGGCCATGTCATGGTGCAGCTTTTGAGCTGACACCGGGATCTCCAAAGAATTTGCAGCATAGTATGAAAGATGGCCTGGCGGAAGCTTTGAAGTGCAGAAAACACTTAGACCAAAAGGCTGCCCAATGATTCGATCAAAGGGTCAATACGACGAAGTAAAAGATTCCAACCAATGTCAAAGAGCAAGCCAATCATATCTCAATGTTGCCTTTGTTGAAAAGTGTGGTCACATGCAATGCTTGGTACCGTTTTTTTAACTGCCAAATACCGGTACCTATTCAGTCTCATGGCTTGTAACTAAAAACCGGTTAAGTTCTGTGATAAAAACTGCAAAACACATTTTATGTTGTTGCATGAAGGCAATGATCAACCATCAAATCCAAAAAAAGCCAAGTGTGATGTGACAGTGCACAAAACTTACATAAATGAAAAGATTGCATTTCACGTTATTCAAAGTTCCTACTTATTGAGGGCGACGGATGTGAACCAACAGCCGGTTTTGTTTTTTTTTTAGAAAAATAGACAACTAGTATAGAAGTTTTTAATGGCGACAATAAGTGGGTTTGGTTTATAAAAAGGTTTCAACCTTGGCAAAGAGAAAGACAAACACAGAGAAAAACCATTTTTTGGCTTTGGTTTCAGCTTGAAAAAGGACACGAAATATATTTTCAAAATATGTGGTCGCATGAGGTGAAAACCTAGGACATTGCGCCAAGCTTGAAAAACACCTTGAACTGGACATCTATCCAAAGGTTCGCCTGGGATGTGAATATATCTTCAGCCTGAATCATCAACAGAGGCATGCTAGCTGGCGGCGTGCGCGCATTTGTTTTATTCATCTTGGCTGTACATCTTTACATTTTTCGGCACTTATTAAAAGCGAAACACGGTACTGTCATTGTTGTGCGCGTGTTATTGTGTTCTACATCATTTCATTTGGGGGTATTGTTTTGTCACACACTTTTGCTTTCACAACTTAAATGCCACTGTGTGCTTTTGGTGCTTATATGTGTTTTGTATGTCGGCCGGAAAATGTTGTGATCGGTGCTTTGTTGTTTTTGTCTGTTGTTTGTAATGTGAACCAGTGATGTGTATGCCCCCCCCTCACCCATATGTAGCTGAGGTAAAAATGCCCCAGAAAGGCGTTAGTGATTCATTGTCGCCAGCATAGGCATTCAAGAATAGCTGCAGATAGCTTTATTTGTAGTCATTTTGACAGGTTTTTATCCGTTTTGGAGAGTTTAAGTAAGAAAGTTTGATGCACTGGTTCTTGAAGTATCCCAAGTGCTTCTTGGTATCATTGCATGCTGCTTTGTTGTTGATGCTTGTTCCTTCGCAGGTTTTATTCCAAAATGGTTTTCAGCAGAAATAAAACCAAATAGTCCAAAACCACGCAAGGCAATGCAGGTGATAAGGATCAAATAACTCCAAACATGAAGGGCTGTAGTACAAAGGGTCTCAAGGTAGGTTCACTCTGAGATGTGAATCCTTTCTTTTTGGTCCCATAGGTGTTGAGGTGGCATGGCTTGTGGCACTAAGGTCTCTGCCATGTCACCAGGAATCTTCCTACTTAGCTAGGCTTACTGGGGTTTGAACCCAAGACCTCTCAAAAAGAGGTGCCCTAGCCCGTAGGGTGAATATTACTAGGATAAGTCGGCATTTATGATAAAATAGATAAAAATGTATAGGCTTTGAACTAGAGCAGGGTGTCAGCAAACTCACGATATCCTCTGTGATAGTCTCATCAAAGTTTGGGGGGCAGGGGTACATCCTCACAACATCTTCTAACGAGTGTTTGGTTTTATAGGTCAAAATGCATTATCCTCATTTTGATGGAGACAAATACTAGGATAAAAATGTGGTGCGCCTCAAGATGTCTTTAATACAACTAAAGCTATTATATAGGCATTATAATACACTTTTTTTGACTAAGTGCATTTGAAGTTTCATTGAACCTTCAAAGTAATTAGAACTGGCGCGTGGGCTGTCGTCACGAGTCGCCGCCGTCATTTTGACGACATTATTTCTTCATGAAAAATGTCGTGGCTGAGGCTCTGGGTGGGCTAATTTATGGCAATTTTGGATGTTTTTTAGCGATTTTTTTTTGTTGTGAATTATCCTAAAAATGCCTTAGGTAATTGTATTTGTGCCAGAAATCAGCAGAGTGGGTCAGGGTCAGGCCACGGCTGTAAACCGACCTTAGCAGTTGTAGTTTATCAATAACATCTGAATTGGATAAAAATCGCCACAGGGCACTTTGTGTAGCAGTTGGGTGGAGACCCATAACTTGACGTTTTCACCATAGGGTCCTAGTGATAATTGCAGCCATCAAAAAGCCTCCAAAGAGGAACAAACACTACCCAAAATCCTTTACAAACGATCCAGAAACCTAAAAAAAATCCTACGGAGACACGGGGTGTGCATGCAGCTAAGGCTTTCTGAGCTTGTGTGGGCTGTTTGGGGTACATCTTGGGATGGTTCACAACATGCGAACACAAAAAATACAATCCCCGGTGTTTGACTTGCTTAACATTGAGGTAAGAATCTTGGAAAATAAACTTGTACAAATGATATGAAGCCATTCTTCGCCTCTCACTTGGAGGGCCTTGACCCACCTACGTGTGCGCGTAGTGCACCCCAAGAACAAGGCTAAATAAGTATGCTGCAGGGTACTTCCAGAAGTGTGCAACTGTTCAGGTTCCGAAGAGGAAATCGAACAAGGTGTTTGTCCTCAGATAGTGGAGGATCATATTTCGGTGGGTGAGAGTGGGACAATTGACCCTCTGCACGCAAGTACTGCTTCTGCCCTTGTGGCGTCCACTACACTGCCGCCAACAGCCTTCACTTTCAGTCGTTCCTGTTTGCCTGGCTGACCTGAAAATGGTGCTTCTAAGTGTGCCACCTTATATATACTGGTTTCCCCTTAGGCCCTTGTGGATTGCGCCACGCTTCCCCCCCTCTCCCCGCCCCCGCAGATGGACCAAGCAACTGGACCCCCTTGTCTAAGCTACACAAAAAGAGGGAATTAACACAGTCCCTACGCTTGTCGTAGCTTGCGCGCGACACATACGACTACCCCCCCCTCCTTGGAATCTCCCCCCATAGCGCGCCACGGTTTCCATCCTCCATGGGAGGGAGACCGTCACCAAATTACAGTCTCCTCCCATAAAGGGGTCAGATTGCCAAAATATTTCAAAGCAAACTGTGGTACCCTCCACTGACGCAAATAAACAACCGGCGTTTGGGGTTGCAAAGCCCTGGGGGTAATGTCCGGCGATGCTGGAGACTTGGGTGATGTAACCACCACAGCCCCGAGCCTTGACAATTGAGCACTCTCATGATCTACTTGAGTGACCTCACTAGGGCGTATGTACGGAATGTGGCAGAATGTACGGCCCATTTGGTAAAAGCCTCACAACAGTGGCCAAAACATGTGCACCAAGTGTGCGCGAATGGTACCATACACGGTCACCGGGAGAAAACATCTTGGGTCTGAAAAACGGAAACCACACCCTATACACCGCCTTTGGAGAGAGAATATCACGGAATACACACAAGTGGCTGATTCAAAGTAATGGGAAAGCAATGCAAAGATGTGTGTGTGTGTGTGTGTGTGACAGATGGGGAACACAAACCACCACAAAAGATATTGCCCAACAAAACAGTAAAATGACAGCCTCCCCCCCCCCCCCCCCGAGGGGAGATTGCAAAGGGGGGGGTATTTCAAAAACAGGGGGGGGCGGTAACCGGCACACACACCACCACCAAGCAAGCGGAAGATAATGCCCAAATATCCCCAAAATCAGAGCTCCGTGGGTTCAAATGGGCAAACAATCACAACAAATCTGCCCATGACTCCATGCAATTGGCAGATTTGTCACCAAAACCGTATCTTATGCCGTTGCACTACATTTTGTACCAAATTAAATAGGTACGGAATGAATATGGTCCCTATGTCCACTGTAGCTAAAACAAAGCCGTAGCTGAGACAGGGGGGGGGAATGATACTGGCGAGGTTATGCACAGTAGTCACGGCTGCTAGATTTGTGCTGTGGTAACAAATCAAAACCCTAAGCACAGCACAGTGCATTGTGATCTCTCATAAAGATGATATTAGAAAGCCACTTAGCAGACTCCTTATCACCCCATATGCAACATTTCACCTTTCACCAACCCAAGCCTAGGAAACTGTCTTGCAGCATGCATACTCTACCAGCACTGCTTGCACCTTTTAGACTACTTCACTGGGAAACAGGCCTGTTTTGCCCATGCAGTCAGAGAGCCCCACAACCAGCCGCAAACTGCATACCACAATGATGCAATGCTTCAGCACCAGCAAATACCGCATCTCAATGTACCACCCATTACTCCTCGTGCATTGGGGACACCCCAAAAGGGTTCCCACAGATGACACAAATAAGGGATGCATGCAATTCTCTCCCCCAACCCCTTGAAACCAATGGCTCCCTATGGTCCGCCTCACAGTGATTTCTGCACAGCCGAAATCTGCACTTCAAGTGCACGCACCGTGCTCAGAGCTCCCTGTGTGCCCAGTGTGTTCCCCTGACCCCTTCTCGCAAACATGCACAAACAAAGAACAATCATCCTCATGCACCATCCTCTGCACTTTGCCAATACTACTATGTGCATTGGAGTGTTCACACACACACACACACACATGGACCGCCTGTTCCCTGGGTACACAGGCCCGTCACACCCTGCACATGTGGCAGACGTAGAATTGTTTGCATAACTTCCCTCTGCAACCAAGAGGCAAGCACTACCCCTCAGCCCCTCATCCAAAAAGCTAAAACTTGTGCCCCATAACCCTGGCTTATCCCAAATGAACCTTAGGAGAAAAGGCGTCACAACCACAGAAGCTACTTGACAAACCATTCTCATCCTCATTTCTCAAATCATGAAATGCCTTTCCCGAAAACTGCATGAATCAGTGAAGACACCACAGGCCCCACACCCTATTGGGCGTGACAAGATTGCAAGAGAACAGTGTCGTAGGATGACAATGTGCTGGAGCCTGTTGTTTCAAAAAAAAAAAAACAGCAAAAAAATCAAGCAAAAGAGACTTTTCCCCTGGGGGGGATCTGTCTGTGGACAGTGAGATGCAATGTGAGACTGCAAAAGTTCCGGACAATGGCCCCAGATACAAGCATCAATCTGAAGTTGGAAAGGGGTAGACTATGGTCAGGGACATTCCACTCTAAGCAAAGGCAACCAGGGAAAAAGGACAGAAATTAGCCGGGGATAGTGCAACAGCACACTGGATCCAAAGCTGGGACACGTGGTGTCGCCAATTATAGGAACTTGGCTGGTGGTCGGTCAGGGAAATTTCTGTACTGGCTGATACTTCGCAATGGGCACGAGTCTCTTACTGTTCTGACAGCCGGTCTGTCCACAGGAGTTCTTGCAGGAATTTTAATTTGATAAACAGCAATTTCAATTTTTTTTGGGCAAGTTTACCTACACAATCAGCAAGAGCACATGTACCTTCTGGCCTGTTTGAGCAAAAGGTGCCGGCCACAAGGGGGCTCAAGAGAGCTTGGGTATGATGGTGTCATGAGGATGATGCACGATTTACCACAGCGAGGACAGATGATTTTTAAGTACACAAGAAAACAGCAAATCGCCTCGAAATATGAACTGTGCCGCTGTGAAAGGTGGGAATATAATAGTTCGGTACAGTGGATATGCCCCACCCGACCTGCCAGCATTGTGTATCCTACACCTGGCATCCCTGCCTTGCACGACCCTGCACCCTCTTCATTCCTTTATAAAGTCAAGAAAAATATATGCATGGTCGAGCCCGTCAGTGCAACATAGCAGGATGGCAGACATACTCTTACAGCATGACACATCCAGTTTCCCAACAGGCAATCAGAGACCACAATGGTGCCGAAGATGAGCAACAGCTGGCAGCTTTGAGTGGAAGGGGGTGACAATATGCAAAATCTGGTTGTGGGCAGGGTTAGGGAAACATGAGGGGCCCACAATGCAAAACGGAAAACAGGGTCACACTGCAAAATGGTGCAGTACATGCGTATGCAAGCCTTTCGAACATCACCTCTTTCTGGTGCCATGAATACGGCATTTGTCGATGAGATTCCCACCACAATTATTTACAAATGCATCAGGGGCCACCAGAAAGGTTCAAAAATTATGAGTTGGTTATTTCGCCATGGGTTCCGGTACACCTCGCAGGGCGATACCCGAACCATCACACAATCTGCGTGATCAAGCAGCGGGAAACGCAGTCACACCCACCATGGGACGCAACTGTCTGGAACCGAAGATGCATAGAAATATGGCACAATTGGCTTACCCAAACGGGGGCAGATACGGCATGACAGGCTCTGGTGTTATTTGATCCATTGCTGCTGCTGCTGGTCTGCCTGCCTGCCTGCTGCTGCAATTGGCAACGGCTGCAGTACTTTCCAACCGCTTCTTCTTTTACCGTTGTACAAGTCCCTGTGGTTGCCACGGCTGGCATCTCCAAAGGATGAGGGTAAAAAAAAAGGTGGTGTTCCGTGTCTGCTGTTGCGAGGACTGGTGTACACGAAGGGAGGGCCAGGGTAAAGAAAGAGCTCGCTCAAAATTGTGCAGAGTCGCATGGAGACCCAAAACAAGTGCTTTTCGGTGCATGCTGTTGTGCAACTCTGGCCTCTATGAGTGGCAACAACAACCACTGATAGCAATCACTGTTGCATGCAGAATGCTGCTGTGCTTGAAAATGGACAGTGACAGCTTCACATGCTACTCGGGAGAGGGTATTCATACTTTGTCATCAATGCGTTCAGACGTGAAGCAACCTCACCACTCAACCACTCAACCACTCAACCACTCAAAACCCAGCATGCACACCAGCATACACTGTCGGACATCATAAAGCATTTCCTTCCACACTTAGTCCTCTCTCTCCACACGGTGGAAGGAATCAGGATGCAGCACATAGAGCCTCACATAGAGACCATGTGAATCTGATAATTCGGCCATTCTGGACACTGTGGGGGGCACTTAGGCTCAGACCTATCGGGCAACGATTTAGGCCCTTTGGGGGGTGGGTGGGTGGGGGGGGGGGGGAGGGGCGCCAGGCTGGGGCCTGGGTACCTCAAAACATATACCTCAAAATGATCCCCTCGTTGCGCTGATCATTTTGGAGACAGATATGCAGGGTTATTGAAAACAAAATTACCTCCGAGGGGGTCTCGTCCCAGCAGCCAGGTTTGGAGGGCTGGATGGGGGAGGTCAAAACAAAGTTCATGTTTTGCATACAAAATTGGATTTCCCATAAAATTCTGAGCATTTTGAGTATACACACATTCAATAAAAACGACATGTATGCTAAAAGGTTTTTTTGGTCTCTTTGGCGCCAAGTTGGGGGCCAAATGTGGTCTGGACCTCCTCAGCATTTTGGACCTCCTGCGGGGCTTGGGGAGGGTGGGGGTGTTGGGGTCAGGGTCCGAGCTAGGCTGCCCCCACATCGGAACCCCGATCCCCCCCACCAGGAGTGTATAAAGTGATGCGAGCAAAGGCCACCAAAAGTGCACTATGGCGCACCAATCTCTCTGTCATCCATTGATACTCTGGGAGTATGTTGCTTAGGGCGGGTTTGGAGGCCATTTGCTTTACAGTCTCTACTACCACTGGTCCGGATCCTAGATTGGTTCGACTGGTTGCTTCCGTGACCCCTGCTCCCTCCTCTCTCACGTGCGGGTACCATGCGCAATTCTGCGGAAGCCGGAGCCAATATGGGGGAGGCCGGTGGATGGATTCTGCCACGCCCCCCCTGCCCTAAGATGACAACACATCAATATTTCACAGTAAGGCACTTGGGATGGCAACCCTTCGCCCCCATGAAGATACCCCCGGAACGTGCGACGGTCCCCCCAACCCCTGGAAGGAGGGGCCACCAAATGACGCCCCAGCCCTGCCCCCCCCCATCAGAAAGAACCATGCGCGAGGACCCAAACCTGACCTTTCCACTGCAACTGCATTGTAACCAGAGAAAATTCTATTGCCTTCGGCAGTGCACCTCGAAGAGAGGTAGACAGTCAGCCAATCAGTCCCTGAGCCAGCAAGTAGGCAGTCAGACAGATACACACAGTTTGGGTTTTTTTTGCAGTGGCAGATGCGGGCCCAAGCAGCAGGGATGCCCTTTGCCGCAATCTAAGTAGTGGCCGAGTGGTAACGCAGCCGGCCGGCATCCGCGCGTTCGCCGGTTTGAACCCCAGTCTGTCCACTTTGGCGCCGCCGCCGCCGGCGGCGCCAAAAGTAAGCAGATCAGAAATCGAACCGGCGCCTGCAATTTTGGTGTCGGCTGGGTTACCATTGGACCGCTGGCCCTGTTACCATCACCGTGCGTCCCCACTGCTTTTAGCCTGTTAAGCAAAAACTTTTGACCCCCCCCCCCCCCACCCCCCCCACCCCCCCACCCCCCCCCCTCAAAAAAGTGATATCCAGTTTTAGGGGGTAGAGGCCTCAAAATCAAAAAATCCATTGGGGGATGCTCTTATTGGGCAAAATAATGATTTTACAAGGGGTTGGACATCCAATATCATGCCTTGGGGTATGCTACGCGAATGACCCCAAAAAAGGGGGGTATATGACGCCCGCGCCTGCGCTTGATCTAACAACCTCTCTTCGAGGTGATTTTTCTTCAGCGCCTTCCGCGCATGGACGTTTGGGGCAACTGAACCCCCCCCCCCCCCTGGGGAACTGTGCACTGGAAAGGGGTGGGCTCTCCATGGGGCTCGAGGGGGGGGGGGGGGGGATGGTGGTGGTGATGGCGAGTGTGAAAGCGATGGTGAAGGTCATGACTTCTATCTGATCCTCCCCGGATTTTCACTCCACAGGATGTTCTGTGGGTTGGAGCATATCCCTGAACTTGGGACCTTGCTTTGAGGCATTCATCAACAACACTGAAACGCTGGGGGCAACAGCTCATGCAGATACAGACACTAAAATTTGCATTGGTCTGACCCACAAAATGTCCATTGTTCCACAGCACACTTTGGGGCTGTGCCCTCACTGCATACATTGCTCCAGTACTCATAAGAGTCCCATTCTCCTGACCTCTCAAAGGTACAGGGCCCGCCTCCAGCTGCAAGAATATGGCCTGCAGGGAGCTGCCAGCCTGTGCCCCCGCTCACTTAGTGCCTTAACAGAGAACCCTCGTGCCACACTGTGCCAAAGGGGCCCCCAAACAGGTGTCAGACACAAATTCCACAACATAGCCCCATGATGGATGAGTGACAGCAGAACACTAGGCCATACCTGTGACTGGACCTGAATGCCTCAGTGTGGAATTTCGAGTCAGGCGGGGCCTCAAAATGCCCACACAAGTGTTCCGTGTCGTGGAGGATTGCAACAGGACCGCAGGAGCCACTACTGCTTGGGCACGTGCAGGCTTTGGGAGATCCCCTCGCACCCACATTCTGCCCAATTGAAGAGGGGAAAATCTCTTGAAGGTTCGACGAGAGCACAGCTCGTGCGTAACCAGTGCCATCCGTCCTTTTGGGAACCCATTTTTCTAAATCAGTTGCGAAATAGCGATGCAAAGTATTCGAGACTGAGATTGCACTGCTAGCGTGCAAAGCATCATCACTGAAGGAAAGCAGAAAAATGACCTTAGCCCAGGGGTTTGGTGGCTGTTGCAGCCCGTTTCAGAGCAGGCATCTTGACAGACATACTGCATCCTGATCAGGAACAGGGCGTCCCTAACTCCCACACATTCATACACCAGCCAATCAGAGGGGGGCATGCGGGCCCTGGTGGGACGCAAACGCCAGGGCAAACAGACCCTCGATGGGCACTTGCACCCTGAATTGGGCGAAGGCTGAAGACAGCTGGAGCAAGGGGACAGAAGAAAGTGGGCAGCTGCTGCCACCATGGCCACTGCCAAAAGCACCCCCTACACCCCCCTTGACATCTTTCCCCTAGCACGCAACACCCCCCACTCCCACCCCCCGGGCATCGCACCCAAATGAGGCCCCCGCGCCCGGGGGAGGGGGGGGGTGATAGCAATGGTGCCCGCACCCAACCCCAAGAACAGTTGATGACTCGTTCCCATCATGCAGCGTGGGATTTCTTATCAGGAGACCACACCACTTTGAATTATCGAACATGTTCCCACGGGGGTACTCAATGCCCACCCAGAGGGGGATGGACCAACAACGCTTGCCAGACCCCTTGTCACAAAGCGTTCGGGGATGGTACCAGACACGATCACCTTCAGAATACACGTCCCTGCAAACAGGGAGAACCAAGCAAATGATCCAATCACCAGATGAGCGCTCCAGTGGGGATTGCAAGGGGGGGAGGGGTTTCAATGGTAGGGTAAAGTACTGCTGCAGGAAAAAAAAAGGATGCTGGAAGCCTTGCCCAGTCGTAGTGCACTGCTGGAAACAGCAAAACGTGTCCCCATTTCATCAGCTGTTCCCATGCGACATCCATCAAACAACAGACGGGCCACCGATCGGCAGGTCGAACAATGTATGGCAGAAAAGGGGGGTCATGTGGGGTCCTGGCACAGGAGTTGCAACAGATGAAGAATTGCTAAAAACTCTTGATCAGGAAATATTCGGAATGCTTGAGAAGTCAAATCTGTGGCGCCAATACGGTTTGCAACCACATTGCAGACTGCTGCTTGTTCTCGAATGTGTTCATTGCTTGGCAAACCTTCCCTCCACATCATCGTTGCCAAACATGGGCACAGCAGCGGCCCTAGAAGTAGAAAGTGTCATTTTGCCTGTTTTTGGCATCAATCAGCTGTACCCCCCCCCCCCCCCCCCTCCCTTGCGCATGCACCACTACCCAGTGAAACCGTCATTTTTAGAACCATGCCCCGTTTTGCCTATTCAAAATTCCCCGCCTTGTGCAGTGGTGAGACCGTCAGTTTTGGTGCTTTGGGCGGTGCCTGCGCAGGGGAAGGGGGGGGGGGGGGGATATGGGAACCTCAACTCCTTGGTTGTGAGGGCTGCTCCTCTGGTGCTGTTGCTTGCTGACGTTGGGCACTCAGGGTGGCTATAGAAGGAAGAAGTGCAGCACAGTTTTCGAAACGTGCGGCAAACAACAACAGCAAAGGGCATGCACCATTCCCCACAGAACCCCTCACTCCTGCTGTTCGGACTGGGTCGGAGGCATTCGAAACACTCCATTCGAAACTGCGGGGGCATCTTCAGTTCCGACGCAGTGACAACCGACGCCTGGCAGGGCGGGCTGGTCAATCAGCAGTGGTTTTGTTGTTCAGGCCAATGTTGAAACCAGCGGCATGATACAGGCCCCCGGTCGAGGTGCCCGGACTCCACATCAGCGGTGGTGCCCGCAACGCTCTCCGTGTATGGAAGAATCGCTGCAGTCTGCGGCAGGTGTCGGAGCAGGAGAAGTTGCTGTTGCTGTTGCTGTTGCTGTTGCAACAGAGACCCACACCCTTTGGCCCTGATGTGAGAGCTATTGACCATCGGAGGTTGTGGTAAGGCTGGTCCATAAGCGGTCCACATTGACATGGCAGACAGAGCAGCGGCGGGGTGTGTGTGTGGGGGGAGGGGGGGGGGGTCCACAATTCAATGGTCCCAGTGCATGACTGCGCCACATTGCTTGGGGTGGAGACTGGGGCCGGGAAAATATGGGTGTTTCGACGTGAGAAGTGTCTCCCATCTCCAAATTCCATCGGCATGTCTCGAACGGTGCGAATACCATGCAACTGCATGCCGCAGCCCTCTGAGGTATGTCACACACAGACACGCACACACACACCGTTGTGAACGTCACGAACTAAGACCCATGTGCACATCATACGCACCCCCATAAACCTACGTTACGACCATCACCGAAGTCCGACGGCGACATAATCTCCCTCCAGAACGAATGCTCCAGAGTACAGGGGATGTGTAGTCAGCAACTGCCAGTACACAAACAGAACGGGGCAAGGCTCAGCACCGACACGCACACATACATACAGTCACCGGCGGTTGGCAAAACCGACGAGACACAGCTCAAAATCAGCGAGTGGTCTGGGCCTACTACAACCTGGTGACCCAACTCACACACACACACGCGCGCGCGCACACACACACACACACTTCCTGCGAGAAACCAGGGAGATCAAATGCGAGTCGCACAACGTCAGCGAAGACGAAAACGAGAAGCAAAGGCACAGCACTGGTCACCGAAACAAATTTTATCAGGCCATGACCACAAACGGTTGGCAAGGTCACACACACACAGACACACACACACGCGCGCGCGCGCGTGCGCGCACGCACACGCGCGTACACAAATAGAAATATATCAGGGACTTGTCTGCAACAGACGACTTGCTGCTGAACAAAACAGCGGCCAAACTTCAGCTTGAACAGCATCAGCCGCAATCTGCGGGACCCCCGGATGAACCCCGCCCCCAGCCCCCCGCCCCCCGCCCCAAGGATGGTCCCCCCTGTCCCCAGGCTGGTCCGCTCCCGTCCGCACCAAAGAGAAAACAGAAATGCTTCATCACCGGCTGAATCACTCCGTGCTGGCATGTGTTCTGGTCATGGCAAGGACAGGGCAGACAGACTGGCGTCCGGGCCACCCAACAACCCCCCCTCCCCCGTCCCCTGTTGCGCCAACAAAGGCATCACCACTGAAGGTTACGGCGACACCTACGGTTGTTTAGACAGAACCCCCATTCTCCTGAGATCCTCTCCGCTGTGATTCCAAAAGTCGCGGAAACAACATCTGGTGAGACAACGCATTGTTTGCACGACAGTTGGGGGGGGGGTTCCAAAGATAGTATAAAGATGTCCCTTTGCGGGGCTACTGGGGGAAGTCCTTGGCCCTTGGGTGGTTGCCAGTCAACCATCCAAGGTCGGATACCCAGTCCCTTCGCAACCCTAGGTCCTGCAATAGGACCGAAGGGGGGGGAACAAAAAAAAACCTCAGGAACGGCATTGTCTAACGCGGAATTCCCGTTGAAGGCACAATGGGGATCCGAGTGGTTTTGGGAACATGCCATGAACCTGGCCTTTGTTGCATTGCACTGACCCGGGTGGATCCGCAACACTTATGTCTGGATGAGCCCCCACACCCAATCACACACCCGCCCACCCACCCACCCACCCACACCACAGTCGCAAACACACACACACACACACACACACACACACACACACACACACACACACACACACACACACACACAGACACAGACACAGACACAGACACAGACACACACACACACACACACACACACACACACACACACACACACACACACACACACACACACACACACACACACACACACACACACACACACACACACACACACACACACACACACACACACACACACACACACACACACACACACACACACACACACACACACACACACACACACACACACACACACAAATTGCAGATGAGAAATTCGCTGTCTGGTTCAGACGAGGGCAGTCGTTACGAACAAAAAAAAAAAACAATGAAACAACTGCTGGG
This sequence comes from Eutreptiella sp. 'Long Island Sound 2002', assembly GCA_964036045.1. NCBI lineage: Eukaryota > Euglenozoa > Euglenophyceae > Eutreptiales > Eutreptiaceae > Eutreptiella > Eutreptiella sp. 'Long Island Sound 2002'. The sequence continues at coordinate 3,393,239 of OZ038379.1, read as the reverse complement.
GTCCGTCATGCCCAGCTCAACGGTTGGAGAACAGCCGACGGCGGTTTGATGGTAACAACAGCGGTCTCTGGGGCTGGTCTTTGATTAACAAAAAGGGAAAGTATGAAGGCCCTTCGGGACCGCCCCTGCTTCAGATCACACTCAACCGATGGCAAATACGAGAGCATGCACACAAGCCACGGCTTGGAAAGCCACCGATACGATACAAAAACAACTGGAGACCCGCGAAACCTTCCGCTAATCCACCGAAAGCAAACCCCACCTCTGGCACTGCCGGGACGACGGCGTGAAATGCGGCTGTCGGCAATTCCCTACGCCAGGCGGCGCCCACGGGGCACCTGTGAGTCTGTGCCTGTGCGTCTCCCACGCTTGGCACTGGCCGGCGTTGACTTCATGGGCCGATCGTGTCGTGTGGCTGGAGGTCCGGGCATGGGTCAGCAAATGGGGGCAGAGATGAGACCGGCCGTTGCCGAGATGTCGGAAGGGAGGGCTCCGAGAGGACCTGCCGCGCCCGGGGGTCCCATGAGGAAGAGGGTGCGGTGGTGGGAGGAGGCCATGCGCCACTCCGCTGTCCACACGCTCAACGCAACTGTTGCTCTTGCGGGCACCGGTGCCTACCAACCGGACACCCCAGACATGGTACCACGCCGCCTGTACGGCGTAATGTCCCCGGACACCCTGTACCCAAGACAAGGATCCTGGCAAGGAGCCGAGCCTGCAGCCACCACACACACCTGCAAGGCGTCACAGCCGCAGACAACGATTCCACAACCGACAACGATAGGCAACTCGGACGGGTGCCTGTGGGCTGCCGGCAACCAGTGGCAGGCCGGACTTGCACCCCCCACCCCCCGGGTGTCCGGGATACGGCCATGTCCCAACTCAACAGGGTGCATGGGCCTCTTGCAGCTCCGAGACGCCGTACCTTGCGCAAGGCACTCAAGGGGGGGGTTGCCCCCGGCTGCGATCCTTCCGCGGCTGCACCTCCTGCAGTCTGCATTTGCTCTGGCATTTACAGTCACAAACCAATACGCCCGCAGTCAGGTGGACAGAATACATGTACTGACAGTGATCACTCACTACACGCTTCAACGCACCTGTGCACTGCCTGTGGGTGGACCTTACGTTCCCTGCGGAACCACAGAATGGTGGTCAATCACGCGCAACCGCCGGAAGCAGCAAACCCCTGACAATGCACGCAAACTGAGCCAAATGCCTCACACTTGGAGGCCGGGGCCGAACTTCCTCCCCAAAGTCCGCAGCCTCCAGATTGAGCCACGCTTCAAGGAAGGCTGCCTTGCCCGCTGGAACCAGTGGACACTGTGGGCACTTGGGAGTGCGGCCTTGTGCACTGTTCCAGCATGCCTTGCTGCTGGGAGTTTATGTCGCCCAGGGGCGTCCGTAAGGGCAACAAAAAGGGGAAAAAATACCCCCATCACTCTGATAAAATAGAATGCGCACGGTCACCCACCCTCCAACCGCCACCGGGTACCCACCAACCGCCGTCGGTTACCCGCCAACGGGGCGCCGTCCATAATCCCTGTTTCCAAGGGGAGAAAAATGGATCCGTGCGGACGGCCGGGCTGTTGATGCCTTTGTTTGTCGCTGGGAGCTTGTTTCGACCGCTGGGGTTGCGGGCGGTACGAGATTGGTCTGCAGTCTGCATGTACTGCGGGTCAACACGGAGTGGATTCGCAACCAGAACGAATGACGCAACGGGAAGTTCTCTGGCGTCAGGGCACCGGGTTACTGAGCTGTACGCAGCAAGGTTTTATGTCCCCCTTTTCGGCTCCACCCCCCCCCTCTCTCCTATGAGGGGCCTCACCCGCCCACGGTCGAGCAAGCCCATTCACCCTCAAACCCGGATATTGATGTACATTCTGCAATCTAACAAACTCATGATCATGGACTACATGGCAGGGCTGTCCTAAATGCCCCCCCCCCCAAAAAGCCGGCCTCTGGTGTGCTTGGACCTCAGCAGCGCGTCAGCCGGCAAGCGAATGCAGTCGGCCACCGCAACCGGCGTCGGTTGGCCGTCGGTGAAGTGCCAAACCTCCGTCGGTGGAGTGTCAACCGCCGTCGGTAACCCGAATCCTGCCACCGGCAACCTCCGGCCGTCCTTCTCGTAAGAAAAAACAGGAAATACCTCGTTCAGTCGGGACAGCCCTGTTACACGGAGAAGATTGGGACAGGGATGTGCAGCAATCTGCAGGACTGCACCTCAGACCTCAAATGTTCCATTCCAGATGTCTTCAAATCAGAGCCAGGCAAAGATTCTTCTGACAACCAAAGCGACAAGTGGCAATGGACCCACAGAAGCCAGGCGCAGAGCCAGATCCTTCCTCAAGACTGAACTGGCAGTAACTGCGAACAGCGCTTCAATAGAATGGCACCTGGCAGCCTTGGTCAGGCGGCCAGACGAACACAAGAGACAACCCACAGCAGGTACGAAGGGGTGTATAGTGGCGTGATGATGATATACGCCATGGCACAGATATAAACCATGGGACATACGCCCACACACGCACACGCACGCAACCACACGAACACGGATGCGAACACCCGGATCCCACGTGCAGAGCGAAGAACAAAGCGATGGGACAGCGATGGGATGTGCCTGTGGATCCGAGTGACTTGCTTTACTCACATCAGTACCCAATGTTCAAACAGAAGAACATTGCGGCATAGACACACACACGCGCGCACGCACACACACACACACACACACACACACACACACACACACACACACACACACACACACACACACACACACACACACACACACACACACACACACACACACACAGATACGAGGCAGGGAGATATTATAGAATATGGCACAGCGCGATGACCCGCATCCTCGGCTCAGCATAGAGCAGCAAAACTTTGAGGATCAAAACACATGCCGCCAAGCGCTGCAATGTGGGCATGGGTTCTTGAACCCTCGTCATCTGCTTGTGCCAAAGCTTTGTCTCCAACCACGGGCCATGCGGGGACGGGGTGTTTGTGATTTGAGTGTGCACACCCAAATACGGGGCCCATGGTGGCAGCATCCAGTGCTGGAAGCCAGTCAAATACTATAGACAGCACACAGTGCCAAGGAAAATGGATAGACTGAAGGACAAGCAAGAAGATCAATGGAAACAACACAAATCGGAAATCACAGGTCCATCCAAGTAATTAAAACTACACACAAGGCCATCATTGATGGACATTGCAAACATTTTGAATGACGTCTCGGCGTCCTCAACGTGTGCTTTAAATTTGGTGTGGCATACCACTCTCATGTTGTGCAAGAACGACTGGGGTGGGTGCTTGTAAATGTGATACTGAATAATCCTGCTTTCCATTCCACCACAATGAAAATCACAGCAGAATCTTTGGCAGCAGCTTTGAATGCGCGCGCGCGTGCGTGGGTGGGTGGTGGGTGGGTGAAGCCGTATGGTGATTGCGAGGTCGGCACCACTTGACGCAACTTTCTGCGCAACCATGAGAACGTTTCTTGGTGACCAAGCAATCCACACAGCACCAGTGGACACAGCCGACGTACGCATGCATGCCCAGGCGCATACTGACGGTGCGCATCGATGCGCCTGCACAGGTGTTTTGTCGGCTGTGTTCCTGAGCGCGCGCGCGCATGTGTCTGCTTCCGTGTGTGGGCGTGGCCGAGCGGCGAGGTCCGCACCACCTGACGCAGCCTTCTGCACAACGATGACAACTGTTGTCGATGACCACGCAATGTTTACAAGCATTGATGTTGGAGAAGGGCCTTGGTCCAGCCCCGAAGGATGAAGTGTTGCGAGACGCACCCTTCCCTAAGGCTACCTACAACAGATGTTGAAGAGCTCAATGAGCACCATCACGACCTGTGTGTCGCGCGAAGCATTGCGAGTGCTGTGCGTGCAATGGTGGGTGTGTCCCTGCTGTGGCGGGCGTGCAGTTACGGAGCCTCAGGTTCATGTGTGCACCTGTATGCCCGCTGCACACCTGCCCGCAGGAGGCACAGACGGAACAATGGGGACACCCATCCTCATGTGAGCGACCCCTGGGACGCAAGGTTCTGGAACACCCTGGACCCACACAGGGAGGGCGAAAGCGGCACGGAAGGATAAGCGTCGAGAGGCAGCAACTCAGCGAAACCCGAGTAGATCTCGCAGTCGGGCACACAGACGGGAGGAGGCATCGTTGGCCATGGCGGTATCACCGGGGGCTTGAGTGCTGGGTCGCTTCCTCTCCTGCAGAGGCGGAAAATGGGAATGCACATACAAACACAAAGACGTGCAAAAGTGTGTATGGGGGGGGTTGTACAGGTATGATTTCGCTGGGGAAATTCCATGGGGGTATTTCACCACCCTTGGAAATCACACAGCTCCAAGTGCCTCATGCACACCCAGCGTGCAAGCCCATGCTCCATTCAGAGTCAGAACGATTTAATCGAATTGCCACTGAAAGCAGACTAGATCACGACATCCGAAACAATCTGCTGTTCCAAACACTTGCCACAGTAAGCAGTGCCATTGGCATCTTCACTGCCCTGCCAGCACCCCGAAATTTCGCCAGGGGAAAATTGCGCCACCTTCGTTAAACACACAATCTTCCATCAATTTATCCCCGCCCAACCCACCCCCTGCCCTGTACATGAACACATTGCATCATAATTCGGGTCACCCCAGCTGGGGTAGCCTGTGCAGACGGCGTTTCGGCCTGCAACACAGCACATGGGCTGTTGCTGCTGAGCAGTACAGCCAAGCGCTCTGACATATCACAGCAAATGTGCAAGAGAGGAAAACAATGAAATTTGATGTGCAGAAAGGCCTATGCAAGAGCTGGCCCTCAAACACACAATTGTTTGGAAGAGCTCATCGCCGACTGACAACAAATTGCTGCACACCACAAAAAAATTAACCATCAGCCCCAGGGACCATCGATTCCATATTTTGCCTGCCCAACTTTGGAACTCTTTTTGTTTGCCAATACGTGACCGTTGACCTGTACACAAGAGGAAAGCGCAGCCGCGAAAAAGTGTAAATTCTGCACTTTTTTTTGGCGTAAACACATACTTTTTTTTGCGTAGGTCATACAGGAAAAAATGCTCAAAACTTTTTTTATTGGCGTAAGACATGTGCTTTTTTTTCGCAAAAGGGAAAACTGACTTGTCCATTCACCAACTACAAGAAGTTGGTGAATGTAGGTTGGTAGATCAAATCAGACCTCGAGTCTAATGACTTAGGCTTTGCACGTGGGTTGGTGTTCTGTGCACAAGCCTCAAAGATATTCTTGATGTCCTTGGTCAGGTCGTCAATAAACATTTGGCCATGCTCTAACCAACCCTGTGCATCCATTATCCATTGTCTACCCCTTTGGGAGCTGGACTCACTTTCCACAACCGGATGTACGGATGGGTGTCATCATTTGTAGTGGGATTAGAGGAGGCAACTTTGCCTTGTGTGGGGGGGCTTGGGGGGGGGGGTCAACATTGTCCTTCGCTCACTGCCTTAATGGGGGCAGTTCCTGAGAGTTGGGGGCTAGTGAGGGAGGAGAGTCTCCAACTTTCGGCTCCAAGGAGGGCTAGGTGCAATATTCTCCTTGGGCTTTGAAAGATGATGGTCACCTTCAACAACACGGGGCAAAGTAGATGGGGCAAGGGCCTCAGCGCTAGAGGTTGGTGCGCGAGGAGACTGTTCACTTGTCTAGCAAATCACGTCCTTCTCCCATCCATTTTGCAGGATAGTGCCCAGGAGTCAGATAGAGCGATCCATATTGATGATGCGCATTAGGATGAATCACTTGAGCAAAGTAACGTGAATGTCCTCCAAGCTTCCCCGGTGGGCAATCACCTCATGGCACATGTGAAAGGATTGGTATCCACAAAACCAACAGTCCTTGGACCCAATGCTGAGCATGCATGGAAACCCTGTTTTGTCTCAGGCATTTCCACATTGGTTGAATCAAGGAGGTGCTAGGCAATGGCTCCCAAAGTCCACACTTTGAACACCCATACTAGCACATTGCAATCCATGGCAGAATCAAACTCGTGGAGCCTTGCATGATCGTCACTATTAACAATAAATATATGGTGCCGCCTCCAAGACAAACCATCACTGGCTGCCTTAGTGCTTTCATACTTCTTCATTTTTTTGTAGACGGGACACAATGTATGTCATTGCCATAGTCCATGCATGTGGCTCACTGACTTCATTGTCATACAACTTGTTGGTAGGCTAGGCCGTGATATCCTTGTCACTCAAAGGGGGATAAAATCAACGTGGCTAAATAATCCCTGCCATTGGGAGGACTCCCCCAAAATGGAGAGGGAACCTGAGTGGCTACAAAACACATGCTATCTCGGGGTCCTTGGAGTGGGGAGGAATCCAAGTGGTCACAAAGCTCTCTAAAAAGAGAGAAAAGTTGGCCCCATTCATTGTTGTTTTGTTTTTTGCTCTAGGTCATGTACATTTTTTAATGGAAACTGTGCTTTGTGCCCCCTTTTTTTTGAATGAAGGTTGCTTAGTTTTTTTTGGATGTAGGTTGCCTTTAAAAAAAAAAAGGCAAACTTTCAGTTTTTTTTCTATGTGCGACTTGCGCACAAAAAAAACAAAACAAAGTGCGCGCAACCTACAAGAAAAAACAATACGCAATTGAGCTTCATGTTAGCACAATGACAATGGCACAGGCAAACCTCAAGATTTCTGTGGAGACCAACCCCGAGGGCGTGTCCAGCCCACTGCAGACATGTTTGGAAGCTGTCATTCTGCTAGTGCCTAGGAATTCGAGCATATGGGGGATGGGTGACCATCCCACAATGGTGGCCCTTGGGCTCCTGTTGGGAGGTATGAAAATGGGGTCTAAAGACCCAAAAATTCGTAAACCAAAATTGGCCATTCATTTGACCAAGCTTTGCATATAAGAAACAGAAGAGGGTACCCCATCCCAACCCCCATGCATCCAAGCTGACCACCACCCGCCGGCAGCAATGGTACTGAATATGGATGGTATGGTATGGAATAGATTTGCGCATACGGGCAGCACTGGTACTATCCCAGTTGTGGCATCCCAACCCGACTGTGTGCACTTCTTCACTCAGCTCTTGAAACTATTGCTGGTTGGCTCACTACAACTTCACTACAACTGATGCTGGCTGCTGGCTGCTGGCTGCTGGCTGCTGTTGCTACTAGCAAATCCGACTCTGCTACTGCTGAATGTTGGTTGAGCGTTGGCTGAAATATGTTATGCATGGCACTTGGTCACGAGTAAGAGCACAGTACCTCGGGTGTTTCCCACTATTTCCCACCGCACCCACTGTTTCCCACCACTGCTACTGTTGGAACAGCTTGAAACATTGTTGTTGGGAGGGTTACAATTTGTGTTGCTGCTATTGGCTTCCATTGGTTTGGCCTTGGGAAAATTGAGGCAACACATGGTTTTCCGTGCCTTCTCCCACTGTACATGCTAATCATGCTTCCAAGGGCTCCCGCTTTGCATTGCCCACATTGGAAATAGTAGCCCCACAGCCACAAACAACCATCATCCAACAATGAGGTCTTGTATGCATGCAACAGGGGGGGAAACAGCAACCAAAAATAATACATCACTTCATCTTGACCCAGCCACATGCAACCCTGAGATCCCCCTGTGTATAACAGCGGGGGCTCCTGGGCCAATAACGCACCAACCAAAGCAAACCCCCACCCACCCAGACCCCCCCCTCTTGCGAAATAGCTCGATTTCTGAAGCTTGCCCACAGGGGTCCAAATGAACCCCCTGGCCAGCCACAGCTGACCGACCCTCCCACATCAGAAAATTTTTCCTCGGGCGAATACAATTTACTAAAGAGGCCCACAATTGGAGGCCGGACACACAAACTTGTTTTTGGCGTCTCCGGGGAGGAGGTTGTTGGCCACCAAGCAATGGCCTGCCCGAAAGCCCATGATGCTGGGCCTAAAGGAGGCTACGAAAAATTTGTGAGCGCTGTGGACTGGAGGACCATCCAGGAAGCTTCCAAGCATCATTTCTGAGAGAAACGAAAGCACCGCGCATTGCACCGTGCGCTCTTTTTTGGTTCGCGTTTTACGCATTTTTGTCAGTTTTTCAGGGTGGCAGGGACGCTGTGGCCTAAGGGGTTAGCATACAACAACGGAGGCCTCCACTCCACCTCCTCACCAATGTCATGGCGGTTGTAACTGCCCACAACCCCTGCCGCGGGGGGGGGGGGGTTGAACAAAAAGAGGCCTCCTCGGCACGGCCCGCACCAAAGAGGGTGCCCCACAGGGTGCCCAAGCCTGTGAAGCATTCGTTTCGACACATTTCGCGGTTTGAACCTCATGGGTTGCTCTTTCCCATAAGGTGGCCCACAAGTTGCGCAAGCCCATGGAGCATTTGTTTCGACATGTTTCACGGTTCAAACCTCACGGGTTGCTCATTCCCGTAAGGTGCCCCTTAAATGGAGTCCTCCTCCTTGTTCTCTTCACCCCTCCTCAGCAGAAGGGATGTGCCCGATGTGGATGACGAGTCCGATGATTCCGAATCCGAGTCCCGGTGCCCGGTTGCCTTTGGCTGGCCGAAGGTCTCGTGCGGGAAATGATCATAACTCCACACCCATCATCATCAGGGGTGACGGTCTCCAGGTGTGCCTCCCCTTGCCGAAGGAGGTGGGTGAGCGCAAATTTTTGATCCCGCTGCCCTCCCACAAGCTCTACTTATGCTTGCAGGAGAGTGGTGTTTGCAGCCCGCTGTGATTGGATGAAAAAATGGCGTGCCCATAAAACAACATGCACCAAACCGTGCACACCGTGCATTGCACCGCGCGCACAGAACGTTCGTTTCTCTCTCTGGGCTGCCAAGTAGGGCAGCTGGTCAGGCAACTGGGGTGGCGGTCAAAATCAGCAGTACTGCTCGACAGGGCCCAGGGGAGGATTGGACTTGCCAGACAGCCAAGGACGACCCTTGGGATTGCTGCGCGGGTAGCTGAGGGGCAAAGCAAGCACGTCAGCACGCGACAGCACAAAGAAAAGCTCGTCAGTGAAACATGTCCATAGCCCCCCCCCCCCCTCAGACCTAGTGGGCTCCTTTCACCACACGACACAAATGTGACATCCCTGTATACCGCGGCAGTGCCATGCTCCAGACACGTGCACAACAGCAGGCTCCGACATGGCATGCAATATGGGTGTGCAGGCCACACACACAGGGCGACAACAACAGGTGCACCCACACCCACACCCACACCCATGTACCTGTCAAAACTTTTTACAGAGGGCTTAGCGTCCATCGACTTGAGTTTACTGAACCAAGAAGACACCCATCGAATCACTGAACCAAGCAATTGTCCTCCACTATCATCACCGTCATCACTCTCGTCGTCATTGAGCAGCGGTGTTGACTGCAAAGAGGAGGGGGTGCAAATGTCATGCATGCGATCTGGAGGTCCAGGAAACTGCGACATAACTCTCAAATATGACACACTGCGGATCAGACACACCATTTTCGCGGGCACCTGGGTCAGCGCAGGTGCTGTGCCGCACGATCGAAATGAACCAACTGGGAGCTGAGTCTGACAATGTGTACACCAACCCATAAAGCGCAATGCAAGGGAGGGTGGTGCACATCAACATGCAGCCATCCCTCGCTGTGGAAACATATCTACTGCATTGGGTCAAATACACATTAGGGTGGTCGGGAGGGCGGGGGGGGGGGGAGCAGGGGCCAAACCTTGGTTTGGAGGCCAGCCCAGGCTAGGGGACCTCCCTGTTGCTCCCCTGTTGCTCTGCGGTCCACCCCAGGTGGGGGGGGGGAGGGCGAAAATGAAAGTGGAACCTGCGGCAGACTTACCCTGTTTAGAACAGCCACCTCCCTTACTGGATTGCAATCACTCAAAGGCACAACACGAAGTGGGAAGAGGAACGACCGACAATTTCTGTGTGAAAACCGCACTCCAAAGCCGCACTTTCAGAGCGAGAGCCTGCTGCATACCGACTTTTCGCCCTGTTCCCGGCATGCACACTGCACGGCATCAAGAGAGCGCCAAGCCGCTCACCGCCCTGGATGTGAGCAAGGACACCATGCATTTGCCGGCACGGCCGCAAATAGCTGCCCGCTGCTTGCTGCTGAGAGCCCCCCCCTCCCCACCCCTCGTGACATTTCGTCCTTCGATTGGCTTCCTCCGGGACAGCCACCGGTTCTGACCCCCCGCAGGTTGTGTCGGGTGGTCGTTGCTCGCTCGGCTGTGGGCCCGGTGCGCGTTGCTTTGTTTGCGTGTGCATGGGGCCCACTGTTCTGTGTTCTGGGGCCGTGGCCCGTGCCACCAAGCCTCAGTAAGTGTGGCGGTTGGTACTGCCGGGTGTACGCACGTGTTTGGGCGTTCAGGAGGCTTGTGTACGTCACCCATCCCAAGGCACTGGGGGGCAATATCGTGGCAGATGAGAGTGGGACGGTTGTCTGTCTGCTCACGAGTGATGGCGGGGTTTGCCGATACCGTGTGGCATACTCCCTCTCCCCAGGGGGCGGAGGGGGGGCTGGAGGATGTTCCGTCCACAACAGCACCTTGTAGCACCGCAGCGACTGTCCCAACTCCTGGCGGTCCATGGCACTGCGCTTGAACTGGTCCTTCAGCACGTCAGCATCCCTTCGCTCCGGGAGCGCCGTCCGCTTCAACTGCTCCTTCAGCTGCTCCGACATCACAGGCTCCGATATCGACTTGGGGCGGTACGCCGGCAACAGCGACGGCTTTCCCGGGCCGGGCCGCTCTTTGTCGCGGAAGGCGATGAGATCGGCCGAGAAACTTGTGTGCAGCCCCAAGCGGTACGGGGGGAACGGCGAAAGAGACGTGTTCTCACCCTTGAGTATGGGGTTACTGATACTTTTTGGACGGTAGCGGCGTTTAGGTGGGCTCTGAGAACGAAAATGAGGGCGTTGCACAACACAGCACGGCACGGCACAATACAGCATGGCATGGCATGGCATGGCAGGGCACAGCACGGCAGAACACAGCACAGCACGACACAGCAGCACAGCACCGTGCAGCAGACAGCCCAACAAAAAGCAGTTTCGCCGTGACCAGCAGCAGCCAGCTGCGGCCGGAAAACGCGTGTGAATGACTCCAAAACAGGATGTTGCCTTTGAACTGTACCGTGCTGCAGCCAAATCACGATATGCGTCCAACGCCAAAAGCACCCCTGACACTCAGTCAAACATCCGTCGCCAATGATGCTGGCAGTGCATCACTCTACCCAAAACACATCTGCAAAAAGAGAAACAGCAACCTACTGCAAAAGAGAAAGAAATAGAATCAGGGAAGCTAACTGCGGGTAGCGAGGACAGCAGATGGAAGAAAATGGAATCAGGGAAGCTAACTGCACCAGTCGCTGAACTGCCATCAGCCGCGAGCTCGCTCCAGAAACAAGAAGCACCTGAGCACGCGACACACGGGCACATGAAAACAGGAATCCGTTGATGCATTCTACTCGCAGGCGTACAAAGGCAGGGAGAGACAAGATACCCCACGAGTATCCGCTAAGTTCCACCGTCGATGTGGGACCCCGTCGTGACGCACCAGGTAGCTGACCGGCTGGGATTGCACGGCTCCTGTCACAAAACCACGTGCACCGGTACAAGAGGGGGAGGATGGGTCCACGAAGGCATGGCGGGGCTGAAGAGCAGTCCACACACAACGTGGTGGGGCAGGGTCTGGCAGGGGTCCGCACCATCGGTGGTGGGTACTAGCGACTGGATGTCCCCGCCAAAGGAGGTGCCAGCCAATGCTCACAGCGTTCGAGGGCGCATGCTTGAGTGCACTCACACTGCAGGCGTGATGAAGGCATCGACCTCATTGGCACCCGTGCCCCTCGAGTGTCCCTTGCCCCCATTGCATCTGCTCTATCTCTGCCGACCCACACTCTGCTGGAAAAACACGAAAAGAAACGCTCAAGGCTCGAGGGCTCCCACTCGTTGCATGAACACCACTACGGCTGGGGTCCGGTGCAGGCTTTGTTTATGAGAGCTTTGTTTATAAGAGGGGGGGAATCCTTTTGGTTCTGAGACTGACCCACCCCCCAAAAAATCTTCACCCAAAATTGGCTGAGGGAAAATCAAAATTGAATCAGCGGCGCTTTTGGGGGACACACGCAGACACCCCCCTGTGTGACATTCCGTCTGGTTGTTGCTCCTTTACGGGGCCCTGGACGGTACCCGTTCTTCCCTTCGCATGTTGCGTCGGGTGGCTGCTTTCTGTCGGCCGCTGCGGCCGGTGCTCTTGCTGGTGTCGTTTCCGCGTTCGCGGAGCCCAGTAGTTGGTGTGTTGGGACTGTGCTGAATGTGGCATGGTGTGCCGTTTGCGCGTCAGCGGCGCCCAATAATTGGCGTATTGAGGATGTGCTGGTTGTTGCCGGGGTTGTTTGACTGTTTTTGCTGTCCACACACCTCTGTCCACAGGCCGTCCATAGCCTGCCTCGCTGTGTTTCTGTGAGGCCCAGGTGCCCTGTTCCTCCACGCGCTGTCCCGGCCGTCTACCATATGTCCTTTTCCCCCTCACGGTTGGTCTGCCCCTGATGGGCTCCCGCTCCTGTTGCGCAAACAGCCCATCTGGGCTGCGGGAGACACCCCCCACCTGATGCCGGTTGAGCAGGGGTTGCCCTGGCACCTGGTAGCGACGGGGCTGGCTGGCCAAGACATCCCCTTTATTGTCGCTGCCTCCCATGCGCACGCTCCACCATCTGCTCCATTCTGGTTCCCTGTTCCCGCTGTTCTGGTTGCCTCTCCTGCCTTGCTGTGCCCCTCCTCCTTGTCTGCCCCCCAAAAAATCTTCACCCAAAATTGGCTGAGGGAAAATCAAAATTGAATCAGCGGCGCTTTTGGGGGACACACGCAGACACCCCCCCCCCCACTTATGTATGAATTCCTAATAGACAGCGCCTGGTCCGGTGTGTGCGTGACTATCCAGGGGCAGATACCGTCTCACCCTCATGCCATATTTGCGTCCCCCCCCCCAAATTCTAACCATTTTCATATATCGCACGAAGTCGCCCCCCCCTACCTTGGAGGTAGGGGGGGGGGGGTTGGGGGGGGGGGTAGGGGGGGGGGTTGGGGGGGGAGGTAGGGGGGGGAGTCAGGGGGGGGGGTCGAGAAGGTAGGGGGGGGTATGGGGGGGGAAGGCGGTGCACACACAAGGCGGAACACACAAAAGGCGGCCTGTGGCCACCGCAGGAGTCTTGTTATTTAAGGGGCCACAGGCAAGGCGGTGCACACAGAAGGCGGTGCACACACAAGGCGGAACACACAAAAGGCGGAACACACAAAAGGCGGTCTGTAGCCACCGCAGGAGTCTTGTTATTTAAGGGGCCACAGGCAAGGCGGTACACACAGAAGGCGGTGCACACACAAGGCGGAACACACAAAAGGCGGCCTGTGGCCACCGCAGGAGTCTTGTTATTTAAGGGGCCACAGGCAAGGCGGTACACACAAAAGGCGGTGCACACACAAGGCGGTCTGTGGCCACCGCAGGAGTCATGTTATTTAAGGGGGGTGCGGGGGCTGGCCCCCGCGTCGAGCGAAGCGAGCCGTCTGTCGAGCGAAGCGAGCCGAAGGTAGGGGGGGGAGGTAGGGGGGGGAAGGTAGGGGGGGGAGGTAGGGGGGGGAGGTAGGGGGGGGGGTAGGTAGGGGGGGGAGGTAGGGGGGGGCGACTTCGTGCATACTATCACCATTTTTGAGTCCACACAAAGGGGGGCAGCGGAAATTTGGGAGCAGAAGTACTGATATTGACAATATTGCAGCGCCAAGTTTGGGTATGCCCACACTAACACTTTCGGCCGGCGGCTGCAAGGGGGGGGGGCTGTCGGGGTACGGTCTCCACCCGAGCCCCCGCCCGGTGCGCCGGTGCGAGCCGTTGTGCCCTCTGAGACTCAGGCAACGCTTGTCATCTCTCACGAATGAACCTCCGTGTGCATTCCTGTGGGGCCCTCCGCGCTTGCGAGGCCTCGGACGCCGATGAGTCCCGAGCCGCCGCGACCCGTCTGTAGCCGGTGCAAATGCCCGCACGATGTGGTGATGGCGCCTGAGCTGCATGCTCTGGGGATGCAGCAGCAGCACGCGGTCCTGCGTTGCCCCCGGGTACGTGCTACGGTGACGCAGCATCAGGGGCCCTGCTGCGGCTCACATGCTGCCCTGGCTGTGTGTCATCAGGTGCCGGTGTGGCGCTCGCGGACGGGGGAAAGACCGTGGATCAGGCATGGATCGCGCGCGCCGTGCAGGAGAAGCCCTAGGGGCTGCAAGGGTCAGGGTATGATCCGTGAAACGATGGCACGCCCACCCCAAATGGAAGCAGTGGCCGCGCGGCCATCGCATCTTTCACAACGGCGCACACCTGCAGATCTCTCAGGCATTACGGTCCCTGTCACCGCACAACCCAATGTCCCGGCTGCCACCATCGAAGGAGAGCTCAGTAACTGTACCGTTGGGTCTGAGGCTGCAGCTCCGCTACACGAGACCTCATTCGGGTCAGGAAGAGTGAGGGTCACTGGAATGATCTTTCCATTCAACTCGCAAGGCTCCCGAGCCTTCAAGCTCGCGCTGCATGCTCTTGCAAACGGCGAAATGGGCCTTGTCGACATCGCTGATTCACAGTGTGTATCGGAGACGTCACGCGGGTCGGCTTTGCACCACCGCGTATTCATCCTCTGGCTCCTCGCTCGCAAGCTGCTGTCGAGCAGAACATGATACACCACACTGATCTCGGTCTTGATTCCCGTGCGCAGCGACATTGTCAGAACCTGCGGAGGTGGAGGTCTTGCAGTACGCGCGCCGCGCGCGCGTTTTTGAGGCGGCTCTCCCGGCAAGTGCGGAAGCTCAGCAAAACAAAATCCTCATAAGTGGTACCAGAGGTGCCTTTCGGTCTGGAAAAAGATGTGCAGCAGAGTGTAGATGCCACCCCCTGTGTGACATTCCGTCTGGTTGTTGCTCCTTTACGGGGCCCTGGACAGTCACCCGTTCTTCCCTTCGCATGTTGCGTCGGGTCGCTACTTTCTGTCGGCCGCTGCGGCCGGTGCTCTTGCTGGTGTCGTTTCCGCGTTCGTCCCCGGAAACACTCACATTTCCCACGACCCACTCAGTTGCGCCACGCGCTCCCTCTGGTGCAGAGCAGGGCGGAGCCCTACATATGCGCGCACACAGTAGAGTTGTTGTGCAGAGTCGTGGTCTAGAGTCACGGTATAGAGTTGTTGTGTAGAGTGGGAGTAGAGTCGTTTGGGTGTGGGGTTGCGGTATCGAATCGCGGTAAAGAACCAGCGTCTCGCAATGCAGACATCTGCAAACACGCAGTGAAGAATCCGCCTTTTGCTGATCACAATCCGATGTGGAGGGAGTGCCCACTTGGGGTGGCAGCAACCCTACGGCTCCTGACAAACCACCAGAGGACGCCCCTACGGAGCACCCTCCCCCAAGTGGGCGGGTAAGGTCGGAATGCTGCGACCCTTGCCGATCGTCAGAGGGACACTGAGGGCCACGTTTCTCATCCGTCTCGCACAATGCCCACACCGCCCGCTCTCATCGCCTTCCTGCTAGTTGTTGCTAGTGTTGGCCTTTGTGTTGCTTGTCTGGATCAGCCCCAGGGCGTCGTTGACAAACCGCCCGTTGCTGCTGACTGACATAGCGCGACCAGTTGACTACTCCCGTGCAGTGGGCTGCACCGGGACGGGATGTTCCCGCAACGGTGTTGGTTGCTGGGCGTAGTGGGCTTTCTAGGATGAGCTAAGATAAAGCTGAAGCTCACGGAATGGGGTTTTGAGCAATGTAGGGTGACGCCAAGAAACAAAATGCGAGGTCCTCCCATACAACATCGACCACTTTCAATCCATTCCAACCAAACCACAATTGCAACAATACCTTTAATGCCACTTCAAACGGTATGTCGCACTTGTGTGCAACGTATCGCAATAATTGATGGTCAATGCAAGGATCGTCACAACTAACTTCGGGCATCAAATGCACGAGTTCCTCTGGCAAATTAGCCTGCATCGTGACAAGAAGCAATCCTCACGACATACCAAGGATCCCTTTAACAAAGCTATCATCCATCTCCGATCGGGTACCAACGCCGCGACATTGAAACGCGAGCGATACAATTTTTTTTCTGAATTGATTTCAACAAAAAACAAATTGTCGGCCGCACATTATACTGCACATATTAACAAAGCGTGCGTGGATGAGCACCGTTTTATATAAAGCGAAAGCGTGCCAGCGGTGGAACCGCTAGCGGGTTTGGGGAGCGGAGCTTGCGCCCACCACACACCAAACGTGCCCATCGTGCACTTTGTCGTGTGAATTGGCGCCCATAACCCGCTTGCCCCCTCCCTCCGCTTTGGATCACATAGCACACGCCGTCTCACACCAGTTCACCACCATTCATGGGGTTTGCAACGATTTCGTGTTGATTGCTTAGGATTTGAAAATGGAAGTATGAGTTCACGACACAACCCGAATGAATGCGACTTATGGTAGGTATCGTCTGCCAAACCATCAAACCTCATGTGTCGGTCTTAACCACACGGGTCGTTCTGCCTCTGTCCGTGGCATTCATGGCGTGCCACCTTCAGGCCTGGAGTATGGTGGCCTGCTCCCTGTGCGCATCCCCCCCCCCTTCACCCCAAGGCCCCCCAGGTCCCGTTCGTGGTCCGCCCATGAACTCGGCATCCCGTCCACAGCTCATCTGCTGTGCGCCCATTCGGGCCCGCTGATCGTCCTAACCACCACGCCCCAAGTGCACGCCTTGTTGCAGCTGGCTCCTGGACCCATGAACATTAGCAATCCGGGACCGCGTCGTGTTATGGGACAACTCAGTTGTCCACACACTCCGTGAACAAGAGCGCTTGCAACGATGCAACCGCGCCCGACTTGCCCTGAAATGGATGCTTTGAACTACGACGCCACCTCGTGCTACATTGGGCTTTCGTCTTTCAACATCGTTTCGTTTGCTTCAACTTATTGGAGCGTTGCATAATATGAGCGGAATTATTGATTTTATTAGCTCGCCGTCAGAAAAACGTGCACTCATGTGCGAAGATATGCACAAATGGATTATCCCTTTTACCGTCGAAATGCCGTTTTGTTTTGAGCATCGTATGTCGACTTGCGGTGCTTCACGTCGATGGGTAACCGTTCTCCAGGGGAGTGCTACCTTGACTTCAAAGCCGCGCAGCCCCCGCAACCCCCAAGAAATCCCAATCAAAACCTTAGCCCCCGCGCAAGGTTCCACTTGACTCAACATCTTTCCAAAGAAGATGAACACGGCATTCTTTTGCATACCTTCACCCACGGATTGTCCAAAATCTGGAGCAATGTTGGCCTCCGGATGGGATCGGGTTGCAACATCGACATGATGAGCTCACGGCACTCCGCCGACACATGGGTGGGTATGCTGTAAGACTCGTTTTCCATTTGTTCGACCAACAACATGACATTTTCCTGCAGTTAAGAGTAAGCCACAAGCAAATAGCAAATAGTTGAAACGGGCAAACCGGTGCCTTAAGAGTGTCCGAATGTTTTGTGGCTTAAATGCGATGGGCTACTTTCAAATGCAATGCGGAAAGAAAACGGTAACGCGAGATGGTTAGCGTGGCTGTGAGATATGAGATGCATACCTGTTGATAAGGTGGGTATCCGCTAACAAGCATGTACAGAATTGTCCCACACGTCCACACGTCGGCCGAGCTTGGGTGGACTCGAGAGGTGGACTTTAGACACTCCGGAGCGGCATATGGATTGGCACCGGCAGTGGTTGTTTGCATGAATGCACTACCACTGCTTGGCTCCAACGTGCAAAATGGTGCCACGATGAGCTTCATTTGAGGCTACAGAGGAACGGAGCAAGTAGCAGCCCTGACGACGAGAGGCATACATAACATTAATAGACACGCTATAACATACATAACACACGATCAAACATCGCGTCGCATACGTCAAGGAGAAATTGACATCACTTGCACACACACACCTTGTCATGATGACCTTCCTCCACAAAAATGTTGGTTTGAGCCAAGCCGCCAAATGGGATTTGTAGGTAATGTAGGTACAGTAAAGCAAGGAATAGTTGTTGAAACAAAGAGCGCGCCTCGTCTGCGAATGAAAATATGCCATCACGAGCGACCGCCACAATTACACCATGAAGCAAGCATCACGCCGCAATCGTCCTTCTGCTCAAAGTTAAATCTAATTGAGCTAAGACCGCACACCTTCAAGTATATAACCGTGCTCATGGACGTACTCAAAAACCTCCACGCCCGTACAATGCTCCGAGACAACAACGGCATCAGAAGGAGTGTCAATTACTTCAAAGATGCGCGAGATATGTGGATGTCGTAACAACTTGAGAAGACCAATCTCGCGCTTGATCTTATCGGACACATTATGCCTGCACAGGTTGAAGGGTGATTCAAGTAAGCGGAGAAGAGGAAGTAGACGAAGCTTCTGTGACCATAAACCGCGCATACTTGCTCGTTCGCCTTTTATCGACAATGAACAAATCAAGGAGATGGTCCGTGATCTCGTGTTGGGCCAACTTCACTTTGCCAAAAAATGAAGTCCGCAATGTATGTTTTAGAACGTAATGGCCAAGACGTACTTTGACATCATCCCGTTGCAAACTACGCTGGCTTGTTTCACCTGCAAAAGAATCAAAGCTTACTCGACCACCACACCTTGCCCCACATCGGCGAGTAACGTGCTACGAACAATTAGGGTCATTCCAATACACATTACACGGCGACTTGTCTTTCGTCCCGAGCGGTTTGCGAGCACAAAATACATACATTCATTTGGCATGGAGGGGGCACCACCGTAGTAGAGTGAGGGAGACAGCGTGAAAAGCCTACAGAACAACACCGAAGGCTTTGGAAGTCACCGGGTAGCGCGTCATTTGGTTCAACCATGATTTATTGGACGGGATGTACGCATCCGGTGAGTGGCGATTGACCAAATGCCAAGGAGCCAACATATGAAAGGTCCCGAAACAACAAAACCATTCTTGGACCGCAACAAACCTTGTGGACTTCCGGACAACCAGATGCGGAAAATGCAAGTTCCGCCGCCACCGAGAAAAATATACCACTCGGGGATCAATTTGGAAATGTGCGAACACTCATGTGATATTTACCCAAGGGCCAAACAAAGCGTGACGGTCTACTACACGTGTTACGGCTCGATTTTATTGGTTCATTTTTTGTGTATGAGTTGGACACTGAATTGAATATCCACAATGCAAAACGCGGGCAATATAGGTTGAATGCAATGCAACAAGGCTTATCAAGGACACATGACACCGGAGCTATGAAGAGTAGCATTGTGTACATTGGGTTTTTTTTGCCATTGCAGCCTTATTCCGTATGCACGTCATGCAATGTGTGCTCATGCGGCTAAGCGTTGTGCAAGATGCCTTCGTATGCCTTCGTATACTCGAAACGGCCATGCATACCGGGCTAAGCGACAAAGAAAGGTGACGGGTATTTTAAGGTCCACAAAGTGGACAACATGGGTCATTGTTTCCTTGCATAACCTGACGGGTATTTTAAGGGCCACAAAGTGGACAACATGGGTCATTGTTTCCTTGCATAACCTATGTGCATCTTTTGTGTGTGCACATATTAATACACATATATTCCTTTGCCGTCGTTTTTGGTCACTCCCGCACCAGCATGCGCCAACTCTGCATTGCTGCGCTTTTGGCACCAGCCGGGATTTCTGCGAAAATTTCGAAAAGACAAATTGCACACATAAAACCTCCCACTTGTACTTGCATTGCGCATTCACACAGCTCCATAAACAACAGCAAAATAGAAATGCTGTTGGCGGCTTGTCTTTCCGCTTGCGATGCAACTTGCAAGCGTGACCGCGCCGCGCCGGGTGCCGTCGGAAAATCGCGCAAAAAGATGCTGGTCTTTTTCAGCCTCACTCCGATACCCGGGCGTACCACTCAGCCGTGTGTTCCCCTCACTGGCGGCCGCGACAGGTTTTGGCTGCTCCGTTGCCGGCCTGGCCCCGTACCCTGTTCCTTCGGCCCCAAGACCCCGGCAGCTACCCGCCGGGACCAGTGGACACAGTCGCCTTGAGTGGGGCACAGCCTCAGCGTGGCGGGCACGGGCGTGAGAAGCGAGCCATCGAATTCCAGCACCTTGTAGTCCCTCGCATGAGTTACAGGTAATCGCGACTTACCCGGACATTACGATAGGGTGGATTTCTGCTCTTGGGGCTCAGCGAACTTGTTTGAAGTAATATTGTGGTTCTTGGCACCGCTCCTGCTCCAATAATCGCATGCGCGTAAATGTTCCACCGCAATTTGCACAAAAAATGGTGCAGCCTTGTCGAAAAAATGTTGGCATTCGCTGATTTACAACTTGAAATTCTGTGCATATTTTCCAGAATGATATTCTGGTTCTGCCCAAATCACCGGGAAAAAATGCAAACAGCTGCCGCAAGACATTTGTAGGGTGCAAGGGCGGAGGTTCGACGCGCAATATTGCCAACCATCTCCGGCAACCCAATCCCCGGCAACTCACGCTTGTGCATATTGGGGCTCATCTACCCAAACCTGCTATTGGGGCTCATCTACGGAAGCCTCAGAGATGGTGGGTAATTTACCTGAGGACACAACAACGGGAGAGTTGGCCAAACATGCGGAGTAGAGGCATCCCCGCTCCCTTGTGCAAGCAGCGTAGAAATGTGCCAGCCCAAGCAGCAAAGGAGCAAAACTGTTGTTTTGTGAAGTTGGCCAAACACATGGTTGGCCGGGAAAGTGCTTCTTTATCAAATCCTTTGGTGTGTGGCGTCGTTGGTGGATGCTTGTTCTTAATGTCTCCAACACTATGTCGGGTGGTGCAAGGGCATGAGAAGACGTGATGCCATGGGTACATCGCATGATAGTGTGGAAAAGAATTTTGTCGTGGATGGTGAAGCCGTGTTTAAATCAGTTTAACTTGAAATTCGTGTGAGTCATGCATGAGCGTTTTGAGCTCCGCTTCCCCATTCCCCTCTTCTTGTGCGATGCCGTTCCCTCGTCATGCCATGCGATGTTCTCTTGTCATGCCATGCGATGGAGGACTCCCCTGCCACCACCATTTTTTGTGCGCACGCGGTCCATGCGCCACTCACCGTATGTGCAAATGGAGCGACTTCTCGGTTTCCTTAGGGGGGGCAATTTGCAACGAGGTTGAAAGTCGTCGCCAAAAATTACGTAGTTTTGGTAAGTTACGGCATAAGTTACGGCGTTGCAATGCTAGTCCCCCCGACTACCTAACATATTCAAACCGATTCGGATCGCTTTTGGGCAACCCCCCCACCACTTGCTAGGTGCACTACGCATGTTCCCCAAAACCATGTGATTTTGCCAAAAATGACTTTTTTCCCGCTTTTGCAAAGAGGGCGGGCGGGGGGGGTTGGCAGCGCGCACCAATCCTAAGGAGTTGTTGGCACCTTTTGTGTTTCCCCATGGGAGAGCCAAAACCTACCACCTTCCCAAAGTTGCAAGTGAGGAGACAGAATTTGCAAGGTGCGAGTGTGGTTTGCCGCCTTTCCGTAGTCGTAGTGGTTGCATTTCACAGTCTTGGCCTTCCCCTTGGCGTCGAAGTCAACAACAGTGACATGGTCCCAAACACTCTCCCATGAGCGCCATCTCATCGTATGCTCACGAATGTGTTTGCCATGTTACTCCCATGTCAACGTACGATGTATGGTGACCTCGGAGATGTCTCAATATGTCAGCGAGCATGTTGTGTTCTCATGCCCATCAAAAGAAGACAAAGCTTGCTTCATTGATCCATAACTGACGGATCACTGCCACGAACCCCTCGGGTCTCCCCTTGGATTGCAACGTAACTTACAAACGTAACTACGTCGTAAGTTAGGGTGTAAGTTACGTAACTTGCACGCCCAAAATTTACACATCGTAAGTTACGGCCGAACATTGTTTTGTCGTTTTTTTGCTTTTCTTCGTCATCCGCCTACAGCCTACCATCTTTCATTCTTACCAATATGGAAATGTAGAACTCGAGGGCCACGGCTATCCAACATGGGATGTTGTCGTGAGTCTTGCCCTGCCTCTCGTTTGCAAGCGGCGTTGTCGTAGGAACCACCCAAACTGCAAAGGTATGCAATTTGTGTCATCCCTTGACATGGGGCACTACCTAAGGCACCGCACCTCCCCATGATAGCCTCCCACTTGCCCCTACACGCACTATGGTCGTTTGCTGGTTTGTCCATTTTTCGGCGACCCTTTCCGCACCTTGTACAGTACACGGACATAAAGCCGAAGAGGTCATACTCATTTGTTGTGATATGATGTGCACATGAAGAGAGTGTAAAACCACCATGACACAATAAGTGCGAGTTGTCAAGGTACCAACGAAAGGCAAGGATTGAACGGGTGCACATTTTTCATACCACAACCAAAATCGGAATGAAGGCTCCAAATTGAACAATGGATATGCGTTGTCGGAGATGGTTGGCAATATTGCGCGTCGAACCTCCGCCCTTGCACCCTACAAATGTCTTGCGGCAGCTGTTTGCATTTTTTCCCGGTGATTTGGGCAGAACCAGAATATCATTCTGGAAAATATGCACAGAATTTCAAGTTGTAAATCAGCGAATGCCAACATTTTTTCGACAAGGCTGCACCATTTTTTGTGCAAATTGCGGTGGAACATTTACGCGCATGCGATTATTGGAGCAGGAGCGGTGCCAAGAACCACAATATTACTTCAAACAAGTTCGCTGAGCCCCAAGAGCAGAAATCCACCCTATCGTAATGTCCGGGTAAGTCGCGATTACCTGTAACTCATGCGAGGGACTACAAGGTGCTGGAATTCGATGGCTCGCTTCTCACGCCCGTGCCCGCCACGCTGAGGCTGTGCCCCACTCAAGGCGACTGTGTCCACTGGTCCCGGCGGGTAGCTGCCGGGGTCTTGGGGCCGAAGGAACAGGGTACGGGGCCAGGCCGGCAACGGAGCAGCCAAAACCTGTCGCGGCCGCCAGTGAGGGGAACACACGGCTGAGTGGTACGCCCGGGTATCGGAGTGAGGCTGAAAAAGACCAGCATCTTTTTGCGCGATTTTCCGACGGCACCCGGCGCGGCGCGGTCACGCTTGCAAGTTGCATCGCAAGCGGAAAGACAAGCCGCCAACAGCATTTCTATTTTGCTGTCCCACCCCACGCGGGACCTCTCAAGGTGTGGGATCGCACATGCCCTCATGCAAACTGCTTACCGGTGCGACCCTTTTGCCATAATACCACCATTTGTCCCTGCCACCCCACAGCCACCGCAGAATGTGCTAAAGCCACCACCTCCGCTTGCATGGGTCATACCAACCCAGGGCCACCCCGCGTCTGCTTAGAATTGACTCTTGTGCATGGAGGCACATACGAGTGCCAGTCGGGCAGGGTTTTATTTTCATTCTATGTTTTCGCACCAGCGCAAAGAATCCCGAAAAACGCATCGACTGCAGAGTTGGGGCATGCTAATGATCGGAGTGGTTGGTCGGTTATAACTAAGAGCAAGGAACCACCTCTTTTGTTCTGTGTTCCCTCAGATGTGCTCTTTGCGCTCGCTGTTGCCTCGAACTGCAAGGACAGTGGACACGTTGCACAAGTCAGATCGGTACTGTGAGACCTGCGTTTGTTGCTCCCAGTCGGGCTGCAAGTGGGCTATGCAATGGTCTGAACGGTGTACAACAGGCCTGAAGATGGTCGCCGTCCGCCATTACCTTCAGGATGTTGACGACACCCGTCCGCAGCAGATTTTTCATTTCTTTTTTTTCATTTTCCCTTGGGTCCTAGAAAGTGGAAATGATGGTAACAACTCCTAACATCCCCCCGGTTTGGGACGGCAGGGCAGGGCAGGGCATGGTTCTCAGCACCCCCGCGTAGTGCAGATGGTAGCACTCCCGCTGGATGACTCGGGCAACCAGGGTTCGAATCCCTGCGCGTGGGAGGATACCTTTTTCTCTGCCCGTTTTGTTTATTGGTCCCTGAAACAACAAGGGGCGTCTTTTTGAAAGAGGGTCTCATGACTCTTTTTGACGGGACAGAAAATTGCTGTCTGGGGCCAAAGCCACCACCTCCGCTTGCATGGGTCATACCAACCCAGGGCCACCCCGCGTCTGCTTAGAATTGACTCTTGTGCATGGAGGCACATACGAGTGCCAGTCGGGCAGGGTTTTATTTTCATTCTGTGTTTTCGCACCAGCGCAAAGAATCCCGAAAAACGCATCGACTGCAGAGTTGGGGCATGCTAATGATCGGAGTGGTTGGTCGGTTATAACTAAGAGCAAGGAACCACCTCTTTTGTTCTGTGTTCCCTCAGATGTGCTCTTTGCGCTCGCTGTTGCCTCGAACTGCAAGGACAGTGGACACGTTGCACAAGTCAGATCGGTACTGTGAGACCTGCGTTTGTTGCTCCCAGTCGGGCTGCAAGTGGGCTATGCAATGGTCTGAACGGTGTACAACAGGCCTGAAGATGGTCGCCGTCCGCCATTACCTTCAGGATGTTGACGACACCCGTCCGCAGCAGATTTTTCATTTCTTTTTTTTCATTTTCCCTTGGGTCCTAGAAAGTGGAAATGATGGTAACAACTCCTAACATCCCCCCGGTTTGGGACGGCAGGGCAGGGCAGGGCATGGTTCTCAGCACCCCCGCGTAGTGCAGATGGTAGCACTCCCGCTGGATGACTCGGGCAACCAGGGTTCGAATCCCTGCGCGTGGGAGGATACCTTTTTCTCTGCCCGTTTTGTTTATTGGTCCCTGAAACAACAAGGGGCGTCTTTTTGAAAGAGGGTCTCATGACTCTTTTTGACGGGACAGAAAATTGCTGTCTGGGGCCAAAGCCACCACCTCCGCTTGCATGGGTCATACCAACCCAGGGCCACCCCGCGTCTGCTTAGAATTGACTCTTGTGCATGGAGGCACATACGAGTGCCAGTCGGGCAGGGTTTTATTTTCATTCTGTGTTTTCGCACCAGCGCAAAGAATCCCGAAAAACGCATCGACTGCAGAGTTGGGGCATGCTAATGATCGGAGTGGTTGGTCGGTTATAACTAAGAGCAAGGAACCACCTCTTTTGTTCTGTGTTCCCTCAGATGTGCTCTTTGCGCTCGCTGTTGCCTCGAACTGCAAGGACAGTGGACACGTTGCACAAGTCAGATCGGTACTGTGAGACCTGCGTTTGTTGCTCCCAGTCGGGCTGCAAGTGGGCTATGCAATGGTCTGAACGGTGTACAACAGGCCTGAAGATGGTCGCCGTCCGCCATTACCTTCAGGATGTTGACGACACCCGTCCGCAGCAGATTTTTCATTTCTTTTTTTTCATTTTCCCTTGGGTCCTAGAAAGTGGAAATGATGGTAACAACTCCTAACATCCCCCCGGTTTGGGACGGCAGGGCAGGGCAGGGCATGGTTCTCAGCACCCCCGCGTAGTGCAGATGGTAGCACTCCCGCTGGATGACTCGGGCAACCAGGGTTCGAATCCCTGCGCGGGGGAGGATACCTTTTTCTCTGCCCGTTTTGTTTATTGGTCCCTGAAACAACAAGGGGCGTCTTTTTGAAAGAGGGTCTCATGACTCTTTTTGACGGGACAGAAAATTGCTGGTTTGAAATGGGTACATTGGAGCCCAGAGAACCCTTCCAGCTCGCGGAACATGCTTTTTAATCCCTTGGTTTGGTTCTTGGCGGGTTGTGGGACGCCAGTCGTCGATGACGGGGTACATCTCCAGGTGGTTTCACACTCAGGCCTCCACTGCACACGCCCTGCCTCCTGCCACTTGTGCACCCGAAGGCCTGTGAGCATATTCCACGCATCCAGCAACATGCGCCAGCCCCACTAATATGTGCACCCCCGGTGATGTACAGCACGTTTACGGTGTGCTCGCCGCTTCCCTGCTCCACAGAGGCATCCAATTCCTCTCCCACTCAGACGCACGGCCCAGCGCGATTTGACGCACCGGCAATGGATGGCGGCGGGGGAGGCCAGTCTTCAACCCCACGCACGCACACAACTCGGAAGCCAACCAGAGGGCTTCAGACAACGCCTTATTTGCATAGCAACCCCTGGCTCTTTCTGACACGGAAGATTCGCACGCGGCATCGGGTTAGAGAACATCCATCCGCACAGGTGTCCTCATCACCGAGTGAACGAGACACGGACAGGGATGTCAACGGCAGGTGCAGGGGAATCCAAATACGGACAGATGGAAACGGCCGAAAGGAGAGAGGGGACGATTGTGCAGTGCAGCAGGCGGTGCGTACGATCCTTGCCCTGGACAACACGATACTGTGCTTTGCACAGCTTCAACTCACCTGGCACATGGCTGCGATGACCACACATTCAGGACACCGCACGGGATCCGTTGAGCGCAGCCGGAGAAGCCAGCAGCGCAAGCGTCC
Source organism: Eutreptiella sp. 'Long Island Sound 2002' (assembly GCA_964036045.1). Taxonomy (NCBI): domain Eukaryota; phylum Euglenozoa; class Euglenophyceae; order Eutreptiales; family Eutreptiaceae; genus Eutreptiella; species Eutreptiella sp. 'Long Island Sound 2002'. The sequence goes on along the minus strand of OZ038379.1, from coordinate 3,366,829 downwards.
TCCCGCCACTTCCAGCACACGAAACCCTGGCAGTTCTGCGGCACCCCAGCCAATCATCTGCCTGCAGCCATGGGGGGCAGCCAGCGGCACCGGTTATCAGTAGCAGTAACGTGCAGTGCCATTGCGGTATTTGGGTTTCTCCCGCTCTCCATTCGACATGTTCCGCTGCATACGAAATGGTGATTGCGGCAGAAGCGCCGTGCAATATCTTCCGGTTGCCGTCAAATTTGCATGGGATTCCATGTACATTGAGAGATGGTACTTGAGAGCAGCTGCTCCATGAATCCTTTTCTTTTGCGTAGGTGAATAGTTTCCACAACAAATAATGGCCAAAGCCCCTCCTCGATCACTTGGTATCGTCAGCCGCATGACAGTTAAGGGATAATTTGAGTGTGTCCTTGATTGCCAGCAGCGTATGATTGTGCGGGGCACGTGACAACACACAATGGGGGATAGCAACAGTGGCCATGGCTGCAAAGCACATTAAGACAGATAGCAATAGATTGGATTCCACAGCAAAATGTTGTCCCCAGCACAAACTGTTCTCACATGCATCACCCAACCTTTCATTGTGAGTACAATGGGTACACACATCGATCATCTTACATTTTTGAAAAGTGCATGAAAAGTGTGGTCAGCAAAACAGACCACTGTAATTAGACAACGCCGTGCTTGACAGATATGGTCTGAGACGCCTGTGTACCTGTTCCCACTCTCTGAGTCGACCACAGATGGGGTGGACCACCCCAAAAACCTGGTCCAGCCTGCTTGGAGAAGCCAGTGCGTAGCCATGAGAGTGGTGGCAGCCTTCGCTTGGCAGTTGTATTCAACAGGTTGCTATGGTGGTACATGCACAGCTGCAACTGGCAAGGGGATTTAACCGCGAAGACATTCGTGTTCCTAGGGGCAATGGTGGTGTACATAATTAGCCATGTGTCTGACTGCATCATTGGGCTGTCCGACAAGGACAGGTAGGAGGCCCCAAAATTAACGTGGGTGCACCCGGTGCGACTATGTAGGCACACAAAAGAAACGAGAATAATCAGGAGTGAGCACAGTAGAGCAGAAAACCGGCATACTGACCGGCCGTCAACCTATCATCAGCAACCACCTATCTTTCTGCAATATCCGATAGGGTTCCAAGGAAAACAAAAGGGACACCGGACAAATATGGGAATATGGGGATAGGCCTGTCTTGGTTGATCTGCTCACAATACCACTCAGTTGGAACTGTGGTGTTGTAGGCTTTTACTCTCCAGAAGGTTGGAAAGGAGTTGAAAGGCGGGCATGCTTGGCTGCCGGGCTTCTTTCTTGCTTTCTTTATTTGGAGTAGCGTTGAATCATTCATGTATTCTTCTCTGCTTACAGGTGTCATGGTATTTGACTGGCGCCCCATAGGAAGAATCATAGTAGCTGCAATCGTGGGACCATCATTCAAGTGGGGGCAAATATGTGAACACAATATGCACACGATGCCATTCCCAGACCTGGATGCCCCACGTGTTTGCGTTGTTCAAGCGTGGTCGCCATCCTTTCAGAGTCCTTGTCGGGATACTGCGCCGGTGCACAGGGTAGCCAACATGGCTGCCCATGTGGGCAAAGAGGGGACCTGCCCTTAGCACCTTCTCTTCATCATTTGTGAGAGGGCGACGCATTCTTGAAAGCCTGAGTCTGCGGGCTGCTAACTGTCACCTGCTGACTGACTGGTGTGCCTCTCAGCAAAAGCCCACTGTCAGCCAAAGTGCATCCTGCTGCAAAAGCCCAGGGAGAGAGGGTGTGCGTAGGGGTACTGAGGGTAGGTCTCTTCTACAAATTCGGAATCTTCAGCCGATCACAGGGGCCGTATTGCGCAACATAGATTGTCTCTTGGGCTTTGGCACGTGGAGCAATCAAGTAAGGGGAATTGGCCTTGAATTGCCACACAATGTATATGGAGTAGGGGGGCTTGGGTTGAGATAGAATGACCCCCAGAGGGTGCCCAATCTGCCAACCCCACCTTGAGGAGTACGGACGAGGGCAGGGGGGGGGGGTATGAGGCAGGGTGGCAACACGACGTACGGGAACGGGCTGCTCTGGCCGATGGCGACGGAGACATCCCATATCCCGTTGAGCCTTGGGGCGTACGATCGGATGACCTCGTCGTACAGCATCTCTCCGAAGAGCACGACGCGTGGGCGCACGTGCCCCCCACACGGGGCGCAAGGCGGCGGCCGACCTCTCTGCTCAATGGCAGGGTAGCTCCACTCCCCCCAACCACAGCGGATGTTGGAGCAGACGAGCTGCGAAGGGTCCCCATGCAGTGGTGCAACGTCCGATGATCCTGCGGCCTAATGTAGGCCATCCACATTCTGAGTCAGCACCGCTATTCTGCTGTGCAGCCGCTTGCACCAACAGCTGGTAAGCCGCATTCGGCTTGGCAACGTGGCACGCCTGTGCGATCTGCAGCATGTATTTCCATGTGAGGGCGGGTTGGCATGGGGCGTTACAGGCAGCCCTCGATCACAAAACCCTCCCCGTCGTTGGCACCGTAGAGGCCCGTGGCGCCGCGGTGCGTCGGCAAGCCCGGATCGACCGAGATGCCGAAGAGTACAGACCTTTGCTTGTGTGTGTGTGTGTGTGTGTGTGGGCATCTGCGTGTGTGTAAGTGTTCGGCCTTGATCATCACTGTCCACAGAAATCGCACCTACCAGTTGCACTACAGAGATGCCACAGACAGCCCTATCACCGGGAAATCGCACGTAGAATAGCAAAGCAAGGTGTTGGATCCAGCAGCAGTGACGCTGTGTGCCATCAGCCGTTACGCTCCAGAAATCACAGGTGAACCTTGTGAACAAATTTGTGCAGAGAAGCGCGCGGTTTGAGCAGAATCCGTTCATGCCCGGGTGCTCTGGGCGCAGCTGTTAATGGGACAATCCAAATCAGAAAAAATGGACCGGTGCCTGCAAGTCCGGCATCGCACTGCTACTTCCCCCATCCTCCCGGCAGCGCACTCCATCCCGTGCTGCGGCGAGCAGTGCGGCTCCTTCTGGCCTCTCCCACGGCTGCCCGACAAGCGGTTTCCTGCCGCATGCCGTGGAAAACGCAGGGGCCTTGCGCTGGAAGTCCAGGTGGGCAGAGTGCCCCGGGTGTTGTGGCCTGCGGCCTGCCGACGGGCCGTCGGGGGAAGGGCCTGGAGCTTTGCAAAGCCGCGGTGCGAGGACATGCCCCGCCTGACGCACCTCCGGACTCCGGACGCGACGTTTCATGGAATGTGCTGTGTCCCGCTGGAGCGGGACCTCGGCACCTCCTCAATACTGCGCGATGGCCATGCGTTCTTGCCTCCGGGAAGCGGGGATCTGTCCATTGCTGAGGGCCAGTTGCGGTTGTCACACGGCGCCTTGATGTAGATGGGCTGGCCATCAGCCCAACGGCGCCGCTACCGCTGCCAGCGCAGTTGGGCGGCTGCTGCCTGGCGACGGCAAGCGTGGGCACAGCAGCGCTGTATCACTCATGCGGCTGATGCTCCTGGACGACACCTTCAACTACACAGACGTGCACGGCACGCGCCTTGCCTTCTGTTGTGCCGCGCACATTTTTCAGTGGTCTGTTGTCCCAAGTCCGCAGGCTCAAGGTCGTGGTCTCGGTCCCCAACGCCTCGGCGCTCGCACCGCGGCTCCGTGGCTTTTCCCTAGTCTCGCTCGGTCCTCCACAACGCCGGGCGCCGCTTCACCGCCACGTCTGTTGCGCGTTCAAAGTGGGTACGCATCACAAACTCCCCGCTGCAACCAGAGCCGGGACGCCCGCACGCTGCTGGAGGTCGCCAAGAGCGCCGCGCCGGACGGGACATTCTTTTCCGTAGCTGAGGGAGAGGCCATGTATGTGGCCCCCGATGACAGCAGTGCTCACTCCCTCAAGAGCGCCAAAGCCCAAAGCATATTGGGCAGGGGTCCCTGGATCCGGCAGTGACCGTGAACAGCAGCCACGAGGTCGCGGGCACCGGTGCTGTGGAACACGACGGTGGACGTGTGTTGGTGCCCCCAGTCCCGACTACCCACCCTTTGGGGGGGTAGGCAGGGGTGAGGACGACCCCCCGCTGGGGCATGATGGCCTTCGGACTCGGGCATGACGACCATCAGACGGGGGCATACAAGCGGTACCCTCGCGGTGACCCCATAAACATTCGCAATGAAGGGGGAGGGGGGGGGACTGTCAGTGGCCTGTTCAACAAAACAAACGAGGGGTGGCCCTTTGGGCGCCTTGTCGCCTCCCTCTCGCGTCGTGTTTCGCTGGTGTTGATGCCGCAATGGCGGCCACTTGCACTGTGGGCGAGTTTATGTGTCCCTTTGTGAGGCACTCTGCCCCTCAGGGCACTCGGCACGGCTCCTGAAAGCACCATTGTTGTTATGCCCGTCTCAAGAAGGAGCGTATGGTCACTGTAGTGAAAGGGAACTTTAAGGGGGACTTGCTTGTTTTTACAGATGGCGAAGGTGTTGGCGGGCTGGCTGGCTTTTGGAGGAGTTCTGTGAGGGTCATGCCTCCATGGCAGCATGTGTCCTGGACTATTTCAAGCAGTCTAATGATTCAGTGGGGCTGTTTGAGGCACTGTATGCACTGCAACTCTTTTTCAGCGGCAAGATTGTCATCTTTTTTGGCCCCTCTCATGTGCTTGTGGGGACACGAGGAGCAGCATGTACCCCCCCCCCCCCGCTACCGAGGCCTTGTGCCAAACCCCCCGCTCCCGTGTTAATGCCCCCCCCCCCCCCACCCTGGTAGAACAGACAATCATGGCCCCCAAAATGCCCCCCCACCCAGCCGGAGTAAACACCCATGCCCCCTCCCTAGCAGTTTTAGCACCGAGTCATCATTTTCTGTTTGTAGCTTCCGATGTAAATTCTTTTGGGGGATTGTAGATGCCACAAATAGTAGGTAATCTGACATGCTGCCCTGCAAAACGACAAATTATAACAGACATGGCTGCTGCTGCAGCGGCTGCCGCGGTGTCGTGTTATCCCCCCCCCCCCCCCACAAGACCAGTGTCTTGGGGGGGGGGGGGGTTTGGCACAAGGCCTTGGTGGTTGGCTCTGTTAGCCTGTGGCGGCGCCTATTGGCCTCTCGCCTTTGAACCTTCTGCTATGACAAGCAGGCAACCGCACTACGGGGGAACATTAGCGCGCCGGGCGCGTGCCGGGCACGCGCCGGGCATCTTTTTGGACCCGTGCCCCTCCAGTGGCCTTTTAGGGGGTGCACTAAGGGGGCGCACTTAGCGCAGTGCAGCTATTTGGGCGCTCGGCTGTACTAGAGACCCACACTTTGAGATACTAGGAGCATCATGGTGACCCCTAGCGTAGGTTTTGACTTCTGATTTTGTCCCCTTTGTTGGGGACCCCCGAGAATGCAGGGGTGACGTAGCATTTCCGCCCTCTTTTGGGCCCCAACCTTCCGGTGCTATTGAGGAAACCGGGACAATCTTTGAATCCACGATTTGTTGCGTGGAGCATCATGGTGACCCCCAGCGTAGGTTTTGACTTCTGATTTTGTCCCCTTTGTTGGGGACCCCCGAGAATGCAGGGGTGACGTAGCATTTCCGCCCTCTTTTGGGCCCCAACCTTCCGGTGCTATTGAGGAAACCGGGACAATCTTTGAATCCACGATTTGTTGCGTGGAGCATCATGGTGACCCCCAGCGTAGGTTTTGACTTCTGATTTTGTCCCCTTTGTTGGGGACCCCCGAGAATGCCCGCCAACAATGTTACAATGATGTGCATGGGTGGTACAGGGCACACATTGAGCAGCTGTTTGCTCGGTTGTGGCATTGGGGTTTGGTTAGGAACATCTGGCGTGGCGGCCCCAATGAGTTGCACCAGTCAGTCCGCATTTTGTTGCATTTCACACAGTTTTGCATCCGGAGGCAAGTCCGTCACCCCCCCTACGGACCATGGGAGCATGTCCCGCCTCAGGTATGGACTGACCAAAGCTACTCGGCCGCCACGCAAGATGAGGTAGAGGATGAGGCGGAAGTGTGTGTGTTGTGTTGCCAACGGCGCTCCACCGTTGCAGTTTGTGATGAGTGTAAGGAGCACTATTGTAATGAATGTATTGACACCCACACTTGTGGGACCAATGTTGTTTGTTAAGTACACTACAAATGACAGTTGCAGTGGTTGAATTCACAGATCCTGCTTTATTTTGCAACGTGCTTTGTAGGGAAGGTGTGCAGTGCAATGTGGTCTACTTGGGGGGCTTCTCATGGGAGGGTAAATCTGGGGCTGAAGTCGGGATAGTTAATAGAAAAGTAGCGCGCCGGGCAAACATTCCCCCTACTGCGGGCATCTGTACTGCCGCGGGCATCCACCTTCCTGGGTGGGAATCCAGAATGCAACTTCTGCCCACGGCGCCCTCCCCTGACGGCCTGATCAGTGCCCGGTATGCGGTCATCACGAAGACCCTAGGCCGGGAGGTGCTCACCACAACCAGCAACGTGAATGTCACACAAGGCCATGGGTGCTAGCTCACCAATGTGTGACTTGCTGGTAGTGCGTTGCAGTAATATCTTCTGCGCTCTGCGCCATTCATGGCGAGCGCGCAGCAGAAATATCTTCGCTCAGAGTATTCGCACTCTGTCCACAGCGGAGTATCTTCCTTGCTGGCGGTAGTGAGCAGCCCCGCCCACCAACACGCCCCACAAGAGTGCACGGCAGTGCCCGGTCCATCTTTAGGGACCATCCCCCACACTACCGGCCCAAGCTCTTTTGGGGGGGGGGGGGGGGCTAGGTTGCTTCCCTGGTGCATGGGCGTAATCTGCATGTTGGAGGATGATTTGAGCGGTACTTGCTTGCACACTAATGGGCAGACAGCAGCCCCTTTTGTGTAGGGCTCTGGCAGGCAGTCCGTTTGGGCAGGACTGTGAGTTTGTCCCAGCCACCTGGACATCCACCTCGATGGCTGTCCAGTGTTGCGATGCAGAGGTTTGCAGGCAGATTTGCATTGTGTTGCTGTAAAGACCACACAAAAGGTCACAAAACAGCAGTAACACCACCTGGAGCGCCCCTCAGCTGGTTGCCCAGGGCAAATCAGCAGAGCAAACATAACAATTGTGCTCAGATCGGCTTAAATTGCTCGAACCTGACCGTCCAAGTCCAATTTTGTCATGAAACCCCCATTTCGAGGGAGTTGGCGTGAAGTTGTATACCCCCCCACCCGCACCTGCAATGTCATTGGGCGCCCCCTCGGTGGATGGACCCTCAGCAAACCGGAGGGGAGATCAGTGGAGAGCTCCACGGGTCTCTGCAACATGCAGAAGAACCATTGTCAGTTTGTACAGGAAGGGGGGGGGTCGTTTTCCGGTGCTTGCACAATGGGTGGGGTGGGTGCAACTCCCCCCCCCCCCCTGGTATAAGCGACAGCTTTGTCCAAGCTACAATAGGCGTAGGGACCGTATTGATTTGGGACCTGATTTATTCGGCACCAAATGTAGTGCAGCCACATAAGACATGGTTTGGTGACAAATTTGCCAGCTACATAGAGTCATGGACACATTTGTTGTGAGTGTTTGCCCACCTGAACCCACATAGCTCTGCTTTTGGGCGTATTTGTGCATTATGTTCCCCTCTCTTGCACCAGCTCATCATGCATTCTCTTTTTGAACCTGCGCATCTACGACCTTGTCCCAGCTACAGTGGGCCTAGGGATGTATTAATGTGGGACTTTTGCATAGCTTATACAGGGGGGGGGGGGTGCAAGCCCCAATCCCATCTGCTCCACTGCAGCTATTTGGTGCTGCCCATGGCGGATACTGCCATTCATGGCATGCGGCGGGACCACGTACACCATGCTCACCAACCCATTGTGCGATGTTCTGCCTGCTTGTCGCATTACAGGTTCCAGAGCAGACACCGGCCGCTTCCTCTTAGGGAATGCCGTTGCACTGCGTGCATATTTGGGAACCCACTAGACAGGCATCCTCAACAAACTCATGACAGTGCAATTCCGCCCACATGGGCATGTGTATCATCCTTGTAATATGGGATCCAACCCTCAAACAACACATGCACCGGCGGAGGTATCGCTATTTCTTGAGCATTGTGGAGAACGCCCGAAACCAGGGTTCGGGTAGTTGCCACAAGACAACAGACAAAACCTTCTGCGTAATCGGCATTCTCTGTCTGCTGCTCATCTGCGCCTGAATTAGCCACTGTCTGTTCGACGTTTCTGCATATCGCAGTGCTGTGCCGCAATGTGGCACCTGTTCTAAAGCCATGGTGCCCGAATCCTCTGGAGTATCTGCCTCGGAGCCCGTGGAAATCGTAAGTGGCGATGAGAACAGTTCGGATGAAGAACTCCAATTCGCCATCCAAATGTCTCTGCAACCGCTCCAGACCGCACGGAGCAGCAGTTCGAGCTCAAGCACCGCACTGAGCCATGGCATGTGGCGTGAGAGAGGACGACGATCCGAGCAGGCCATCGTTGTCGAGGAGGACGTCACATCGTCCGATGACAGCAGCGATGGCCCGTACAAACGGAAGTACTGGGAAGCGTTCTCGGACGAGGGCCCGAGGAAGTCGATGAAGCTTGAGGAGCAAGAGAGGCACTTGGCTGCGGTCCTGCGCAGTGCCACCCTCTTCTCAGGTATTTGTGCTGCATTGTACCCTGTCCCCCCCTTGCAAACTCCCCCCCCTTGCAATCTCCCCCCCCCACCCGGGAGACCGTCACTTCCATGTTTTTCTAGTTAGCATGTATTGTGCTGGTTTGTGTTGCCCATCTGGTTTACGCATGGCCTTGCATTGCTTTCCCATTTTTTCAAAGTGTGTTATTCTCGTACCCAGAAGTTCTTCACCGTTCCTTTGGATCCTCAATAACATTAGTGTTGGATGAAACACATTGGCACCGCATCAATGCGAAAGTCGCTTCACACGTGTTCTCTTTGCTTGCATCGGTGGAGGGTACCACAGTTTGCCTTGAGATACCCTTGCAATCTCCCCCCCCCCCCCCCGGGAGGCCGTCACTTGGCGACCGTCTCCCCCCCCCACCCGGGAGACCGTCACGCGCTAACCCGGGAGTTTGCAAGGGGGGACAAGGGTAGTCGATCGGTCCTCATGTCAGCGTGCAGGTGCATGTGCAGGTGCGTGTGTAGATGTAGATGTAGGCTCATTGGCAGCTGAATCCTACTGAGTTGGACGGGACGGGGGCGGATATTACTGAGGGGCACCTGGGAAACACCTGTAGTCCACTGGAGATAATCTGTGCCGCAGCGCGCCAGGTTTGCGCCCAGCGGATTGGAGGAAACCGCCCCTCGAGAAAGTCTGTGCCGGCACTGGAGGACGCCCACGGAGGCAATCTGTGCTGGATGGGGCCGGGCATCTCTGTGGCCGTGTGAGGGCCTCGGACACGGGCACATGCCAAGGCATGGGCGATACCAATGACACTCATCCGGCCGTACTGCATTGTTTCTCGTGATTACCGGAGCGCATATGGGGGGTGCATGAGCATTCAGACGCATCCTTGCCCACCTCTCTCCCCTCAAATCCAGACAGCAACAACCAACAACACAATACGCAAGCACGTGACCAACCCTTGTCAACAGGCCGTCTGGTGACGGCTGGTGACGGCTCAAAACCCGGTTTACAAGGGGGCCCAGAGGACAGCAATTGCCAACAGATGCCTCAAAATGACCACCGCCTCACGGGGATCATTTTGATGGGAGTATGTTCGAGTACCATTCCCCCCCCCCCCCCCCCTCCCCTGACCAGCGCTGCGCTTGGGGAGGAGAGTGGCTGATGAGAAGTTCCCAAAAGCGGTTGCAAGAGCGGTTGCTGGCGGTTGAGAGGCGGTTTCAGTAGCGGTGCTGGCGGTTGCAAAGCGGTTGGAGGGCAATGGGGGACGGACAGAAGCGGTTGGGGCGGAACTGCCAGCTAGTCCCGTTTGTTGGGAGGGAAGTTACAACACCCCCCTTCAAGCGCAGGCCCTAACCGGCCTTCTTCTTCTTGGTCCCCCTGAAGGGTGTGGCAGCCTGGAACCGGGGCTTGAACCCCCCCCCCCCCCGGCACCCAAACCTGTTTCTCATCCGCTTGCCAAAGAAGGACGCCTTCCCAGTCCTCTCATCCCTTCGGGACATCACATTGTCACGCCCCACCACATAAATGAAGGGGGCTTGAGGCCCCCACCCCTTTTCTACCCCCCACAATACCCAAAATGTTGCAGTTTGATGCTTTTGTCTCTCCTCCTTTCCTAAAGGCTCAAGAAAGATACAAGAGCACACTGGGGCTGGCCCTGCCTCAGCCCTCACGATCTCTGGAGGGCACTGCCTCCCCGGAACTGGGATGCTTCAAGCATTACTCTCTGCCGGAAACAGTGCGTGCTAAGCACACACCAACAACGACAGCACATTTCGGGGCTGGTTTTGCTGAAGACCCCTATGCTCAAAACTCAACGATGGCATCCTGGGCCCCAGTTGAAGCCAGGCACTGGTTTTTCGGCGTCAAAAAATGTGCTGAGCAGTGCGATACTCATCAGAACAGAATATGTATTTGGCAAATAGGCGGGCTCTGGAAGTGCCGGGCACCGTAAAGCTTCGTGGGGCCATCGCCTGGGAATACAGTTGCGGATCTCTTACTTAAACCTCCATGCCCCTCATGCTGCTCATTCCGGGACCACCTGCTGCAATGGGACGGGGGCTTGGTCAGCCCCATTTTTTCTGTAATTCTGAGGCAACTACCAACACGCCATAAGAGTGAAGGCTTTCAGGGTGGGAGGGTGAGTCGACTGCTCATCGGATTTACATTATCATTTGTGGGGATTTCAAACCCAAAATCGGGCCCTCCGCCCCCCCTGAACATCTGCCCTCCATCAGAAACCTCCGTCAGAATAAGACCCAAGGCAATTCATACCAGATTCACTGCAGGCAGCCCATGCACTGCACCATATGCATCACTGCAGCACAAGTGCCCAAGTGTCTGGCTCCGGGACAAGCATTTCACGCCCGAACAAGCGCGTTGCTATGAAAAAATTGTGTCACTCCGACACAAGTGCGTTACTCCGCCTGGGACATTGTATGGCCTGCCCCTCCCGTCTGAGGTGGATACCGGAAATAGGGGCCGCCTGCATTGTGCCGCTCGATGTGGGTGCACGGCTGCTGCCGACACTCAAACAGTGTGCGTTGCCCTGGCCTATGCACAGTCTTTGTACTTTGTGGTGTCACCAGCAGTTTGGGAGTGACTGGCTGCACGACGTTTAGCGCAGCGCAAAGTCCCACAGTCTGCGCTGCAGACGGCTATCTAACTGTGCCCCCCCAAATCAGCACAGTGTTGGGCCAAACAGCTATCTTTCGCCCCAAACGGCCGTAGAGACGATACAAGTGTGGAAATGGGCCCCTTCAGTACACCGCCGCACTCAATGGGGCAATGGGTCCCCCCATGGGCACTGTAAATGAAAGCGTCACCACAGCCCTGTGGGTGTGCGACGCTCTGAGTCCATGTGCAAAAGCGACCGAGGCCTCCAGTCTCTGCACCTCTGATTTCCCGTCTTTCTGGACACCGACCCCCTCCCCCGCCCCAATTTGTTCCTGTTTGCAATCCTGAACCGCAGCCAATGAACTGTACCAACTGGAACACGAATTTGAACACGTGAATTGGCGTGAAGGGCAGTGAAGACGATGGTGTGGCAGGCGCGGCGGGGGCCGATTGCAGAAAGCACCCCTGACCATTTGTGGCCCTGCGCCTTGAACACTGCCGGGCCAACGCCAACTGCCATCGGTTGGGCGCTCGCTGCCGTCGGTTGCCTCTTCGGATCATGTGTGACCCGGCGGATGCAGTCGCAAATAATCTCCTCCCGAAGCCTGACAAGGCCTCCCGTGTGGACCGCAGGCATGGGGTCCGCCCTCTGCGATGGGCGGGACGGAAGCTCCAGCTCCAGCACCAGCTCCAACCCCCCATCCCCCAGTCCCCCCATTTCTTTTATGGGTGTCTCGGGTGTTGGGGCCTGTGCACTTCCCTCACAACGTCCGGCCCTCCTCGCCTCCTCTGCCGCAGTCAAGGATGAGGACGAGGAGGAGGTGCAGGTCTGCGACAGCCCCACCACCGCATCGGGGCCACCCCCCCACGACGATCCCTCACGTCCCGCGCTGCTGCTCAAGTCCGAGTGCGACGGCGGAGCCCCACAGACAGAGCCGGCGGTGCCCCCTGAGGGCCCCGCCCAAGCACCTGCACTAAAGCCGGAGCCCAGGAGCACTGCCCCTGCGCCCGCACCGCGAGGCGTCAAGCCGGAGGACGGCGTGCCCCCCGAAGACACTGCCGGAGCGCCCGCGCCAAAGCCCGAGCCCGGGAGCAGCCCTCCCTCGGGGGCGCCGGGCAGAGTCAAGGCCGAGAACGGGGGGCGAGTGAAGAGGCCCCGGCTGCGGATGAAGCGGGCGGACCAGGCGGACCTGGACGCGGACGGCGTTCGCCGTGTGGCTCTGGAGCGGCTGGTGCGCACCGCCCGGCGGCTCGGCGTGGCCGCCGTTGACGAGTGGCACGTGCGGCCAGCGGCTGGGGCCCACGACGACGCGGCACCGCCCCGACACGGCCCCGGGCCGTGCGGCGCGGCGCAGGCGCACGCGGCGACTGGGGGCCTCGTGTTCTGCTCCCCCGATGGGCAGGAGTTCCGCTCGCACCGTGAGGCCGTGGACGCGTGGTTCTGGCGGCGGGCGGTTGCGCCGCACCACTGGGGCCTGTCTCCTGAGGCCGTGGAGGTGCTGCTGGCGCAGTTCGAGCGGACCCCCCACCCCCGCGGTGCAGAGCTCTTGGGGATGTGGCGGGAGGTGGTGGAGTGCGAGCCAGGCGTCACAAGGGCCGCGGTGGTGGAGTGGGTGCGGGCGGAGAACCGGCATCGGGGGTGGGTGCCGTCGCTGCGGGCCCCGCGCCCGGTGGAGCAGGTGTGCAGTTGCCTGAGAGGCTGTCGCGGGCGGGGACGGGGGCAGGTGGGGGGACGGGGATGGGACAGGGGGGAAGATGGGCTGCGCTTGAGGAGGAGGGGTCTGTAGGGAGAAGTGCAGGGGGCAGGTGGGGTGTGCGGGTGTTGTGATGACGTGGTGTGGGGATCTCCCCCCCTCCCCCTCTTCCCCGCTGCCCTTGATGACCGACGTTGTTCACCTTCCAACCGCTGTGGGTCGCCCTCCAACCGTCGTCGATCCCCCTCCAACTGCCATCCAGTACATATGCACCAATGTTCAGTCGTTGGAGGGTTACCGACGGCGTCAGGAGAGTAAGTGACGGCAGTGGAAGGGTCACTGATGGGCATTTGATGGGACTTGACGGCGGTCGGGGGGTAATTGATGGCGGAGGGAGCCGTTGGCGGATATTTTGTGGCACTAGGCCCTTTTGTAGGGGGCAGACAGTTTGGCATTGAAGGAGACCCCCTTACTGCACTACCAGCCCATTTGGGTGAAGGGGGGCCTGCCGTGTAATTTGCATGACGGTTGTGTGGGCGATTCCCAGAGGAGGGAGCTAAGAACGAAAATGACGCCGTGGACAGGTCCTGAGTCCCGCCCCTTTTTGGAGCTGGGCAACAACTGAGCCCACACGAGAGCATCCCACAGTCCAGCACCACGACCATTATCACTGGAAACAAGCCTCATTACCACCACCACTACCACAACCACTAGCACTTCCACTCCCACTCCCACCACCACTTCTCACTCCCACTCCCACTCCCACTCCCACTCCCACTCCCACTCCCACACCCACTCCCACTCCCAGTGCCACTACCCATTCTACCACCACCACCACTACCACTACCACTACTGTTACCACTACACCTCACCCAGGGACACCTTCCCCTTACGGTTGCTGGCAGGGCTACAAACAAGTGGATACAGTAGCTAGTAGCTGTGTCGAGTGGCGTAAGGCCCTTTTGCCTCAAGCGGACCAAAGGTGTGAATGGTAGGCCTTTGTCGGGATCAAGGTCTGGTCCAGGAAACTCGATGTCGAGATGTGATCAGCATGTGCAAGCAGGGGAGACCAGAAAAAGTTCAACCGCAAGATCTTGCACATGGTTTGGGAAGCTTGACTGCGCCCTTGGGCATGTGCATGATTTAACTGAGGTGTGGCCAATAGGCTGCTAGTGTGTTGCACATTGTGCCCGTGCGATAGCATGAGGCTTTACTACGGAAGCTTGAGGCCGAGATGTGCACAATAAGCGCTAGGGCTTCACGAATGCATCATCAGCGATACTGTGCGTCTAGTCTGGAAAGCTCAGTTTATGACGAGCTGTTCAAGAGCCCTTGCAGTGCCGCTTGTGTACCAAGGTCAAAGGTCATGCACAGAGGCGGCTGGCCTCAGTGACCTCCACCAATGATGACCCAAAGCCACCAACTGGCATGCATGCATAGCACAAGGTGCGCCGCGGTGAGACGGTGTAGCGTTGCTGTTTGGTTCTTAGGGCCAAACAGTGGTCCTAGGATTGTGCTATGCCGCTACACCGCTACACCGCTACACCGCTACACCGCTACTACAACTACCACGACCACTACCACCACCACTCCCACTCCCAACACCACCCCCACTACCACTCCCGCTCCCACTCCCACTCCCACCACCACCACCACCACCACCACTACCACTACCACCACCACTACCACTACCACCACCACCACCACTACCACTACCACTACCACTACCATTACCACTACCACTACCATTACCACTTCCACTACCACTCCCACCACCACTACCACTACCACTATCACCCCCACCCCCACTACCACCCCCACTACCAACCCTACTCCCACTGCCACTCCCACTCCCACTCCCACTACCCCTTCCACTCCCACTATAGCAATCCACACACACTGCCGGACTCAGAATGGCCGGATATCCCGTACGAGTACTGGCTCCACTAACCCATGCTTGTGTCCCTCCTTATACATAATGCGGGTTTCCCCTGCCACTATCCCCGACAGGCCAGCCGGGAGGGCCTGCAGGTGGCCTCCACGGAGGGAGAGCGCAGCATCCTCCGGGGGCTGCTAGCCGGGGCCACGTGGACGGCGGGCAGGGCGGCGGGGCACGCCATTCCGCGGTCAGATGGGTGCCCCTTCTATCGCGGGGCGCCGGAGACGGAGACACACATCTTGTGGGACCGCCCGCTCTGGGAATCGGCGCGCCGGGCATGGATGCCGTGGGTGCTGTAGGAGGCCAGGGCGCTACCGGCGTTGGCACTGCCGACGGCATGGCCGGTGTGCCTGAGGGCCACGGGATTGCTGCCGCTCGCATGGTGGGTGAGGGCGAGGACGCCTAGGCGGGGCGGTTGTTGTACCGGCTGTACGGCATGTACCTTGCCGTGCTGTTGGCCCGCCGTGCGGCGGAGGAGGCGGCGCGGTCAGGCGGGGGCGCGACCTCCACAGTGTTTGGCGCGGCACGGGGGCGGGGTCTGGATTCGCGACAGGGGTACGGGTGGGAGCAGCTGGCGGACGGCCCGCTGCGCCCCGCCCCAACGCGGGACCCCCTTGCAGCTGCCGCGGGGCCCGCTGGCGGGCTGGCCGTGGGAGCGCGGCTTTGCGGAGGCACTGGTGCACCAGGCCTTGGCGCTATGGTGGACACCGGGCTAAGGCCAGGTCACTTACACCGAGCTGGCCCTGGACTTTGAGTCCCACGGCCACCGGGCGCTCCCGGCCAGGCCGGGCCATCGCCACGCCCGACAAGTGGTGCCGCCGAGGGAGCGGGCACGCGTGCTGCGGGAGGTGGTCGACCTGCTGCAGCCCCTGCTCGGCGGCGGAACCTTGCTGGAGGGCGACTTCCGGTGGTTGTGCGCCTCTCTGGTAGCCCTGGGGGGCTTTCGCAGCATGGGGCGTATGGAGCGGCCGGTGTTTGCGCGCCGGCCCGACATGCGGCAGCACATGCAGCAGCTCCAGCAGCATTGCCTAGAGCTCTGGGTGTGCCGGCTGTTGACCCTAGGGGCCGGCTGCAAGGACTATTTCCTGGCGGGGTACTTGCCGCGCCGCCCGGGAGGGGGGGCCCTGGCGCGCCCGTAAGAGATCGTGAGCGCACAGCGCCCGAGGGCAATGGGAGTGGCTCGGCCGCGCCTGCCATCGGCGGACGTCAGGCCGGCACCGTGCTGCCTGTGCCCCATCCACCTGAAGCCGCAATGCGAGCAATGCCGGCTGGTGCGGCGGGGAGTGGCGCACTGCTGCGCGCAGGGTCACGAGGGACACCCAGTGGCAGTGGCGGGGGCAGCGGCCTCGTCAAGGGTCCTGCAGGCTTGGTTGGTGCCCCCGGAGCCGCCACCGGAGCCGCCAGCCAAGTGCCCCTGCGTGGCGCCGGCACCGGCAGCGGCTGGCCGCCAACAACGGCCGGACTGCCCTGGGTACGGAACACCGCGCCCCCCCCCACTTGGATCCAGCGGGCGCCCCGGCAGGGGGGGGGGGCGCCCGGTACGGGTGGAGAGCCTCGGTGGCTCGGGGTTGATGGGGCTGAGAGGGCAGCTGAACCACCCCCCCTCCCTCCCCCCGGCGCTGGCGCCCCCGGTGGCAGCGCCGCCCTCAGTGGCGGAGCCCGGGGACGCGCGTCCCATGTGCAACGTTTTTTCTGCGATATCGGGCGCGCTGACAGCGACCCGGGCACCGCCCGGCTCCCCCCCGCCCCCACCGCACCGCGCGGGAGAAGAGGAGGGAGGTGGGACAGACAGCGCAATGTAGGAGGCACCTACCTCCATCCTCCCTTTACCCCCTTCCCCTCCTTTGCCCCCACAAGAGGCCGCAGAGGTGCAGCCGGCGCGTGGCGCGGGCGCGGGCGCACCGGCGCCGGACGGAGACGCGCCACAGGCGCCCGTCAGCCATGACCCCCAGCTGCCCCTGCCACCGCCGGCGCAGCGGGCGGGAACGAGGAGGGTAGGGCAGCAACGCCCCATGCAGACCCTGTGCGACGCGCACAGGGCCCCCGCGTGCAAGTCATGCAGGGGGCACCGGGGTGTGCGGCATTGCTGCTCCCGGCACCACGAGGGGCACCCTCGATTGGTGCCAGGGGCGGGAGGTGTGCGGCAGCGCACGCTATTTGGGATGGGGGGCCTGTGCGTGCCCCCCCCCCCCCCAAGGGGGCCTCCACCACCAGGAACCGCTTAGCGGATGCCTCCCCTGGGGAAGGTGCGATCCGGATGGGGCAGCACTACCACTACCATACCAAGTGCTACACACCTGGAGCCGCGGTGAGTGTGATGTCCTCTGGCAAACCTCACCAGTCTCAATACCTGCAGACCTGGTCCTGTGGTCTAGTTCATTCATTCATTTATTCTGTGGCGGCTTATACCCCCGCCTGGGCAAGTCCGCATGTGTCCGAAAGAAATGGTATGGAGAGATAGGGTGTGGTCTAGTGGTCCTGTGGTCTAGTGGTTCAGCCTTGACCTCGTGCATCATGTCTCGGATTGTGCACCGCCGCCTGTGTGCCTCAGCCGCCGCGGCACGGTGTGGGACCTGCAGTGACTGCCACTGCTTGCGGGCGAGCGTGGATACTCCACTGACTGCTTTGCGTGGGGCACGCCATGCCCCCCGGTCAGGACCATGAAATGACATGGTGTGTGTGTGTGTGCGTGAGTGTGGGCCGGAAGCCCCGGACGTGACGCCGACCAGGGTCCCCAAGGAGTGTGGGTATGGAAACTTCACCCGCCGGTCTCGGACTGGGTCAGTGGTGGTTTGCGTGGCTCCGAGTCCAGCGCGCGGCAGCTTGCGGCACAAGCCGCGGACACATAGGGTCGGCCTAGCGACGTGTCTGGCAGGTGTTGGACACACTCCCATCCCATCCCATCCCCCCCCCAAGGGGAGGGACGGCGATGACGATGATGGTGGGGGGGCTCGCAGGGGTCAGGCGCGGCACCGGCCCACAGGGCGCTCGGGGAGCCCGCGACGGGGCCATGGGAGGGCAGAGGGGGTGGACACTTGACCCTGGGTGCCCAGTCCTTCCGTTGCACCGCGCCACCAAGGGTGGGGGCGGCGCAGCCAGTCCCTGACCCATAACCCCCTCGCTTAACCCGTCGCACAACGTCCAGGACTTTAATCGGCCTGGACTTTAATCGGCCTTTGCCCCTGACACTATCCACACACACACACACACACACACACACACACACACACACACACACACACACACACACACACACACACACACACACAACACACACACACACACACCCAAAACACCAGTGTTTAGCTCACTGCCATACACACCACTTAGCAGTGCAGAGGTACAACAAATTTTCAAACTGTTCAGATCAGAAGGGCAATTGGCTTGTTGGTTGTTCCCATAGCAGCGCACGCTATTTGGGATGGGGGGCCTATGCGTGTCCTCCCCCCCTCCCCAAGGGGAGGGGCAGCGACGATGATGAGGGGGGGGGGGGGGGGCTCGCAGGGGTTGGGCGCCGCGCCGGCACCCACAGGGCGCTCGGGGAGCCTGCGACGGGGCCATGGGAGGGCAGAGGGGGCGGACACCTGACCCTTGGCGCCCAGTCCTTCCGTCGCGCCGCGACACCAGGGGTGGGCGGGGGGCGGGGGCGGGGCGGCGCAGCCAGTCCCTGACCCATAACCCCCGCGCTTCACCCGTCGCACAGCGTCAAGGACTTTAATCGGCCTTTGCCCCTGCCACTATCCAAACACACACACACACACACACACACACACACACCCAAAACACCAGTGTTCAGCCCACTGCCATACACACCACTTAGCAGTGCAGAGGTACAACAGATTTTCAAACTATTGAGTTCAGAAGGGCAATTGGCTTGTTGGTTGTTCCCATAACTATAGCCCCAACCCCAACCCCCTCTGTGCCCTCCCAGCACAAGAGCTCCAGCGGAACCCGTGGGCTTCAGCCCCCGCGACCACCGACAGCACAGTGGACTTGCCCAATGGGGCCTCCACACAGGGAAGCACGGGCGCACGGCAGCGGGATGCAGGGTGCCGTAGGAGCATGGACACCACCCCCTCTTGTTCCATGTTGCATGTATGCCAGCGTCCCTCAACCCGGTTCTCCTGCAGCCTGATGACAGGGCACCAGAACACAAGAACTCATGGTTCGGTTGCATAGTAGTAGGTCTGAGATGTTGAACGTCGCAGTTTGAGCATGATTTCAAAGATATGGGCGTCACACACACACACACACACACACACACACACACACACACACACACACACACACACACACACACACACACACACACACACACACACACACACACACACAGACCACTGACTGTAACTGACCACTGACCACAAATCACTACCATCGTGATGAAGCATTCCGAAGCTCCACCTCCATTACGCGGTGCTTGCATCCGGCCCCCTGTAGCACTGCCCACCCCCACACAGGGCGTTGCCACCGTTTCCGTCTGGTATCGTTTGCAGGAACAGGCGGCGTCAACGCATGGGTCACTGAAGGAATTTGCGCTTGTGGCATTGGCTGGAAAGCCGCAGGGCGCGGATCTGGACGAGCTCGTGGAGGCTGCTTTAGGGGAGCCGCTGTACCAGCAAGTCTTTGTGAATCGGGATGGGGCCCGCGAGCTCCTGAAGCGCATGCTCGACGGCCATCGCCAGACCTTTGTGCAGCTCTCCAAGCGCCCCATACGCTACGCCCTCTGTGCGCTGCAGCCCCCGGAGGACCTGGAACGGGCGTCTGGGCCAGCCTCGGCTGGGCTGCGAAGGCTGGTCAAGCCGGAGGCGGAGCGTGCGCCCACGCCCCTGTCCACTGGCAGCCCACAGCTGCAGGATTCGCCGCCGCCTCCGGTGCCGAGTGGGCACACCGGCCCCCTGCCCCCTGGACCGAAGAACGAGGACATGGGACCTGCTTGTGGCTGGTGTGCCCCCTTCCAGTAAAGGAGGGGATTGAAGGAGGGAGGGATGGGCAGTGGGGCGGGGGGGATGTCTACGTGGCTGGTCTGAAGGGGTGGGGTGGGGTGGGGGAGGGCAGATGAGGGAGTGGGGAAGTGGGTTTGGATGTGGTGGCCGATCTTAAGGCTCACAGGACGCCCCGGGGGAGCACGATGGCGTCCGCGACGACTCTGCATATCGGCCGCCCATGGCATGTGAGATGCACCCCCCAGGCCCTCGACGGACCTCTCCGGCACGCGACCCAGGGCGGCGCAGGGCCACGCCCCGCTCGGCCCCCGGGGGCGTTCCTGGTACCCGCCCCGGACCCAGCCCCAGCCCCTCTCCTGCGTCCACGGCTGCGGGGAAGTGGGATCGCCAGGGGCCCTCGGAGGCCCGGACCGGGGCATGCGAACGCCCACCTCTCCCCCCCCTGCAGGGGCAGCGGGCCGGTCCGCCTGGGGAAGTGGGGTGAGCGGCGGGTGCTAGATTGGATGAGCCTGTGTTCAGACCCGGCGAATACCTCGCCCACCATCTGGGCCCCGGGGGAGGGGGGGGTGGCTTCCAGTAGGCCACCAGACATGGGGGCCGCGCTGCCCCCCGGGATACCCACGTTACCGGACCTGCAGGAGAGCGGCCAGAGCCCGAGAGACCAGGGCACCGGCCTGAGGCCCGAGAAATGACATGAAGGGTGGCGCCGTGCCAAACAGTGCCTGGGCTGTTGTCTTTTTCTTTTCGTTGGATTCCTCTACACAGGAGTTTTGTCCAAGCACAGGCTGCGTTACGGGCTTCTCTCAGGCCTCTGGTGCAAGTCTTTGCAGTCTGAATTCTGTTGTAAACAAGCGCAGCTGTTGTTTGGGGATATTTGGGATGCCATGAACGCTTGTGTGCCCGTGCTGAGGCCTCTTGTTGCAGTGTTCCTGGCCGGGGGCCGCCGTGCTTCAAAGACGTCGGTGTCGTGCAATAGAAGGAGTGGAGGTGATCAGGTGCCGGCAATGTGAATGTGGACCGAGCAGCGCACCCAAGAGGCACGAAGAGGGATCAACAACAGCGTCTGGTGACACACGAGTCAGTGTGAGAGGCCGCTTGTATGCACCAACGATGATGGGGGACAACAGGAGAGGCCGAAGGTAGCATATCCAGAGGTGCATCGGGACCTGAAGCCAATTTTTTTGGGGGCTCTAAGCCCCTGATACGACATTTTGTCTGGCAGTTGATATGCGGGACCCGAGTTACCCATTGCATCCTCGTACACTGGGTAAACTGGGTGCTTTGGTTTTCGTTGTTGCAAAACAGTGGGGCCGAGTAGTAGGAGGGCCAGGGGCCAATTGATCAGCACTAGGAAATCTGACCGCGGCGAGGAAACCGTCTAAGAATGGCCGGAGAAATCTGTTTCATTGAACACCCGTTGGACGAGGGCTTTCCTGAGCCATTGGCACGTCTCGTGCTAATTCGAAAATACCACTTTCAGTCTTTCCCTTTTTGGGTCCGGGTGACGTCCATGGCGGCCTTGGATTTGGATTTGGGGCTCGACCTATGGAGCCTGTTTTCAGGGGGCGTTCCGGTCAGGGGTCTCTAACCCTCAACCCGCAGTGGAAAGCCCCCCCCCCCGACATCTAATACCGAGGCCTTGTGCCAGCCCCCCCCCCCACATCTAATACCGAGGCCTTGTGCCACCCCCCCCCCCCCATCCCCCCCGATTGAGCATTGGTTGCATCAATACACGGCCTGTCATCTCAGGGGAAGGAGGTCACGTGGCTCAGCTATTAAGGCACGTGGCCGGAACCAGAGGGACCTGGTTCGAGCCCCGGCTGAGCTGGGCGTAGGAGGCAACACTACGCTCGCATCCTGGGCCTCACGTCGCCTCACGTCACGTCACATCACACCACCTCACCCAGGGAAGTATTAGAAGGGCCGCACACCGTAGGAGGACGGGGCTACCCCTCTTCCTGGACCCCCCCCTCCCCCCCCGCCAGAGTGCTGGAGTCGGCAAACCCAGCATGGACTCGGAGTGTGCATCTGGATGCACCTGGTCAACGGCGCGGGCAACAGCCCGTCTCCGGGACAGCCGACCCCAAAGTAGTCAAACAGGACAAGTCATCCAGTGGCTCCGCTGACACAACCAAAACACGTTCGGACCCACAGAGGGTCGGCGTGTGCAGTGGCGAGAGGCCAATGGGCGCCGCCAAAGGCAAACGAACGAACACCATGGCCTCGTGCCCCCCCCCCCCCCCAGCCAGACCAAAGTGACCACGGGGGGAAACACGAAATTTACAGCGGGTAAAATCTGATCGGGCCATTTTTGTTTTTTTTTGTTTATTTTTTTTGGTGCACAAACCTTTGGGTCCCAGACCTCCCCCCGCACCCAACCTCCTACTTCCCTGGCATCAGCTCACCGTTATCTCAGGGTGAAGACGGAGGACGTGGTGCAGTCCCTTTTTGACGAAGAGTCCGGATCGGACTCAGAGCCGGAACCCCCGGACGACCCCGACACCGACGAAGAGGCAGACGGAATGGATTTGGACCCGGCTGCCGGGGACGAGGAGGCAGACCCAGAGGGCGAGGGGGATGGGCCCTGCGGATATTTGCCCGCGACGGTGCAGTACCGCTACACGTGCCGTGCCCCTGGGTCTCGCAGGCGCCAGCCACGCCCTCTGCCGGACGACTGGCCCCACCCGCAGGCGGAGGGCTACCAGGCGTTCTTGCGCGCGTTCATGCGCGGCTCCGCCGCAGCGGCCCCGGGGCACGACTGGACGAGTGAACTGGGGTCGTACAAGATGGCCCCGCAGTGCAAGGCCTCGGTGCGCTGCCCGTCCATGCGTTGCGTCAGGGCAATCCGGGCGGGTTTTGACGGATCTCAGCCGGTTTTTTGTTGCTCTTTGGGCCTGCCAGAACAGAGGGTGGGTGCATTTCCCATTGTGGCATGGCTCTGTGGCCGTGAATGGGGTTTTTGTGTCGCCTGCACACTTGGGCTACATTTAGGGCCCCCTGTCACCGCCCCTGCAGTGTCCCGTGTAGTGCACAGAAGTGGTGCATGTGTGCCAATAGCCTCCGATGATACAGAACGGGAGTCGCCAAGGATCTCGCAATGGCACCGTGATGTCTGGCACACCCAACGCCATTCGAGGCGCTTCCCGCACCGCATGTGCGCGAGTGCGCTCGTGCTTCGCTCAGCCAGCCCCAAACCCAAACCCAAGGCCATGCCTCGAGATGCAGTTGACGACAAGAGGTGGTATATCAAGCCGCCGTTGTTGCACCGTGCACCTGCCGCGTGAAGAGCAGCCCAAACGGGAAAGGGGTTTACGACAGCCTTTTTTTTTCTCATGCCACGGCCACAGCAGGGTAGACCGCGGCCGCTGCAGATGCGGGTCTGCGGGAAGGGCAGTGGTACAGGGGGGGGGGGGGGGGGCTCTCATGGCGGGAAGGGCAGTGGTACAAGGGGGGGCTCTCATGGCGGGAATCACCTCGATTTTTCCCCGTGGGATATTTCAAAGCGGCTTTATTTGGCATGCAGCCCTGAATTTGCAGTGGGAAATTTCGCACCCACATGCTGTGAGCCTGCCTTTGCTGGTGGTTGCTGTTAATTTCTGGTGGTTTCTGTTGTTTGCTGATGCTTTGTTGTTGAGTCCTAGAGGGTTGTTGTTCCTTCCCGATGGGTTGCTGGTGAGGCCTGGGGGATTGTTGTCCCTTCCCAGTGGCTTGCTGTTAATTCTGGGAGGGTTGCTGTTCCTTCCTGGTGGGTTGTTGTGACTTCCGGGAGGGTTGCCACCAAATCCGTGGCCAAATTGCAATACACTCACGATCTACACATGCACCTTCAGCGCGTACCTCATCAAAATAGCTCTTCAACGCCGTGGTTCTGTCGTGGGTCAATTTTCCAGGCCGCCCCATTGGATTGGTACAGCCTTGAGTGGCCAACTTTTTGCCCCGGTGACGCAAATGACAGATGGGCAACTGTTTTACCCATACTTCACTACGCATTTCTTGTAACCGGCTGTCAAATACCATTTTTGAAGCCTCCTGCCGTTGATCGTCACGAGTAAAATTTTTCTGATGTGGGAGGGTGGGTCGGTCAGCTGTGGCTGGCCAGGGGGTTCATTTGGACCCCCATGGGCAGGCTTCAGAAATCAAGCTATTTCGCAAGAGGGGGGGGTCTGGGTGGGTGGGGGTTTGCTTTGGTTGGTGCGTTATTGGCCCAGGAGCCCCCGCTGTTATACACAGGGGGGTCTCAGGGTTGCATGTGGCTGGGTCAAGATGAAGTGATGTATTATTTTTGGTTGCTGTTTCCCCCCCTGCTGCATGCATACAAGACCTCATTGTTGGATGATGGTTGTTTGTGGCTGTGGGGCTACTATTTCCAATGTGGACAATGCAAAGCGGGAGCCCTTGGAAGCGTGATTAGCATGTACAGTGGGAGAAGGCACGGAAAACCATGCGTTGCAAGAAATTTCGCTAAATTTCGAAGCGGGTTTATTTCGCACAGCGGCCTGAAAATTGTGTCCGAAATTTCGCACAAATTCCAAGCGCCAAATATCCCACAGCGAAAATTCCCGCTGCAGCCCCCCCCCCCCCCCCGGTATGGGGGTTCGCAATGCGCTGCTCCGGAGCTGCCAGGCCTTGAGGCATGTCGGAGCCCGAGCCAGGGCGGTCGCTAAGGAGCCCATTTCTTCCCCTAAAAGACCGCCCCGTTTCAGACCACGCCACAGTAATAGAGGACGTCGCCGTGGGCCTGTGGCGTCTTGGTTTGGGGGGCTTTTATTTGCCGCGCCGCAGTGCCAAACGGGCCTGACCGTCCGGACGGACCGACCCCAGTTTTGCTGGAAGATGGACCCCGAAACGTGTGCAAATCGAATTTGTGGCACACACAACAGGGACTGCCCTGCTGTGCCGATGCCCTCATGCCCCGGACTGTGGCCCCCACGCCCCCACACCCCCCCACCCGGAAGGATGGCCACCACCACAAGAGCCCCCAGTATTTGCACCGCGCGCGTGCCCTAATCGGACAGGGCTTCATGGATTCCCGGTAACATGCCAAGATCAAGACAGCAGCCTGGCCTGCACGGACACGGTAGGTTTTGTCTTGTTTTTCCTTTGTTATGTTCAAGGCCCCCCCTCCGCCCCACATCCCTCCCACCCGCCGTAGGTTGCCCTCAAACCGCCGTGGCTCCAACCGCCATCGCTGCCTTCTCAACCGGTGGTTATACTCAGAGTGCCGTCGACTCCCCTCAGACCGCCAGGCTCAGTGTACTGGACGCCGGAAATTTTTTTTTTTTGCGCTATCAAAGAATGCCCGCGACTGCGTCAGAGTGGGTGGGAGGAGACCGGTTCAGGGGCTGTGGGCAGACTGGGGGCTGCTGGTGCACTATTTAGCCAATTGGATGGGAGGTGCTCTGCGAAGCCATCTGGTGCGAAATTCCACTCCAAGCCCAACCCAAGACTGCGCCAGACTTCTCTGCCTCTCAGATGGATGCACGCGCGGCGCCCCCGGTGTTGACAGCGTGGCAGGCGGCGGGGTACAAGCACGCGCAGAAGGTGCTGGCGACCCCTGACGTGCGTGGCTGTCTGTACTGGTGGACCCCGGGCTCCGGCAAAAGTGTGATGGTGGCGCTGCTGCTGGAGCTGTTGTACTTCTCGGAGCTGGACGTCTACGTGGTATCCACGCCGCAGAACACGCGGCACAACGGTCTGCTGTCACGTGCAACACATGTGCAACACATTGCAACGCACCACAACACAACACATTGCAACGCACCGCAACACGACACACTGCAACACAATCATTTCCAACGGAGACGTTTCACTGTGCCCATGCCCCATGATTATTTCCCCGTTGGGGCTGGTGGGAGTTATTTCCGGCCACAACGAGGCTTTGGGAGTCCATCACCCCAACTCAAGGAGCCACACCGAAGTGTGAGAGCCCATCACCTCATTTTTGGGGGCAGTGCATATCCCCAACTGGAAAGGGGCTAGTCCACATCTCCAATTGCAAAGGGGCCAGTCCATATCCCTAGTTGGAACTGGGCCAATCCATATCCCCAATTGGAAAGGGGCTAGTCCATATCCCCAACTAGAAAGGGGCTAGTGCATATCCCTAGCTAGAAAGGGGCCAGTCCATATCCCCAAATGGAAAGGGGTTGGTCCACATCCCCAATCGGACAGGGGTTGGTCCACATCCCCAACTAGACAGGGGCCAGTACATATCCCCAAATGGAAAGGGGCCAGTCCATATCTCCAACTGGAAAGGAGCCCATCCATATCCCCAACTGGAAAAGGGGCTAGCCCCTATCCCCAACTAGAAAGTGGCCAATCCATATCCCCAACTAGAACGGGGCTGGTCCATATCCATTGGAAAGGGGCTAGTCCATACCCAACTGGAAAGGGGCCGGTAAATGCGAGTACAAAAAAAATGCAAAACTGTGTATTTTTTTTTGGCAGTAAAGTCGTGTAATTTTTTTTTGTGGTAAACGCGAGTGCAAAACAACCGTCCCATTGTGCAGAAAACATGAGTACAAAAAAATTGTCCCATCGTGTAATTTTTTTTTTGGCGGTAAACACGAGTAAACCAAAATTGTGCCGCTGTGCAATTTTTTTTTGCGGTAAATGCAGACTGAGCTTCCTTGCCCTCTTGTGTCCCCCCAGCACCCAAGTTCAAGGTGCACTTTCTGAGACTCATGAGAGTGTTCAGACCACCCCCACCCCGCTCAAAGGCAAGGATTCCTCCTCCAAGCAAAGCCCGGAAGGCCCACAACCTAGGGCGCAACCTTCCATGGCCACTGGTACCAAAGAGGAGGACACCCGTCTGAAGGGCCTCATCGGTGGAGAGTGGCGCAAGGTGCCAGATAGCTCCCTCAAAGATGCATCTGGCCAGCTGGAGCGTGACTAGCACTTCATCAATGAGGTGACCAAGCAGTTGGTAGTTGATTTGCCTAAGGCTTGTAAGTGGAACACTAGTCCTGGTGCAAAGCCCAAGTCCTCCGATACAACGACTGACCTCATCTACGAACGTGCATTTTGCAACTACTTGTAGTGGGTGCATGTTTGCAGACTTTTCGTGTTACTATCTTTTCCTCCACCTATTTGGTGTACCAAAGGTGGAGTGTATGAACATGCTATTATTACACAACTTTACCGCCAAAAAAAAGACACAACTTGACGATTTTTTTTTACATGAGTTGCATTTTTCATGGTGGCAGGTACTCTGAGTGGATGTCACTCTCACCCCTTTCCATATCCTTATATTGGCTGAGTCCCAATCAAATGCTTGCCACACAGAGTACTTTGTGCTTTGTGGACTCAACGGTGCATTATTAAGGTCGCTGCGGGGTGCCGTATGAACCCGGCAACTGTACATATTGCGTACGTATTGCAAAAAGTGGCCTTTCTTTTCTTTTTCACTTTCCAATTTTTTTTTACACCACTTACCACAAAAAAAATTGCACGTGCCGACAAATTTTTTTTCCACCGGTCTGTTTTTTTTTTTCCCAGTAATTACACAACTCACAGCAAGGAAAAATTTAAACGGGGCAGTTTTTTTGGTTGGTATCAATGTGGCAATGGACAGGGGAGCGATAGATCTGCACCCTAGTAGTGGAGCGTGACTTGATGAGCTCAGTAACCGGGTTCGAACCCGGGATCCCCTGGATTTCCGGTGATTCACCATTGAGACACAGCTGTACAACTCCAATGGTTGGGTTGGTCAGGGTCCGAACGCGGCCCGTCTCTCGACCTCCACCAGTGCCACTCACACCAGCGAGAATCAAAGCCGTTTGCGCCAGGAGCCGTGTAGGCACCGCAGCAACCCCCTGGAGCCCCATTGCCCGCTCTGTCTCGCAGGCTTCGACCAGTGCGCCCGTTCAATGCTGCAGTTTGCACCGTCGTTTGCGCTGGACCGTGCGCCAACAGAAGCGGACGTCGCGGGGCTCGTCAGGGCGTTCCGGTATCGGCCCCGTGGCCCTGCGGTGTACAAGCGCAACTTCATGACTTTCCGACAGTTCACGCGGTTTTGTACAGAGCGTGGGCCGGCACAGGTGTTGTGATGGTGTGGTGCATCGGTGTGTGTGTGTGTGTGTGTGTCCCCAGCCCCCAGGTATGCACGCAGAGCAAGGTTTAATGAACAGTGGTTGTTCCGGGCATGTAAGGGCTGCTGCGTAGTCCAGATTCGTTCCCTCCCCTCCCTGGCTGGGGTGTTAGGAACAGGGTCAGTTCAAGTGCTTGTGACTCACCTGCTGATGATATGCATACACTGTACTCTCGTCCGTTACACCCCTGCAGAGGCGCCTAGCCTTATGACTTCATGGCAGCTTCAATGCTTTTACTTTGCTTTGTGCTGTTTTGATTGCTCACTGGCCTGATGACGTGTTACGGGTGCGAGCCGATTTGCTGTGCTCGTGATAAACATCAGTGGTTTTATCGTTTGATTCCTGCACAAGTGTGTGTGTGTGTGTGTTATGTGTCGGACCCGCCCCCCCCCCCTTCCTTGCCCCCTTGCTTCATGCCTCCCACCTCTACCTCTGTGCATGAAGGACAACACCAAGCCAAGAGTGCCTGACTGTTGTAACATGCAGACACCAAGTATCGACAAAACAAGGCATCTTGGCATAGGAGAGGAATGATTGAGTGGGTGGGGCATGCACCGCCGCCAGCGATAAGTAACCAACTGCTGGCGATTAACTCAACCGTCGATGACTAATTGCCAACCTCCGACTGACAATGATCAATTGATGACCAGTCGACAACTGTCATTCGCAGTTGTCTTCGGATACTCGAAATAATAAAATGGCAGTATTTGTGCGTCCGCTGCTTTGTACTGTAATTTCTGTTTAAGGTGGTTAGTGCAGATGTGTTGCAATGCGCATTGGAATAAGTGCGCAGTGTCTGGTGTCTGGTGTCTGCTGTGCCCGGAACCGATTCCACCGGACGCACCGGATACGGCTGCCCCGGCCGGGCCGGGCTGGACGGCGCCACACCGCGGCGGGCGCAACGCCCATCGCGTCGCTCTCGTCTCCCCCACGTCCCCCCCCCCCCCCAACCCCGTCGCCCCCCACGGCAGTTCTGCATGGGCACACGCCCAATGCCTTCAGTTCTGCCAAAAGTAATAAATTCTGCATGGGCACACGCCCAATGCCCCCAGTTCTGCCAAAAGTAATAAACTCCGCATGGGCACACGCCCAATGCCTTCAGTTCTGCCAAAAGTAATAAATTCTGCATGGGCACACGCCCAATGCCTTCAGGCCTGCCAAAAGTAATAAATTCTGCATGGGCACACGCCCAATGCCTTCAGTTCTGCCAAAAGTAATAAAGTCTGCATGGGCACAAGCCCAATGCTCCCAGTTCTGCCAAAGTAATAAAGTCTGCATGGGCACACGCCCAATGCCCCCAGTTCTGCCAAAAGTAATAAATTCTGCATGGGCACACGCCCAATGCCCCCAGTTCTGCCAAAGTAATAAAGTCTGCATGGGCACACGCCCAATGCCCCCAGTTCTGCCAAAAGTAATAAATTCTGCATGGGCACACGCCCAATGCCTTTAGTTCTGCCAAAAGTAATAAAGTCTGCATGGGCACACGCCCAATGCCCCCAGTTCTGCCAAAAGTAATAAATTCTGCATGGGCACACGCCCAATGCCTTCAGTTCTGCCAAAAGTAATAAACTCCGCATGGGGACACGCCCAATGCCTTCTGTTCTGCCAAAAGTAATAAATTCTGCATGGGCACACGCCCAATGCCTTCAGTTCTGCCAAAAGTAATAAATTCTGCATGGGCACACGCCCAATGCTCCCAGTTCTGCCAAAAGTAATAAATTCTGCATGGGCACACGCCCAATGCCTTCAGTTCTGCCAAAAGTCGCTGGCCATCGCTGCTGGCAGTGGTCTCGTTCCCGACGACCCAGCCTAGCCCTCTCCTCGTCCACGGCGAGACACAATGCCCTAGGCTTCGCTACCACCAAAGCCCAACGCTGCACTATTCTTGACGCTCACAGCGCACACCTGGTGTCTGGTTGCTGCCACAGGGCAGAGCCTGGGCCCCAGAGCCGTCCATAGCCGCACGGCGTCATGGATGGGGGTATCCAGGCAGGGGTAGGCGCACACCTAGTGTCTGGTTGCTGCCACACGGCAGAGCCCGGGCCCCAGAGCCGTCCATAGCCGCGCGGCGTCACGGTTGGGGGTATCCAGGCAGGGGTAGGCGCACACCTAGTGTCTGGTTGCTGCCACACGGCAGAGCCCGGGCCCCAGAGCCGTCCATAGCCGCGCGGCGTCACGGTTGGAGGTATCCAGGCAGGGGTAGGCGCACACCTGGTGTCTAGTTGCTGCCACACGGCAGAGCCCGGGCCCCAGAGCCGTCCACAGCCGCACGGCGTCACGGTTGGGGGTATCCAGGCTGGGGGATCGCACAATCCCAGTGAATGAAAAAAAATGGCTCATGGTCACACACGTGACCTGGGGACGAAAACGGGCCATGTCGCTTCATGGCCAGGAGGCAGGAGGTGGGCTCCAATATCCTTCCCGGAAGTCCTTGTGTCGCGCACTGTTTCCCCTCCCCCCCCCTTGCTGGATGTCACCGCACGGTGCTCCTCCAGTGCGGCCTGCCCCGCACGGGGCACCGCGGTGTCGCTGAGCCTTGCGACCTGTTTTTCGCCCTGGCGCCCCGGTCGCACGACCACCAGGGGGACTCCCGCCGGAATAAGTGCGCAGGCCTCAGCGCAGTTTTCGATTTGAATGGGCCCCACTGGTTGTCGACAGCAATAACATAGCAGAGAACACAGACGGAGGGCTCGTTAGCACGAGACCCTGGCCAAGTTCGACCTCAGAATGGTGTATGTCCCTAGGAAGGACAACACCGTGGGAGACTGCATGAGCAGGTGCAGCCTGTGCCCTCCTGCTTCGGCAAGAGAGGCGGCTCACCTAACCTCACCTCGCCTCCACCTCATGTCACGTCACCTCACGTCACGTCATGTCACCTCACCTCACCTCACCTCACCTCACCTCACCTCACCTCACCTCACCTCACCTCACCTCACCTCGGCACAGGTGCTCCGCAACGCCGCCGTCATCATCGACGAGTCCCACGAGCTCTTCAACGACCGTGTCTGTGACCGGGACGCGCTCTGGGGCACGGTCCTGGAAGCCCTGACACGCAGCCCCAACGGCAAGACCTTCCTCTTGTCTGGCACTCCCGGCCGGTCCAAAGCGGAGGTGCTGCTGCAGCTCGAGCTGGTGCGCGCCGCGCGCACGCGGCGCCCGCACCACCCGCTGTTGGAGGAGACGCCAGGCTGGCAGACCCGGCTTGCGGCGCACGCACGCGGCCTCGTCTCGTTCGTGGAGGGCAGCCACGACTACTCCCACTTCCCGCAGGACACCGGCCACTGCGTCGTGGACTGCCCCCTGGCATTGCCGCACGTGGCGCTGGTGAGCCGGTTGGGGCTGCCGCGGGTCCGAACCGCCAACGTGGAGACCCCGGCGGAGCTGTTCGACCCGTTGGGGCTGGATGAGGGGGGGGCGGCGCGGAAGCTGGCGGTGCTGAGCGCGAGGCACATGCAGGCCGCCGGCACGGTGCTGTGGGGCGGGTCGGCGAACGGGCTATGTGCCAGGCTGGACGTGAGTCCGGCCCCGGTGCTGACGGAGGTGCGCTGTGCTGGGCGTAGGGGGCAGCGCGCTGCCCTTGCGAGGGGCTGAAGTTGGGTTCTAAGCGCGGTTGCAAAATGGCCGCTGTCGGTTGAAAATGCGGTTGGGGGTCAGGTTCTGGCGGTTACAAGCAGCCCGATGCAGTCGTGGCCGCACTCACTGTCATCCCACAGGGCCCGGGGCCCCTCCACCCCATCAAGCGCGGGTCTAACTTGTGGAGCAGGGGACATGATCAGACACGTGCAGCTTTGCAGGAGACGATAGGGGCCCGTCACAAGGGACTTGGAGGGGTATTGAAGGGGGTCCAGGTCCAGTATGGACAACAATGGGAGTACCTTGTTGGCATGCGGGTAACGTTGGGGTGGTATGTAGGCGGTATGGGTTGTAGAGGGACCAGCAGCACAGCTCGAGTGCTAGAAGGGCAGTGCATGGGTAATTTTCAGATCGGCGAAGGCATCGGGTGTACAGAGATCAAGGGATATGCCCCCCCCCCCTGTCCTGTTGAGGTCCTGTGCAGGCTGTAGCATAAGCGCCGACACACCCCAGCACCATTTGCATGCCGCGTCTTCTCCTACCACCCCCATACAATCTCTTCACCATCCACCCACATGCGACGCCCTGGGAGGGGGAAAAATGGTTTGCGCGCGGGGTGGGGGGGGGTGGGGTTGTTCGAGCCCCCTGGAGGTCCTGGAATCGTATCCGGTCAGCCCCACAGAGTGACACGCGGAGAAAGCCCTGAGATGGGTCGCGCTCGAATCCGGAGGGGCTGCGCAGGCCCCACCATTCAGCGCCTATCGTACACTCGGTAGCTCAGTGGTCAACCCCACCAGACAGCAGGTGCGAACCGTAGAAACAGTAGCTGAAAAGTCACGCCGCGCTCCCGGAGGACTTACAGCGACCCTCCACGCGCAAACGTGCTGCAGGGGAGGTAAGCACAAGGCTTGCCACACCGGCGTCCGTTGCGCCGCAATAACCGAGCCGCCGTCGGTTGACCGCCAACCGCCGTCGATCAGCAGCCGGTCCGCAAAGACCACAAATCTGGGGGGTACTTTTGTCAAGGACTCCCATACCTCAGACTCACGCACGCCCCCGGAACAGGTCTCTGATCTGTCCCCCAAGTTTGTGGCCCTCGCCAACTTCCTGCTGAGCCCCCCGGACACTGAAGCGCTGGAGACCAAGCACTTTGTGTACTCCAGCAACCAATGCACCATCACCCGCTTGGCACAATGTCTCGCACGGACCCACGCCACAGCGGCAGATGCTCACCCCATCGCCAAGCAGCTCTTCCCTGACGATTTCCGATGGGCTGACCCCGTGGCTGAGACGGGGCTGAGGCTGATTGCGCCTCGTGCCCTGGACCACCCGGACCAACTGACTTTTGTCGTGCTGCAGGTGCAGTTTGTTGGTGTGCGCGCACGCGTGTTCTCAGTGCTTGTTTGCTATTGCCCTAAAAACCGAAAAACCGAAAAATCGATCGATCGATTGAAAAATGGCGTTTTGAAGGCAAGAAAGTTTGAAATTGCAAATGTAAAATTACACAATGCAAATTGCTTGTCTTTTGGCCAGAATTGCCAAGGACATTTTGGGATTTAACATGTGGGGTCTGCGCAAGAACACTTTTTGTTTCAAAAAAAACTGCTTCACCATGTGTACGTGTGTGTGTGTGTGTGTATGTGCATGCGCGTGTGTGTTTGTAAGTTTGCAACTTGGGGGGCTTCCAGGTGCGTCATCGCACATTGCGCCACGTGGGATACCGCGTGCGGACGGGAGTAGCGATTCTCCTGTTTGTCTGCCGTGTCTACCCTCCCGTACGCCGATCCCATGGGCGACCATTTCACCGTGACCTGCTATTGCTGCGGTTCCCGTCGTGCGTGTGTTCGTCTCCCTGCCGAACCATGCATGACCTTGAAATATGTCCAAGCGGTGGCCTGAAAAGCACGCGATTTGACATGCATGCCGCATATGCCACACACGCCGATGGCACCTTTGCCACACATACCGCACACGCCACACGTGCCGCACGTGGGGAGAATGGAAGGCACCATCAGGCCCGCATTTTCAAGAAAGGCATGACTCCGCAACACTTTATGCACCCCTGGACAAAAGCCCCCAAAGCCCAGTACAAGTGGCCGGAAGGCGTCAAAGTTTGGCAAAAATGACCCCAAAAGGACCCAAAAATGACAAAAACGCGTAAAGAACCACCAAAAATGGACCAAAATCCACCAAGATCCACCAAAAACCGGGACGAGGGAGACCAAGAACGCACAGAATGTCACACCAATGCCCGAAACGAAGAGAAACAATCGACGTCTACCAAAAAACACGCATCCTCCAGTCTCCATTGGGCCATTGCTGTTGACTGTTTTCGCCACTTTTGCTCGTTCCTGTCGGTTGCCACGCGTTCGCCCATCCCTCTGCTTCCTCGCGGTCCCCCGCCACCGACCCCCGTCCGCAGGGCCCCACGTTCCAACGCCGCCGCCTGCTCGCGGCCTTCGGGCGCCTCACCGCCGACGGCACCCGCCACGACGGGCTGCGGCGCGCCGACGGCCGCCCCCTCGTGCAGGCCCTACTCGGCTCCCACGACGCCAACCAGGGCCTGACGCTGCTGCGGGTGCAGCACGTGCACCTGCTGGAGCCCCACCCCAAGGGCTGGCCCGAGGTCGTGCAGGCGACCGGGCGCGCCGTGCGGCGCGACACCCACGCCGGCCTCGAGACGGCCCGGCCCGCGATGTGGCGCGTCGCGACGCGCATCTACCGCGCGACGCTCGGCCCGGCGGTGGCGGAGTGCCGGGCGCGGCAGCAGCGGCAGATGGAGCTCGAGCGGGAGGAGCAGACGCGCGACTTCCAACACTACCGCGACCAGATCCGGCGGCTGGAGGCGCAGGTGGCGGCGCTGGGGGACACCCCGGAGGAGCTGGCGCGCGCGGAGTGCGCGCTGGCGCACCTGCGGAAGGAGTGCGCGGAGCTGTCGCGGCTGGCGGAGGCCAGCGCGGCGGACCGGGCGCTGCTGGAGAAGGGGTGGCTGCGGATGGAGACGGGGCAGTGGCTGGCGCGGCAGAGGGCGTTCAAGACGCAGATGCTGCCGACGTGGGAGGTGCGCTCTGGCCCCTGAGTGATGCCCAACTACCCCCCCCCCCCCTTGTATAAGCTACGCCCTTGTCCAAGCTACAGTAGGCGTAGGGACCGTATTAATTTGGGACCTAATTTGAATTCGGTACCAAACGTAGTGCAGCCACATAAGACATGGGTTTGGTGACGGATTTGCGAGTCACATAGAGTCATGGACACATTTGTTGTGAGTGTTTGCCCACTTGACCCAGATAGCTCTGATTTTGGGGATGTTTGTGCATTATATGCCCCTTTCTTGCACCAGCTCACCATGCAATCCTCTTTGAACGTGGGTGCCCGGTGTTGGTAGTTCTATGTGTCGCGCGCAAGCTACGCCTGTGTCTAAGCTACAGTAGGCGTAGGGACCGTATTAATTTGGGACTTTGGCGTAGCTTATACAAGGGGGGGGGCGGGGTACTCCGCACCCGTGTGGCGGGGGGTGAAGGGGGGGAGGGTCCATGAACCAACACCCGTGGGGAGAGTTGGGCTTCACCCCTTCCCCCACTCCCCCCGACGCACCCATCCTGCGCCCGCCCCCCGGGGAACTTCTGAGTCCGCAGTCGAAGGGGTTCCATGTCCGGCACAATTCCTGTCACGGGGCGAGGGGCGGTCTGTGTATGCGGCCCCCCGCGGGGGGGGGCCGGTTGATACCCCCCCTCCCCCCTTCCAGACCCCCAACCCCACGCGAATGAGGGGGTAGGCCTGTGGCGTACAGTGCTCGTTGGGTGCCTTCGCGGGTTCAGTTGTGTGTCTGCCGCAATGCCTGTTATACGTACCACGCCTGTGATGTGGGGTATTCGAGGACACATTGGTTGTGGTCCCGAGCCCTGTCTGGCCATTTGCAGTGCCGTGTTGTTCTTCAGAAGGCGGGGGGTAGATGCTCCTCATGTAGGCGTACACTGTTCTACACGGCCACTGAATTTCTTTCTGCTGTTCCCAAATGCCCCATTTCGCTAATGGCCCCCCCACCACTTGCGAACGTTCCAAATGCCTAGAACGGGTCATCTTAGCGGTGGGGGATTCAACAATGCCAACAAAAAAAGCTGAAGTCTGTTTGAACCCCCCCCCCCCGGACCCCCCCCCCCCACCGCTCATGCCGCGGGGGTTGGGGTCCAGAACTGAGTTGAATCGCCCCCTCCCCTGCGAACCGACCCCCGTCCCCCCGTCTTTTTTGACAGATGGTCCCCCAGGGGCGCCGACCATGCGGAGCCACAACAGCCGGGCACCAACGGCGCCGGTGGGGGGGGGGGGGGCGTGGTTTGGAGAGGCCGTGTTTGCTTCGTGCAAAGGATGTTGCCGCATTGTTGACATCTACAAATGATCAGCGCGACGTGGTGATCGTTCTGAGGTATGATATGTTGTGGACCCCCTCCCCCCCTCGGGCGTGTGCATCTGGATGCACCTGGTCAACGGCACGGACAACAGCTTGTCTCTGGGACCCCCGGCCCCAAAGTAGTCAAACAGGACAAGTCATCCAGGGGCTCCGTTGACACAACCAGAACACGCTCGGACCCACAGAGGGTCAGAATGAGCAGTGGCGAGAGGCCGATAGGCGCCGCCAAAGGCAAACGAACGAACACCATGGCCTCGTGCTCACCGCCCCCCCTCGGACGTGTGCTTTCGCGCAGGCACTCGTCGAGAGATGCGAGCACGGTCCGCAGCAACACGACAGCACTGTCCCAGCGCAACGGAGCAGATCCCACCAGAAGGCGGCTGTTGGGGGGTGGGGGGGGGGGGCGGAGAAGGAGACAGGCGCCAACCCCTGCTCAACCGGCATCAGGTGGGGGGTGTCTCCTGCAGCCCAGATGGGCTGTTTGCGCAACAGGAGTGGGAGCCCATCAGGGGCAGACCAACCGTGAGGGGGAAAAGAACATATGGTGGACGGCCCGGACAGCGCGTGGAGGAACAGGGCACCTGGACCGCACAGAAACACAGCGAGGCAGGCTATGGACGGCCTGTGGACAGAGGTGTGTGGACAACAAAAACAGTCAAACGACCCCGGCAACAACCAGCACATCCTCAATACGCCAATTATTGGGCGCCGCTGACACGCAAACGGCACATCCCGCCACATTCAGCACAGTCCCAACACACCAACCACTGGGCTCCGCGAAC
The DNA here is from genome assembly GCA_964036045.1 of Eutreptiella sp. 'Long Island Sound 2002'. Taxonomy (NCBI): domain Eukaryota; phylum Euglenozoa; class Euglenophyceae; order Eutreptiales; family Eutreptiaceae; genus Eutreptiella; species Eutreptiella sp. 'Long Island Sound 2002'. Next base: position 3,330,197 of record OZ038379.1, on the reverse strand, counting down.
GCGGAAACGACACCAGCAAGAGCACCGGCCGCAGCGGCCGACAGAAAGCAGCCACCCGACGCAACATGCGAAGGGGAGAACGGGTGACTGTCCAGGGCCCCGTAAAGGAGCAACAACCAGACGGAATGTCACACAGGGGGGGCGGAGAAGGAGGCAGGCGCCAACCCACAAGGGCCCCCTCACGACGTGGGTGGCCAGACGGTCCCCGTTCCTCCCCCCCCGACGGAGCGACGAGAGGCGCACGAAGGCCACGCTCCGTGGACTGCCACTGGCGGACCACAGCGCGCTGCTCAAGTCTGGGACGAGAGCCGAGCGGAGGCTTGCGGGTCGTTTCAAAGCCGGTCCCCATCGCCCACCCCAGACCCCCATCTCACGCCCAGGGGGGTTGGGTCCAGCGTTGCACCCCCCGTCCCCCGCAGTGTTTCCCCCGGTCCGTCTGCTTTCGCAACGTTGACGGGGGCCTCGGTTTCCATCCGCGCCGAACTGCGAGATCGTTGGGTTTCGAACGTCAAGTCGCCCCCTTTGTGGGTCGCAGCCCAGCCACGGCTTTGGCGTCACCTGGAGTCGCCACCAGCGTCCGCCACGTCAGACCCGATCCGATGCAGAGCCATGGACCCCATGTGGCAGGTTCCTACTGAGTTCTGGTCGTGGACGGAGCGAATATTACCGGAGGGGGGGAGTTTGTTCGGTGTTTTTAAGGATTTGCACGGGTGCACGTTAGGCTCTGCCTTTGCTCACTTGTACCATGCCTGAGGATTCGGTTAATGATCATTAGTTTCCCAGGGAAGTCGCAGAAGTGCTGATGGGGTCTTCCCTCATTTGTAGGGCTCCTGGGGCATTCAATGGGGTGCGCACAAGCGTGCGGGTCGATGCACCAGGAGAGTCCCCCGGGAAATAACAGCAGCCGTCCAGAGTCCACCAGCGAATACCAGCAACCGTCCACTCTTTCTCGTCAGCAACTGTTTCGAACTCCGCATACTTTGTTCGTTCGGTTGTACGCAATGGCGCGGGTCTTGTCGCGCCCGAAGTTGTAGACTCAGGGTTTCCTCGACACGGAATATCCCCCCCTCTCCCCCTCCCCCGGCACTGAGTCGCCGATGGGATGGCGCTGACTGCGCCGCGTGTCCGGTCCCACCCGCGGAGTGCCATCCGCCGTGCCCCGCCAGGTCATGCCCGATCAGGCCGTGTACGAGGCCACACGCCGGCAGGAGCAGTCCCGCCGGGACTTCGACGCCGTGCTGAAGGACGCGTGCGTCGACTGCCTGGCCCTGCGCGAGTTCCACGACGCCGCCCTGCGGGCCCCGGAGGCGGTCGGGCCCCCCGCCCAGGGCCCCGCGGGCCCCAACAAGACCGAAGCCGCCGCGGGAGTGAAACTGGAGCCGTCGGCAATGCACCCGCCCACTGCGGCGGCGGGAGACGCTGGCGTCAGCCACAGCCACAGCCGCAGCCGCAGCAGCAGCGACACGCCGGAGGGGGCGGTGAGAGTGAAGACAGAGGGCCCGCAGCCGGAGGCCGGAGGCGCGGCCGCGGCGCTGAGGCAGGCACCGCCCCCCGCGCCGTTGCAGCCCAAAGCAGCCGATGGAGTGAAGCTGGAGCCGCCGGGAGAGCCCGCACTGCCCCCGCCAACTCCGGCGGGGGACGCCGGTGGCGACCACAGCAGCCGCCCGCACGAGGGGGCGGTGCGGGTGAAGGCGGAGGCGGGAGGCGCGGCAGCGGCGCCGGGGGCGGCCCCACCCCCCACGCTCCTGCAGCTGCTGCACGGCCGGTGCGGCCGCCCCCTCCCGGGCGGCGGCGGGCGCGAGGCGCGGCAGGCGGCCCTGGACGAGCACGTGCGCGGGTGCCAAGAGGCGCAGGCGCAGCAGGAGCGGGAGAGGGAGGGGCGCCGCTTCACGCCCCCCAAGCCCTGCCTCATCTGCCTGGAGCCGTGCCAGGCCGGGGTGCTGTGCCCCAATGGGCACTGCGTGTGCGGGGGGTGCGCCGGGATGTACGTGGCCTCCCAGACCGACAACCTGGCGCGGCTGCGGCGGAACGGGGGCCGCCTGCAGTGCCCGGACCCGGGCTGCGCGGTGGTGATCCCGGACGCGGAGGTGCACGCGGCGCTGGACGCGGTGCAGGTGGCGGAGTACGAGAAGCTGAAGGTGATGCCCTGACCGATGCCGCGGACTCGATGTGCCGCGGTCCTCCAATCCATCCCCGATTCCTTGACCAATGCCCCCGCCGTGGCAGATCTGCATGCACCCCCCCCAACCCCCAACCCCCACAAATACCCTCTCGGGGATGGTGTAGGAAGGTGTGCTTGGTTATCAGGATCTCTTGTTTTCTTGTCTGCTTTCTGAACGGCATTGAATAATTCTCGGTGTATTTGTCTTTGCTTGTGGGCGCCATGGTGTTTGATCAGCAGCTACCACGGGGACTCATTTCAGCTGCAATCAGATGGCCAAGCAGCACCGCGGGCAAAATGCCTGCAACTGCGGCGCCCCACCAGTGGCTCCCACAATGGGTGATCCGGGAACCCCCCGGGGCAGGGATGCATTCGAAGGGAAGGGATCTCAGAGGCGGCCCCGGAAGCGGTTAGACAGGCGGTTGCAGCAGGTCGCCAAAGCGGTTGGGGGCTGTTACTGTGGGTTACAAATGCCAAACAAATGCACTACGGGCCGCCCGAATTGCCCTCCCAACTGCCGCCGGTTACCCTCCAACCACCAGCATTTGTTCTCCGGGTTCGGGACTGCTTTTCCGCCATCCCCTTCCCTGCGCCCCCCCAAAATTCACGCCCCGCTTACGACGTCTCAGGTCCGTGTGAAAGAGATGGAGGACGCCGAGGCCGAGGCCCCGAGCAGCAGCGCATCGCTGGCCCTGGGGTCGGACGTGGAGCGCTGGCAGCGTCACGTGGAGGAGGAGCTGCTCACGCAACGGTGCCCGCGCTGCCGCGCGGCGTACGCCGACTACGAGGGCTGCACGGCGCTGCTGTGCGGCCGGTGTGGCTGCCACTTCTGCGCGTGGTGCCAGCAGGACTGCGGCAACGACGCCCACCCGCACGTCATGCGGTGCGAGCACAACCCGACGCCGAGGGAGCTCTTCACGTCGCCGGAGGTGTTCGAGCGCGCTCGCACGGCCGCCCAGCGCGAGCGCGTGCGCGCGTTTCTTGAGGGGCTTGCGCCCCCGAGCGCGCGGGCGGCGCTTGAGGCGCGCATCCGGCCCATCCTTGTCGAGCTTGGCCTTGCGCAACCACCGCCTGCGGCCTCTGGCGGTGCAGCAAGTGTCGATGAGCCCATGGCCCCTGCGGGGGCGGATGATGCCTGAGTCGGGCGGGAGTGCCGCGGGCAGGGCACGCATCGTCAATCTGTGTACAGGAGACGGGGGCAGGGCCAAGGGCAGGGAAAGAAGCCCCACAGACATACCCCCTTCGTTTGGGCTGTTCTCTCTCTCCTTGACTTTGTTCTCTTGATCGTGGGCGTCTTGCAGGACGGTGGCCGCTGCCCCCACATACTCGTTCTCATTGTGGTCCGCCCCCCCCCCCCCCCCCGGGCGTTTGGGCCACATTTGCAAGTGATATTGGCCGTTGTGATGAATCTGGACACTTTTGGATGCAGCTTTTGAATTGAGTTGTGGTCCGCTTCCAACCGCAACTCTTTGTGCACACTGCCACACAAGAGCGAGGTACCTGCCGTCACAGTTCGGTGGTGAACCTGCCCTTCTCCCCGGCGCCAAAAGCTACCCCCCTCCCTCCACCTACACCCCCCCCCCCCCCCACTCCAGGCGTTCCGGGCTCCAAGATGCTTCGGGTGGGGCGAGGTGTACACCTGGTGGACCCCCATGTGTTGGAGGGCTGTGAGGAGTGGACGGAAGCGGTGGGCAGGGACCTGAGGGGTTGAGGCTCGGGCTGTGCACCGCAGAAATTGCCCGACCGCCTCCCCAGCAGAAGGGATGTTGTGGGGTACCTTCAGAGCTGCGAAGCGGTGCTGTGGGTGCAGGCGGAACAGGCAATCCTGTGGGTTCGGCGGGCTCTGGAACTCCAGCTCGCGGTCCGTTTCGTCAACGTAGAGGGCCCCCTCAAGCCGCGTGGCGTACATCCACCCGGACAGCGACTCGTGGAACAGTGTGACCACATCCCCGGGTTGGAAGGGAGGTTGCCCTCTTCAAGTGCAAGCAGTTGGGGTTTCGCCACGTTTCAGGCTGTGGTTGGGTTGTGTCGGAATCCTAATGAACAATCTCTTTAAGCGGAGGGCCGTGCAGTGCGATTACAGGGGGTGAGGTCCACACGTTTGCCAGATTGACTCATCGACCACGTCCAGGGCTGTCCTGTAGTAGTGAGAATCCGCCCCCCCCCCCCCCCCGCAAACGACAGCTTGAGGTGTTGGGTGGCAGGATTGTGGTCGGCCGATAGCGACTGGAGCGACGGCGGTTGGCCAGCAACGGACAGCAGATACTGCTCCAGCCGGTGCACTGCTGAGGTGCAGGTGTACTGGAGTCCCGCAGGTTTTGTTTTAGGCGCTACGAACAGCCCTGTCGACGTCTGGTCAGGTGCGCTCTCACGATGGCCCCACGAGCGCAAAGCATGGCCTCAGCCCATACGCTCACGTGATTCTGGCAGCACCAGGGAGGGTGATCGACGGCGGCTGACGGAAAATTGATGGGAGTCGGCGACGGCAGTTGACGCGTAATTGACGGCGATTGGAGGATGGGCGACGAGGTTGGCGGGCAACCGACGGCGGTTGGAGTGCAGGCGACAGCGGCGGGGTTCCGGGACCCGACGCTCGTTGTGACGGGACCGGCGTTGGGATTGGTTTGGTGCATTTCCAATGCTTGTGGCAAAGGGTGAGTCAAAGTGGCAGTCGTGGGGCAGTGCGCGCAATGGATTCGGACGGCTGATGCGTTGAGGGGGTGTGTTGATCCGGCACTGATGCGGACGGAGCAGGATGCCGGACGGCCTCATGGGCTGCAAGGGGCATGGCCAAGCAGGGCTGTCCTTGAGGAACAAGAACATGGCCCCTGCGGGGGCGGATGATGCCTGAGCCGGGCGGGAGTGCCGCGGGCAGGGCACGCATCGTCAATCTGTGTACAGGAGACGGGGGCAGGGCCAAGGGCAGGGAAAGAAGCCCCACAGACATACTCCCCTTCGTTTGGGCTGTTCTCTCTCTCCTTGACTTTGTTCTCTCGATCGTCTGCGTCTTGCAGGACGGTGGCCGCTGCCCCCACATACTCGTTCTCATTGTGGTCCGCCCCCCCCCCCCCCCCGGGCGTTTGGGCCACATTTGCAAGTGATATTGGCCGTTGTGATGAATCTGGACACTTTTGGATGCAGCTTTTGAATTGAGTTGTGGTCCGCTTCCAACCGCAACTCTTTGTGGGTGCAAGGGGCATGGCCAAGCAGGGCTGTCCTTGAGGAACAAGATGTTCCCTTTCGTTTGTTCTGCACGACCGGAGGTCATCGGTGGCAGGATTCGGTTGGTCGACGGCGGTTGACACTCAACCGACGGAGGTTTGGCGCGGGACCGCCGGCAGCTGATGGCCCACCGACGCCGGCAGCCGCTCTGCTGACGTCCGGGGGTACCAGAGGCCGGCCGTGTTCGACTTCTTTTTGGTACGGAGAACAGCCCCGTCGTCAAGCCGCTTCCGAGCAGACCTGAGCCTCACTGCCAGGGGCCTCCTGCTCTACCGGCGAAGTGGGATCCGGCGAACGGGCGCCTGGCCACGCCGCGCCTCGCAGCCAACGTCCCGCATATCTGGTCCTTCCTGCGGTGGAACGAACCGAAGAGAAGTGGGATAAAGGGACAGCGGTGGGCCAGAAACGCAGGAGAGACCACCCCGAGCCCACTGAAGTGCAAGTGCCAGGGCCATTCGGGCCATTCCCCCGCATTGCCGGTGGTCTCATCCCTCACCTCAGCCACCACCCGTAGGGGCCGTAGTTGTGTGGTACCAAACCCTCTGAGCCGCAGCATGTTCTTTTTTTTGCCTTCTGGGTCTCCAATTCAGACGATCTTCTATCGAGATTGAGAGTAGTTTCTGGTGGTTGCACCAGTTTCCTACGCTCAGCCGTCCCCGTGGCAGATGGTCCCCTTCGGAGGAGGCCTAGTGTTTGCATGCCATGCATCCGGGCGCCGCACAAGCTACGGCTAGTCCAAGCCACCACCCCCGGTCGAGGCCGTCTTGTTTTTCAATACCCCCTTGCGCAACGACTGCGCTGTTCGGCGGCCCCTCTCGCATGAAACGGCGTTCCGTTGGTTTTCCTCCCTTTGAGCACTGCCGACCGACCGCCCGGGGAAACTGCCTTTTCTGCCCCAGGAAAGGGACCGTTTGGTCTGGGGGGTGATTACCGAGGCCCTGGCCTGTGCTGGAAGTGGAAATGTTTTGGGTTTGAGGTCCTGGCCGGACCTGCGCGCCGCCGCCCCTGTGTTGTGCCTCAAGGCCCGTACTGGTCTGTTTTGGTGTACCTCTGCCGCCGAGCAGGTGGGTGCGTGCTGTGCATTGATGTGTCGGAGAGGCGTGCTGTATGGGCTGCGGAACATGGCTGCGCGTGGCGCATACGGTGACCTGGCGGTGGCCTGGACCATTGCCAGAGGGGGGCTACACATGTGCACAGCTCATTGAACGGTGGGATTACTGTGACCAGCCTCCAGAACACGCAATGGCAGCCGTGTTCCCGCCACGTCTGCGTGGTCGGCTGCCACGGAAGGGCTCTGGTGACGAATGTGGTTGCGTTGCGGGCAGTGCTTTTCAGCGCGTCCGCGGCAGAGCCACCACGTTGCCAGACCCCATCCCCAGACCACCCAACTCTGGGTTTGCAGCAGACGTCTCGGTGAAGTGTATCCCACAGACCCCCCAATCACTGCATCGGACTGCATCCCACAAGACCTTCGGCCATCCCCCACAACACGCGGTGCATTACCGAAGATTCTTCAACAGACAACTGCTCGTGTCTGAGAAAGACTGCGGAACGCGCGGCGTAGGAAAGGCACGCGAGCGGGAACGCCTGTGGGACACGTGTGGTCCGCACTCTTGAAGATTGGGCTGTGTGTCCCGAGCGTCAAAAGGCTGCATCGTGTGTGTGTCCCAAAAAACAAAAATGTGCACCCGGTGCCAGCGGGCCTACGCTTTATCTCCACCTCTGGTCTGCCGTCGACTGGCCCCCGTCCAGCCACCGCTTGGACAAGATTGTGTATCAAAGGCAGGAGCATTAAGTACCATTGCTCCAGATGCTTTTTCCAAATCAGGATTCGCAGCTGCACATGATCGACGGTGAATCGTGATTCCCCGGGGCTACGTGCATTTTCAGCAAATGTTGCGAGAGACAAAAACAAAGAGCAATAATTTCCGCATCCGATGGTCAAAAGTACCGCGCGTTTTGGAGCCCCTAAAATCGACTTGTGGCCATTTTAATCACCCGGCTGGCCACGGCCGTTTAAAGCCGAAAAACACCCGGCGTGGCAGCCCTTGGCTGCATTCCCATGTCTCAGATCTCAGAACTGTCCACAACCTCCCGGCCGCAGGTCTTTTGTAGCCAGGGCCGTTCCGAAGCAACGGGTGTTGGTTTGTTTTCCCCAAAGGACAGCCCCGGAGGACCGCCCCCCGACCGGCGTGTACCGCCTCCCGCCGGCGGTTGACCGCCAATTTCTGGCACCTACCGGCCAATGTCTTCGTCGTTCAACCGCCAACTGTCGTCAGTTATTTGCTGACCGCTGTGACTCCGCGCTGGATGACTGCCGCCCGGTGCTGCATTCCTGCAGCCAATGGTAAATCAGCGAGAGCCTTTTTTTTTTCCGAAGGCAGCAATTATGATGGAGGGCAACACTGCTCATGTGGAGTATGGGAACCTTTTCCCCAGTGTCTTGCCCTGTGGCCCCAACAAACAAAAACCGATTTCTTGGGCGGGCTCACGAGTTTTGTCCTCATGCCCACTTGCATCGACTGGAGCTGCAGATGATGGGCGGTAATGGCGCTACCCTGTCAGAGATTTTTCAATGTTGCCCTGGGGCTGTGCCGGTGTGATTGGTATGCTGAACTGTGGGAGGCGGTGAAGTGGGTGAGCACATAGGACATAGCGGTGAGGGTCCGCAACCCTTGCCTCCAGCCCCCCAGACCTTCACCCATTGGGGGAGCACCGGGTTTTTCGCCCAAGGCTGAATTTCCGAAAATTTCCGAAACTTCACCCCCCACGTGTGTGCGGGCAAAATGCTCAGAATGTATTGGGAAATCCAAGCCCCCCCCCCCCCCCGCATCCAGGTTACTTGGCCAAGGAGTGCCAGCAAACACAAGGTGACTCGGGTGAAAGATGGTAGCATTAGGGTGCCTTTCCTGTCTTGTGGCATACAAACACTGCGGTGTTGACAAAACAAAGGCCATCAGGTGCAGACCATTGTATGGTAGCACATTTGTATCATACCATTGATCTTGTGGAACTGCCGGACATTGCTGCATATGCATACCAGGACGTGCATGTGTAGAGCGCTTTGAGACCTGCTTGCGCCCCCGCACCCACCCCCCCCACAGAAAACGAACCCCCCGGCCCCTCTGCACGCCGCAGGTGTCGGGGTCCAGTACTACACCGGGCCTCCCCCTCGGTGCTGAACGTCGTGGGCGCACTGGAAAGGGACACGCGGGGAATCAAGATGGCGGCTGTTGTAGTGGTCTGACGTTGTACGCCTCCGTCCACCGATGCGCATTGCTCGCCTTCACCCCCAATGGCAGGCACGGCTGCGGCGCGCACGGCGTCGGGAAGGGGCGTTTTGGGCACCGGCACAAAGACACCCTCCGTTGAGAGTGCAAAGGAAAAACGAGGAGGGAACGGGCATCTGTGCTCACCACAAGGGGGCAGGACGGGGAACTAGAGGCCCTGGCTTAATTTTTCCACCCGCCATCCCCCGCTCACCCCTTGCCCTCAGAAGAGGGCGTTCTTTCCCGGACACGAGAGGCTTTTTGGGTCAAGCAGTCCTCCCACGGCCGTCATGGGTTGGCCCCCAACCGCCGTGGATTACTCAAGTGCCGACAGGTGGGTCAACATGCCTCTTATTAACCTCCGCATGGGATGCGATAAGGCACCACAATGTTGTATCTTTGCGTCAAAACATTGAGCGGTCTAGTGCAGGGAGCCAGGGCGCTGCGGATTGATACCACCCTTTGGGTTGCTCCATTGCAGACGAAGTATGCAGACGTATATGCAGTGGTCAACATGCGTGACACATGCCACACTCGTCACACATGCCACAGGCCACACACATCATACAGATCGTAGGCAGCAAGTGTGTGCCAAGACCAGTATTTCCCACGGGTCTTGGGCAGGTTGGCACTTGTACCGTAGAGTGTTCGTCGATGTCACTTTGATACCATAATCTGATGCTTGGACCAGTGCTGGGCATGACTTATTATAATGGACGCACATTGTTTCACAAGACAACCTGATTGACTGTGAGGTCCAGCCCAGTGCTGCCAACGCTTCTCTTTGACACCTGTTGGTGCTGTGTTTGGACTTGTCTGCATCATCTGTGATTTCCAAGTCTGCCTGCAACCTCAGGATTACCGTCACCTTTTCAGTCACACGCATGGATCCTACTTGTGTTTCCCCCGTGCCTTTCCAAATAACGATCAGAGCACAGGCAGCTGCAAGCCATCGAAATTGAGCCCTGGGAGGTTTTGTGGAAACCTGAAAGCTACTTGCACTGCTCAGATAGATGCAAAGCAAAAGCCAATGATATTACAAAGGATTGCAGTGTGCGTCTAAGATAGTACACGATTTCCATGTGAATTCTTTGCCTCCAGAGTGGTAGATGGGAGAAGGCACAACAGCCTTTTGCACATGCTTGGAAGAACACGGGATGGGCACCCGGCACATGGGTGCACTGGGTTGCGTGTCATTATGGTGTCTTCTTGTACCGGGGCCTATACCTTTTTTCCTCACTACCCACGGAAAAAAACAACAGCCCATATCAACATGGGTTTCCCCCATGATTCACCGGTCAAGAGTGACTATGTTGGGTTACTATCTCTGCTTGTGTATAGCACCAAAGCGTTGGCGTGTACAGGGATACATGCGCATCTGAACATTCGTGGAGGTAGTTTGTATCCATGGATGGCGCGCCATGCGTTTCCTTCATGTTTCATGTCTTCCAATGCGGTTTTCCAATCATCCTGTGTACAACCAGAACAAACTGTGTAATGCCAACGGCGCGTAGCTGATTAGCTTTATCAGTGAAGCTGCAAGGTGCATCATACGGTTGCACAAGCCAACGAGCTTGCCGTATCAGACTGTGTGTGTCTGGCGTTAGGGTATACCTTTTTAACATCGCAACTTCCGGTTCATCATCTGCAATGTGCACGGGGTGTAGTGCAGGAGAATTTTTCTTTTTTACGTATGTACAAAGCCTCAAAATGCTCAGATTTCTACAAAGACTTCAAATATGCATGAAAAAGATGAAACCCCCCCCCCCCTCCCCATCCGGCCCTGGGATCCCCACTTGGCAGGGTGAAAAATTGTTTTTCAAAATGTTTACCCTCTTATCTGGTCAAAATGATCAGTGCAACCCGCTCATCATTTTGATACCTACATGTGGGAATCTGGCCCAGACCTCCCACCCCTCAGCCTCTATGGCAACCCCCCCCCCCCCCGGGCCGACCCCTGACCCCCCCCTCCCCTCTACTTTTGCAGGGGGGACAGTGGGGTCGCATATCAACCTGAGAAGTCTTTCCCCCCATGGTCCAACCTGTGCCACCAACACACGAAGATGCAGTAGACACGGTAGAAGCATCTATTGCCGGGAACTAAGGTGGTACCATGACATGCGGGGGCGGGACTGAGGCTGCGAGGTAGGTTTTGGGAGGTTTTGGATATGCGCACAACAGGTCTGGGACCCTGGTCTTGCCATCCTTGTTCTCTTGCACAGTCCATGCGTGTTTGGATTCATGGGCCGGGCAGTAGTTTGGCTGCTGCTGAGCACCGTCGTCCATGCAGGTGTGCCCTTCATGCCCTTGCTCCCTTGGGGATGGCCTCACTCACATAACCCCCCCCCCCCCCTCACTGACCCGCCCTTCCTCCCTCCTCCCTCCACCACGGCGACGTGTGCAGATACAGGCAACGTGTAGACACAACCTCTGAGATGAGACGTCGTGGCGCGTCAGCACTGGGGCACCGCCGACTCGCCCAAGCCCAGCATGCGGCATGGGCAGCACTGCAAGCACGTGGTGGGTAAATAGACAACCAGATGCTGTGCCGACAATATTGTGTCTGCGTTGGATCTCCAGCAGCGTAGTTCCTGTACCTGGGCCAGCCACTCCCGATTCCATGCCACCACCACAAGCCCCATTACAGAACATGTGGGCTGCCTCTCTACTGGTCCGCCTCCAAAGCCAAACAGGCACGCAGTTGGTCTCTTGAGCCTTCTAATCCAGCTTGTGCCTTGGGTAACTCTTCGGTCTCAGTGCAACCAGGCGACTGTTGGAGGGGCGGCGTTACAGGGGGGGGGGACTTCGCCAGGGGACAGCCTCGCGGGGAAAACTTCGCCTTTCAGATTGGTGACAAACTTCCCCCCCGCAGAATGCGCAATTTGACAAATGGTTGACAGTGACAGTGACAGGTTGTCTTGTTTGTCCCATCTCGGGCTCTCTCTGATGCTCCAAATGGTTTGCTTCCTGACTTTCACAAGTGTTACCTGCCTATGGTTTCTGTGTTTTAGGTACAGAGCTATGGTGCTATGCTATTTATTTTTTGTCCCAGCCATTGGATGTTGGGCAGCTGCGCGTTATGACATGTGCACCAGCGATGAAATGAAAAGAATGGGGGGCCACCGCAAAAAAATACCCAATTGCACGCAAGGCCCAGGAACTCCATATTGTCCACAAGGAACCAAGGGTTGCGGGTGTGACGAAATTTTCCCCTAACGAACATTTTCCCTCCGGTGTCTGATGGCCCTGCATCAAAACTGGAGGTGTGACGAAGTTTTCCCCGTCAAAGTTGTCCCCAGGTGAGCCCCCCCCCCCCTGTAAAATGGATAATGGAAGGGAAACAGTTATACTGGTGACGGCCAAGCAGCAAACTGGAAATGCACTACAGAACACGGGTTCGGACCCAGGTCTCGGATGGCCTGCCGTGCAGCCGTCGCTTTTGTTTTCTGGGATACACGCCTAACCGGTCCAATGGGGGGTACAAGCTCTTTCCCAAACGGGCCAAGAAACATTCAATAGCCGCTGACTGCGGTGAGCTCAAGGCAACATTCGGCCCTCATTTGAGGTGTGCTGCAGTGCAGCAGGTCAAACAATGAACTTAGGTTTGTGGCGATGACCATATGCCTGTGACGCGGGGGTATATGTGAGCTCTGTATCCATTGCTTTATGGCCCCTGAGGACTACATATTGGCTGGTAGAGGTTACCAACCACGCACGTGCAACACCCGCGACCACGCCATGGTCAACACACATATCACTCGTCACCTAAGTAGAACCGTGAAGTGAACGCCAGGCCAAGGGAAAAGGGAGGCAGAATATGCACCCTGGATTGAGAGCCTCGCTAAGAGGCCGCACTCTATCTGGGCCGCGACTGAGCCGCAATGTTGTGAGTGGAATGCCATTCTTGTCACCTTCTCACCTCTGTCCTCCCCCCCCTCTCCCTTGATCTGTGCCCTAATTCTGCTCAGCCATTCTTCTTGCTACGTGCCTCTGGCATGCCCTGCCTCTGTGCTCTGTTGCATGCCCACGCCCTCCCCTAGTGCAAGTACGCCTTGTTCAAGCGTGGTGACCCCATCTGACCGTTTTTTTTTCTGACCACAGTTTTTGTGGTTAAGAGTGTGAGATGCTTGCTAGAGGGTTGAAGGCGAGAGTCAATATGTGTGTGTGTGTGTGTGTGTGTGTGTGTGTGTGCACCACCACCTCCCCGAGGGTGGAGCAAGCGTGCCCAGAATCGCCTGTGTGAGGCTTGAAGACTGTACCACCACTTTGTGGGGTTTGTGCCACGAGGGTTTGCTCTAGGGGGGATCCGGGGCATGGTTTCCCGTTTGGGCCCCTTTGACGTCCCTCAAGAGGCAGTCCCGTGAAGAGGACACTTGCAGGGTGGGTCTGCTGGTGTGCATGTGGGGGGGTTTGGCACGAGGCCGTGGTTTTGGTTTGTTTGCCTTTGGCGGCGCCTATTGGCCTCTCGCCATTGCACATTTCGACCCTTTGTTGGTCCCAATGTGTTTCAATGGAGCCCTTGAGGAGGTAGACCCTGGCTCAAGGGGGCTCCTTGTTGGTGCCTGTGTACATGGTGGTGGTGGTTTTGGCCACTTGCTTCTGCTGCCCCACATTTCCCAGTGTGTCCGGGGCTTAGTTTCACGTTGTTTGATGGCATGATGGCCTTAGCTGGTGCGGCGGTGGTAGACCATCCATGTAGCACCCCCTTTAGACTTAAGATTTGGGATCGGGGCTAGTTCCCCTTCGTACGCATGTGGTGGTGGTATTGGGGAGGGTATGGCATGAAGAATTTTGTTGTTTACTGGTGGCGGTGCCAATTGGCCTCTCGCCACTATCACCACTAGTTCCAATGGAGCCAACATGGTTTTTGGTTATGCTAGCGGAACACCAAGACTTTCTCTGTTTCCCTGTTTCCCTGTTTCCCTGATCCTTCATCACAGAGGGGCTATTGCCTGTACCAGTGGCCAGGTGTGTCCAGATAGACCTCCCTTGCTAGCGTTGGATTGAACGGCTCCAACGGTGACATTTGGGCCAGGGATGTCTACCTCTAGGGTCTCTTCTATGTTGAAGCCTCTAAACAACTGCAATGATTCTGTCATGTTGCCTTGCTTCGTGCGCTGTGCTCCACATTCTTGGCGAGCTCATTGGGACCCTCCTTGTGCCTTCTCCCTGTGCCATGTAGTTCAAGGGGTTTTGTGTTAGCATTGGTGTGCATGGGGTGGTGGTGTTAGCCACTTGTTTTTGCTTGCCCCGATATCCAAGCTGTCGCTGGGCAGGAAGTCATGATTGTGTTTTGTTTTACCTTACTCGGAGATGACTTGTCCCGTTTGACTATTCCGGGTTTGGATGTCCTAGAGATGGGGTGCTGCCCGTGCCATTGACCAGGTGCATCTAGGTGCACACTTCGAGTCCTTGCTTGGTTTGCCGATTCGACCAATGACTTGTGCGCGCTGGTGTGTGCATCTACAGGATAATTTTCCTGATAGGGGCTTCCATCAACCACATTGATTCTTTCCCTATGTCCTTTGCCTCCTTCTGTGCTCTGCACCATTTTCGGTGAATGTGGTCTGCCCTGCCCTTGCCCTACCTTATTACCCCCCCTTGTGTTTCCCATTCCCCCTGCCCAATTTCCTCTTGGCTCTCCCTATCCTGGGTGGTGAATGGCGGCAGTGGAACGTGTTGCTATGGGGAGGGGGAAGGGGAGGGGGAGAGGGGTCATCGCGCCCTGTCCCCTCCTTTCTCCCGGGGCATGCATGTAGCACCTGCTGTTAGTTAGGTTGCGTTCTTGGCTATCTCCCTTTGTACATGTGCCCGCAGTTGGGTCGGGAGTCAAATCCGTGGTCTTGACTCCTTCCCCGTCACTTTTCTACTGTTGTTTCCACTTGGGGCCGGCGCACCGAGGCGCAATTTAGCCGCAGTTCAGTCGGTGTTGTGGTTGATGGTCCAAGGTTGTTGTTGGTAGCAGCTTGGTTATGCATCAGTTGGCTTGGCATTGTGGTCTGTGGCCTGAACTGCTCAACTCATGCAATGGAGCCGAACCCATGGGACCTCGGAAACTTGCATATGGCTGTGCTCTAGCTCTGGTCATGACGCTGTCTCGCACGCTGCTACCCCAACATTTTTGGGGACATAGAAGCGAGCGGTAGCACCACGACACCTTCGACACAACTTAAGGACTTGTGACCCTCCCTCCTAACCATGGTGCAGTCACATAGATCAACTTTTTGGCATCACACATGTTATTATCTAGGTAGCTCTCTAAAGGGGTTAGGGTCTCTTGAAAATACTTTCTTGAAAATACAAACACCCACTACAAAGGATTGCCTAGGCCATACTGTTGGGCCTTGATGCGACGAACGCCCACTGTAAAGGAGTGCCTACGCCCCACCGCACGGCCTTGGTGTGACAAGCACCCAGGTTGGATGGACAACTAGTCCTCCTCTCCTAATGTGAAGGATTCCATTGTGCGGACATCTAGCAAGATCAACTGGCATAGCCGGTGTGGGTTGGGGGGAGGTAGGTGAATTGTTTGAGCCCATTAATTAGTGGGTGGCCTTGGGGCATGTGGTTCCCATGGTACACTGGTGGGTGGGTGTAGTGTTGACATTCATGCTTCATAGTAGTGTTGGTGTGTGTGTGTGTGTGTGGTTGCTGGTTGGGGGCCGAGGGTGCGAGGGGCCGCCGGTGAGTGTGTTTCTTGTTCCATGTGTCTTCCTACAGCTAGTAGTTCCTTGGCCGTGTCTTGCGAGTCTCGACTGCATGGGTTGATTGCATTGTTTAACTGTGCACCCATGAGATCCATAGGACTACATAACAGGTAACCATTAGGAACAACTAGCTCTTGTTGACCGTGAATCAACCAAGGCTGTATTAGCGGGGGTGCTAGTGTTGCTACCACTGGATACTTATCAACAAGGGATAGCCCAGGAGCTAACCAACCTCACAGCATCAAAACACCTCAACAATGTTGCTGGGACCACAAATCAGCCACCCTAATAATTGACACCACAAGTGAGATACCATGTTATCATACGAGGAAAAGTCAACACTTTGAAATCCATCCATCTTATATACTAGTACCCACTTACACAACCACCGCAATAAAGTATGAGGTTCACTACTACGCATACCTGCCCATGTACCGCACGGGCTGCACACCTCAAGACCCCCAACACCCCGGCTTGCGGCAGATTCAACAACCCCATGGACTAGTGCCCCGACGACCTAGGCCCCAACATGCACAATAGGTTGGGGTTGCACCCTTTGGCCACATCCAATGACATCGCCGCATCATGCTTGTAAATGCAATTGCACCCGGACCAAAACACAAGTTGCCAAGGAACACCACACAAGCTATTCACACAAGTTAAAGAAGCCCGAGGGTGGCTGGTATCCCTAGGCACACTACAAGAATCCTTGAGGGCCTCAATCAATGTGCCTAATAGACCCCCAAGCCCCCCCTCCCCCCTGCCTAAGCGTCCTCTTCACGGGACCACCACTTCAAGGGCACCAAAGGGACTAGGATGGTACCCCAAACCCCCCTTCCCCACCACCACCACCCTTTGATTGTAGATATGGATGCGGTTTTAATGACAAATGAATGCTTTGTGTTTCATCTAGATTGTCCATAGCATATCCTTTTGAACACAAGAACCGTTGCAGTTTGAATGATGATTGCGCCCCACCACCACCCTCATAGCGCGTAGCTGCGTGAGCCACTACTAGAACGGCCGCATGCATTCTCGCACATTGCTACCCCAACTATTTTCGGGGCATGGAGGCCACCAGTAGCACCAGAGCAGCTACAACACAATTTAAGGTGTGCGTCAACCATATGGCACTACGTGCGAGGGCCGGTTCACCTTCGTAGGCTGTGAACCGTTTGATTATAGGGGAGGATGTAGCGGCGTGTGGGCCTACCTGTGTAGTCCGTTGCACAACATGTGGCCGACCAACCAATTGCACCTAGGACCCCGCAGGCAGGGCACCTTCAACCTATGCAAGAGGGGCCCATCCAACGAGACCTTGGAAACCTGCCTAGGCTTGAGGTTTAGTTCTGGTTATTACAACCCTGGTTTGGGTGCCGAAGGCATGCTTCCGCTTGCCGTTTGGGGGTGGATTTGGGTGGTCCATTTGCTGTAAAGCAAGGCATTTTCTGATGCAACAACGCAAGACCACAATGCTGAGCCAACACGAGCCCACACCTCTACCCGTCCATTGTTGTATGGACTATCCCCTCTGCCATACGGCTACCCATAGCTACATGCAAGACCTCCTCCACAAAACATGAACCCATCCGCGACACTTGAGCGTCCACGCTGAACCAATCTACCACAATCCCAGAAGTGCAGAAGTTGCACATGCAAGTAGAGAGTCAAGTTTCCCGCTCACACACACCAAATATTTTCTTTTCCCAGCCCTCCCCTACAAACGGCTAGTGGAAGCATGCCTTTGGGCCCCGGACAATGGTTGTAGGGTATTGCTGTGTGGCCCGAGGCATGTTACCGCGGTTCCGCGGGCCCGGTCCAACCGCGCCCCCCATCCCCCACCCTACCCCTCACTATATATATACTACCGTTCTAGACCACTGGGCTACAACCTCGTGGAGGATGCCCTCCCCAAAAGGTGAACATGTATGTATACCCAAAAGTTCTGACCGGTATACTTACTCAGCCTCTATGGCATCCCCCTTGTGCCCTCCTAACCCCTCACCCCCTGACCCCTATCATAGTAGCCCCGAAGGGATTGGGGAGGGGCTTTGGAACAAGGGCTCTAGTGTCCCCCCTCCCGCGTCCAACCTCACAACATCACCACAAACCATAGCATGTAAGCAGGCCATTTGAGGGCTAGTGACCCAGCCCTGCCGCAACTAGTTTGGCGGCCAAAGATTGAGTCTGACACTCTGGGAGTCTACCCCACTTCAAGGACACTGAAGTAACAAGTGAAATCAGGATGAGGCAATCAAGCTAAGGCCTCATGAAGAAGGGAGAACAATTCAAAACGCACTAGTGTCTAGCCCAATCTTGGAACGATTGAGCAATCTAGAAAAGCGTGGACCCTGAGCCAGTCACTCATGAATTTCAGCATGTTGTTGGCGATGAATGTCATGGTGCGGCAGGCACGGTCAGGGCAAACATGTCCCCTTGTGGCCAACCTCAAGGTCCTAGAGAAGACTTGATGTGAGGCATGCTAGTATGGGCATGGGATTGGATGCCACGGGGACAGAAGCAATAATTTTGAGTAGAGGGACAAATGTCCCACTCTCACCAACCAAAATGCACCCCTCCTCCTCTCGTTTACAAAACACAAGCTAACATATGGCAACAACAACACACCAGAATGTTTGCCCACAACTGGCACCAGCACAAAAAAAGAGCTAACATGCAATACACAGTGGAAAGCTGATATGCTGTGGCACATACCACCGGCTGTCCATAGTACCCCGGGGATTTCTTCCTCGGAACTTGAACAAGTGTGTTACACGAGAGGTAACAATTTTTGCACCTTTAGGGATCACCACAACCCCCATCCCATACTCAAAAAGCAAACACACATGCCTCTAGCCACACAATCCAAGGTACCCTTTGCGAGTCACTGTCACAATGGTGAGCATGGTGGTACTTCCGAGTGCACGCATTGGCTTGAGTTTTCGAAATGAATTTTTTTCAAGCCGTGACCCCGCCCCTTCCCCCTCTACCGTGAGCCACTGTCAGAGTGGTTACTAGCAGGCTCCCATGTGAGCCATTGCCAGACTGGTGGCTGGAAACTTCACATGCTGCTGCCTACATTGATAGCGCAGCGCATCTTTGTGAGCCATTGCCACAGCACTTGCTAGCAACCTCACAAGCCAATACGCCAACAAAAACATGCATTGTAAGTCAATGCGCTGAGTGAGTATGTTGGTACCTGTGGATGCACACAATGGGTTGATATTTCAGAAATAAATTGTTTATAAGTTGCTACCCATCCCTCCCACAACCCACCACTGGAGTGGTTATTGGCAGCCTCCCATGTGAGCCACTGCCACCCCTCCCCAAAAAAAATTGTTTGAAGGGGGGGTACCCCCCCTCCCCACCGCCAAGACTCCGGCCGTGATTCTACCCCAAGACATTTTTGTACCCCAAACATCAGCCCCAAACGCATTTCCAACCGCTAGTGACCAACCCTCCACTGCTTTCACAGTCTCCTGTACCCGCTCTGTAGATGCTGGACAATTACACCCCCCCAAACCCCCCTCCCCTTCAAGCAGGTCCCCCCCCCCCCTACCCGTGCACAAGAGCATGGCAGACAATGATAGGGCAGGGATCCCGTGTTCAGAAGGGGCTGCGCTTTGGTGAGCCCAGCAGGTGTTTCATCACACATTCCAAGCGCAATGTGGACCCATCACTGTTCCCAATCCACTCCAATTTGTGCAGCCATGGGTTGCACTCTGAGGCACAATGTTGTCATGAGCGGCAACCACTCTTTACAATTGCATGACCCAGTGGGGGGTGAGGGATTGGCTTGTGCAAGGGTGGTGTAAGGCATGAAGGTGGAACAAGCAAAGCCTATATGCACAGTCAGCACAGAGGGTAAATGAATTTTCGCATGTATGTAAAGTGTATCGATGTGGGCGGTGCAAATTGAGGCAATGCACCCCACAATCTGATATGAGTGCATCTTTATTCTCCATATCTCTCCAGACCTGGTTGAACCTCTGACAGACACAGAAAAGAAAACATCCATGTGTTTGCTTGTACATATTCTCGTCATCACTGTTCCTGGTTCTTGTCTTCAATTTGAAGGCGTGGCCGTAGCCAGGTGGCATACTTTGTAGTATCAATAGGAGAAAGCAGTGTCCCTCTCTTTGCGAGGGGTAGGCCTGCTTTAAAGATACTATATGAACCGGGCGGAGCACGCGCCGTGTAGCATAGCACCCGTAAACTCACCCTTGCAGCGTCCGGACTATGTTTCCAGGAGGACAAAAAAAAGACGCAGAAAAGAAAACATCCAGAAGGCAGATGCAATGCCTGTGATACAATATGATAAGGGGGGTAAGCCACGAAGGCAGAATAAGCAAGCCGATGTGCACACTTGGCACCGAGGTGAAATGAATTTTTGTATTGACATCAAATACACATGACGGACATGTGAGAAGCGAAACTGATGTGAGTTCCTTGCTTCTCATTGCCATGCAGGGCCATGCAGAAATCAAGGAGAAATTTTTATTCATTTTTTTTGTTTGTGTCCACTCCATGCACTAGGAGGGACAAGGGAAGGGCATGCACCTACCAAGGCAGGGATAGAACCCACATTTTGTACAGCTGCCTCGAGAAAACCCCGACTTTTTGGGTGAGGCTGGGTCCCGTAGTAGGTGAACGTTGGAGTTGGATAACGGGGTAGGCGGTGCCCTCCCTCCTGTGACTCGGGTTTGTGACTGTGCTACGATTATAGGGGAGGGTCACAAAGCCTCAGGCATTGCTGCAGCTGGCCCTAGTGCTACTGCTCGCCCCCGTACCCCAAAAACTGTTGGGGCAGCAACATGTGAGGTTGCCAACCACCACTCCGTCGCTTTTCCTCTGCCGCTTTGTCTTCTGGTCTGTCTCCATTTTCCTCGTGCATCCTGCTGCTGCCCATCTGCTTTTTTCCTCCCATGCATCGCTCACTGCAATGCACTCACTCATCTCAGGGATGGCAGCGCGGATGACTACTGATGGATGCCTCACCACAGGTAAACACCAGTATGCGGAGTTGTCTCTGGAGTCTGATCGGCACGCAGTCAGATGCTGCAACACCGCTGGGACCGACTGTAACACAGATCCGGGCGACGTCTGCTATCCTTCGGCCGCAACGTACAGCGAGGCTGTGACGGCTTGTGCCGACAAAGGCAGAAGGCTGTGCACGGTAGCCGAACTGGATTCAGGCCTGTGCTGTGGCACCGGATGTGGTTACAACTCGAACCGCATTTGGACCTCGGACACCGGTATGTGTCGATTGCTTGTCACGTGGCAGACGTTTCACTGCACCCACAGCGAGTGCCTCTCTGCGCTGCGAGGAACGGCTTGGCGATGTGTTCGTGCTTGCTACATGAACTCAGGGCGCGTTTTGGACTTGTATGCGAACCCGGCAACAACAACCACAACAAGAACTACAGCATGTTGTTGTTGGTGTTGTTGTTGTTGTTGTGGTGGTTATTGCTGTCGTTGTCATTGTTGTTGTGGTTGTTGTCGTGGCGGTTGTTGTCATTGTTGGTGTTCTTCTTGTTGTTTTTGTTGTCTTTGTTGTTGTTGTCGTTGTTGTTGTTTCTGTTGTCGTTGTCGTTGTGGTAATTGTTGTTGTGGTTGTTGTGGTTGTTCTTGTTATGGTTGTTGATGGTGTTGCTTTGTTGTTGTTTCGGTTGTGGTGGTGGTTATCTTTGTCGTCGTTGCTGGTGTTGTTATTGTTGTTGTTGTTGTTGTGGTGGTGGTGGTGTTTATGGTTGTGGTTGTGGTTGTGGTTGTGGTTGTGGTTGTGGTTGTGGTTGTGGTTGTTGTGGTTGTTGCTGCTGCTGCTGTTGTTTTTTGAGGTTCTGGTTGCGGTTGCGGTCGTTGTGGTTGTTGTTGTTGTGGTGGTGGTCTTTGTCCTTTGGTTGTCGTGGCTGCTGCTGCTGTTGTTGTTGTTGTCGGTATTGTGATTTTGGTTGTTATTATTGTTGTTGCGGTTGTTCTTTGTGTTGTCGTTTTCGGTGTCGTTGCTGTTACGCTGCTGTTGTTGTTGTTGCTTTTTGTGGTTCTGGTTGTTGCGGCTGTTATTGTTGTTGTGGCCATTGTGGCTGTTGTTGTTGTTTTTGTTGTTGTGGTGGTTTTTGTCGTTTCGGTTGTTGTGGCTGCTCTTGTTGCTGTTGTGATTGTGATTGTGATTGTGGTTGTTGTGGTTGTTGTGGTTCTTGGTGTTGTGGTTTCTGTGTTGTTGTTCCTGTTGTTGTTGTTGTTGTACTTGTTTTTTTTGGCTCTGGATGTTGCAGCTGTGTTGTTGTTGTTGTTGTTGTTGTTGTTGTTGTTGTTGTTGTTGTTGTTGTTGTTGTGTCGGTGTAGCGGTGTAGTGGTGACAGGCCTGTTGTTTACGCGTGGCTGCACGTCCTCTCCTAGGAACATACAACAGGGCATGCTGGCAGATGATCTACGACTAACTACTTCTGAGAGCTGGTGGGTGGTTGCTGGCAGTTGACCAGACGGCGCCGCTGCACTGTCTCACTGCCTTCCGGTGTTTGCACTGTCATGGGTCAACACCTTCCTACGTTGTTGTTGTTGTTGTTGTTGTTATTGTTGTGCTTGTTGTTGTTGTTGGTGTTGTTGTTGGTGTTGTGGCTGTTGCGCTTGTGGTTGTTTTTGTGGTCATTGTAGTTGTTCTTGTTGTTGCTGTCGTGGTTGTGGTTGTGGTTGCAATTGTGCTTGTTGTTGTTGTTGTTGTTCTTGTTGTTGTTGTTGTTGTTGTTGTTGTTGTTGTTGTTATGGTTGTTGTTGCTGTGGTTATTGTTGTTGATGGTAGTGTTGGTGTGGTTGTTGTTCCTGTTGTTGTTGTGGTTGTTGTTGGCTGCTGTTGTTTGTTGTGTTGTTGCTGTTGTTGTTTTTGTTGTTCTAGTGTAGCGTATTCTGCGCGCGGCATCACGCCCCCCTCTAGGATCACACAGCAGGACATGCTAGAGGGTATAATCTGCTTCCAGCATCAAGGTACACACGGCACAGCATTGCTACACCGTGACACTGCCATGGGGGACTCTGCCCCACAGTTGCATTGCTCCACAGGGGACCCAGCCCCACAGTTGCACTGCTCCACAGGGGACCCCGCCCCACAGTTGCATAGCTCCACAGGGGACCCAGCCCCACAATAGCTTCAATCCGTAGGGGGCCCAGCCCCACGTTTGTATGAGTCCACTGGGGCCAGCCCCACAGTTGCATAATGGCACAAATGGACGGGGACCCAGCCCCTTGATGGTTTCCTTGCACAGGGGACTCGCCCCACAGTGGAGACGGAGACGGGTGCTCCAGGGAGCTAGGTATCTGCAAGTAGATCCCCCCGTCAGTCAGCTGCATCTCCATGGGAAGATGGGTGCTCTAGGGAGCCAGGTGTCTGCAGTAGATCCTGCCGTCAGTCAAGTGCATTGCTTCACTGAGGGCCCAGCCCCACAGTGGCGTAAATCTGTAAGGGAACCACCCCAAAAATAGCATACCTCCACTTGGCCACGAAGGCATAAATCGACAAGGGGCCCAGCCCCATATACTTTCATAGGGGACTCAGCTCCGTAACGGCAGATATCTCAGGACCCAGCCCCTAAATTGCATTCAAGGTAAGGCTTCCTCGTTGGTTTGCCGTACTAGCAGCCATGGGTCTGCTGTGTGCCTGAGCGAGGATTTTGTTCTGTTGTTGTTGATGTTGTTGTTGTTGTTGTTGTTGTTGTTGTTGTGGTTGCTACTGCTGTTGTTGTTTTCGTTGTCATTGTTGTTGCTGTTCTCATGGTTGCCGTTGTTGTTGTTATTGTTGTTGTTATTGTGGCCATTCTGTTTGTTGTTGTTGTTGTTGTTGTTGTTGTCATTGTTGCTGTGATTGTGGTTGTTGTTTTTTTTGTTGTTCTTGTTGTTCCTTGTGTTGTCGTTTTCGATGTTGTTGTTGTTGTTGTTGTTATTGTTATTGCTATTGATATTTTTGTTGTTGTTGTTGTTGTTGTTGTTGTTGTTGTTGTTGTTGTTGTTGTTGTTGTTGTTGTTGTTGTTGTTGTTGTTGTTGTTGTTGTTGTTGTTGTGGTGGTGGTGGTGGTGGTCATTGTTATTGTTGTTATTGTTGTTGTTGTTATTGTTGTTGTCCTGGTTATTGATGTGATTGTTGTGGTTGTTTTTGTTGTTGTTTTTGTTGTTGTCATCGTTGTTGCTGTTCTCGTGGTTGCTGCTGCTGCTGTTGTTTTTGCGGTTATTGTGGCTGTTGTGTTTATTGTTGTTGTTGTCGTTATTGTTGCTATTATTGTGGTTGTTGTTGTTATTGTTGTTCTTGTTGTTCTTTGTGTTGTCGTTTTTGATGTTGTTGTTGTTGCTGTTGTTGATGTTGTTGTTGTTATTGCTATTGTTGTTGTTGTTGTTGGTTGCGGTGTTGCGGTGTTGCGGTGAAGCGCCCGTTCTTTCTCGCGCGGCTGCGCATCCTCCCCCAGGAAGACACAGCACAATCCTCGGAACACTGTTTGTCCCTTGGACCCAAACAGCGACACTACACCGTCTCACCGCAGCTCACCTTGTGCCATGGATGCATGCCAGTTGGTGGCTTTGGGTCAACATTGGTATAGGTCACTGAGGCCACCTGCCTCGGTGCATAGCCTTTGACCTTGGTGCACAAGCGGCACTGCAAGGGCTCTCGAACGACACGTCATAACCGAGCTTTCCGGACCAAGCGCACGGTATCGTTGATGATGCCGTCGTGGATCCCCGTTGCTTGCTGTGCACATCTCGACCTCGAGTTTCTCAGATCACGCCTCATGCTGTCGCATGGGCACAGTGTGCAATACAGTGGCAGCCTGCTGGTCACACCTCGGTTACTTCATGTGCGGGCGCCCATAGGCGCTGTCGCGCTTCCCAGACCATGTGCAAGACCTTGTTGTTGAACTTTTTCTGGTCTGTTGCTTGCACATGCTGATCACATCGCGACCTCGAGTTTCCTAGATCAGGCCTTGATCCCTACAAAGGCCTGCCATTCACACCTCGGATCCGCAGGAAGCAAGAGGTTGTTGTTGGTGGTGGTGGTGGTGTTAGTGTTGTTGCTGTTCTTGTGGTTCCTGCTGCTGCTGTTGTTGTTGTCAACGTTGTTGTTGTTGTTGTTGTTGTTATTATGGTTGTTGTTATTGTTGTTCTTACTCTGTTTGTTGTTTTTGTTGTTTTTGTTGTTGTTGTTATTGCTGCTGTTGTTGTTGTTGTTGTTGTTGTTGTTGTTGTTGTTGTTGTTGTTGTTGTTGTTGTTGTTGGTGGTGGTGGTGGTGGTGGTGTTAGTGTTGTTGTTGTTCTTGTGGTTCCTTCCGCTGTTGTTGTTGTCAACGTTGTTGTTGTTGTTGTTGTTGTTGTTCTTGTGGTTCCTGCTGCTGTTGTTGTTGTCAACGTTGTTGTTGTTGTTGTTGTTGTTATGGTTGTTGTTATTGTTGTTCTTACTCTGTTTGTTGTTGTTGTTGTTGTTGTTGTTGTTGTTGTTGTTGTTGTTGTTGTTGTTGTTGTTGTTGTTGTTGTTGTTGTTGTTGTTGTTGTTGTTATGGTTTGTTGTTGTTGTTGTTGTTGTTGTTGTTGTTGTTGTTGTTGTTGTTGTTGTTGTTGTTGTTGTTGTTGTTGTTGTTTTTGTTGTTGTTGTTGTTGTGGTGGTGGTGGTGGTGTTGGTTGTTGTTGTTGTTGTTATTGCTGTTGTTATTGTTGTTGTCTTGGTTGTTGTTGTGATTGTTGTGGTTGTTTTTATTGTTGTTTTTGTTGCTGTCATTGTTGTTGTTGGTGTTGTTGTTGGTGCTGGTGTGATTGTTGTTGTTGTAGTTGTTGTTGTAGTTGTTGTTGTCCTGTTGCAGTGGTTGCTGCTGTTGTCGTTGTTTATGTTGTGGTTGTGGCCGTGGTTGTGGTTTTTGTTGTCATTGTTGTTGTTTTTGCTGTTGTGCTTGTTGTTGTTGTTGTGATTATCGTGGTTGTTGTTGGCGTTTTTGTTGTGGTTGTCGTTGTGTCTGTGGTTGTGGCTGTTATGGTTGTGGTTGCTGTTGTTGCGGTTGCTCTTGTTTCTGTTGTTGTTCTGTTGTTGTTTTTTGTTTCTGTTGTTGTTGTTGTTGTTGTTGTTGTTGTTGTTGTTGTTGTTCTTTTTCTTGTTGTTGTTGTTAGTTTTTGTTGTTTTGGCGCGTGGGGGCGCCCTCGAGTGTAGGCATCAAGCTTCATTGCTGAACCTGGCGGATGGGCCCCGAAATCGTAACCTCCCCTAAATTTGCCAAAGGTGCGCACTGCGTCCGATTGGACCATGGTATCGCACGTATGGTCATAATGATTGGGGCCCACACGCCAAGCAAACACGCCCTGTCCATGTTTTCGGTCCCTGACACTTGTGATTTTGTGCGTTTGTTGTGGCCTATCCGAAGCATGTTTTCTGAAAAATGGAAAGGATTCATCACCTGCTCTTGAAAAGGAGAGCGGCATCGCGTGAGTGGCGGCAGGGGGACAGTGGGGGCACAATGGAAACCAACATTTCCCTGGTTGAAGGCAACCTGATGACCCCCCCCCCCCCCGCCTTCCCCAATCTAAAACAGGAGCTGCCCTCTGGCAAACCTCCCCAGTCTCACAACTTACACAGTAGATCGTTGTTGTGTTGTCCTGTGGGCTGGTGGTTCGGCCCTGACCTCTTGCATCGTTTTTCGGATGTATGGGCCTTGTATTGGATTTGGATGAGATTTGTAAAGGCCAACCGGGCTTTCAACTAGGGGGTTGGGGTCGATACAGCCCTGCACGGGGGGGGGGGGCGGCCGGGCCCGGTCCTTGTATGCGAACCCCCCCAGCCCCCCCCCCCCCCCCCATATTTTGAGCGGTGCGGGGGCCATGGCGCCAACAACGCCCAACTTTTTGTCCCATGCTTAGTTGAAGGGGGTACTATGCCTTTGGTCCTCAAGACCCTTAAGACTTTCTTCCTTGCAAAAACGAGAAATCGCTACTACTGCATACAACCTCTATACCCCCATGCCTCAGACACACACACCCCCTTGACGTATGCATATGGTAGTAGTAGGTTGCAAGCAGCCCCCCCCCCCCCTCCGGGAACCCCCCCCCCGGCCGAGCTGCCCATAGCCCCCCCCCCCAACCCTCCCGCCGACCCCCCCCCCCCTCCCGCCCCAACTCCCCCTCCCCGCAAATTTTGACAAATAGTTGGGGGGT
Organism: Eutreptiella sp. 'Long Island Sound 2002'; assembly: GCA_964036045.1. Lineage (NCBI taxonomy): Eukaryota > Euglenozoa > Euglenophyceae > Eutreptiales > Eutreptiaceae > Eutreptiella > Eutreptiella sp. 'Long Island Sound 2002'. The sequence continues at coordinate 3,303,666 of OZ038379.1, read as the reverse complement.
GGGTCACATTAGGACTGATTGTAGTTGCCCCCCCCCCGTGACAGCCCTCTGGCTAGACAGCCCCCCCCCCCCTCCAGTGCTCTCGGGGTTGGAGGCCAGGTCTCACGGTCCCACGGAGGCGATGGGACCGGCCTTGCCCTTGGTCTTCGGCAAGCGATGCGCACTGGTCAGTGGATCGAGTCAACAGAGGGTGAAATGACTTTGGGAGCGGGTGGCTGGGGAAACGGATACTACAGTGACGGCAATGTAGCATACCGGACACGCACCACACACACACATCACGGATCACGGGTTCGAACCCCGGTTGGCTTGCCCTGGAGCGTTCGCTTTTGTCTTTTGCAGTTTAAGGTGGGTTGTGTACCCTGGAGTCCATGGTTTATGGCTAACCGGCGCCTATGGGGGGGGATGGGCTTACCCAGACGGCCCATGGAACATTTGATAGCCGTCTTGTGCGGCGACCTCAAGGCAACATTCGGCACTGATCTGGTTTGCGCTGCAGTGCAGCAAGGCAAAACAATGTACTGTGAGTTGTGACTATGCCCATATGCTTGTTTCACGGGGGTATATGCAAGCTCAGTATCCGTTGCTCATGGCCAACCCCAAAAGGGGCTCAATTGATGCCCCCCCCCCCCCAAAATCCTGTTTTTAATTAGGTCACACCCCCCAGGAGTCTTCTCCAGCCGGCAAGCGGCGGGTTGCTCTTTTCGGCCATGCCGGTAATGCATGGTGTCTTTATCCGACACTGATTGCTGATGTCTGACTGACAGCTACTGACTGTGATTGTCTGACTAATGTAGTCAGACATGATGTTCTGTTTTCTGTTTCAGACACAGTGTGTGTCTTGAGGTTCAACCAGGTTTGGCATAGAGAATAAAGATGCACTTATGCCTGACTGTGGAGTGCATTACCTCTGGTTTGCATTTGTCTGTTTTTAATTAGGTCACCCCCCCCCAAAATCCTACCGAGACTGACCCGCGGGCCCCGGAGGGGACCCGGACCCAAGATTTGACAAAAACTGAAAACGGGGATTTTTGAAATCAGCGTGTCGAGGGGATATGGTATTGGGGTGACGTCCCTGATGTATGTGGCTTGTGTAGTCCCTGTGTGGCATTTTGTGTAGCACGTGTGACTTGTATAGGATTGGTACAGGATATGTTTGAATGGGATGGGGCGGGGATGGCATACGGTGTTTGGGTATGGCTGGTGTTGGCTGTGTACCTGCTACATTATTTTGCCACCATGCGTCGCAGCCTCGTGGGTGACACTAGTGGAGGTGAATGCCACTGACACAGTAATTGACGTCGGCTCAACGGCCTTCAACAGCGCATTCAATGCCTGCCCTACATTGCGCTACAAACGCAACGGGGCTGTCTTTGCCATTTACAAGCGGATCACCCGGCTGCCGACCGACGTGGACCCCTACACTCTGTTCACCTCCTACTGGTCCGACGCCAACAATCTCCTCAATACTGATTTTAAGCTCTACAGCTCCGAAGCTGATATGACCGCTGACAGTAATGCGTGGACGTACTGCAACTACAATGACATTGATGTTGGTTTTCCCAGGGATTGTGATCCCAGCTCTGCCGCGAGCCTGACGTGGTTCAGCTTCCCTGGAGGGACGAAGACTATGAGTGGAATTACCTCTAGTGCTACTTTTGATCTCTACAACAGCGCTTGTGGTTGTCCGGCCTCCAGCTCGAGCTCGACCGCTGGTGTGTTCATGCGTTCGCAGAATCGTTGTCTGGTGTGTGTGGGTGTGTTGCGGGGGGGTGGGGGGGGGGTTGTGTTTGTGTGCTTGTGTGGGTGTGTGGGTGTGTGTGTGGTTGGTGGGTGGGGGAGGGTGTGGGTGGGTGGAGAGGTCTGTGTGAGTGCGCGTGCGTGTCTGTGTGTTGAATGTTTCGTTTGAATGCCAGTGAGCGGCTCCATATTCATTGCTCCGGCCGGCTCCACCATCCGGTGAAGAACAATTTATGACAAACACAAACGTGCTTGGGGCTGCTGGACACATGGGGCACCCGCGAGCACCATGTGTGCCCCTGAAGTGTTGAATTTGCATGTAGCTGGGCAGAACCTCTCTACAACCCTAGCCTGAGGGTGCACACTCCTCTCTGCGGACCGTCCAGGGTACACATGCAACACGGCACGGCACGACACAAACATGGCCACAGCCTGCGACCACCCTCACACACTCCTATACAAGGAGAGGCAACATTTTCCATGGGGAAAAAATTGTTTGGCAAGAATAGGAACACCCCTTTTGTTCCAAATGTCCTCTTGACTTAAAGGATTGGCACACCTCCACACATGAGGGCTGCGTTGTTGTAAGGTTATGGCACTGGTGGTGGTATTGCAGTGTCTCACATTTGTGCTGCAGTCCCCTTGCATGTCTGCTCTCGCCCTTTCCATGCTCTCCGTTTTTGCACTAGTACTTACCATCAGATGATGGGCGATGATTCCACAGGGGATGGGGAGGTCATGATTGCTCTGCTTTGGAGTCTTGGAGGCAGCCAGTCAGCGGACGGACCCTCAATTTTCGGTGAAATTTTGCCCGTACGAACCGGCAGAATCACACCGTCCTAGGCTAGGCGCCAGGGTGTCCATGGCCAGCCGCGGTGCTTACACTTGCGGGCTTCCTACTTCCTGTGGTACCCCAACCTCCTGCAAAAGAGTACTCCTTAGCGCCTGTTTCAGCCAAGCCACTATTGATACCTGTTGGAGGGCCGCATCATGTCAGCGGACGTGTGCAAGTTGAGCCGGGACATTTCACCGGCATCCCTCCAGTTGCCAGAACCGCACGGCAAAGGGTTGGCACACCTCCAGACAGGGTGGCATGGGCATCAGTATTCCAAATGGCACTCCTTGATGGAGTGCAGCGCAGTGCACAGGACCTCGCCTTCAGCCGACCCCGGGGCAGGCGGGGCCCTTGTGTCAAACTCATCTGGCATTAAACTCTGCCTGCCCGGGCCTACTGCATCACCCGAATGCAGCTCGACGGCTGCCCGAAGTGGCTCGCACTGGTCAACAGGAGATGACACAGCTTCTGGAGTCCCGCTACCACCGTCTCTGGGTTGCCCACAAAGAGTTATTGCTGTTGTTGATGACCACATCGTTGCCTCAGAGTGCACCCCAGTTCTGCACAAGTTGGGCTGCATGGGGGAACCGCGATGAGTCCACGTGGCGAAATGCCCGCTTGTGATGCACAAGCACAGCGTTGTCTAAGCACGGAGTCCTGTTTACGACTCCGTACCACCCAAGGCTGCCCTTTTGTGTTTCAGCTTCCGGTGGATGACAGACTGCACGGGTCAGAGCTCGTGTGTCCAGCTGAATGGTGGCCGCGCTGGCAACGGATCGCAGTCATTCGAATCCCCCTCCCATCCCCTCACTCCGCCTGGAACTGGTGAAACAGATGCACCCAGTCCAGGTTGGGGCAACAGAATTTTCGGGTCCCCAAAATGGTTGGCCTGTTGTTTCTTTTGCCCACTCCTCTGGGATCTGCAAAAGTCCAGCAATGTAGACCCCTCTCGCTTTTTTTTTTCCCCACCGTTGTGAGGCACTGCTGATTATTATTTGTAGTCTCCTACACCCTCCACACGGGAATGTCCTGCGGGACCTACGCCAATGGGGACACCACTGTACGGACTTTGGCGGCTTCCAAAACCGCGTGCTTCAGCAACGTCGCGTGCTTTGCCATCGTGTGCCTTACGGGCAACACAGCGGCATGCACCCTCCGCGATGGGCAAGGACCTTCCAGCTCCGTTGCGGACGATTGTTACGTTGTACAAGGTATGTCTCGGAAAGCCGTAATGACCGTTTGCTTTATATCTGCCGTGGGCCTGTAGTCCTCTCTGAAGTTCTTCACAATCATTCACCATTTACCGTTTACCATATCGGTCTCTGAGGCTGTGGGGCATTGAGGTTGTGGAGCTGTGTGGCGGTGAGGCTGTGGGGCTGAGAGGCTGTGGGGCTGTGGGGCTGTGGGGCTGTGGGGCTGTGGGGCTGTGGAACTGTGGGGCTGTGGGGCTGTGAGGCTGTGGGGCTGTTGGGTTGTGGGGCTGTTGGGCTGTGGGACTGTGGGGCTGTGGGGCTGTGGCCCTGACAGGCCTGAATTAGGATATCGTTTTTGGCAATGGTCCCCCCCCCCCCGCCCCCCCCCCCCTCTTGGACCCCTCCCCCCGCAACACCCCCTTCAAGCTCTGGGAAAATCTGGAAACGGGTTGATGACATATTTACAATTTTTCGATGTACTATGAGTTCATTTCATCCATTGAGGGTCAACTAATTTCTGTGGGGGGTCCTGGGGTTGTTGCTTCATTTTTCCATGACTTACAAGCACCCATGGAAAAGTTTTTGAAGCCTAATGTCAAATTGCCTATGCCCATTGATACCGGTGCGCTAATATTAGCCATCCAATTTTTCAGGTATGGAGACCACCTTACTTGCAAGAAGAATTTGCAATCCCACAATCTTGCGCACAAGGCTGCAACAAATCTCCTTGCATGCCATCCTCAATCTCATAGCCGTTCTGTGATTGATGCAGCAACACGGCAGGCTAGCTCTTCAGATTGCATTCTTCCCTTTCCACTTGTGCTGACATTGTGAAGCCCCGCTTTGTTGCGCAACACCCGCGCAATTTTAACCTTTTGGCAGAGGCTTATCGGCTAGCTTTTGTCAAAGGTCGCCTCAAGAAGAAGGTTTTTTCAGTTGCAGGCGCTACAACTCCTCACCGCCCTACAATCGCTGGGTTCACCATGCCCCAGCCAAGCACCATGTCAGCGGGCAGCAGCATGTCACAGTTATCTGCTACCCCATCCCAAGATCCAACCCCAGATTTTAATGTGATGGCCCGTGCTATCCAAGCAATTGTTGTGTTACAGGCCACCACATCCCACAGTCAGTGGATAGAGGGTTTGAAGCTCGGGAGTACTTTCAAAAAGGACTCCACATTTGCTGAGCAATATGGGTTTCTACGTGCTACCCATAAAAGGCAATGAACAATATTCAATTGCCATGGACAATTATGGGCATGGGCAGCGGAGCTACCACCGGAGACACCGTGTTGCCCCAAAATTGGGATTACGTGCGTGCTCAGTGTGCATTGAAGGTTGTGTAGACCACAGCGCCTTTGAACCAATGCAACAATGAGTTGTGCAACGTGTGCTTGTCTAATACGCGCATTCATCATCTCAAGCGGTTTTGTCCAAGTGTCTAACCGGCCCAGCGGTTTGTGGGGTTTGCCGTCACCATGTCAATGCCCCCCCCCCCCCCCCCCAACATCCCCTTCTCATTCAGCATTGGGCCCTATGCCACCATGGGGTTGTGGGGATGTGCATAAGACTTTGGGGCTATGAGGGTGTGGGGCTATGGGGCTGTGAGGCTGTGGGTTTGTCGGGAGATGGGCTTTTAGGCTGTGGGACTGTGGGACTGTGAGGCTGTGGGCCATGGGGCCATGGGGCAGCGGGCTTGTGAGGCAATGGGGCTATGTGGTTGTGGGGTTGTGGGGCTCTTGGAATGTGGGGTAGTGGAGCATGAATAACACACCATTGGACACTATTTTATACTATAGTAACCAACCAGCATGGAAGGCACATGGCTTTTTGCCTGTCATTTTTGCAAAATGGTGTTTTTGGGATGACCAAATTTTCCCCCAATGACAGACATGACAATGAAAGTTGGAACTCATAGCACCCTGTAGGACTTTGGTGCCACGGGGCTGTGGGACTGCGGAACCCTGGGGCTGTGGGGCTATGAGTTTGAGGTGTTGTGGGGCTGTGGGGCTGTGGTGAGGTGGGGCTCTGGGGATGTTGGGCTACTGGGTTCTTGGGCTTTGGCGGTGTGGGACTGTGGGGCTGTATGGCTTTCGGGCTGAGGCGGTGTGGGGATTTGGGAGTGTGGGCTTGCGGGGATGCATTGTGGCACGGTGGGATTGTTGGGAGGCCATGAGGCTGTGGGACCGTGTGGCTGTGGGGCTGTGGGCCTGTGGGGATGCAGGTCTGTGGGGCTTTGGGGCTGGGGGCTGTGGGAATGTAGGGCTATGGCTCTGTGGGGCTATGGAGTCTGGGCTAGGCTGTGGGGCCATGGGGCCGTGGGGCTCAGGGGCTTTGGAGTTGTGGCGAGGTGGGGCTGTGGGGATGTGGGGCTTTGGGGCTTTGGCGATGGGGGTTGGGGCGGTGGGGCTATGGGGATGTGGGGCTGTGGGGATGTTGGGATGTGGGGCTCCGGGGCTTTGATGTTGTGGGACCGTAGCGCTTTTGCGCTGTGGGTATGTGGGACTGTGGGGCTGCGGGCCTATGGGGCTGTTGGGTTGTGGGGCTTTGGGGCTCGGGGGCTGTGGGGATGTGGGGCTATTGGGCTCTGGGCTTTCGTGCTCTAGGGCTGTTGGGCTGTCGGGCTGTGGGGCTTTCATGGTCAGGGGCTGTGTTCACATGGGAGTGTGGGGCTGCGGGGCTGTGGGGCTGTCGGGCTATGGGGCCGTGGGGCCGTGAGACCGTGGGAATGTGGCGCTGCAGGACAGTTGGGCTGTGAGGCTGCGAGGCAGTTGGACTATTGGACTATGAGGCTGTGGGGCTGTGGGACTGAGGCGTTGTGGGGCTGTGGGGCTGTTGTGATGCAGGGCACATCCAGATGTTGGGCTCTGAGGCTATGAGGCTGCTGGCCTGTGGGGCTGTGGGGCTGTGGGGCTGTGGGGCTGAGGGTTTGGTGGGTTGTGATGCTTACGGGCTGTTGGGCTGTTGGGCTCTGGGACTGTGATGCTTTGGGAGGGGAAGGAGGAGGAGCAGATACGGCACGTCGGCCGCGCCACCACCCTATGGTGCCTGTTGACCCCCAAGTGGACATTGACGTGATCGCCGGCGGTGTCGGTCGGTGACCCCCCTATTGGCCGACCCTAATGACCCTAAGGCTGTGGGGCCGTAAGGCTGTGAGGCTGTGGGGCTGCGGGGTTGTGAGGCTGTGGGACTGTGGGGCTGAGGGGCTGCGGGGCTCTGGGGCTGTGGGGCTCTGGGCATGCGGGTCGTGGGACACGAATGACACAGCATTGGACACTTCTTGTACTTTAGTAGCCAACCAGCATGAAAAGCACATGCCTTTTTGCCTGTCATTTTTGCACAATGGCACCTTGGGGGTGACCAAACTCTCCCCCAATGCCAGACACAACAATGAAGATTGGAACTGAGGGCCTGTGGCGCTGTGGGGCTCTGAAACTGTTGGGCTGTGGGACTGTGGGGCTGTACGGCTGAGGGGCTGAGGTGCTGCCGGGCTGTGGGACTTGAGGGCCGTGGGACTGTGGGGCTGAAGGGCTGTGGGGACGTGCGGCTGTCGGGCTGTCGGGCTCTGGGGCTCTGTGGAGCTGGGGGGTTGTGGGACCGTGGGGCTTTGGCTCTGTGGGCCTGTGGGGCTGTGGAATTGTGGGACCGTGGGGGTATGGGTATGGGACTGTGGGACTCTGCGGCTTTTGGACTGGAGCTGTGGCTCTGTGGCTCTGTGGGGCTGTGGGGCGGTGGGGCTGTGGGACTTTTGGGCTATGGGCCTGTGGGCCTGTGGGCCTGTGGGGCTGGGGGACTCTTGGGCTGTGGGACTGGCTCTGTGGGGCTCCGGGGCCGTGGGGCTGTGAGGCTGTGGGGCTCCGAGGCTATGGGACTGTGGGGCTGTGGGGCTGTGGGACTGTAGGTCTGTTCGGCTGTGGGGCTGTGCGGCTGTGGGGCTGTGGGGGTGTGGGACTGTGGGGGTGTGGGGTTGTGATGCTGTGGGGCTGTGGGGCTGTGGGGCTGTGGGGCTGTGGGGGTGTCGGGCTGTGGTACTGTGGGGCTCTGGGGCTCTGGGGTTGTAGGGCTGTGTGGATGCGATACTATTGGGCTTTGGGACTGTGGGGCTGCGATGCTGGTGGGGCTGTGAGGGTGTGGGACTATTGGGCTGCAGCAATGCGCAACTGCAGTACTGCGGACTTCTACAGCAGTGGCTCTGAGGAAGCGCGGTTGCGCTGCCTGCATCGCTTGTGAGGCTCTCTACAGCCTGGCAATCGCTTTTCTGTACAGAGGACGCGTACTCCTGTACGGACGGATACTCCGACAATTGGGGCACGGAACTGACCAACGCCGGCGGAACTGGCGCGAACGCCGTGGTCGCCCAGTATCCCAGCTGTGACAGCGCCTGTGACACCAGAACGAAGTGCTATGCGCTCTGTGTGAGTCACAATGCGCCTGTCTTCAATTGGATGTATCAAAATGCTGCCAGTGGTTCGTACGGGTGCCGGTGTTATTCTGAGACCCAGCGAGCATCGATCACTCTAACGGGAACGGGCTGGACTCTCTGTTCCAAAGGTCTGTGAGATTGTCCTGCTGTAAGAATCCCCCCTCCCTGGCATCGTTGGGTATATACTCCGGGAGAGTATGCGGGGACCTAGTGCAAGGAGAGGGGGCACTTCCAAGGGGAAAAGGCTTCCAGCCCAGGCTGCACTTTGAAATAAGAGGCCGAAGGAAGCAAGTGTGGATGCCATGGGGGCCAAGCAGCACCTGTGAGCGGAGGGGCAACTGTTCTACTCTCACGCACCAAAGCACATTTCGCCTCCTTCTATTTGTGCACACGAGCTGACATGCGACAACAGCGCCACACCAGACCCCCCCAGCCCCCACTCCCCCCCTGGGTCCGTGGTCCCGGGCGTCGGGATGAGGCCTTGACCCAACCCGAACCAACCCCCTTGTCCCGTCAGCACAGAAAACAACTGAGACCCGATGCACAGCAAGCAGCCCATGTGCTGTGTCACACAACATGGGCCATCCACAGCGATGAAGGGTTTCCTCCACGAAACCTGAATTAGTGCACGGACGTATTAAGCGGCCCCCTTTCCTGACCTTTATGGTTCACAAATGAGACTTCGCACAGACGGGGCAGCTAGCCCCGGTCTGCCCCCACCCCCCATCCCCTCGCCATCTGCAGGCTCTTGGTGGATGGCTTTGTTTAAGAAGGTAAGACCTGCCGGGGCTTCGTCCACACTGAACCAATCTGGAACAACACCTCTAGCCCAGTGTACCATTTCCCACATCAGTGGTGGAGAGCACCCTCCATGCAAAATTGCACACCTCGCAGTCCTGGCGAGGACTTTGTGTGAGGCCTGTTGCGCGTGACGCAGAGTGGACGCCACGAGGGCCGAAGCAGCAGATGTGAATGGAGGGTCAGCTGTCCCGCTCCCATACCCATATCTCTCGGGATCATTCAGAGTGCGCCAACACGGTGGGTTTTGGCACTTTTCCTAGGTTTTATGAACTTTTGGTCCAATGCGCCAAAATTTCGTCCCGTGTATACTTTTTGAAATCTGTGAGAAAAGGCCGTTTCAGAAATGTATTGCCTTGTTCCAACTTTTATGGTCCAACTCCTCCTTACCAACGGATAGTCCCCTTTCCCCAACAAAGATGAGCCAGCCTCAGGCTTGGGATTTGGTGATTTTGGTGTGCATGTCGCTTTTGATCCATTTGTGTCTGAACACTTCTAGTACACTGCTCAAGCGCTTTGGGCACCGTGGGAATTCTTTGCCAAACCATGGGGAGGGGGAGTCACGGGAACTGCTTGGCTAGCCCCCCCCCCCCCTTGGAAAAGCAGCCTCCCATAACGGGACCTCCAAAAACTGACGTACGAATTGCCGTGGTTACAATGGCGGTGGTATTATGTTTAAGGGCACTTGGCGCCCAAGCATTTCCAGTCACATAAGTGTAGCGCCCCACCATGGCTCTCCATGACCACGCAAGTTACAAGCTATGATCAGTGAGAGTGACAACTAGAAGTGCAGTCGGAGTGAGAGGCAGAGTCATCACTGGCTTAAGCGATAGCTGTGAGAGAGGAGGATATGGAGAGAGTGCCCAGTAGAATAGCACAGAATGAAAGTGACGACAGGCCAATTGGCACTGCCACTAACAAGAACACCAATACCAAGGCTTCATGCCATACCCCCTCTTACCCATCCCCCCCTTAATCCCTCCTCCCTACCACCACCAACCCCACAGTGGGGTAAGTGCGTGAGCGGCTACCAAAACAAGCGCCGGCAGCCTCGCGTGGTACCCCAACAGTGTTTGGGGTACAAAGTGCAGTACTCATTTTTGGTGGCACTGGGTGAGGCATTACTGGAGTGCTGGAAACCTCACATGCCATTGCCCGTACAATTTTCTGGGTATGGGTGTCTGTACTAGGGTAGCCACGGCATGACCTGAGGCTTTACAACCCTCCCCATGACCACAGCATGCGGACAGACTTCCCCCAATTGGTAAGTGAAGACACCCCACCCCATGACAATGCTTGTAACCGCCGAGCATTGGAGCACAACCTGGGGCAGGTTTCGGAGGTCTTGTAGGTTCTATCCCTCTTGCACAAGTGTGCACCCCTGCCTGTAGGCCACAATATCGAGCCAGCCCGCACTAATCGCCACCAAATCCCACCACCAATCCTCCATGCCTCAATGTCCTCTTCGGGGGCGCAAAAGGGACTAAGATGGACCCCCCCCCCCCCCACCACCACCCCAAAGCGGGGCAGCCACATGTGAGCCACTGCTAGCATGACTGCCGGCGGCCTCACACACCACTACCCCAACAATTTTTTGGGTGCGGAGGTGCGCAGTAGCACCAAAACTGCTATCGCATGGACCCTTGCCTTGGTGCACCACAAAATTCCCCGTTCAAGTTTGCTTCGGCAACCAGGAGCCAGAGGGTTGGCTAGCAACGTCACGCTGGCCCAACTGGGAGCCAGCAGTAGCACCAAGGTAGCTATGGCATGACCCGAGGCTTTGCGACCCTCCCCAACAGCCATAGCACATGGACCACCCAAACCCCACCCTAGACGGCAAGTGGAAGCTTGTGATGACCAAAAACAAAGCCTTGGGCACGTTTTCAAGGTCCAGTTGGATCGCCCCCACCTACATGGGTTGATCGGCCATGCCTACATGGGTTGAGCAGCCATGCCTGTAGACCACAATGCCAAGCCAACCTTAGCCCACACCTCTAGCCATCCGTTGCCGTATGGAAGATTCCCTTTGCCAAACTGCTACCCGCTGCTACATGGAGGACCTCCTCCAATCTGCCACAACTCCACAAGGGAAGAAGCAGCACTTGTGACTAGAGAGTCAAATGTCCTACTCTCTCACCCCAAAGCACACAGTCTTCGACCTTCATAGAAAGTGGTGGATCTTTCCTTTCCCAACCCTCCCCTGCGAACTATAAGCGGAAGCGCGCCTTTAGCCCTTGCACCATGGTTGTCGCAACCGGATATTGCCGTGTGGCTCGAGGCATGTTACCAAGGTTCCGCAAGTCGGGCCCACCCTGCCCCCACGGGGGGAGTTGCCCTGCCCGCCGACCACAGTGCTGGACCTCCCCTGGCCCACATTGGAAGCACAAAACTGGCAGACGTGACCACTGTCAGCAAGGTGGTGCGCGTGGATGCGCAGCCTATTGCGATTGGGATTCTAGGATCCCGATGTACCATGTGAAAAGAATGCATCTAGGAGAAACCAGCTGCTGTATTTCTGGTGACACCAGTGTGTGTGCTCTCTTAACCAGTTGATGCAATGGGTCACATGGCAGCATTGACACATCAGGGCAACACGAAACTTGCTGATAGCAGTGTGCCGCTGACTAGGGTGGTCCCTAAGGGCATCCCTTGACTTGGTTGGTGGGGAGGGGGGCACTTGGTGCAGAGGGGATGGGGGGGGGGGCGGGGGTGCCATAGAGGCTGAGCGGTGGGCAGCCCACTCATGATGCAAGCATGACAACCTCCCCATTTTGGAATTGCCCCACCTGCTAGCATCATGACTTTGAGCGTTTACATCTGGCATTTTGCCTCCCCGTGGGCACATATCTCGGGTATTATAGGGCCTGTCCGCAGGACACTTACAAGACGTAGTAGTGTCTGTCTGTCTTTTGCGCAACCACCTGCAGTGGTGTTCATGCTACAAGCGGAAGCCCTCAAGCCACAAGTGTTTCATCCTTCTGTCCTTTCTGTAAGTATCAGCCGTCCTACACTGCCACACATGGTCCCCAGCTATGCCGGCATGGGAGTACGTGTGTCTGTGTGTGTGAGCAGTTGATTACGCCTGGATCTAATGTACTACCTCTTGTCTGCCTGCAAGTGTATCTGCCCCAGTCAGCGCAATGCCAGGCATGTGGCATGTTACAGTAGGCATGAAAATGATGCTGCATGCACCTCAGACTTCTCCACATCTTCCCCTGTCTCTCTGGTTGTGGAGGGTTTAAATGAACACGGCTGTGGATTCATAAATGACTCTATAAGATGAAATGATAAACACGGCACTCTCGTCTGCTCTTTTCTGCACCAGAAAGGCGCCTCGCCTTCATGATATGATGACATTTTGTTGTCATTGGCCTGACGAGGATTTGGAGACCAGTGTGCCACCTGCCCTGGTGTGCAGTTCACTGGCTTTATCGTCCACATTGGGTGTTTCTGTTCTGGTTTCCCTCACTGTGTGTGTGTGTGTGTGTCTGTGTGTGTGTGTGTGTGTGTGGCTGGGAGTGAGGGTAAGCGAGCAACTGCGTGTGTGTGTGGGTGGGTGGGTGCAGATTTGTGTGAGCGCATTCGGATACTTGCTTGTGGTACCTGCCCACAGCCTAGGCCCATGCGCCTCTTGCTCTGCACACGTACCACATCCACAGCATGCTCTTGGACCACTTACACGAACCAGTACTCCGACAATTATGCAAATGGAATCTCAACAATTTATGGCCTGGAAGATGCGAAAGCGAAGTGCCTGGACTTGGGCTCAGCGGTTTGCCCTGCAGTGACGTGCTCAAGCTCCGGCGCATGTACTGTTCGGGCGGGGTCCTCGCTGACTGCCTCCCCTTCAAATGAGATCAGCTACGTCCCTTCGGCCGCGTGCTATACGTCAGGTATGGACTCCCCGTGGCCGGTCCATTTTTTTGTGGGGTCCAGGTACATAGTGGGGAAGGGGCTTGGGGGGGGGGATGGCAAAGACGTGGAGGAGCGAGGGAGACACACAGCCACAAAGGCAAAGTGAGGGCAGGCGACAAGCGGGAGGGAATGAGGCGCATGTGACGGGAGGTGCGAGACTAACGAGTGCCGACAGGCAAATGCATCAGATGAAGTCCGGTAATGGGTGGCGTACGCAGCGCCGTGGTGTAGATGATACGAAGCAGAGCTGTAAGAGTTGTGCGGGGGGGGGGGGGGGGGCTCTGCATTTCCATTACTGTCAGTCCATACATGAACTCTTGATGATATATGGCAGATCCAGGGGCCAGTGCTTAGCCAGAGCATCAGGTGCATACCGCTGCATAGTTCCTGCTTACTTGTCGGTGTCCCACCCACAGGTTGTCTTCGCGTTGCACTCTTTGTAACAGGAAGGTACCTATGGTCTTCTAGGCCACTGACGAGCCATTTTCTTCCTGCACTTTTTGTGCTGATCGCCTCTTGTGCGCACGTGCAATAGCACAGGCTTCCTACGGGGGCATAAAGAGCAAAACCAGCAAGCAGCAGCACCCCTGGTGGGTGAGTCGGGTTCGATCCAGAAATGGAGAGAGCAGGGACGGGCGTGGACGGACTGCACGCCACAGGCGTACTTGCGCATTTGTTCGAAAGACTCCGGCCCTGGCTCTAGCCAAATGGCATTCTTATATCCCAAACAACAGCCCCAACCGCATTTCTAACCGCCAGTAACCGCCCCCCCAACCGCTTTGCAGCCCGCTGTAGCTGCTCTGGTATTGCCCCCATAGCCCTCCTCCCCTTCAAGCGAATCCCTGGCCTCAGCGTCAACCATGGTGTGAAGTCATCGTTCCACAACAGTTGGATCCGACTGGGAAGCAGCCGTGCAACTGAGCTCGGATGCTAGTGCCACGACGCTGGACATCGGTATCGAGTCCTTCAACGAGATCTTCAACCAGTGCCCTGTCCTGCGGTTGGTGCTCAATGGGGCCGTGTTTGCCATCTACAAGCGCCTCACCTGCATGCCCCACGCCCTCGACCCGCACACCCTGTTCACGTCCTACTGGTCCGACACCTACAACACCTTCAACACGGACTTCAAGCTCTACAGCAGTGAGGACGACGCCATCGCCGACGCGAACGCCTGGACGTTCTGCAACTTCAACGACAACGACGTCGGGTTCCCGCGGGACTGTGGGCCGTCCGGGTCGTCGTCGTTCAAGTTTTTCACGTTTCCTGGCGGGACGTTCACCATGACGGGCATTACCTCCGGAGTCAGCCTTGACGTCTTCCGTGGCTGCACATGCCCCACAACTGGTGTGCCATCCCCCCCTCCCGTCATTTGCAAATCACTGCCCATGCCTCACCGCAGGGCGTTGGTAGAACATGCATCACTTGTGTGGAGGATGCCCTCCCCAAAAGGTGAGCACGTACGTACACCCGGAAGTTTGGTACACTCACTCGGCCTCTATCCCCACCCCCCCCCCAACCGAACTTTGGACAAGCACTGTCAAATAAGGCTAGCGTGCCCTGCGTTCCGCGCGGGGTTGGATCTCCGATGGCCAATGCCGGGGGCGTGCGTCTCGAATGCCGTCAAGAGGCCTGGGCTTCAGTCTCTGGTGACGTCCTTCGAAGGGCCCACGGAGGCCTCGCCGCGGCACAGTGAGAGCAGCGCACGCCTCCGGTCGGAGGAGGCAAGATGACGTGATTGGACAATCACATGGCTTTCTATGGTTTTGGATCCGAGGCATCGCCCTCCAGTCAGCAGTGATGCAGTCGAAACATTCCGCGGCAAGGTTGCATGAGATAGCGTGACGTGGTGGGCTCCGGCCTACCATTGTGCATGCCTCTTTGGACACGGTCCCAGCACCCACTGCTATCATGGAATCAGCTCTCCACAACCGCTCCGGGGGGGGGTGGGGGGTTCCGACCAAGAAGTTCCAATAACAATCTGCCGCCGCAATTTCTTCGCCCATTTTTAAGGTTTGGGACCCAGGCCCCACAGCCCTTTGGCGTCTCCAGTGTTTCAATCAACAGAGTTCTCAAGAAATGGACATAATTGCATGATGTTTGAGCGCCCACCCCCCATGCGGCACACGGCACTGCACGCCGACTTCCACGGTGGTGTGCCCGGGTAAACGGTGTTACTCAGCGTTTTTTTTTTATCTCACAAGTACTACCTCCTTGCGTCTACAAACCACAGGTCTGCCGCTGGCGGCCGCGCATCATCAGTGTCCACAAACCGCGGCCGCCTTGCACGTCGCCAACCCCGCCGCTGCATGGCACATACATACGGGGGGGTGTGCACGTGTCCACAAACGGAGTCCAAATGGTCAATTTTGCATTAGGGGGGTCTTCGGCCCCACATACGGCGCTGTGCGCCCGCAGCCCGGGGCGGGGGGGGGGCTCTGATGATCGGGTGAGGGCGGGGGCAGAGTTGGCACATCACGTTTAGGCTTTGGGACAGGATTTTTAGCGCCATAGTTTGTACTAGATACGATCTTCACCCCGCGCCCCCCAGTCTCTGCTACGAGCCATACACTCCGTCCCCCATGCCTGTGTCTTTTTGCCATGTGTTATGCGCATTGGCCGCGTGTTCTGCGGTTAGGTACGGCGTGGGGGGCAAGGCACGACTTCCCTGTACTGTACCTGTCTCACCTGTCTATCGCGAAGGCTGCAGTGGGGGTCCGCAGAGACAACCAGCGCCCAACAGCACATGTGCCAGTGTCCTGGGTGGCGCGCTGGTGGCAGGACTCTCCTCCAATTCCCATTCCAATCCCCCCCCCCCCCCCCCCCAGCCCCCGCCCTCACCGCGCGCACGCGCGGTGGCGCCGTTCAGAGGCATGGTTGACGATGCGGCATCGGAAGCCAGGGCCAAAGCCTACCCCACACACACGCGCGCGCGTTTGAAACGCCGCGTCGGTGTCCACTGTCAGCGCGTCGCGGGTTCTTCCGTGCGCTCAATGGTGGGGCCGTGGCCTCGCCCACGGAGCCCCCCACAAAGACGGGGATGTACAGCGCGTGCCCTTCGGCTTGGTGCGCGGCGGGCAGGCAGGCAGAGGAGGCTGCGGATCCGCGCGCATTGCTGCGGTGCGTGCCCTTAACGGCCTACCCCCTCCGCTCCCCAGGCCCCCCCTCGAGCGGGTTAATCACCTCCGTGCCGCGACCAGAATCCCTGTCGGGTGGCTTTGCGAACAACAAAGGTACGTCTTCAAGAGGCCCCGCCCACAGCACATCCGGCCGTGCCCGTAATGCCCCCTCTTTATCCCAACCCCCCCCCCAAACCCGCTAGACACCCGCCGATCCTTCTCCGCTGGGCCCACCCCCTGCGGTTGCAGTTGTGTTGTTGTGCTGACAAGGGGTAACGGGCATGTCTGTATGCAAAGGTGGGGTGGTGGTGTGTGATGTGGCACATGGTAATGTAGTGCACACGTAGTCAAGAGACTGAGTCTTCATCCATCAACAGACACCCGTCACGATTCATGATATGCATCGTGGTTTACCCGGGTCTGCATCTGGAGAATGAGGATGCACTCAGGTCGCAACACGGAGTGCATTGCCTTTATCTCGTTCATCGTAAAGAGATTTCAAGCCCCCAACCCCCAGAATGGTGAGCGGCCGGGCCCGCTCGTTGCATGCGACCCCCCCCCCCCCCCGGATCATGAAAGATAGCGTCCAGTGGTGTGACACGCGCGACCGAAGTTGGTCTCATTTGGGCCCGGAAAAACAATCTTTGGCCCGAAAAAAGGGTCCAATCGATTTTCGCAACATTTGGTACCCCCAACATCACGCGCCTCAAACTGATACTTAGGCCGCGCTGATCATTTCCGGCCTTGTATGTTGGGGTCTCCCCCCCGCCCCCCCACCCCCCCACCTCCCTGGGCCGGCCGAACCCCCCGCCCCCGGTTTTTGACAGACAGGGGGTTGGGCCGCAGTGCGACTGGGTCCAGCCCCCCCCCCCCCCCCCCCCCGCCATGCCCCACTGGCGTCATGTATTCCGCACATCTCTCAGCTGAGCCCTGCACCTGGACACCAACACCAACGATGACACCGTCACGAACACCGACACCGTCACTAACGATGACACCGTCACTGACCTCATCGCAGACAGGTATGTGGCCCCCCGTGGCCCCTCCCCTGCGAAAAGGGTCCACGCTCCGAGGGTCTGCGCATGCACGCCACACAAGTACCACATGCCCCTACATCTACGAGTCAGGGCGTGGGGCGGTCGGGGGGTCCGGCGTGCACAAAACGGACGGAAGGCCGCACAGGGGGAAAGGGCTCGGGGCCCCTCCCTCCGTAGCGATTGGGCGAACCATGAAGGTCAGGAAAAGGGGCCGCCCATGTCTAAGGGGTTGCCCAACAGCGGCCGCCACCGGTTGGCGGCAAGCCTGCCACTCAACACCGTCAGGCTGTACTTCGTTGAAAAAAAAAAAGACTGCCTCATTGCGGAGGGACAGGCCGCCGCCAAAACTCAGTGTGTGCGGTCTGGGCCGCTGCCTGGTCTCTAGTAAAACGTAGAATCGCCTGGAAGAGAGGTTGTTAGAACAGGCGCGGCCGTCCTGCACCCCCCCCAGCCCCCACTCTTTTTGGGTTCGTTCGCGTAGCATACCCCAAGTTGTGCTATCGGAAGTCCAACCCCTTGTGAAATCATCATTTTTGGACAGGAAATGGTCCCCAGATGAATTTTCGGATTTTGACCCCCCCCCCCCGTACGGGGGTCCCCCATTTTGGGGGGATAGGGGAGTCAAATCCTCGTTGCGTATTGCGGCTGCTGTGTGTGGAATTTGACCTGGGTCCTGAATCATTATCTTTGTCTTGCATACGGACCCCCTAACCCACGGCGGGGATTATTTGATCTTGACCCACACAATGCTACTTCATCCCTGGCGCCATAGGTGCGGATGTATGCGGGGATCTCAACTACCGTCTCGTGGCGATGGATCAGCATTGTCCCACGGAACGGGAACTGTCCGCAAACGGGCCCAACTGGCCGAGCATCGCGTCTACGGTCGCACAGAGCAAGACTGCATGCGCGGATGCATGTGCTGCCCAGGAGGCCTGCACTCACTACATCTGGTTCGGTGATAAGGGCTGCCGCACGTACGCGGGGTGCTCAGCCTACTCTTCTGGGTACAGCGGCGTGACCGAGCTCGTGTGCGAAAGGATCGGAGGTGCGGCCTGTTTTCCTCCCCAGGGGCAGACTAGGAGTTCATCGTAGCAGCACGCGTTGCGGCAGCGTTGCAGTGCGCGGGCGGCTCAAGTTAGTAGAATGGGCCACACGACACGGAGCGCCCATCCCACACTTCCCAGGCACCCCTCCTCACTTGACAAAGGCATCAGAAGATTCGTCAGAACGAGAGGACGTCTGGGCCAGGATTCACGTGCTGTAGTTCAAAATCAGACTCAGAATATGAGCACCACTCATATCATTAAGGGCGTGGTTTGGTTTGGAAGTATGATGTCTTTCGTGGCAAGGGATACAGTTGGGGTAAGGATGGGGTTATGGTCATGACAAGATGATCCTGGTGCACCGGCATGCGCCATCACCATACGCTCCCCCCCTTTTTCGAGGGCGTGGCATACCCCATTGTATGAAATTGGATGGTTAACCCTATGTAGCAGCATTGTTTTGGGCGACAAAGTGATCTGCCAATGACTTTTCTGTTGTTGACCCCTCGGCCCCCAAGTAGCTGGGGAACACTTTGTGTTGGGAGGGCGGATGAAAAATCGAAATCTTGGACCACCCATTTTTCGACCCCGAAATCATGACTTCAATTGGATTGTTACGATTTTGTGGCGCCAGACCTTTTCGCACCCCCCACTGTGGGGCTTGCTTGAGTGGTGGGGGCTTCGAGGGCTTATGCGGTTTGTAGGCGTAGGTTTGTAGGGGTCTGCAAGGGTCTGCAAGTGTCTGTGAGGGTGTGCAACAGTCTGCGAGGGTTATTGCACTCACACAATACATTTCCCACAAAAGAAGTGCGTGACACTTCCAAAAGCGCACATGCATAGTGTGAAATTCAATGTGCATTTGTGCAAAGCATGTTTGTCACCTCTCTTGCAACTTGGGTCATGACTTTTGCCGACGTGCCCCATCCACGTGGGTCATCATCGTCCACCTCTTACACTTTCCCTCAGGTATTGCATTGGTTTTTGCACACGGTCTTTTTCCCATAACGATTCTATCTTCACAACCGTTTGGCATACCATGGACATGCTTCGAACCAAATTTGTTTTTTTACAACACAATGTCACTCACTCAATTTTCATCTAGCCGCCATTTCTATGGGACATATTTTCGGTCATTAAGGTGCACGTTTTTTGGTCACTGGTCCTCCCGGCGACACCCCTCGTTTTAGCTCTCAATCCTTCATGATCCAGCCCCGCGCACAACATTGTCGCATTGTCGCATTGTTACATGACAAAGATCATGCACGCGAGCGACATCATAGGGCATCCCAAGCAACAACCAAGGCAACCTTACTGCGAGGGTTTGCAAGGGTCTGCGAGGGTTCATGTGGCAGCACAGTCTCATGGGGTATTTGTGAGCACTCTGTCGGGGGGGGGGGGGGTGTGAGCATTTAGTATGTGTGCACTATTTCTTGTGCTTGTAATGAAACATTGGTGTTGCAGACCGCTTCAAATCGCTTTGGCCGCCCTAAGTCTTTCCCGGTGCCTCCTGTACCCCCGCTTTCTGCATCGACACCACCTGCACGTCCACACCCATGGCACTCCCTGATACATAACGCTGGGGCATCCCCTGCATACCCCCCCCAGGCGCATTGCACCCCCTGCGCACACAACATGTATGGCACTCCCTGTATCCGTAAGCTGGTGCACACGCACCCCTGGTGCATCGGACCCCCTGCATACACACCACTCTCCTGCACCACCACCTGCTGCGTCTCCCATGTCCGTGTTACAGGAGGGGCAGCAGTAACATTGACCGTGACATCAGGCTCCTTCGCTGTAGCTGGCGAAGGGCTAACCCGTCTCTACAACCTCGTCTTGCAGTTCCAGGACCGCACGTACAAGCTCAACTCAATCCCTACAGAGCTCCAGGGCGCGTATTACTTCCAAGGACCGTGTCACTCGAATGTTATGACATTGCGTCTTGATGCTGTGCGCTCTTCGGAGGTGTGGTTCGTACAGCGTTTAAGCGTGGCGGTACACTGGACCAGAAATGTGACTAGCCTCGGTCACAGATCCCAGAAATTCTCCTGCCTCATTCCTCCATACCTGCCTCCCTGTCTGTCTGCCTGTCCGCCTCCTGGCCCCAAGTCAGGGTGGTCTGTAACCCTGTTTTTGTTTGAACGGTGATTGACCGTTTATTCTCCATTTTTGATGCCAAATTTCTGAAAGTCCCCAGATATATATTGCGTCTAATGCATGCAATTTGTAGCACCCCACTTCCTTTGTGTGTTCTTCACAACCTATGAGGCATGTGGGCCCAATGTTCTTGGAGTCAAGTAACAGTCAAAGAAAGATGGGGGCTACTCACTGTGCACTATGATTGTAAACCCCAGAACAGTTGGCACATTACAAACTCTCTACATTCTGCTGGAGATCTATCCCTAAACACATCTGAAAAAGCAACACATACTTGAGGCAAAATGAAATTTTGAACGCTGTGTAATTTGCCGTTGGGTTAACCGAAGGTCTCCTCAAGGTCAACCGGTGTAATGCAAGAGGGCTCCACGTGCAAAGAGAAGCAGATGTGAAATCAATACATGTTTCGGGCAGAGTTGCCCCTCATCAGTTCTGAACGTGCGAACAATAAGCAAAATGTCACCATCTATCCCTAAACACATCTGAAAAAGCAACACATACTTGAGAAAGCATGCTTTAGAAGTGGATCAGGTCTATTTTGTTGCAGACCGCCGCCCTTAAAGACCGCCCTAGTTCCCTTCCGACACCGATGCAGCTGGTGGGGGGTTCCTCTAAGCATTCACCACAACATGCAGCCAACATGACACATAAGTGGCATCCCCTTGAAGGTGGTCCCAAACCACGTGGAGAAGGGCACCATGAGGGTATATGTTGACTGGTCAGGCACCTCAGGAGCTGGTCATCAAGTGCTGAGCCAGTGTCTTGCTGGAATCAGGGCATCCTGTAGTCAAGTCCGGTCACAGGCACCACCACTGCTAGGGCTTGGGACAGTGCACACCAACCCAAACAAGAGCACGCAACACGACACGTCCAGTAGACCACGTGTGGTGCACACCACTCGCACTGACAACATGTGCACACCATGGTGTGCCCACGCAGCGCAAAACCAGGAACCCCACGGAGCAGCAAAGCCCTCCGCATGGGGTCTACAAGCCCTCTGTGTGGATGCGCCAAGCCCTCCTTATAGAGGCACAAAGTCCTCTGCATGGAGGCGCCAAGCCCTCCTTATAGAGGCACAAAGTCCTCTGCATGGAGGCGCCAAGCCCTCCTTATAGAGGCACAAAGTCCTCTGCATGGAGGCGCCAAGCCCTCCTTAAAGAGGCACAAAGTCCTCTGCATGGAGGCGCCACGCCCTCCTTATAGAGGCACAAAGTCCTCTGCATGGCTCCCCTCCCTGCGAGGTGAATGAGACCCCATAACGGGCTTAGCGAGTCCAGCACCCAAGCAAGACACCATGCACACATTCACGTGCGGATGGTAGATGGTGGTTGTGACTAGCACGGAGCAACACGGTAAACCCCCCCCCCTTTCATTATCACGCATCCGAAATAGTATCACGCATGCATGATATTGTTTTATACCTCCAAAATAATATCACGCATGCAATTCTTGACGTGAGAGGTAGCAACACAAAAGGCGGAAACCAGGATTTCTTGCAACACCATTGCGACTTGGTCCGGTTATTTGGAGAGAAATGCAGACATTGACAATTGCCTTGAAACTGGTTTAGGGTTGGGCTTGGGCTTGGGTTTAGGAGCAGATGCATCTCCCCTTGGGGGTGCACAAAGAGCCCAAGACAACCCACAAGCCGCTTGGCAGCCCTGGGCACTAACACAAAAGCCCCAAGATAAATACCCCCAAAATAACCCTTAAAATGACCCGAAATTGGCCTAGTACGGCCCATTAA
The DNA here is from genome assembly GCA_964036045.1 of Eutreptiella sp. 'Long Island Sound 2002'. Lineage (NCBI taxonomy): Eukaryota > Euglenozoa > Euglenophyceae > Eutreptiales > Eutreptiaceae > Eutreptiella > Eutreptiella sp. 'Long Island Sound 2002'. Next base: position 3,281,660 of record OZ038379.1, on the reverse strand, counting down.
CCCCCCAGCTTGGCATTCACATCCCTCCATGTCCGTGGCAAGCTTGATCCTGAGACCTATATCTAACAGTTCCATCGAAATCTATACGAAGCCGGAAGCCACAGGAGGCACACGCAGCAGCATACCTGTGAAGGGGGAGAAAGCAAAGGGGGGTGAGGGTGAGCGTGACCTCAACCCCCAAGGACCTCAACCCCCCCCCCCCCCCCAGAGCAAGGGGTCATAGTTGCACGAATCTTTTGCGCATCCCTGGGTGGCGGTCAAAATAATATCACGCATCCCCTATTATCACGCACCGAAATATTATCACGCGCATGATAATGAAGGGGGGGGGGGGGTTTATGCCCAAATGGTCTGGCCACACTGGGTAGGGCTGGTCCCTGCTATCCACCGGCAGTCGCTTTCTATCAGCAAGGCGTGGGGCACCGGACAGGCATGCCAAGCCCTGCTATTCCTGAAGCCAAATCCCTCTCTCCTTTCCTCCCTCTCTGCGTCCCTCCCTCCCTCCCTCCCTGCCCTCTGCCCTCTGCCCTCCCTCCCCTCCTCCCTCCCTCCCTCCCTCCCTCCTTCTTTTCATCACTCTTTCCCTTTCTCCCTCCCTCCCTGCCTCTCTCCCCCCTTCCCTCCCTCTCCCCTTCTCCTCCCTCAAGCTCGCTCGCTTCCTGCCTGTGTTCTTCTCTCCCTCCCTCCCTCCCTCCCTCCCTAGCTCCATCTTTCTTTCTGTCTCTGTTCCCTCCTCCCTCCCCGCTTACCTACCTCTGTATTTTCTTCCCTCCCTCTTTCTCATTTGCTCACTCCCTGCCTCTATCAGCCTCTATTTCCCTTCCTCCCCCCCTCCCCCGTACCTCCTTCACGCCGTTCCTTAGGTTTTCGTGCTGTACCAAAGCTCCCAGAATCCAACCTCGCTTATCACATATCTTACGGCCAACGCCTGGAACCTTGTGACCAGCGTCGACCTGTCCTCCATGACTACAGAATCGATTGGGGGGGCGGGTTTCACTGCATATTCACGAGTCCTTTGGGCAGGGGAAAGCGCTGTCATTGAGACAACGGCAGATGTTGAAATGACGATTGCCTACAAACCAGGTTGGCACGACAGACCCTTTTCTCAAACTGATGCCTTCAACCTCCTTCACCATCGCCCACCACCACCACCACCACCACCACCACCACCACCACCACCACCACCACCACCACCACCACCACCACCACCACCACCACCACCACCACCACCACGACCACCACCACCACCACCACCACCACCACCACCACCACCACCACCACCACCACCACCGCCGCCACCGCCACCACCACCACCACCACCACCACCACCACCACCACCACCACCACCACCACCACCGCCACCGCCACCGCCAGCCCCCCCCCCCCCCCAGCCCCCCGCCGCCACCCCCCCCCCCCACCACCAGATGGAAGGGCAAGGGACAGAATGGACAAGAACAGAAAAGGACAGGGAACAGGTGGTGGACCGATAAGCCACAAGATGAGTGAATAGGCGCACACGCAGCACCGGACAGATCGATGCATGCCGGTGAATCTGCTGGATGAGCTGTGCCACTATCTTTGGAATGATCAGGTGGTTGTACGCTTTGAACTGTTTCCTTCAGTATGGACTCGGGCAACTGCCACCACCCCCAGCTGCATTCATGGTGAGCCGCAGCTGCCATGGCCCACTGCAAAAGCGCCATGAATCACAGTAGTCTCCGGGTCTGGTTCCCGGCCACGCACAAAGCCCCTCTGTGCAGCACCACACGCCCCAGCCAGTCGCCTCCCCGTAAACACCCAACCGGGTCATAAGGGTGCAGCCGGTAGTGCGGTGGACACAACACTCCCTACACCTCACCCCCCACCAAAGACTTAGCACACCCGCTGCAGTCCGCCAAAGTGTCTGGTGCTCCTCGCAACACCCCAGCACCTCCAGCACCTCCCTCTCGCCAGACGCCTGCCCCATTTTCAGGAAGGCCCTGCCATCCCTGTCCTCACAGAGAATACGAAAGCGCCCTATTTCCCCCCAGTTGTGCCCCCTTTTCCCCATATGTCCCCGTGTTGGGGACCCCCAAGAAGGCACGGGTGATGTAGCCATTCCGCCCACACTTGGGCCCCCGAGACGGCAGGGGTTAGGTAGCCTGGGCTGGAGGAGGGAGTGATGTTTGGGGGTAAAGCATTGGGATAGATGGCCAGAACATTGATTTGGATGCCGGGTGCACGCCGGGCAAACGTACCCTCCCAGGGCCCAGCTGTTGTGCCTAGGGAGCTCCTCTGCCACCACAGCAGAGCATCAGGCAGCAACCCCCAACGCGGCCTGCTGATCAAGTGCCGGGAGGCTGTGGGGCGCCAAGTGCGGTCATTACCACGACGACCGCCGGCAACCAACACTGACCACATGCCAAGTGATCTCTCCTGCCAAACACTGCACCACCACCACCACCACCACCACCACCACCACCACCACCACCACCACCACCACCACCACCACCACCACCACCACCACCACCACCACCACCACCACCACCACCACCACGGGTCCTGAAGGAGGCCCCCAAAATGTGCCTGCCATAATCCTCTGATATTGCTTGTTCTACCCTGTAAGCAGTTGTGCAGTGGCATGTCCCATACCTCTGATATCTGCACAAGATGGGAACTGTGTGGAAGCTGGAGTGATTCCAGAGGGTGCCCAGCATAGTCGATCATGGCCCCTGCAATTTGTGATTGGAGGCCCCTAGACAAGAATCTGCGCATCAGTGTGATGTGTTGCAGGTAGTCCACAGCGTTCTTTTTCTTGGGGTCAGTTCTTTTTTTTTTTAATTTTGTGAAAGGCTGCCTGTAATGGAATGCCGGCTTGGAGAGCAACGGACGGCGGTTGCAGTCGTCTACTGACGGCAATTAGCGATTCATTGACGGCGATGGTGGTTAGCGAACGGAGGTTGACGGTTATTTGATTGCAGAAGGAGAGCATAACAAGTGTGCCAGCTGTGACCATGTGTAGGACGGGAGACTGTCTACAGGTCTAGAGGTCGACACAGGCCTATGGGGCAGGTTTACAGAACGTCTACAAAGTATACAGGGCTACAATCGACCAGCAGCACTTCAAAATGAGGTTTACAGGTCGGCAGCCTTCCAAAACAATCGGCAACGCTTGCAGCACGTGCACATCCTTTTTTACCAAACCAAGATGACATGGCTATTTCTACTATTTTTTTTTTTGCACTCAACACCTCCAGACCATCCTTAGGTTCACAGGACAAGAGGCGCCAGCGGTGGTCTGTAGGCGACCGATTTCTCCAAGCGATGCCATTGTATTCCTTCAGAAAAGGAACTGAGCAAGTTTCTGTGTCGTTCAGTGTGGGTCCCCGGGCTTATATAGTAACTGCGCTTGGCGGACAGAATAGGCCACACCATATGTCCAGGATTACACGCAAACCGACGCCCTGTCTTGCGGTGTGCTGCCTGGTGAGGTTAATGCTGCTTTTCGTATCGCCGTCGTCTGTGCAGTCGTGTGGCATCGGTCCGGTATGTGGGTTTCATGGGGATTGCACACAAGACACTTACAGAGATCAGTATACCTGTGTGTGTGTGTGTGTGTGTGTGTGTGTGTGTGCAATGCTCCAAGTGTACACTCACTGTTTGTACGGTACTGTATGGTATACTACTATCTGTGTGCCCGCACACACCCACCTGCAGGTTGGTGCGTGCGTGTGTGCGTGCGCATGCGTGCATGTGTGCGTATGTGCTGATGTGCATTGTGTAGTCATGGGATGGTGTGCGCCCGCCTGCCTAGATGTGTTGCTGTGTTCATAGTGTGGTCGTCGGCGTGACATTTGCTCTACATGCAACCTTCTTTCTCTCAGTATGGGTGACGTCAGTACAGCTGAGCTCTTCTGGTGCTTATACGATAAGCGACGCCGGGTCCGGGGCCTTCAACAGCAGCTTCGGTAGCTGCCCTATTGTGCGCTACACGCGCAATGGAGCGGTCTTCGCCATCTACAAGAGACTCACCTGCGTACCCCCCACCATCGACCCCTACGGGCTCTTCACTCACTACTGGTCCAGCCCCAGCAACGTCCTCAACACCGACTTCAAGCTCTACAGCTCCGAGGCGGACATGCACAGTGACGCCAATGCCTGGACGTACTGCAACTACGACCTCAGTGATGATGCAGGGTTCCCGCTGGACTGTGGGCCGACCTCTGCGAGCGCTTGGACGTTCTTCACCTTCCCCGGCGGGACGTACAGTCCCACGGGTCTGACCAGTGGGGCCAGCCTTGACATCTTGACGTACACCTCGTCCCAATGTATGACTGGGAGGTGGGAGTTTGGTGTCGACGAGACGCAGGGACCCAGGAAACAGGGGCCGGGGGCTGCTGGCAACTTATCCGCCAGCTGCAAGGTCTTGCAGGGCGGGGGACGGGCTGAAGGGGGCGGGAGGGCGGCCCAGCCCCGTGCTCCAGCTCAGCTCTTCCTTGGGGATGCGGCCCAGTGGTACGCACGCGTGCAGTTGCTGGGAGACCGCCAGCAGTTGGTGGGGGTGTCATGGTGTCATGGTGTCAACGCCAGGTCCCGATCCCCGCAGGAATCAGGTGCCCGCGGTCCCCGCCGGGCCAAGGTGGCACAATACCATGCGAAACCCTGTGGGGTACCCCCCACCCCCGCCTCGCACCACCCCCTGGCCCAGGCGGCACCGCCCGTGCCTCCCATGCCCATTCGGCTGCGGATGGCCCCCACCATGCGGTGGCGCCGTGGCCACGCGCATGGTGTCATCCTCAGCACAGTGGGGCCCTTGCTTTTGCCAGCCCAAGCCACACGGCGCAGGCTGGACAGGGTTCTTGGGTCCCCTCCCGGGGTCCTTGGGTCACCGCCCTGGGTCTTTGGGCCCCCTCCCAGGCGTCAATGAGGACGGGGTCCACATGGCTGCGCCATGCGCCTCACCCCTGTGCTACCGTGGCTGGCACAGTGTCACAGCACAGTGGCGCCCTTGCTTGCGCCAGCCGACGCCGCGCGGCGCCGGCTGGACAGGGTTGTTGGGCCCCCTCCCAAGATCCTTAGGCCCCCTCTTAGGCATCTATGCGGCCGGGGTCCACATGGCAGCGCCATGCGTCTTACCCCTGTATGGCTGTTGCTGGTATGGTGGAGGGATGAAGGGGGTAAAGCCACCCGGCTGTGTCCTGCTGTACCCGCCGCACGGCCGGGCCCTGGGCCGCAGAGCTGTCCATGGCTGACCAGCTCCCGGCTTGCACGCACCGTGGTATCCCATGTCTGCCACCTGCATCAAACTTCAAAATTTACTTTCACATGAGGCACGTCCAATAAATGTGTGGGTTGGGGGGTATGGCATGAAGTCTTGGAATTTTGTTGTCTGCTGTTGGCGGTGCCAACCTGCATCTCACAACTGTCATCCCTGACTCCAGTGGAGCCAACGTAGTTTCTGGTTGCCGCCAGTGGAACCCCAGGACTTCCCCTGTTTCACAACTTTGTGATCGGTCATCACAGTAAGGGGGCATTTGCCCCCGCCCGTGTGGTGGTGGTGGGGGTGCTTGCACCACAAAGGTCGAGATGCTGGACAGAAATCTCCTTTCTCTTTTGTGTCAGTGTCTATTGCTTCACTCCGACCTGTATGCTTGCCTCTTTGCCTGAGGCCGCAAAATCTGTGGCTGCATTTCATCTGATTCAACGGCTTCAGCAGGTATGCAGCTTTGAGGACACATATACATCTGACATGATGGACAGCGAATGGGTACTTGTGGGCGCACAGTGGGGTGAGGCCCAGCCCCCCCATCCCAGAGGCAAAATCCGGAGCCCTGTGCCGTGTGTGTATCGACACGACGGGGCAGAGGGCTGGTGGGTGGGTGTGCGCAGAGTAAGGGCAGTGTACAGAAAGAAAGGCGGCATGCAAAGAGACGGGGATACAAGGCAAGAGTACCACATTACACATTGACATGAAAGAGAAGGGTAGTTCTTGTCTGGGGTCCATGAATGTTTTGTGTTGGTGTTGTGCTGTGCTGTGCTGTGTTGTGCTATGCTGCGCTGTGCTGTGTTGGTGCTGTGTTGGTCCTGTGCTGGTGCGGCGTTGTGTTACGTCTTGTGCTGTGCTGTGCTGTGTTGTGCTGTGCTGTGCTGTGCTGCACTGCGCTGTGTGTTGTTGTGCGGTTTTGTGTTGTGTTGTGTTGTGCTGTGCTGTGCTGTGCTGTGCTGTGGTTTGCTGTGTGCTGTTGTGTTGCGTGTTGTACTGTGTTGTGCTGGGCTGTGCTGGCTGTGTTGTGTGGTGTGGTGTGGTGTGCTATGCTGTGATGTGCTGTGTGGTGTTGTGTTGCATGCTGTGCTGTGCTGTGCTGTGCTGTGCTATGCGCTGTTGTGTTGTGTGCTGTGCTGCGCTGTGCTATGCTGTGCTGTGTTGTGGTGTGTGTTGTGCTGCAGTTTGCTGTGGTTTTATCGTTTTGTACTGTGCTGTGCTGTGCTGTGCTGTAGGAGGAGTAGGAGGAGGAGATGCGACACTCCGGCTGCGTGACCAACCCCATGGTGCCTGCCCGGCCCACCCCATCAGACACTGATCCTCGGTGGTGTGGGATGGTGGCCTCCCTGTGGGCCGATCCTGGATTCAGCATCATGGCAGGGCCTCTCCCCCATTCTAGCCTCTTCATTTGCGGGTGCATCCGTGTGCAGGAGGGACGTAGAACCATGCCAAGTTTGGGTGGGGGTGACATCAGCAACACAGCTCTGCTCCGGTTCCTGATGTACCCCCCGGGGTGACTTGACCGCAGGGTACTACATGGTGCGCTTATGCCTGCGGCTACCCCTGGGTCTCCAGTGCCTCCTGTCCACAACCAGCTGTCTACCAACCCAGGCACTGGGCCCCAGTTGTCCCTGATCCTAGTCGGGCAAGGCAGGGCAACCTGGCACTTCCCAATCCCCACCGCCTTCCCTCAGGCCGTCCCACTCCTCCACCATGGATCGGATTGGGCTGACCGGCGCCTACAGGGGGTTTGGTGGGGCGGGGTAGCAGGACCCCACTATCTAGGGTCCTCATACACTGAAAGAGAGCTCCCCTGAGCCTGTTCAGGCTTAGCGCCCACACCGACCACATGGTTGCCTGTGCATTGCCGCCCAGGGCGCTCTCGGATCCATCTCAAAGATTTGGTGTGCCCCCCAGCCTATTGGCGGGCAGAAGTGCCAGTGCTAACCACCCTCGTGGCCCAGTACTCACCCAGGGGGCAAGGGGGCAGAGGTGATTCCTCGGCTGGGACGCCAGCTTCAGCTCATGACACCCAGCCCTGGAGGGCAATGTGCAATCCTGTCGGGCTGGCGTGACGCCCTAGCCCTTGCTTCTGCCGAAGGTACACAACCGGTTTGCCAATTCTCCTGTGCCCCCCCAGTAGGGAAGGAGGCCGCCCCATACCACCGACAAACAACCCTGGGCGCCACACTAAGAGGCGGCGATCGGGGTGCCCCCCAGGCAGGGGAGGCCCCGGGGGGGCAGCCGGGCCGGGTCCTTGTATGCGGCCCCCCCCAGCCCCCCCCCCCCCCCCGGGTTTTGAAAGATAGTGGTGCCGGGTCGGCCCTCAACAAGTGTCCCTAGAGAAAACTGTCCGGCGCCAAAGGCGCCAATTTGTTTTTTCATACTATGTGTTTATACTCCAAATACTCAAAATTTTGTAGAGAATTCATATTTGTGTTAAAACAACAAGAAAAATTTTTGATCTGAAGGAGGGCTACAGGAGGGCTACCCTAGCCCTAACCCTAATCAAGACTGAATATTGGGACCGAGCTGGTGGGGGAGGGAACATTAGATATGAATGGTGAGGGACATGAAGAATGATTCACACATTGATGGCTCTTGACAAAGTGAAATGCACCTGAACCCCATCACCACGAGGCCCACTTTCAAGGTTTTTTGGACTTTTGAGGGGCCAGAATGCCCCAAAATGGGCTCAAAATGGGCTCATTTCACCCTTTTGTGCACCCCAAATGGTCTACGATGAGTTTTGGAAAAATGTGTTTTTGACCCATTTTTGACCCATTTTTGGTCCCAAAACAACCCATTTTCAAGGCATTTTGGGATTTTTGGAGGACCCAAATGGGCCACCACAAGCTCAAAACAGTCCAAAAACACTTGTTTTAGCGTCGCACATGGTCTAGGATCATTTTTGCGGAAAGTCATATTTTTACCCCTTTCGGACCCCGTTGACCCATTTGGGTACCCACCTGTTTGGGCTTGAGCTTGCAGCTTGCCACAGCCTAGTGGGCCTAGTTATTGGGGTCTAGGCGTCCGTTTGGGCAATTCTGAGGGGTGGAAACCACAAAACGTGGGGGGTTGCGGGTGGAGTAGGTGCCCTCGGAATCGCATTTTGAGCCATGTAGCCAAAGATATGGCCTATTCTTGGTTTGTGGCTGTCGGCAGTTGGAGCTTCTGGGGGCCTTTTTGGGCCGCTTCCGCGGCATATCATGGAGTTAGAGGGCCGCAAAGAGCTCGTTGACACGGGGAAGTCAAGCGGCACGTGGAGTGTACCCACCGTTTCCCTTCGTTTTGCCTTTGTGAATGTGTTCCAGGGCATTTTTGGCCCAAAAATGGCTCTTTTTGGCCCTAAACTGCAGTTTCTGAAACTGAGGTCCGCCACTTGCGAATCCCGTTCCCGGCCGCCACCGTTGAGTTTCTTGCTCAGACTTTGTGTGATTGTACTTCACACCCATAGGTATCATCCACCAAAATTTCACCCGAATCTGAAGCACCACGACGGAAATCTGATTTTTACCCATTTCGCGCGTGCTGCTGCTTGCTGCTTGCTGCTGCTGCTTGCTGCTTGCTGCTGCTGCTAAACCTGGTAGGTCCACCCTAGACACTAAAAAGGGTTACAAAACCAAGACTGGTTCCACCAGCTCGGTGACCCTAGCCCTAACCCTAATGAAGACTGAATATTGGGACCGAGCTGGTGGGGGAGGGAACATCAGCTATGACTGGTGAGGGACATGAAGAATGATTCACGCATTGATGGCTCTTTTGACAAAGTGAAATCAGCTTGCAAGTGAACCCCATCACCACGGGGCCCACTTTCAAGGCTTTTTGGACTTCTGAGGGGCCAAAATGCCCCGAAATGGGCTCAAAATGGGCTCATTTCACCCACTTGTGCACCCCAAATGGTCTTGGATGAGGTTTCGAAAAATGCGTTTTGGACCCATTTTTGACCCATTTTTGGTCCCAAAACAGCCCATTTTCAAGGCATTTTGGGATTTTCGGAGGACCAAAATGGGCCACCGCAAGCTCAAAACGGTCCAAAAACACTTGTTTTAGCGTCGCACATGGTCTAGGATCATTTTTGAGAAAAGTCATCTTTTTGCCCCTACCGGACCCTGTTGACCCATTTTGGCATCCACCTGTTTGGGCTTGAGCTTGCAGCTTGCCGCAGCCTAGTGGGCCTAGGTATTGGGGTCTAGGCGTCCGTTTGGGCAATTCTGAGGGGTGGAAACCACATAAAGTGCGGGGTTGCGGGTGGAGTAGGTGCCCTCGGAATCGCATTTGGAGCCATGTAGCCCAAGATATGGCCTGTTCTTGGTTTGTGGCTGTTGGCATTTGGACCTTCTGGGGGCCTTTTTGGGCCGTTTCCGGGACATACCATGGAGTTAGAGGGCCGCAAAGAGCTCGATGACACGGGGAAGTCAAGCCGCAGGTGAAGGGTACCCACCGTTTCCCTTCATTTTGCCTTTGTGAATGTGTTCCAGGGCTTTTTTTGCCCAAAAATGGCTGCATTTCGCCCTAAACTGCAGTTTTTGAAACTGAGGTCCGCCACTTGCGAATCCCGTTCCCGCAATGATTCACGCATTGATGGCTCTTTTGACAAAGTGAAATCAGCTTGCAAGTGAACCCCATCACCACGGGGCCCACTTTCAAGGCTTTTTGGACTTCTGAGGGGCCAAAATGCCCCGAAATGGGCTCAAAATGGGCTCATTTCACCCACTTGTGCACCCCAAATGGTCTTGGATGAGGTTTCGAAAAATGCGTTTTGGACCCATTTTTGACCCATTTTTGGTCCCAAAACAGCCCATTTTCAAGGCATTTTGGGATTTTCGGAGGACCAAAATGGGCCACCGCAAGCTCAAAACGGTCCAAAAACACTTGTTTTAGCGTCGCACATGGTCTAGGATCATTTTTGAGAAAAGTCATCTTTTTGCCCCTACCGGACCCTGTTGACCCATTTCGGCATCCACCTGTTTGGGCTTGAGCTTGCAGCTTGCCGCAGCCTAGTGGGCCTAGGTATTGGGGTCTAGGCGTCCGTTTGGGCAATTCTGAGGGGTGGAAACCACATAAAGTGCGGGGTTGCGGGTGGAGTAGGTGCCCTCGGAATCGCATTTGGAGCCATGTAGCCCAAGATATGGCCTGTTCTTGGTTTGTGGCTGTCGGCATTTGGACCTTCTGGGGGCCTTTTTGGGCCGTTTCCGGGACATACCATGGAGTTAGAGGGCCGCAAAGAGCTCGTTGACACGGGGAAGTCAAGCCGCAGGTGAAGGGTACCCACCGTTTCCCTTCATTTTGCCTTTGTGAATGTGTTCCAGGGCTTTTTTTGGCCCAAAAATGGCTGTATTTCGCCCTAAACTGCAGTTTTTGAAACTGAGGTCCGCCACTTGCGAATCCCGTTCCCGCAATGATTCACGCATTGATGGCTCTTTTGACAAAGTGAAATCAGCTTGCAAGTGAACCCCATCACCACGGGGCCCACTTTCAAGGCTTTTTGGACTTCTGAGGGGCCAAAATGCCCCGAAATGGGCTCAAAATGGGCTCATTTCACCCACTTGTGCACCCCAAATGGTCTTGGATGAGGTTTCGAAAAATGCGTTTTGGACCCATTTTTGACCCATTTTTGGTCCCAAAACAGCCCATTTTCAAGGCATTTTGGGATTTTCGGAGGACCAAAATGGGCCACCGCAAGCTCAAAACGGTCCAAAAACACTTGTTTTAGCGTCGCACATGGTCTGGGATCATTTTTGAGAAAAGTCATCTTTTTGCCCCTACCGGACCCTGTTGACCCATTTCGGCATCCACCTGTTTGGGCTTGAGCTTGCAGCTTGCCGCAGCCTAGTGGGCCTAGGTATTGGGGTCTAGGCGTCCGTTTGGGCAATTCTGAGGGGTGGAAACCACATAAAGTGCGGGGTTGCGGGTGGAGTAGGTGCCCTCGGAATCGCATTTGGAGCCATGTAGCCCAAGATATGGCCTGTTCTTGGTTTGTGGCTGTCGGCATTTGGACCTTCTGGGGGCCTTTTTGGGCCGTTTCCGGGACATACCATGGAGTTAGAGGGCCGCAAAGAGCTCGATGACACGGGGAAGTCAAGCCGCAGGTGAAGGGTACCCACCGTTTCCCTTCATTTTGCCTTTGTGAATGTGTTCCAGGGCTTTTTTTGCCCAAAAATGGCTGTATTTCGCCCTAACCTGCAGTTTTTGAAACTGAGGTCCGCCACTTGCGAATCCCGTTCCCGCAATGATTCACGCATTGATGGCTCTTTTGACAAAGTGAAATCAGCTTGCAAGTGAACCCCATCACCACGGGGCCCACTTTCAAGGCTTTTTGGACTTCTGAGGGGCCAAAATGCCCCGAACTGGGCTCAAAATGGGCTCATTTCACCCACTTGTGCACCCCAAATGGTCTTGGATGAGGTTTCGAAAAATGCGTTTTGGACCCATTTTTGACCCATTTTTGGTCCCAAAACAGCCCATTTTCAAGGCATTTTGGGATTTTCGGAGGACCAAAATGGGCCACCGCAAGCTCAAAACGGTCCAAAAACACTTGTTTTAGCGTCGCACATGGTCTAGGATCATTTTTGAGAAAAGTCATCTTTTTGCCCCTACCGGACCCTGTTGACCCATTTCGGCATCCACCTGTTTGGGCTTGAGCTTGCAGCTTGCCGCAGCCTAGTGGGCCTAGGTATTGGGGTCTAGGCGTCCGTTTGGGCAATTCTGAGGGGTGGAAACCACATAAAGTGCGGGGTTGCGGGTGGAGTAGGTGCCCTCGGAATCGCATTTGGAGCCATGTAGCCCAAGATATGGCCTGTTCTTGGTTTGTGGCTGTCGGCATTTGGACCTTCTGGGGGCCTTTTTGGGCCGTTTCCGGGACATACCATGGTGTTAGAGGGCCGCAAAGAGCTCGATGACACGGGGAAGTCAAGCCGCAGGTGAAGGGTACCCACCGTTTCCCTTCATTTTGCCTTTGTGAATGTGTTCCAGGGCTTTTTTGGCCCAAAAATGGCTGTATTTCGCCCTAAACTGCAGTTTTTGAAACTGAGGTCCGCCACTTGCGAATCCCGTTCCCGCAATGATTCACGCATTGATGGCTCTTTTGACAAAGTGAAATCAGCTTGCAAGTGAACCCCATCACCACGGGGCCCACTTTCAAGGCTTTTTGGACTTCTGAGGGGCCAAAATGCCCCGAACTGGGCTCAAAATGGGCTCATTTCACCCACTTGTGCACCCCAAATGGTCTTGGATGAGGTTTCGAAAAATGCGTTTTGGACCCATTTTTGACCCATTTTTGGTCCCAAAACAGCCCATTTTCAAGGCATTTTGGGATTTTCGGAGGACCAAAATGGGCCACCGCAAGCTCAAAACGGTCCAAAAACACTTGTTTTAGCGTCGCACATGGTCTAGGATCATTTTTGAGAAAAGTCATCTTTTTGCCCCTACCGGACCCTGTTGACCCATTTCGGCATCCACCTGTTTGGGCTTGAGCTTGCAGCTTGCCGCAGCCTAGTGGGCCTAGGTATTGGGGTCTAGGCGTCCGTTTGGGCAATTCTGAGGGGTGGAAACCACATAAAGTGCGGGGTTGCGGGTGGAGTAGGTGCCCTCGGAATCGCATTTGGAGCCATGTAGCCCAAGATATGGCCTGTTCTTGGTTTGTGGCTGTCGGCATTTGGACCTTCTGGGGGCCTTTTTGGGCCGTTTCCGGGACATACCATGGAGTTAGAGGGCCGCAAAGAGCTCGTTGACACGGGGAAGTCAAGCCGCAGGTGAAGGGTACCCACCGTTTCCCTTCATTTTGCCTTTGTGAATGTGTTCCAGGGCTTTTTTTGGCCCAAAAATGGCTGTATTTCGCCCTAAACTGCAGTTTTTGAAACTGAGGTCCGCCACTTGCGAATCCCGTTCCCGGCCGCCACCGTTGAGTTTCTTGCTCAAACCTTGTGTGCTTGTACTTCACACCCATAGGTATCATCCACCAAAATTTCACCGGAATCTGAAGCACCAAGGCAGAGTTCTGATTTTTCCCCATTTCGCGCGTGCTGCTGCTTGCTTGCTGCTGCTTGCTGCTGCTTGCTGCTGCTGCTGCTAAACCTGGTAGGTCCACCCTAGACACTAAAAAGGGTTATAAAACCAAGACTGGTTCCACCAGCTCGGTGACCCTAATCAAGACTGAATATTGGGACCGAGCTGGTGGGGGAGGGAACATCAGCTATGACTGGTGAGGGACATGAAGAATGATTCACGCATTGATGGCTCTTTTGACAAAGTGAAATCAGCTTGCAAGTGAACCCCATCACCACGGGGCCCACTTTCAAGGCTTTTTGGACTTCGGAGGGGCCAAAATGCCCCGAACTGGGCTCAAAATGGGCTCATTTCACCCACTTGTGCACCCCAAATGGTCTTGGATGAGGTTTCGAAAAATGCGTTTTGGACCCATTTTTGACCCATTTTTGGTCCCAAAACAGCCCATTTTCAAGGCATTTTGGGATTTTCGGAGGACCAAAATGGGCCACCGCAAGCTCAAAACGGTCCAAAAACACTTGTTTTAGCGTCGCACATGGTCTAGGATCATTTTTGAGAAAAGTCATCTTTTTGCCCCTACCGGACCCTGTTGACCCATTTCGGCATCCACCTGTTTGGGCTTGAGCTTGCAGCTTGCCGCAGCCTAGTGGGCCTAGGTATCGGGGTCTAGGCGTCCGTTTGGGCAATTCTGAGGGGTGGAAACCACATAAAGTGCGGGGTTGCGGGTGGAGTAGGTGCCCTCAGAATCGCATTTGGAGCCATGTAGCCCAAGATATGGCCTGTTCTTGGTTTGTGGCTGTCGGCATTTGGACCTTCTGGGGGCCTTTTTGGGCCGTTTCCGGGACATACCATGGAGTTAGAGGGCCGCAAAGAGCTCGTTGACACGGGGAAGTCAAGCCGCAGGTGAAGGGTACCCACCGTTTCCCTTCATTTTGCCTTTGTGAATGTGTTCCAGGGCTTTTTTTGCCCAAAAATGGCTGTATTTCGCCCTAAGCTGCAGTTTTTGAAACTGAGGTCCGCCACTTGCGAATCCCGTTCCCGCAATGATTCACGCATTGATGGCTCTTTTGACAAAGTGAAATCAGCTTGCAAGTGAACCCCATCACCACGGGGCCCACTTTCAAGGCTTTTTGGACTTCTGAGGGGCCAAAATGCCCCGAACTGGGCTCAAAATGGGCTCATTTCACCCACTTGTGCACCCCAAATGGTCTTGGATGAGGTTTCGAAAAATGCGTTTTGGACCCATTTTTGACCCATTTTTGGTCCCAAAACAGCCCATTTTCAAGGCATTTTGGGATTTTCGGAGGACCAAAATGGGCCACCGCAAGCTCAAAACGGTCCAAAAACACTTGTTTTAGCGTCGCACATGGTCTAGGATCATTTTTGAGAAAAGTCATCTTTTTGCCCCTACTGGACCCTGTTGACCCATTTCGGCATCCACCTGTTTGGGCTTGAGCTTGCAGCTTGCCGCAGCCTAGTGGGCCTAGGTATTGGGGTCTAGGCGTCCGTTTGGGCAATTCTGAGGGGTGGAAACCACATAAAGTGCGGGGTTGCGGGTGGAGTAGGTGCCCTCGGAATCGCATTTGGAGCCATGTAGCCCAAGATATGGCCTGTTCTTGGTTTGTGGCTGTCGGCATTTGGACCTTCTGGGGGCCTTTTTGGGCCGTTTCCGGGACATACCATGGAGTTAGAGGGCCGCAAAGAGCTCGTTGACACGGGGAAGTCAAGCCGCAGGTGAAGGGTACCCACCGTTTCCCTTCATTTTGCCTTTGTGAATGTGTTCCAGGGCTTTTTTTGCCCAAAAATGGCTGTATTTCGCCCTAAACTGCAGTTTTTGAAACTGAGGTCCGCCACTTGCGAATCCCGTTCCCGCAATGATTCACGCATTGATGGCTCTTTTGACAAAGTGAAATCAGCTTGCAAGTGAACCCCATCACCACGGGGCCCACTTTCAAGGCTTTTTGGACTTCTGAGGGGCCAAAATGCCCCGAAATGGGCTCAAAATGGGCTCATTTCACCCACTTGTGCACCCCAAATGGTCTTGGATGAGGTTTCGAAAAATGCGTTTTGGACCCATTTTTGACCCATTTTTGGTCCCAAAACAGCCCATTTTCAAGGCATTTTGGGATTTTCGGAGGACCAAAATGGGCCACCGCAAGCTCAAAACGGTCCAAAAACACTTGTTTTAGCGTCGCACATGGTCTAGGATCATTTTTGAGAAAAGTCATCTTTTTGCCCCTACCGGACCCTGTTGACCCATTTCGGCATCCACCTGTTTGGGCTTGAGCTTGCAGCTTGCCGCAGCCTAGTGGGCCTAGGTATTGGGGTCTAGGCGTCCGTTTGGGCAATTCTGAGGGGTGGAAACCACATAAAGTGCGGGGTTGCGGGTGGAGTAGGTGCCCTCGGAATCGCATTTGGAGCCATGTAGCCCAAGATATGGCCTGTTCTTGGTTTGTGGCTGTCGGCATTTGGACCTTCTGGGGGCCTTTTTGGGCCGTTTCCGGGACATACCATGGAGTTAGAGGGCCGCAAAGAGCTCGTTGACACGGGGAAGTCAAGCCGCAGGTGAAGGGTACCCACCGTTTCCCTTCATTTTGCCTTTGTGAATGTGTTCCAGGGCTTTTTTTGGCCCAAAAATGGCTGTATTTCGCCCTAAACTGCAGTTTTTGAAACTGAGGTCCGCCACTTGCGAATCCCGTTCCCGGCCGCCACCGTTGAGTTTCTTGCTCAAACCTTGTGTGCTTGTACTTCACACCCATAGGTATCATCCACCAAAATTTCACCGGAATCTGAAGCACCAAGGCAGAGTTCTGATTTTTCCCCATTTCGCGCGTGCTGCTGCTTGCTTGCTGCTGCTTGCTGCTGCTTGCTGCTGCTGCTGCTAAACCTGGTAGGTCCACCCTAGACACTAAAAAGGGTTATAAAACCAAGACTGGTTCCACCAGCTCGGTGACCCTAATCAAGACTGAATATTGGGACCGAGCTGGTGGGGGAGGGAACATCAGCTATGACTGGTGAGGGACATGAAGAATGATTCACGCATTGATGGCTCTTTTGACAAAGTGAAATCAGCTTGCAAGTGAACCCCATCACCACGGGGCCCACTTTCAAGGCTTTTTGGACTTCTGAGGGGCCAAAATGCCCCGAACTGGGCTCAAAATGGGCTCATTTCACCCACTTGTGCACCCCAAATGGTCTTGGATGAGGTTTCGAAAAATGCGTTTTGGACCCATTTTTGACCCATTTTTGGTCCCAAAACAGCCCATTTTCAAGGCATTTTGGGATTTTCGGAGGACCAAAATGGGCCACCGCAAGCTCAAAACGGTCCAAAAACACTTGTTTTAGCGTCGCACATGGTCTAGGATCATTTTTGAGAAAAGTCATCTTTTTGCCCCTACCGGACCCTGTTGACCCATTTCGGCATCCACCTGTTTGGGCTTGAGCTTGCAGCTTGCCGCAGCCTAGTGGGCCTAGGTATTGGGGTCTAGGCGTCCGTTTGGGCAATTCTGAGGGGTGGAAACCACATAAAGTGCGGGGTTGCGGGTGGAGTAGGTGCCCTCGGAATCGCATTTGGAGCCATGTAGCCCAAGATATGGCCTGTTCTTGGTTTGTGGCTGTCGGCATTTGGACCTTCTGGGGGCCTTTTTGGGCCGTTTCCGGGACATACCATGGTGTTAGAGGGCCGCAAAGAGCTCGATGACACGGGGAAGTCAAGCCGCAGGTGAAGGGTACCCACCGTTTCCCTTCATTTTGCCTTTGTGAATGTGTTCCAGGGCTTTTTTTGCCCAAAAATGGCTGCATTTCGCCCTAAACTGCAGTTTTTGAAACTGAGGTCCGCCACTTGCGAATCCCGTTCCCGGCCGCCACCGTTGAGTTTCTTGCTCAAACCTTGTGTGCTTGTACTTCACACCCATAGGTATCATCCACCAAAATTTCACCGGAATCTGAAGCACCAAGGCAGAGTTCTGATTTTTCCCCATTTCGCGCGTGCTGCTGCTTGCTTGCTGCTGCTTGCTGCTGCTTGCTGCTGCTGCTGCTAAACCTGGTAGGTCCACCCTAGACACTAAAAAGGGTTATAAAACCAAGACTGGTTCCACCAGCTCGGTGACCCTAACCCTAACCCTAGGGCTAACCCTAACCCTAACCCTCACCCGAATCCTAACCTAAACCCCCCCCCCCCTCACCCCTGGCTGGACGCCCCCCTGACCCCCCGGCCAGAGGCCCCCCCCCCCGACCCCCGGTAGGAACACCCCCCCCCCCCCCGACCCCCGGCAGGAACACCCCCCCCCGACCCCCAGCTGGACCCCCCCCCCCAACTCCCCCCCCCCCCCGAGTTTTGACAGATAGCTGGGGGGGGTGGTCGCATCAGGACCGTTGGTAGTCGCCCCCCCGGGGGGGAGGCGGGGGCAGGGGAGGAGGCCACCCCACACCACTGTGAACCACGGCAGGGCACATGTGTGTCCCATCAGTCATATCTTCACTACTTCTGCTGAATATCCATATCACCACACAGGTGCTTCTTGGACATCGTTTACGCCCGGGAACTGCAATTGTGGTTGGCCTCGACTGGCGGACTACGGCGGCAATGTATACAATACCCCTGCGCTGTGCGGGGCGCTGTGTGCAGCCACTACAGGCTGTCGCGCATTTGGCATTTGGACCGGCGTCGACGCGGGCCAATGCAGCCTCTTTGACACCGTCTGCACGAGCCCCTGTGCAACCCCAACCGCCACTGCTGGTGGCTATACCAATGATGTGTTTAATGTGGCCTTCGGTATACTGCTGCTGTCCTTGCAGGGAAAGGGGGCGGGAGAGCGCACCAAAGGGAGCGAGTGATGGAGCAGGATTGTGCTGGAAAGGGGGGGGGGGGATAAGGAGCCGACGGTCAGTTGCGCTCCAACCTCTTCCGCCCGGTTGTAACCCCAGAACGTGCCGGCCAACCGCCAGTTTTTGCAACCGCACTTGAAACCCCCTTTCAGCCTCTTTCCTCTTCAAACGAGCCGGTACCCTCCTTCGAACTGCACATGAGCCCCAGGACGACTCGGAAGTCACTTTATACTTCCAGTGTACCTGTCCTACCGACGTAGGTCTACCACACTGCTCGAGAGCGTTGGCGCGCAGCGTGTCGCAGCATGTCTCGCATCATGCCGCATCATGGCTCAGCATGCCGCCAAGACTCAGCCACTGGATCAGTCCTCTGGTACTCTACCCACACAACGGGCCGGTGGTGGGGAAGCGGTGGCCCTTGGAAGGGACGGGGGGCGGCGGGGGGGGGGGGTGCCAGGCCATCAGGAAACAGGACGCCATGAACAAGCATGCTGCCACACGCTGCGGCATGTAGTGACACACAGAGGCATGCTCCCGCACGCTGCAGCATGCCGCGACATGCTGTGACCTGCTGCAACACGCTGCGACAAGCAGAAGCATGCTGCAGCATGCTGCGGCATGCCGCGACATGCTGCGACATGTTTGTTTTCTTCATGCTGCAAACAACAAGAACATACATGTTGCTATTGAGAGAAACGAACGCGCGGTGCAATGCGCGGTGCGCACGGTTTGGTGTGTGTTGTTTATGAACACACCATTTTTTCGTTTAGTCACAGCGGGCTGCAAACACCACTCTCCCGCAAGCATACGTAGAGCTTGGGAGGGCAGCGGGATGGAAAATCACCTCGAAGAGAGGTTGTTAGATCAAGCGCAGGCGCGGGCGTCGTATACCCCCCCCCTTTTGGGGGTCATTCGCGTAGCATACCCCAAGGCATGCTATTGGATGTCCAACCCCTTGTAAAATCATTATTTTGCCCAATAAGACAATCCCCCAATGGATTTTTTGATTCTGAGGCCTCTATCCCCTAACACTGGATGTCACTTTTTTGAGGGTTGGGGGGGGGTCAAAAGTTTTCGCTGAGAAGGCTCCAAGCAATGGGGAGGCACATCCAACATACTGTCACATCCAACCCCGGTCGAATGGTAACGCACCCGACTGCAGAGTTTGAGGTCGGCGGTTGACGCCGGCGCTGGCGCCGCCGCCATATTCGCTGGACCGGGGTTCGAACTGCCAACCAAAAAGTCTGCGGCCGCCTGCATTACCATTCGGCCACTGCCTGTCCTGAAACCATTAGTTCTCCCCACTGCTTGGACCCGCGTCTGCCACTGACACTAGCATGCACACCAGCCGGCAAGCCTACATGACAATTGCAGACAATATATGCCTGATATGAGAATGCCAGTTCACGTGCAGGGAAGGTCAGGGACAGTGCAGGGTGCGATATGCAGGCAAGGCAGTGGGCGGTGTGACAGTACCACTTTAAACCCAAAGTGTGTGTTTCTGTCTGACTGACTGCTGGCCTGTCTAACTGACTGATTGGCTGACTGTCAGCCTCTCTTCGAGGTGCACTGCCGAAGGCAATAGAATTTGCTGTCACCCACCTCCTTCGGCAAGGGGAGGCACACTTGGAGACTGTCGCCCCTGACGATGATGGGTGTGGAGTTGTGAGTCGGATTTGGAATCATCGGACTCGTCATCCACATCGGGCACATCCCTGACTTCTGCTGAGGAGGAAGGTGAAGAGAACAAGGAGGAGGACTCCATTTAAGGGGCACCTTACGGGAATGAGCAACCCGTGAGGTTTGAACCGTGAAACATGTCGAAACAAATGCTCCGTGGGCTTGGGCACCCTCTGGGGCACCCTCCTCGGTGCAGGTTGTGCCGAGGAGGTCTCTTTGTGCTCAACGCCCCCCCCCCCCAGGCAGGGGTTGTGGGCAGCTACAACCACCATGACATTGGTGAGGAGGATGGTGTGGAGGCCTCCGTTGATGTATGCTAACCCCTTAGGCCACCGCGTCCCTGCCACCCTGAAAAACTGACAAAAATGCGTAAAGCACGAACCAAAAACGAGCGCGCGGTGCAATGCGCGGTGCGTGCGGTGCGTGCGTTTCTCTCATTGACTCAGGGTCGTGCACGCCGCTGTCGGTTCCAGACAGTCGTTAGAGGTCGCAGTGGCTCGAATGGTCAAAACCTGCGTCTTGACTGGCCTTGGCCCTTGTCACCGATCCCCGATCCGCGCGGTGTTGTTGTCCGGTTTTTGCGGTGAGCCGGCTCATCCGGACCGCAGTAACGGGCTTGAGAGCGTGCCCAGCCTCGTGCTCCATTTGCGCAACGGAAGAAATCCGTTGCTGTAGGAATCAGCGACAGTGCACCTCTGGACATCCCCCCAAATGCCACAGAAGTGCTGCATCAGGGTCCGCAGGGATCCCCACCCCTATTTGGGGTTTAGTCCCCCGCCCCCTTCCGTAGCGACACAATTCCCTTGTTCGCGCCCATAAGTCTGGAGTAGCCCCTTGCCCATTGTGTCGCTCTTCTGATTTGCAGCCGAGCAATGCACGGCGACCCCAACCGTGACACAGACCCCATCGCCATCACGGAGCTCAACGCCCACCCTCACGGTAACGCCCACGCCCACGTCAACGCAAAGTATGTGTCCCCGCCGCTGTAGTATGTGCCTCTGTCGCTGTAGTATGCGCCGCTGCCGCTGTAGCCTAAAGGGCTGGGGTTCCCTTTTTCTCTCCTTCTTGTGATCTGCATGTGCTGCATGTTGTGCTGACTTCGTCTCAACCAACACACACGTGACAGCTCACACGTCACCATACGGGGTTCCCTTTGTCTCAGCGCGTTGGGTGTGCCTCAAAAAGGTTTGCCTGATTATCCTGCCCTCCTTCCACTCATTCCGCCATCACCATCGCTTCGCATGAGTTTGTGGATTCATCGGCCTAGATTCCAGCATTTTGGAACCCACTTGCCATGTTCAATGGATTGCTGTAGGAAAGTCGACGTGACAGCTTTACGCTCAATCACAATTGTGCCCCAGGGCAATTCGTCGTCTTCAGAATGCTACAAATTCACCTGACTGCCTGTGCTTCGGCTTTTCTGACTGCTGCCTACAGTCATGGCTGCTGTTGAACTTGTGTGGCTTGGATGCATTGGGCAGTCAGCAATGCCATTGAACGTGACGTTGGAGTGTTCATGTCACGAGCTGCTCCAGCAGCTGACAGTTCTCACCTCCTGACTGTATGACACTTCTGTGGTGGTGTATTGGGGGCGGGGGGGGGGGGTTCTGTTGGCGTTGGGGGGGGGGGCTGGGGAAGTTGGAGCTTCAATGTAGGAGGGGGCGTGGGGGGTTAACAGAGCGGCCTGGAACTGGACACCACAAGGAACACAGGTGGCAGCGGCCGTCAGAAGGCATTGACCCGGCGCAGCACCCGAAGGGCAGAACAGGTGACGTCCAGGGCCCCGTAAAGAAACCGCAACCCGACGAAATGTCACAAGGGGGGGTAGAGGGGGGGGAAGGGGCTCAGCTGACATGAATCACTGTGGAATCCGGCGCCGAAGCCGCCGAAACGGTAATGTTTGGGGTCAATATGGTCAATTTCTTCTTCCTTCAAGTACGTGGCAAATGATGACTGTTCTGCACCCCCTCGACGCGCTGATTCCAAAAATACCGTTTCCATGGCTTTCCGCCGTTTGGGGTCCGGGGG
The DNA here is from genome assembly GCA_964036045.1 of Eutreptiella sp. 'Long Island Sound 2002'. Lineage (NCBI taxonomy): Eukaryota > Euglenozoa > Euglenophyceae > Eutreptiales > Eutreptiaceae > Eutreptiella > Eutreptiella sp. 'Long Island Sound 2002'. Next base: position 3,259,876 of record OZ038379.1, on the reverse strand, counting down.
GAGACAGCCGGGACGTTGGGGAGGGATACCGCTGTGGATGGATCCAACTGCAGCTCCAGAAGGCCTACTGGGCCCCACCAGCCAAACCGCGAGGCAGCAACGACCAACGGGGCCCCCGGACCAAGTGCTGGGATCCATGGACCAAAAAGCGGCACAAGAACAGCCAAACGACGAGGACGAGGGATCCAAACAATGCCAAGAAGCAAACAGGTGATTGTCTGGGGTCCACCGCAATCCACCGCAATGGACGCAATGTCGGGGAAGGGGGGGCTGGCATGGGGTTTGACAAGTGCCGGTGTAGAAGCCCTTGCACGGGGAAGGTGTGCAGGTTTTTACGCCAGAGTCCGGCGAAGTACGGTTGGTATGGCATTGCATTCTGACGCGTGGCATGCAAAGTGAAACATCCATAGCAGAGCAGGGGCACAGCCCTCCCAGCCCCCTCCGACGGCAGGTGGCGCGGGGCGAAATCCCCCCATCTGTGATGACCGATCACGTAAAAAGGGAAACTCCTGCGGTTCCACTGGCACAACCATAAACTACGTTGGGTCCACTAGAGTCAGTGATGGCTATGGCGAGAGGCCGATTGGTGCAGCCAACAACAGACCACAAAATACCAAGGCTTCATGCCATAAGCCCCCCCCCCCTCCACGTTGCGGATTGCATGCTCTTGCCATGTTCGGGCCATGCAACCCGTTGTAAGCCTTAGACCCCAGGTTTTGCCCCTCCAAAACGAAACTTGGGACCAATGGGCCCCCTCACAACCCCTACCAAAGGTTAGTAAAGCGAGCGGGGGACCCCAAAAGGACCAGACAGAGCGTATGTGTCTGCGTTGGTGTGCCATTTGCTCGCTCTTCTCGGTGCTTCTTGTGTGTCCGTGCCAATCGTTGTTGTTGAGGTTGTCCTTTTAGGAATGCGCCACGTGTCCTCACAAAGGACCCAAAGAAGGGTCGGGCACAACAGTGTACCGGATGCGATGATAGCCTCCCCTCAACCCCCCCCCCCCCAAACCTTGGAGAGGGCGAATGCTTGACCCCACCCCCACCCCATGTACCATCCGCCGTCCCCAGTTAACCGGAGGAATCCCGCCACAAAACAAGACAAAACAAGTGTGTTGCACCGGAACCATCCACCGGAGTACTTTTCACCTCATGGACCCCCCAACCCCTGCCCCAAGTGTGCATGCTTCACCCCACAGGCCATCGTCAGGAGACATGGGCAGACAGGCGGCATGGGCGGCGCACCAACATGTCTGCCCGTGAGTCCTGTCAGCACAGCAAAGAGCGGTTGTCGCACCACACTGCTCCCGGTCACCCAGGGTGACGGAGGGTTTCCGACACAAAGTGCAAACAAGTGTACCACACCGGGGTTTTCCCCACCCTCAGCCCCCCCCCCCCCCTGTCCTGGTAGAGGAATCACCCACTGCCAATCAGTGCCTAGGCCCCACTGCAGGGTCTTGGTAGGCCCCACTGCAGGATCTTGGTAGATCATCACTTTTGTGGAGGATGTCCTCCCCAAAAGGTGAGCACGAACGTACACCCGGAAGGACCGACCGGTACACCCACTCGGCCTCTATGGCACCCCGTGTCCTCAGCTTTTGGTGCCTGCCATTAACTTTTTGCCTCCCTGTGAGCGATCTCTCATTGTTTGTGACCACGGGAAAAATGGTTCTGACGAGTGATTTTGCTGGTTTGGTGTTCCGAAGGTCAACCACGGAGTTGGTGGAGATTTGGACCCAAAAGGCAATCCAAAGCAATGGGTCGGACGGATTCAGCCGGACCTGGGTTCAGCGGACCTCTCGGCTCGGCGGACTTTCGGCTGGCCGAAAAGCGGATTTCCGGCCCACTGAGAGTCCGGCCGGACTTTCGGCGGCCGGCCCGGCCGGTCATCAGTACACGTCGCGTTTACCCGGACTTGGCTGGCCGGCCGAAAATCCGCCGAGTACCAGGTCCGGTTTCATCCGGTGAGCTACAGCACTCCAAAGATGTGTGTGCCACGAATCCCAGGTTTGCGGGTCTGGCCCGCCGTGTTCCCCTTTGCCCTCTGTGCAGTCCCGCCGTGCTACGAGATGGACATCGATTACTGGGGGAATGATCTCACCGGATCGCCGTACAGCAGCGCCTCGGCTCAGGCCTGTCAGGTCATGTGCCAAGCGCACTCCACGTGCGTGGTCTGGACGATGCTCAGTAATGGGTACTGCTACCTGAAGAGCAGTGATGCCAATCGCGGCGCCCTCAGCGGTGCCATCTCCGGGCCGCGGTACTGTTCAGGTCTCCCTCTGGATATTGCTTGTCCGTGTGTTTGTGGTGCGTGTGGCAGCAGCAACAACACCAACAACAACACCAACACCACCACCACCACCACCACCACCACCACCACCACCACCAACACCAACAACACCAACAACACCAACAACACCACCACCACCACCACCACCACCACCACCACCACCACCACCACCACCAACACCAACAACACCAACAACACCAACACCACCACCACCACCACCACCACCACCACCACCACCACCACCACCACCGCTGCCGCCGCCGCCGCCGCCGCCGCCGCCGCCGCCGCCAACAACAACAACAACAACAACAACAACAACAACAACAACAACAACAACAACAACAACAACAACAACAACAACAACAACAACAACAACAACAACAACAACAACAACAACAACAACAACAACAACAACAACAACAACAACAACAACAACAACAACAACAACAACAACAACAGCAACACCAACACCACCACCACCACCACCACCACCACCACCACCAACAACAACAATAACAACAACAACAATAACAGCAGCAGTAGCAGCAGCAACGGCGGCGGCGGGGACGGGGAGCATTTGGGCTTCACGCACACGGAAACGCGATGATACACGTGGTGGACGGCCTGTGCGCGTAGGTGAGTGGGCCCAAAAACTATCCAACGACCCCCGCCACAATGGGCACAACCCCAGTGCACCGACCACTGGGTCCCGCGAACGCGGAACCGACGCCACCAGGAACACCGGCCGCAGCGGTTGTCAGAAAACATTGGCCCGACGCAGCGCGCGAAGGGAAGAACGGGTGACTGTCCAGGACCCCATACAGAAACAAGACGGAGACGAAATGGCACAGGGGGGGGGGGGGAGGGTCACTTGCGACCTCAGCATGTGGTGCGTCGTGCGCGGGGGTGAAACAAATGGTGTACCGGTGGTGACAAACGTCGGGTTGCAGCACGACGCCGCAGGTGCAAAAAGAGGAGACTCGCCAAACTCTGCCCAACTGTTCGGCTGCGCATTTCTGTCAACGCTTCGCAGGCGCGCGCGCAGCGAAGTATTGTGACATTTTCGGTGCCACACTGAACGACCCCTTCAGGCTCTGCTCCGCACCCCCGATTCCAGAGGCGTGGGGAACATTCAGATCGCCCCATTCCTGTATGGGACCGAAAACTGGGTTCCACTGCAACGTATTCTACCGCACATAGGATCTGCATCGCACGCTCATGATTTTGAGGTCTATGTGCTGTGGTCCCTGGAGACCCCCCCGCCCCAGCCCCCGAGGAGAGACGTATAGTCATGGTCACGTGCGTGTTGGCGCATGAACATGTGCGGTAGCGCATGCACGTTACCGCGCGTTGCTGCACGCCTTATCATTGACGCGGTATCTCGTGCATTCGCATGTGCTCAGCATGTGCGTTGGCGTTACCGCACCGTTCACACACCTTTTCCGGCACATTTCAACGCCCCTGTTGACGCGTGTCAGCAACCCCGTTTCCCCGTGCACCCAACCCCCGAATTGTGTGTGCTGCGCAGCGGCGGCGTGGGCGGTCGCGGTTTGTAGACGGGGCGCACAGTTTGTGGACACGCGTGCGAACGGGGCGTTCGCGTCAACAGACATGTTAACGCACATGTCAACGACTGTTGTTTTGGGAAGGGGGTCTTCAGTCCCCTTCCCAAACATCGGCACTTCGCGTCTAAGAACTGCGGAACTCCCATCTGTGGCCGCTCATCACCGGTGTCTGCAAACCTGCGACGGCCTTACACGTCGCCAACACCCCCGCGCGGCACGTACTGCATGTATGTCATAGCCTCGATGGCGGGCCCGTTGAACAGATCAGAAACACAATGTCCCCAGTAACACACTCGCCCTGTGGGGGGTCAATGTTGTCTAATCTTGGGTCCACTTGATACCCGGGTTATTCCTGGGCACTGTCAATGCACCCACAGCCAGTCGGGCTGAAGTCGCACATTCCGAAAGTTGAGCAAAAAGAAAATACATGTTGGTAAACTATGAATGCACACACACACACACACAAACATGTAGATTAAGGAACTGGGTCCACGCCCCCCCCCCCCCCCCACCCGGGTCGGAACTACCCCTAACCGTAACCCTAACTTGGGTCGGAAACTCCCAAGAGATATATTGATGTTGCCACCATTCCGTTTCTCTGATTCCCCGGAGAGGAGCGGAGAAGCACCTTCACATGTCCATGCGGCCCCGCTTCCACCTTAGCGTGAAGAAGCCCTGAGAGGCTGTGGGAGGTGCACCATCCAAAGATGGCGCCATGCAGTGCCTTTCCACCCCATGTCCAGGACGGTTTCCTGAAGCGCCGCGCTGGTTCCACACTCCCCAATACTCGCCACACCCACTCTGGCTGCAAAGGCATCGGAAGCCCGGATCAGTTTGAACTTCCAGGCCACAATTTCACTGTGGCGCAGCCATGTGCCCCCTGCCCAGGGAATCGCTTGAAGAGGGGGGGGGTGGTACCCCCTCCCCCCTCCCCACGGCCCTGACTCTACCCCAAAGGCATTCCCATACTCCAACACCAGCCCCAACCGCCAGAAACCCCCCCCCCCACTTTCACATCCCCTGTGACCGCTCTCAGACTGCCCCGATGGACCCCCTCCCCTTCAAGCAAAGCCCTGCCCCTTGCCTGGGAACCTGCGGTTTCTGGACACTGGGCAGGCACACTGCCCCGCTGAACCACGGGCTTGGGCAAAGGGGAAGGGGCGCACTGTTGACGTCCAGCCATCCTCCCCTCGCCCATTCCCTCGCAGAGTGCGGCTTCGAGGCAGAGCACCCCACAAACCGGGCCCTCAACATCGCGCCCGTCGTCGACTCCGAGTGTTACACCACGAACCCCACCAGCAAGACCTACCTCACGGACGGCAACACCCTCAGCACATGCCCCGGGGACCAGCAATACTGGCACTCCTGCGACGGTCCGGCCCCCCGCACGGCCCAAGTGGACCTCCCGTACGCGTATTGTGTGCGGCAAGTCAAGGTCTACGCGCGCTGCGACTGCTGTCAGACGCAGGCCGAGGGGGCGGTGGCGGAGGTGCTGACCGCGAAGGGCTGGGAGCAGTGCGGAGGGACCCCCACGAGCTACCCCTCCGCGATGGCCTTGTCCTGTGCGTTGCTGGGCACGGCCGTGCGCATCCGCGCCGACAGGACGACGGCTTTGACGCTGGCGGAGATTGAAGTGTTCGCTGAAGCACGTATGCCTTTCTTTCTTGTGCACGTATGGCACGGAGGCGCCCTGAGGTGCGGGGGGGGGGGGGGGAGGTACGGGAGGAAGTTACCCGGGGGGCGGGGGGAGGCTACAGGGGTGGGGGGTGGGGGGGTCAGCGTTTCCATTTGTCACAGAACTCAGTATATGACATAAATAGAGATCCTGTGGGCCCTGCATGGCGGCAGCCCAAGGCGTTCCGCTGCGTGCCCACTGTCTTTGTTTGCTCAGTGAACTACCCACGGGCATCTTTGCGTTTCGCTTTTGACAGAAAGGTACCTATGGTCTTGTAGGCCACTGACGAGCCACATCTTCTGCGCTTTGTTTTGTCTGCCGCTCGTGCACACGTGACATAGCCAGCATTCCTTCGGGGTGGGGGGACTTCATGCCGACCATCTTCCTGTCTGCTGACCTGCGGTCTGCCAATGCGGTTCGTAGCTTTTCGTGCCGCCGGTCCAGCCATTGGTTCGCGTTGTGCACATGGCGGTCCTTGGGGAGTTCTTTTTTTTGGTTTCCTTCAGGACTGCCGGGTCCCCCACCCTTTTCACTTTTCACCCGTGGGGTAGGATTTGGGGATGTGGATTGACGGCGGTTGGAGGGTAACCCACGCCTGTCGGAGAGGAACTGTCGGCGGTTGGAGGGTAACCGACGGCGGTTGGAGGGTAACCCACGCCTGTCGGAGAGGAACTGTCGGCGGTTGGAGGGTAACCGACGGCGGTTGGAGGGTAACCCACGCCTGTCGGAGAGGAACTGTCGGCGGTTGGAGGGTAACCGACGGCGGTTGGAGGGTAACCCACGCCTGTCGGAGAGGAACTGTCGGCGGTTGGATGGTAACTGACGGCGGTTGGCAGACGTCACAAATACCGGATGCAGCTTCTCTTCCCCCCAGAGGACCGCTCCGAGCAGTGCAGGTTATGGTTAACGGACGAGGTGGCTGCTGTGATCCCTGTTTTTGTGGTGAGGAAACGCCTGGTAGGGACCCAGGTTGGGGATTTGCTGACAACCAGAGTTGACATCAAGTTCTGGCGCACAGTTTGCTTGCCTCCAGCAGCTTTCGGTGGGCGCAAAGGGTCACATCTGGCAGCCTCCAGCAGAGAAGTGATTTGCATCCGGCAGGCCCGGCACAGTGAACACCGCTCTCCCAGAACCGCAACGACCGCATCTGACGGCGTCCAGCAGAGATGTGACTCGCATATGGGAACCTCTGGCCAATGGTTGCCCTTGCACGCAACAGCTTCCGGCACCCCGGGATTTCATGTCAACCCTGTGGGCGACGGTTGGCGTTGTGCGGGCGGTTGATCCGGCGGGTGTTGCACTGCGGCCGATTGGCGGAAGTTGATGGTTTAATGGCTAGTGGGGCATGGCGTGTGTGATGTGTGTGGGTACCGTGCTTTACCTGGTGTATGTGTGTGTGTGTTTTTGGTCACAGTGGTTGGCATGGCATTTGTGGTGTGCACTGTAGACTCTCCTCAAGAGTGGGCCGCGTAACGACGCGTGTGCTGCATCCACTGCCGCAAAGTCCATGCTCGTTACAACTGTACTATAGTTGAGGCACACACACTGGGATCGTGTTGTCGGCAGCTGAAATCCTCCTTCTTGGGTGGCAGGGGGGAGGGGGAGGGAATGGCAGACAGCTCTTTCAGCGGTGTCGACAACGGTGGGCGGATTGTCAAAGGGGGGAGGAGGCCTCAGGTTCACGTATTAAGGCCCACTGACGAGGAAAGCCTGACACCCGATCCATATTCAGGAGCAGAAACCACCCGATTTGGAGAATCCGGGGGAGACCGCGCCAAAGCTGATCCGCCGACATACTTCCCTCCGCCCCCCTTTGTCTTAGCTACGGTCTTGTCTAAGCTACAGCGGGTGTAGGGACGGTATTAATTTGGGACCTATTTTAATTCGGTACCAAATGTAGTGCAGCCACATAAGACATGGGATTGGTGACAAATTGGCCAGTTGCATGGAGCCCTGGACACATTTTTCGTGAGTGTTTGCCCAGTTGAACCCACATAGCTCTGATTTTTGGGGATATTTGTGCATTACATCCCCTTTCTTGCGCTGTCTGTGTCGGTAGTTGTATATGGTATGCGCAAGCTACGGCCTACAAGCTACAGTCGGTGTCGGGACCGTATTAATGTGGGACCTTTCGGTAGCTTAGACAATGGGTGGGGGGGGGGGGGGTAGCAGAAAATGTACCCAACGCACCTCCACCCCCGCTGGATGGCAGCTCAACCTGTCCGGGCGCTGTGGGCTGCCCTGCACTGGACTTCGAGCAGGCAGGCTAGCGGTGGGGGGGGGCAACAGAACCATCTCGGAATCCCCCCGAAAAGGGGCTCGATTGAGCAGACCCCAAATCCCGGCTGAGACGGCCCCGGATATCCCCCACGCCCGAAATTCAAAGCCAGTGAAAATTGGTACTTTTTGGGATCAGCGCGATGAGGGGAAGTGGCTTGTCTTGTCCAGGGGATATCTTGTCCTTCTCTGGCCACAAAGGATCTCTTGCCCCTGTGAACCCAAATAGAAGCAGCCGCCAAATGTTCAGACCAACGTTGACCACTTCCGGGAACGCTTGGTTGCTGGGCTGCTGCCCGCCCAATGGGCTCTCCTGCAATGGGGAGTGTGGTCGGGATTTTGCTTGAGAACAGTGTGGGGCATACAAACAGCCATGAGGCTGGCGTATGCACCTGGGAAGGCAGCAGGGGACAGATCCAAAGGCGCCCTTAATGCACAGACGCAAGGATAAGCACAAAAACAGAAGAGAAATCGAATGGAACGGACTGGAAGAGTCCAGAACGAAAACGGGTGGCGGTTCAGAGCCCCGGAAGACAATGAGTGGACGAAATGTTGTGCAACGGGGGGATTGAACCCTGAACGCCAAAACGGCTAACATATCATGCAACGTACAACACATTTTCGCAGATGTACCTGAGCCTCCCAAGAAATGACTAAGTGGAGAAGGAGGGTTTTTTTTTGGTGGACCCCCGAAGATTGGTTTGGGGGGGGGGGGGGGGGGGTTTGAAAACAACTGCCCCGGCCAGCCCACAAGCGCTACTGGTTGGCCCACAACCGGCGTCCGTCAGCTGTCAACCGCTGCCGGTTAGTCAAGCAGTTTAGGTTTAACAAAGGGCTTCTGTCTCTGTGCGTGTCTATTGAGCTGGGTATTGGACGGGCACACTTTTTTTTTGAACGAATTACAAAATGCGCTCTGATGAGGTACCAAGTTTTGCAGGGGGATCAGCTTATCCTCTTTGGTACCCCGAACAGGAGCGCACTGACAAACTGCCACTGGGAATCGGGGCCGGGAAATCCGTGTAAGCCCCACTGCGCCATTTGCCGTCTCTTGCTCTTTCCAGCTCAAGACTGTGTGGTATCAGATTGGGGGGCATGGGGCTCCTGTGATGCAACTCCCATGAGGTCCCGCACTCGTACTGTGCTGCTGTACAATGGTACTGCAGGGGCAGAGTGCCCTTCTTTGGTTGACACGCAGACGTGCACCGCCACGCTCACTGTTTCCCCGACAGCAACGCCATCCAGCAGCCCAGCACCATCCACTACACCATCTACTACAGCATCCACCACCCTGTCCACCACCCCATCCACCACCTTTTCCACCACCCTGTCCACCACCCCATCCACCACCCCATCCACCACCCCATCCACCACCCCATCCACCACCCCATCCACCACCCCATCCACCACCCCATCCGCAACGCAGTCCTCCTCACCATCCGCAACCCCATCTGAAACTGCATCCACCACGCCATCCACCACCCCATCGGCAACACGATCCACCACCCCATCCACCACTCCATCCACATCACCATCCACCACCCCATCTGCAACACGATCCACCACCCCATCCACTACCCCATCCACATCACCATCTACCACCCCATCCGCAACACCCTCCACGACACCATCCACAATACCATCCACCACCCCATCCACCACCCCATCCGCAACACGATCCACCACCCCATCCACCACTCCATCCACATCACCATCCACCACCCCATCTGCAACACGATCCACGACACCCTCCACAACACCATCCCCAACACCATCTGCAACAGCTTCTAGCACCCCATCCATGACCCCATCAATAACCCCATCCACATCATCATCCACCACCCCATCCACCACTCCATCCACATCACCATCTACCACCCCATCCCCCACCCCATCCCCCACCCCATCCGCCACCACATCTCTGTCCCCATCCTCTACACCATCTCCTACCCCATCGCCTACCCCATCACCCACCCTGTCTGCAACACCATCCACAACGCCATCCACAACACCATCCACAACACCATCCATGACGCCGTCACATACACCATCATCCACACCATCCCCCACGCCATCACCCTCACCCTCACTGACGCCGTCCCAAACCTTCTCACCCACCCCATCGCCCACCTTCTCCACAACTGTGACACCATCACCGACCCCAACTGCATCCCCAACTCCAACTCCAACGCTATCGCCATCTGCGACCCCGACCCAATCCCCAACCCCAACCCCAACCCCTTCTCCAACCTTAACACCATCTGCAACACCTTCTGTAACACTATCTGAAACCCCGTCCCCATCCCCGTCGCCATCCCCAAGCTCATCATCAACCCCAACCCCCACTCCGACCCCGACCCCGACCCCAACCTTGACACCCAGCCCAACACCTAGCCCAACTGTCTCTGCCTCCCCAACGCCATCCCCATCTCCGTCCTTGTCCCCAACTTCATCACCTTCAACAACCCCGACTCCGTCCCCATCACCAACTGCAACCTGCACCCAGACCCTCACTGCAACCCCAACACCGTCCCCTACCCCAACTATATCCCCAACCCCGACCTCAACCCCATCTCCTTCCCCAACACCATCACCTTCTGCAACCCCAACGCCGTCTTCAACGGCGACGCCCACACCAACCCCAAGCCCGACCCCAACTGATTCATCAACACCTACCCCAACCCCAACCCCATCCGCTTCCCTCACTTCAACACCCTCTCCATCCCCAACACCAACGTCATCCACAACGCCCACCCAGACACCTTCTGCCACGCCATCCGCGACCCCCTCGTTGAGCCCATCTTTCACCCCATCCCTCAGTCCATCCCCATCACCCTCTTCTACCCCATCCCAGTCGCCCACCTCGACCTCTACACCAACACTCACCCCGACAACCACCCTGTCACCCACCCTGTCCCCCAGCCCCTCCCCCACTGCCTCTGGTACGCCGACCCCATCTTCAACGCCAACCTCCTCCCCCTCTCCAACCCCAAGCCTGACACTGTCTCCAAGTGCAACCCCTACCCCGACTCCAACCCACACCCCAACCCTCACCGCTACCCCAACTCTTTCACCATCACCCTCCTCAACACTGACTTTGACCAACAGCCCTTCGTCCACCACAACCCGGACGCCGACAGCCTCCGCAACTGCAACACTAACCTCTTCTCCCACTGGAACTGCCACTTTGTCAGCATCCGGGACACCCTCGCCATCTCGAACCCCAACCCAATCCCCTTTCCTCTCCCAGACTGCGCCTCCCACGAGCTCCTCAACCCCAAGCCCGACCGTATCCTTCACACCAACTTTGACCGCCACCAGGACTACAAGCTCAACGTTCACCTCTTCTCTGACTGTGTCATTGACCTTCACCTCCTCTGTCACGTGGTCTTTATCCGACTCCCAAACTGTAACCTGGACACTGTCGGGCACCACAAGTGCAACTGCCACTCCGTCCAACACCCCCTCTGCGACCGCAACACCCTCCGTAACATGCACCACGTCCTCCAGCCCATCCTCCAGCCAGACCCCCAGTACGACGCCGTCTGTCACGCTTACTCCTACCTCCTCGCCATCACCCTCCGAAACCGCACCACTGACCTTGACCCTCACGCCCTCTGCCAGTTCAACCCGGTCCACATCCCGGACACCAACCCCACCGCCAACATGCACTGCAAGCCCATCCTCAACCTCCTCCCTGACATCATCCCCACAGCCCTCGCTCTCCTGCTCCCCGTCTGCCTCGCCCACACCCACATGTACCACAGCATCCACCCTCTCAGACACATCGACCTGCACATTTACACCGTCCGCCTCCCCATCGGCATCCGCAACGCACACGCCCAGCCCCACCCGGTCCGTGTCCCGATCCCCATCCCCGACCCCCACGCATTCGATGGTCTTGACAATTTCCGTAACAGCAAACCCAACCCCAACCCCAACTTCAACGCTCACCCCATCTCCTTCCCCTTCTCCATCCCCTTCTCTGTCTACCTCCCCCACAATCTCGGCCCGTTGCACATTAACACCAACTTCTTCCACAAGCCCCAGTCCCACCTCCGTCCTTTCCACATCCCCATCCCTCTCGTTGACCTCCACTCGATCCTCAACCGCATCACCGACCCCGACCTCAACGCCCTCGCCAGCCACAACCCCAACCAGCTCGGCCACACCAGTCTCATCCCCCACCCCGAGCCCATCTGTGTCTGCAACCCGAAGCAACACCCCAACTTGGAGCCAGTCTGCCTCTCCTTCCCGTTCTCCATCACTTACCATCACTGCATCTCGAACACTGTCCAGTACCCCTACCCCGACTGGTAGCCCGACTTGCACCCACACTTCATCCTGCTCTGCTGTCTCCACACTAAGTGCGACACCATCAACGACTTTCTCCTCAACCCTAACCCCATCCTCAACTACCTCTCCGTCCAGCACTTCTACTTCCTCACCATCTCTGTCTCCAACTACATCCCCACTCCAATCCCTCAGCCCAACGCCATCAAGAACTGCATCCTCATCTCGCTCATTGTCTTCAACCCCATCTGTGGTTGCGTCGCAAACATCCTCCATGACGGCATCCGAAACCGCGTCCCTGCACCCAACCCCGTCACCGACTCTTACCTCAACCCCCACGCTTTCCATCTCCCAGTCAGCGTCTGTGCATCTGACAAAAACCCCAACAAGTACGTCCACCTGCACACCAACCCCCACATGTACCTGCACCATGCACCCCTCCCTATCCGCTACCATCAGTGCCACAGCAAGGCCTTCACGGACAGTAACAGCCTCACGGACCCAGACTTCATCCCTGCCCCCATCCCACACCCCATCCAGGTCCGCATCTTCAACACCGTCTTTCACCCCAACCCGTGGGATTACCCTCACCGCACCCCCAACAGTGTCCCGGGAACCATCTCCAACCACATCACCCACCTTATCTCTAACCCCTACACAAACCCCCTCACGCACGTCATCTCCAACGCCCACTGTCAGCCCATCCCCCACCCGAACAACATCCGCAACCGCAACCTCAACACCAAGCGGAACCCCAACTGTGACACCATCTGCATCCCCATCTGCATCCCTAACCCCATCGCCTACGTCATCTGCAAGTCCGTCTGCAACCCCAACTACAACCGGTTCCTTAAGCCCAACCCCATCGCAAACCCCAACCCCAAGCCCAAGCCCTTCCACTTCTCCCACCACATCGTCAACCGCATCTCCAAGCTCAGCACCCACCCAGACCACAACCCCATCCCCTTCCGCCTCCCCAACATTCACACCATCTGCCTCATCAACCCCAACTCTATCCCCCTCCCCTGTCCAAACCACCACGCCATCTCCATCTTCCACCGCGACTCACACGCCGACCTCATCCTCGTCTCCTTCTCTCACCCCGACTGCAACCCCATCTCCAAGTGCAAGCTCATCTGGAACCGCAGTGCTGTCCCAAAGTCCCAGCCCCACCTCATCCTCGTCAAAATCCCTGACTTTAACCCCCACCACATCCCCATCACCATCCCTGTCCCCCTCCCCAAGTCCGTCTGCCACGTCCTCATTATCACCCACACCAACCGCTACACCCAGCCCTTCCCAATCATTGTCCCCGACCCCATCTGCTTCCGCATCCGCAACCCCAACCCCGTCATTGTCGCAGTCATCGGTGGGATCGCGAACATCAACGTCGACGCAAGCCCTCAGCCCATCTGACACAACTTCACCCACACAAATGCACACCCCAACGCCCACATATTCCCCCACCAGCACAGCATCAGCCTCAAGTTCTCCATCCGCACTACCCTCGGTGACACCAACCACTACCCCCTCCCAGTCACCATCCCATTCACAATCCCAGACGCCGTCCATGGCCGCCACTTCCACCCCAAGCCCCACACCCCAGTCCTCGGCATCCCCGACGCCATCCCAGACCACATCCGCATCCCCAACGCGAACCGCAACGCCCTCTCTAAGTGCAACGCCATCCTCCACACCTTCTACATCTTACACCATGTCCGCAACCCCATCCACATCCCCATCCGCATCCCCATCCGTCACCCTATCACCAACACCAACCATGTCCCCATCACCAACGTCAACCGAGTCGCCATCGCAGTCCCCATCCCCATCCCCGACCACCACTCCTTCCCCTTCCCAATCCCCGACGCCATCCCAGTCCCCTAGCCCCTCACCAACAACAACACCGACGCGAGTGCCGCCCCCGTGGTACCTCCAGATCTCCAGTGTCCCCCAACCACATTCTGTTGACGAGGCATTGCATTTAGACGCCACGTTGTTTCAAGTCCGAGGGCGCATCATCGGGTGCTCAACGGGGATTCTGACCGACCCCGAGTGGACTTTGGAGTGGAAAGTCATCGACACAGGTCGTTGCCTGATCCTCTTTCTGGAAAGCGTACCGCGAATAGTTTGACCCCCCGGGGGCTATGCTCCGCTCTGTGTTATCTCCTTAATTCCTTAAAAACCCTGCACAAGCACAGGGCCACCAACTGGAGATACAAAGGGTTGACAATACGCAGGGATCTCTACTTCGTGGGACCAGCGCGCAATAGGCCCACGCAGAGGAGCGAGACTATCCCACCCCATTGGCGCAGTGCTTGGCAGACTTGGGACATCCCAATGGCAGCTGTCTGGTGCCCCTGCCCCTGTCCACCAAGATTTAGAGTCCCTGGGATTGTGGCGCCCCCAACCTTTTTGGGCAGAAACCTGCCGAAGGTTCCCTTTCTGGTTGTTGAGGCCGGTTTGTCGTTGTGGTTGTCGTTTTTGTTGTCACTGCTCCTCCTGCGGCTGCTGCTGCTGTTGTCACCGTTAGCGTTGTGACTGTTGCTGGCAATCATAGTTGCGGTGGTGGTGGGTGGTGGGAGGTGGTGCTGGTGGTGCCGAAGGCGGTGTTACCAAAAGGCAATGGCCGGGATGATCTTGCACACGGGAAAATGGTGATGGTGATAGTGATGTGACGGACGGTGGTGGTGGTGGTGGTGATGGTGCTGTTGATGGTGGTGGTGGTGGTGGTGGTGCTGCTGCTGATGGTGGTGGTGGTGGTGGTGGTGGTGGTGGTGGTGGTGGTGGTGGTGGTGGTGGTGGTGGTGGTGGTGGTGGTGGTGGTGGTGGTGCTGGTGGTGGGGGGCTGATGTTGATGGTGGTGTGTGGGGGGGGGCTGATGGTGATGGCGCGGTTGGCTTCATGTTACTGTTGCGGTTGTTGCTGTTCTTGCTGCTGGTGCTGGTGCTGGTGCTGGTGCTGTTGCTGGTGCTGGTGCTGGTGCTGGTGCTGGTGCTGGTGCTGATGTTGCTGTTGCTGCTACCAATGCTGCTCTTGCTGATGGTTTTTGCTTTTGCTGTTATTACTGTTGCTGTTGTCACCGCCGCCGACCGCCGCCGCCGCCGCTGCTGTTGATGTAAATTCGGACAAGTCTTATATTACTTTGAATCCATAATCACAATAAGCTCGACTTGGATTGTTGTGCTGAATTGCCCCCTTTTTTTTTATTCAGCCGACCTGCATGCCTGCCCATCTGCGTTTTGTAGCCTCAGCCTGCGGATGTGATGAATATATCGGCCAAGCCACACCCGCCAACGCTGTGCTGTGCGCCAAAGCTGAGGGAACCCCAGCCACGACGAAGTGCCACTTGCCCAACGCACACGGAGATTGCACGGGGGATCGCAATAGATGCGTAACGACACCAGGTGTTTGGGTGTGGTGTGGGAGGCACACTGTGGCTGCTTGTGCATGCGTCAGATTTTGCATTTTTGTGCCAAAATCGCCCCCACCAAACAAATGCAAGAACGCGCACATATTGTTATTGTAACCACCCCAGCCCTTCCTCCCGGTGGAGTTGGACAACAAAAGAAAAAAATTTGCTGGTTTTCTTCGGAAGGCTCTGCTCGGTTGGCCGAAAACTCAAATGGATTGTATGTGACGCGCGCATGCCCTCCGGCGTTCCGGCGTTCGCTTTGCAAGCTCCATTTTCAAAGCACATTCAAATGCCCCAAAGAATTCCCACATCCAGTGGGGGTGAGGGGGTGGCTCCTGCAGGAGGGCCTTCCACCGTGCGATAGGTGCGGCATAAATTAGTAACGCCAGAGATCTTTTGGGCTTGCGACGTGTAAATGCGTGTCCTTGCGGCGACGCATGCTCTCGTGCTTTCTGGGAGGTTTCGTTTATTTTTCGAAAGGCACCGGCGGACACATGGGCCACCCACAAGTCTGGTGTGCTGACGTGCGTGTCTGCTTCACCACCCGCCGCCACGACCGACAGCAACACCCCTGAGCCCTCTGCTCTGTGTTGTGTACATCACATGGGGTTGCCTCATGGGTAATGTTGCTCCAGAAAGGGTGTCCGTTC
Organism: Eutreptiella sp. 'Long Island Sound 2002'; assembly: GCA_964036045.1. Taxonomy (NCBI): domain Eukaryota; phylum Euglenozoa; class Euglenophyceae; order Eutreptiales; family Eutreptiaceae; genus Eutreptiella; species Eutreptiella sp. 'Long Island Sound 2002'. The sequence goes on along the minus strand of OZ038379.1, from coordinate 3,243,718 downwards.
GGAAGTCTTTCCAATTTTTCTTTACAGACCTTTTTTGGGTAGAGCTGAGGGGTCGATTTGCAGGCGTTGCATGACATATCCCTGAACCTTATCAGCGTGTCTTGGGAATCATTGTGGCCCCCCCCATCCCCACCTCCCCCCGACCCCCCTACCCCAAATTCTGAGCCCTGATGGGAGGGGACAACAGGAACAGTGGCCCTCGAGGAGACCTAGTGACCCCACAGGGGGGTCGGCCGGGAGATCGGACTCCCAGTGGACCAGCAGGGCCCCTGAGGAGTTACGTGAAAGGGTGAGTGCGCCTACAGGGGATGCGGCACCCAGAGGGCCAACTCTGGGGCCCCTGCAGCGCAAAGTCTGTGTCTGCATGTGCCCAGGGGACCCAGCACCCAGTGGGCCACCACTGGGGCCCCTGATGCGTTCTGTGGAACCACCAGTGCACGCAGGGGATCAGGCACCCAGGGAACCAACCCTGGGGCCCCTGCGGCACAGCGCCGCTGTTCGCCTGCGCCCAGGGGATCCAGCACCCAGTTGGCCACCGCTGTGGCCCCTGAGGCGCACTGTGGAAAGGAATGGTGGGCCAGGCAAGGGAAGGAGCCCCCAACAAAACCGTGGTGGGAAGAACCAAGGACGATGGCGCGGTCACAGTGCAGCGTAAAGCACCCGGGACACGGTGCAGGCGTGCACGCCACCTGCATCAACCATGAAGCGCACGCTACCCACAACCAACAAGGAACGCGCCCTGCGCACGCCCGACCCGCGGATTGGGGGAGCGTATGTGGTGGACGGCCGGGACAATGCGTGGAGGAGCAGGGCACCTGGGCCTCACGCACACGGAAACGCAGCAAGGCAGGCTATGGATGGCCTGAGGACGGAGATGTGGGGACAGCAAAAGCAGTCAAACGACGCTGGCAACAACCAGCACAACCCCAATATGCCAACTACTGGGCACCGCTAACGCGCAAACGGCACATCCCGCCACATCCAGTACAGCCCCAGCACACCAACCATTGGGCTCCGTGAACGCGGAAACGACATCAACAGGAGCACCGGCTGCAGCGGCCGACAGAAAGCAGCGACTCGACGCAACATGCGAACGGCAGAAAGGGTGACTGTCCAGGGCCCCGTACAGAAACAACAACTAGACGGAATGTCACACATGGGGTTGGGTTGGGTTGAGTTGGACTCTCCCGACTAGAAAAACGTGACAGACCTGTCGTGGCTGAAAATTTGGGGTTCCCCGGGAGCGGCGCAATTGATGGGAGAGGGCTTCCGGCTTCGGGCTTCAGATCTAGACCTACTGAGGGCGGCTTCCCAGGGCGACTGGGCCGGTCGGAGGTCGGGTCTGTATCCCAATCCACACATCCCCGCTTACGCTCCCGCATCCAGCGCATGTGTTCTCTGGCCCGCGCTGCCCAATCGCAGGGGGAGTCCTCAACACTTCCATCACAAGCGCGACGACCCTCGTCGCAGTCCTGACGACCTTCCCCGCCTCCACATTCACCGTCGCCCTCAAGGCGGCGCAGCGCGGCACAAGCCTCGTGCTGGAGGACTCGGTGTCGATCCAAATCAACCGCCCCCCAAGTCCCCCCTCCGCGAATCCTCTCGACGTTGCGGCCCCCGCTGACCCCGTCGTTGCAGGCGCCGCCGGCGTCACCCTGTCCGTAAGGGGCTCTTGGGTCCCCTTTCTGGGCGCAGGGTCGCCTCTGGTTTGCCTCCTTCTCCATTTGCCACGCGATGCTGACACCCACCATGCAGCTCCATTTCTCGCTCTCACTGTCAATGTCCGGAGGGCTGCAGAGAACTACAGGGGGGCGGGGCGAGGCGCTGCGGCGTTTCGAGGCAGCAAAGAATAACGATTTGTGCACGCAAAATGCCGTACCGCCTGACCAGTGATGGGGGTTTTCGTGCGCACAAGATGCCTTACCATCTGACCGGCGAAGGGGGGTGGGGTGGGCGATATGCAAAATTCAGCCACCGCCCCTTGTACAGTACAACACAGTACCGTGTAGTACACTCTGACGACGACGCGCGGCAAACGCGCGGGTCTGTAGTGAAACCTAGTAAAAAAAATTTTTTTTAAAAAAATTTTTTTTTTACTAGGTAACAGTTTACTAGGTAACACGTTTTTTTACTAGGTATTGGGAACCTAGTAAAAAAAAAGTTTTTTTTTTACTAGGTTTCAAAACCTAGTAAAAAAAAAGTTTTTGTTTTTACTAGGTTTCAGAACCTAGTAAAAAAAAGTTTTTGTTTTTACTAGGTTTCAGAACCTAGTAAAAACAAAATTTTTTTTTACTAGGTTACTGGGTAGCCACCTTGCCCACTTGTGGGCCACTTCTGATTCTGCCCCCCGCTCTGCAGCGGTGGGGCTCCCCGATACGGCAAGGGTGAGGTAGCCAATTTGCCCACAAGTGGGCCACTTCTGATTTTGCCCCCCACTCTGCAGCGGTGGGGCTCCCCGATACGGCAGGGGTGAGGTAGCCAATTTGCCCACTTGTGGGCCTCTTCTGATTTTGCCCCCCGCTCTGCAGCGGTGGGGGTCCCCGATACGGCAGGGGTGAGGTAGCCAATTTGCCCACTTGTGGGCCACTTCTGATTTTGCCCGCCGCTCTGCAGCGGTGGGGCTCCCCGATACGGCAGGGGTGAGGTAGCCAATTTGCCCACTTGTGGGCCACTTCTGATTTTGCCCCCCGCTCTGCAGCGGTGGGGCTCCCCGATACGGCAGGGGTGAGGTAGCCAATTTGCCCACAAGTGGGCCACTTCTGATTTTGCCCCCCGCTCTGCAGCGGTGGGGCTCCCCGATACGGCAGGGGTGAGGTAGCCAATTTGCCCACAAGTGGGCCACTTCTGATTTTGCCCCCCACTCTGCAGCGGTGGGGCTCCCCGATACGGCAGGGGTGAGGTAGCCAATTTGCCCACTTGTGGGCCACTTCCGATTTTGCCCCCCGCTCTGCAGCGGTGGGGCTCCCCGATACGGCAGGGGTGAGGTAGCCAATTTGCCCACTTGTGGGCCTCTTCTGATTTTGCCCCCCGCTCTGCAGCGGTGGGGCTCCCCGATACAGCAGGGGTGTTTGGAAGGTGAGGAGTGCGTTGCTCGCAAGTTTAAAGATAGAGATGAGTCGCGCTGGGTCTTGCAAAAGTGGGAAGAGGAGGTTGAGGTTGGGAAGATCTTGCATCCCACGCAATCCCATGCTGAAACTACCCCCTCCTCCCCTTGTGCTTTGACGCCCCCCTCCACACACCCGGATGGTGACAACAGCCTCCCCGCAATTACCCCCGCAAATGCGTCTCCTACCAGCCCGCCTCTAGCCATGGAGGAATTGGCCGACCATCCCAATGCTGGGACGGAGACTGTCCCCCCACCCCCATGCTCTAATACCACCCCGCCGTCACAGACGGGAATGGTTATTGCGAGGCCTGTTTGTGGAGATGACGTCTTGGCCGCAGTGTGCAATGCCCTGACTAATGGCCCAGGCGGCCCTACTGCCCAATTGCAGCATGTTGAGTCATTGCTCCATGACGAATGGGAACGACCACTTGACGTGACCATTCCAAATTCTGGGTCTCAACAATATAAGCTGGAGGCACGCCATTTGAGGGATGTTTACTCAGAATCTTACGTCACAGATACCGCCGAGATTGTTGTGTATTACTGGTGGTTCGCTCGGACAGCTTTGAGTGCGGACTGGGATGTTATGGGTGTGGCGTGGGTTGTGCGTGACTCATTGTGGAATGTGTCCGCTTTACCGTTGGGTCGTAGGGAGGTGTTGGCTGAGTCATGGGCGCTGCGTACTTTGAACGCGGCGTCCATTGATATGATCTATGCGCCCCCCTTGCTCGTGGCGCAGATTTATAATAAGCGCAATTCACATTGGGTGCTGCGCTTGTTGTTGGTTTCCCCAACACGTACTTTCTTGTGCCTGGTGTTCGATCCGCTGTGTTACAAGCCCTACATAGCGGGTGCAAACACCGAGGAGTTGGCAATAGTGAACCTCATTGCCGAACAAGAAGGCATTAAGGCAAGGGCGCAGAAGAGGTGGGACAAGTTTTTGGGTGAGTTCGGCAGTGTAGCTTTTGCTATAGCCCCCCTCTACTCCACCTTCCTACATCAGGACGACTTTGTGAGCTGCCATCCTGCCTGCCTTCTGATGCTACATTGCCTTTTGTCTAGGCGTGTTGTCAACGGTAGCATCCAACTTCCACAAGACAGATTGTGGTTGTTGCGTGAGATTGCACAGGCAGCTTTGCACTATCGCAGTTCTCCGCATGCCCCCCCTATTGAGACCACACCCAGTTGGGCCTTGGCACGGATGTATGCTACGCCCTATTGTTCACCCAGCCGTTCGTCGTGCTTTTTTTGCGATGACACAGCCCACATCACGTGCCCTGAATGTGGAGTTTATCAGTGTGCCCTGCATGCTTCCGGTTTCTGTTCCACGGAGATATGTGTGGCATTGCGCAAATGGAGAGTGCAATTTACTGCCACATTGGCATGCATTGTGTTGGCATTCGCCTTGGGTGACCGGCTTGTGGTTGACAAGCCGCCTTCTGTAGATGAGGTCCGTCCAAAGGTGGTGATCCGTGGTGAAGAATTTTTTGTTCCAGAGCATTACCCCAAAGATGCCTCAGGGAAATTGGAGTATGACAAAAATCTAATCAAAGAGTTGGAAGAAAAGACCACGGGCGTGCTGCGCAACATGTGCAAGCACAACCCTCCCTCTGCACAACCCACCTACAAAGACAAGAAGTCGGACCTCATCTACAAGCGCGTGTTTTGCGACTTCATATAAAGCACACGTGTGTGCACCTCATATATGTATATATATATTTATGATATAAAAGCTCCTTCTTTTCTTGAGCCTCATTTTATTTTTGCTGACCTTGCAATACACGGTTTGGCCCGGGTGGGGCGCCACTTACACAAGTGGCCTGGAATAGACCAGGGGGCACCATGCCCTTAAACATAAATACCACCTACCGTTGACCCCCCCCCCCCCCCATAAACTTGTTGTTTTTTGTTCAAATTCAAGTCCAAATTTGTCACTTCCTAGTAACGTAGTAAGGGAAAATTTTTTAAAATTTTTGCTTTTTTTAGCTAGTAAAATTTTTTTTTTTTAAAAAAAAATTTTTTAGAAAAAAATTTTTTTACTAGGTTTTGCTACGCGCATACTAGGTTTCACCAAATGCCCCAAACGCGCGCACACGCGTCGGCAGTTCTGGAGAAGCACGACGTGCGCCTCAAGTGCGCCTCAAGTGCGCAAGTGAGTCGATGGGTGATTTGCGTGACGCGCGCCGAGCCTCTCTTTCGCTGCATCGGCCCTGCCTCCAGGCCACCATGATCAGGGAGGGGGGGCATCCATCCCGCTCCTCTTAGAAATCGGGGGGAACGGGAAGTAGGTACGGGGGGAATGGGCAGACACGTGGAAATTGTTTTGTGCATTTTCCCTGAGTGTCACTCACCGAACGTCTGAGGGTCGGGTCAAGCCGGTTAGTCCAAAACCTACCTCCCCTTCCCATCCCCCCCCCCCCCCACTTTTCAGAGTTTCGCGTACCATTTCAGCAGGGGGAGGGGGCGTGGCGGGGGGAGGGTCCCAGGTCCAGATCTGTACGTTTACGCGTGTATACATATACACACGGATGCGCGTATGCGTATACACGTAGAGCCCCCCCCAGACCACCCCAATCCCCCCCCCCCCACTATGCCCCCCCCCCCCCAACCCCTCCTCAAAAAATGATTGGAGCAGATTTTCTCCAGCGCCTTTGGCACAGGGCAATTCAGGCTAACAAATTATTTCAGTGCCAACCAAAACTCAGGACCACCGGAGGAGGGAAGGGGAGGCGGAGGAAGGACCCGGCCCGCTCCCACCCCCCTCGGGACCCCCCTCTGAAACGCTGCCCCCCGTCTGTTTGCTGTTTTTTCTTGTCGCACCAAAGAGCCCTACCTTACCACTAACCACCGAGGCACACTGAATTAGGAGGTCAAGGTGCATCCTATCCAAAAGAATACCTGGAGCCGGGCTGTGGGAACACTGTCTTCGTAGCCTATCCTCCACCCAACCCTGTGCTGGAGAAAGAAAATTGCATGGGGTAGATCCCAGCCCCACACACCAGCTCTCAGCGTCCCCCTTTCCCCCGCAACGCCCCGGACCATGGGAGGGGATGCCCTTGTGGATTACCCCTCCTCGCCCTACCAAAGCCCGAGGGCATACCGGGGGCGAGATTATCCCTATCCCCAAGGGGACTGGGGATGCTCTCCCCAGTAAGGGCCCACGGGGGGCCGACCGGGTGTCTGGGTTTGGACCCGGGAGGCCCGCCATTGGTTCGGGGGTCCATCCACGAGAAGCTGACTGGGGCCTGGGTCTGAATCAACGCACAGCAGCTACAGGGCGCGAATAAGTTTTGACCCCCCGGTCAAAAAGGGGCACCCAGCCACGGCTGAGGGATCAAAATCAGAGGGGATTTCGGATTTCAGAGGATTTCGGAGATTCATTTTGCCTCCCAAAATTGTGAGTTTGCAAAGGGGTGAAACGTCCAATCTCATACGGCGGGGTATGCAACGCGAATACCCCCCAAGAGGGGGGTACATGGCATTTGCACGAGTGTCTGATGTAACAACCTCTCTTCAAGGTCACTTCGCCCAGTTTTTGTTGTTGTACCCGGGTGTGGGAGGTAATCTACATGTTCACGCTGGCACAGATTGGTTAAAAAATTGTGTTTCTGGGTGACCTCGGTGACCTTGGGCAGGCTTGCGTCATCGTTTGGTGATCGTGGGGCAGTCGCACGGTGCAAATCATTCTCCTCAAAGCGGTGACATGCTGCGGTTCACCCTGGGACTAGTTTGGTCCAGTAGACCTATCGTCTTTCGCCCCACGTAGCACCAGCTAGGCCTGTATGACATTGCATGACCTATTGCATCTTTTTAAGTCTAAGTACGGTAAGATGGAGGACTGGCGATGCGTTACACCCTTTTCTGCTCTTCGAGGTGCCCGAGGGTCGAAGGCAAGAGAATTTTACAAAATAACACAGTGCTCTGATCATTTGTGGTACACAAACCCTTGCGTCGCAGATCCCCCTCCTCCGCTCCAAAACACGCCTACCCACCCTCTCCTCCTCTCCAAAGCAACTCCGCTCCCCCCTCCCCCCACACTACCCCCCCCCCCCCCCGCCACTTACATGTGCCCCGTTGCCTCAGGCATACCGCTTCGCCATGAAGGCTCTGGACGGCAGCCTCGTGTCGCTCCCCGGCCACACCACGTACACCCCCGACACCCAGATCACAGTCACAGTGCCATGGCTGCCCACGGCTTCAGCCGCATCTCAGCAACTCGCCTTCGTGGTGTTCGCCCGGGACGTCTTTGGGATGGAGGCCGGGCCCTTTCCAGCCCTGCAGACCCTGACGGTGCAGGCCCCGGCGTGCGACCAGCCCTGCTCGGTCACATCAGCGCTCCTCGTGTACGCAGCCTGTCTCACATGTGCTCAGCTGCTGCCCGTCGCTCAGCTTAATCAGGTGCCAGTTCCTGTCGCAGTGCGGGTGGGGCGGGGGGGTGGGGGTGGTCTCCCGCAGCCCAGATGGGCTGTTTGCGCAACAGGAGTGGGAGCCCATCAGAGGCAGACCAACCGTGAGGGGGAAAAGGACATATGGTGGACGGCCCGGACAGCGCGTGGAGGAACAGGGCACCTGGGCCGCACAGAAACACAGCGAGGCAGGCTATGGACGGCCTGTGGACAGAGGTGTGTGGACAGCAAAAACAGTCAAACGACCGCGGCAACAACCAGCACATCCTCAATACGCCAACTATTGGGCGCCGCTGACGCGCAAACGGCACGCCATGCCACATTCAGCACAGCCCCAACACGCCAACTACTGGGCTCCGCGAACGTGGAAACGACACCGGCAAGAGCACCGGCCGCAGCGGCCGACAGAAAGCAGCGACCCGACGCAACATGCGAAGGGAACAACGGGTGACCGTCCAGGGCCCCGTAAAGGAGCAACAACCAGACGGAATGTCACACAGGGGGGGCGGGGGTTCGGGGCAGGGAATTGCTTAAGGGGGAGGGGGGGATGGCCCTCTTAGACTCCGGCCTGGACTCCACCCCAGGGGCATTCTTATCCCCCACCACCAGCCCCGACTGCATTTCCTGACCATGGCTGTGATGACCGGAGCTGGAGCGCAGCCCTGGGCAGGTTTCCAAGGCAGAATCACGATCGCGATCCTCTATAATACGGTGGTGTTGTTGTTGTTGCTGTTCACACACACACACACACACATACACACACACACACACACACACACACACACACACACACACACACACACACACACACACACACACACACACACACACACACACACACACACACACACACACACACACACACACACACACACACACACACACACACACACACACACACACACACACACACACCCAGCCGCCAGAGGCTCTGGCCTAGGCGAGGGTGACGACACTCAAGGGGGGCCAGTGCAGTCATGATGATCCTCATCAGACATCCTTTTTGGCACAGGCCCCCTCCGCTGGGCGCCCACCCCTGGACCCATGCAGGCCTTCCTCTTTAATATGGCATTCCCACACACACACACACACACACACACACACACACACACACACACACACACACACACACACACACACACACACACACACACACACACACACACACACACACACCTCCCCTTCTTTCAAGCAGGTAGCCCGTAGACCCCTGCAGGCCTTCCTCTCTAATATGGTGACCCCCCCCCCCTCCACACACAGTGGAGGAGCAGCCGAATTGTCACCGAACGGAAGCGGGGTGCCCCCTTTTTGCCCCGCCGGGCAGGTGCCCTAGGGCCAGGCGCCCTGAAGCTCGGCCGCGATTGCCGCGGCTGTGGATATGCGACGCACACCAACACAGACAATGCGCCGCCTGTGCGGCAGTGGGCAGGGGGGTAAGGCACTGTTGCGATAGAGGCCACCCGGGAGGATGTTGCGCTCCCTGCACACAGTCAAGAAAGGGGTGCGACCGACCAGAAGGCGGGCCACAACGAGCGTGTTCCTGCGGGCCAAGGCCGCATAGAAGTGCAGCTGGCAGCCTCCAGCAGAGAAGTGATTTACATCCGGCAGGCCCGGCACAGTGAACACCGCTCTCCCAGAACCGCAACGACCGCATCTGACGGCGTCCAGCAGAGATGTGACTTGCATGTGGGAACCTCTGGCCAATGGTTGCCCTTGCACGCAACAGCTTCCGGCACCCCGGGATTTCATGTCAACCCTGCGGGCGACGGTTGGCGTTGTGCGCTGCCAAGGTTTCTGGGAAGATTGGGCCGTTCTGTCTACAGCAACAGAACCCAGAACCTGCAGACCCTGCACCATCAGGGGCAGTATGCGCATGTCCGTACCAAACGGGACCCTGTGCGCAGCTGCATGTGGCACGGTTGAAATGGTTTGTTTTGATAATGTTTTGGCGCTACAGTGCCCTATCTGTGGTGCTACCCGCTACGGGCATCAACGGGCTCAATGACCGCCGGGAAGGCCCCCGTCCCGTGGGGTCGGCCCCCCTCTGCATGGGTTGGGCGGCCCAGCCCCCGGACCACAATACCGAGCCAACCCCAGCCAGAACCAAGCTGCTACCCACAGGGCTCTCGGACCTGGACACACCCAGCAAGCGACAGCCTGCCTGCGTGAGGACCGATCACGGGGTCGTGAAACAGCGACAGTCCTGGGGCGCCACTGGCGCAACCAACAGCTGTGAGAGCTCAAGAGGGGGTATGGCTCCCACGTCCAACACCCCCCTCCCCTACCCCCACTTTCAAGTTTTCTGAAAACAATTTCTCCGCGTTCGGCGCCCGTGTTTTTCATGGACCATTATTGACCCCATTTTCCGAAAAATTTCGGATTCCTGTTGGCGAGGAGGCGGGTCGACCCCGCCCCCGCCCCGGGGTCCCAACCCCCCTTCTCCCCCCAACGCTCTAAAGCGTCCCGGCTCGCCGCTTGTTTTGTCCTTTTTGCATCGAGGGCAGACCTGCGGGAGGGGGACAATCCACCCGGCCTGAGCTTGCCCGGGCCCTGTTCCCCTGCCTCCCCCCGAGCCGCGCCATGCATTCGCACAGGCCATTGCGGACCACATCGGCCGCCTCTCTCTCGATGCCCACGCCGCCTCGTGGCTGCTGCGGGACACCGCCTTCGTCGCCTCGTCCCTCTACGACCCCGCCGAGCCCTACAGCCTCAGCCCCCGCCTTCGCCTGGCGGAGCTGCTGCTCAACGTCACCCACCCGTTCCTGACGCTGCCCGCACCGCCCGCGCTGTTGCTGACGGCCCTCGAGGCGGTGCTGTACGCGGGGGCCCCGGCCCCGATCACCGCCAGCGGGCCCATCCTCAGCCTCTTTGAGGCGGCGCACGCGGCCACTTGGGTCCACAGTGCCGCCCTGTGCAACCCCTCGCCCCTCCGCACGCAGCCCGCGATGGGGCGGTCGGCGATGCACACCGAGCGCACCACGACCACGCGGCTGCCCCCGTCTTTCGGCATCGCCGCCGCCACGGTCCATTTTCCTGCGACGCTGGGGGCGGTGCTGGAGGGGCCGGGCCATGCGGGGGGCCGGGCGGTGGACCTCGCGGTGATGGAATGGGTGCCGTCGGTGGCCGGGCTGGCGGTGGCGCCAATCACGGTCAGCTTCCTGGACGCCGGGAGTGCAGCCCCCATTGCAGTACGAGGGCTGCAGGACCCGGTGACCATTTCGTGGGAGGTGGCGAACGCGAGTGCGTTGCGGCAGCCGCTGGCGGATTGGTACCAGTGCGTGTATGAGGTGTGTCTTGGGGGGCGGCATGAGCAACAAAGTGTGGCGCGCAGGCGACAGGCTGAGGCACAGGTCGAGGCCGAGGGACAGGGAGCGGCCGAGGCAGGGGCGAGGGGGAAGGGAGAGGGAGGGGGATGGCGAGAGAGCGCGGGAAGGAAAAGACAGGGTGGGGGGGGAGAGAGGCAGAGGAGGGAGCAGGCGCGGGTAACCACAGAGATGCGCCGCACGGGGAAGAGAGGGATTTTCCTGAAGGGGAGGGGGCTTTGGGGACAATTCCAGAGCAGCTACAGGGGCACTGTGAAGCGGTTGGGGGGCGGTTACTGGCGGTTGGAAGAGCGACCGGGGCTGGTGTTGCGGTATAATGCTGCCTTTGGCGTGGAATCCTGGCCGAAGTCTTGGAGGCACCCCCCCCCCCCCTTTCAAATCACTCAACTCACTCGGCCTCTGTAACCCCCCCCCCCCCTTTTCAAGCGATTACCTACGGGGGGATGGCGTGGTGCCATACACCAAGCATTCGTACCTGCTGCCGTGCCAGCGAGTGTCGTCACGTTGAGAAATTCCCACGTCCGGTCGTAGGGATTCCACACAGAGATTGCCATGGCGCGCACGGTGAAGGTGCATCACGTGACGTTGTGTGCACAGAGCAGCGTCAAGGTGTCGCTGATGGTGTCAGTCACAATGTACAATGAGTGTTTGCCCACTTGACCCAGATAGCTCTGATTTGGGGATGTTTGTGCATCATATGCCCCTTTCTTGCACCAGCTCACCATGCAATCCTCTCTTTTTGAACGTCGGTGCCCGGTGTTGGTAGTTGTATGCGTCGCGCGCAAGCTACGCCCGTGTCCAAGCTACAGTAGGCATAGGGACCGTATTAATTTGGGACTTTGGCGTAGCTTATACAAGGGGGGGGGGCGGGGTATGAGCCATTGAAGACGTATTGTTGGCTTGTTGATCTGTGTGGCAGCCCGTGCTCAGGGAGGGGGTTGGGTGCAGTGGCAATGCCATGGAGGCAAGTGCGATACCAATGAATCTGGACACGGCCCTGCCTGGCTCCTGTTTCGTGTTGGTTTGCCTCCGTGCCTCCCGAGGGAAAGTCCGCAAGCCACGCTCAGGTGGTGCGTGCGGCAGCCCTAGTCATGGTCTCGATTCGGGAATACGAGGCCGGTGGCTGTATGATTGGGTGAATCTTCCGGTGTCAGCGAGGCATTGGTGACTGTTGCTCCCGTGCATGCCGGCCTCATTCTGCGACCATCCCGCGCCAATGTACAGAGTGCCGGCACCTGGCGCCCCGATGGCACGTGGCTTCACCCCACGCCCGCTGTGAATGGCCCAGCCACGCTTTCCTGCCACACATCGCATTTGTCCACCTTCGCCATACAACCGCTGCCCCGTGTCGAGGCTGTCAGTGGCTGCGGGCGCCAGTCCGGGCCCGTCTCAGTGTTCTGTACCCTGGAGGCAGGCGTGGTCCTCACGATTTCCGGGGGCCACTTCGGCACGAGCGCCGCGGAAGTCGTTCTGATTGCGACAGCAAATGGTGCGCAGTGGCCGTGTGCCGCGGTGACGCATCTGCCGGGCGCGGAGGATACGACGCTGACCTGTCAGGTGTGCCACAGGGCCTGGCTCTGTGGGGTCTGGGAGCAGGGGCGGAGGGGTCGGCCTGGCTGGGGCAGGCCAGGGGCACCGTCCGCTTGGGGGTTGGGGATGGGGGGCAGTGAAACACTCTGACCGCGCTTAGGCTGCCCCTGGACATAGAGGGGCACCTGCTTGCCACCGAAGGAGGGCTGCTTGTTCTGTTGTTTCGCCAGCCCTTGTACCCCCCATGGCTCGCGGGGGTTTGCACGCAGTAGGGCATCTGAAACATGGGTAAACGCGGACACTGTGCATCCAGGCATGGAGCCCTGTCCCTGCCCTGCCTGCGTGCACAGGTCCATCCTCTGTGCGCGTTCTCTCAACCCTCCCCCAGAGGTCACAGTGAACAAGGGGGCAATGGGGGGGCGGGGTATGGCATGAAGCCGTGGTATTTTGTTGTCTGCTGTTGGCGGTGCCAATCGGCCTCCCGCCACTGCCATCCCTGACTCCGGTGGTGCCAACGCAGTTTCTGGCTGTGCCAGCGGAACCGCAGGACTTTCCCTGTTTCACACCTCCGTGATCGGTCGGGGGGTGGGGGGGTTGGCAAGCCGCGCAGGGACCCTCCAGGAATGAACACAAGGCATCCAGGAAGGAACACGAACCATCCATTTCCTTACAGACCCCTCATACTTGCCACATTGCAGAGAGTCTGTTCATGGGTGTGGAGGGCCGCAGAAGGTTGCCCAGGGCTGTTGCGGGCAGGCCTGTGCTTCATGCCGTCACCCCAAAACTACTGCCGGACCCCAGTACCCCTACCTCAACTCCCATTTTCCCTCCCACGCAACACAACACCCTTGACACACCTCATTGAATCCCTGCAGCCACCTGCGAGCCTCTAATCTTGCATCAGATCCCCCACTCCGGGAGGGTTGGCAGGGGTTGCTTTGACATTGCGGGGGTTTGGGTTCGCATTTACAGAGGCCTCAACCAACTGTTCTGCGGTGGCAGCGACGCCCCTTTGGCACGCCATCACGCACTGCTTCAGAGATGTTGTGCCACCTCACCAGAACACTGGCTGACCAGTAACTGCCGTCGGCTGTCGGCCAAACAGCGTCTGCCAACCCCTGTTGGTTGACTCCATCCTGCCACCTGAAGCCTGACGCTCCTGAGTGAAGGCACAAAAGGAACAAATGTCTCGTTCCTCAAGGACAGCCCTGGTTGCGGGGTATTGAGGTGCCAATCGGCCTCTCGCCACTGTCATCACTGACTCCAGTGCAGCAGTTTCTGGTTGTGCCAGGGGAACCGCAGGACTTTCCCTGTTTCACACCTCCGTGATCGGTCATCACAGAGGGGGCGCTTTCGCCCCACCACTGGCCAGGAACGTCCAGACAGACATCCCTTGCGAGCGGTGGATTGACCGTCTCCAACGGTAGCATTTGGGCCCGGGGATGTCCACCTCCAGGGTCACTTCCCTGAGGGGCGGGGCTCCTAGCAACCACACTATTCCTCTCCTGTCTGCTTACCTCCTGTTCTGTGCTCTGCACCTTCCTTCGCGCGCGCCCCGTGCCCTCCCTACGCCACATCCCTGTGGCCTGTTGCTCAGGGCACAGGGCTGGGGGGGGGGGACAAGGGGCTGTCCTTCAGGGGCCTAGATGCTGGCCACACCCGTAACGAGTTCTGTGGAGCACGATTTTGCATCCAAAAGTGAGGCAAATCATGACTCGTTGCGCACCCCCCTCAATGCACTTATTCCATGCCATTTTCATGGTTTCTTTGTGTTTTTTTTGCCCCCGGCTGGTCCCATGCAGATTGGATTGGCTGGCAGGAGAGCCCCAATCTTGGGGGACGACGGTGTCTTGAAAAGGGGGCTCACGCGACCCCTCCACAATCCCCAGCAACGCTCCGCAGACTTCATTGACCCCTGGCCGGGCAAAAAGTCGGTTGGCCGGGCAAAAAAGTCCGTTGGCCGGGCAAAGAAGTCGGTTGGCTGGGCAAAAGTCGGTTGGCCGGGCAAAGAAGTCGGTTGGCCGGGCAAAGAAGTCGGTTGGCTGGGCAAAAGTCGGTTGGCCGGGTAACCGACCGGGGGGGGGGGGGGGGGGCTGGACGTGCTTCAGTGTGGGGGGAAAATGTGCTCTGTCCTCTACCCCCTGCACCACCTCCGCACCACCGCATCTGCAGGCCCCTGCAGTTCCTGTCCCTCCAGCTGGACTCTGGCTCGACGTGCAGGTCGCCACGATCCATGGCACCTCCCACAGCCTCAGCCGGGCGGTCCTCCTGACGGGGCAACCAGTCCTGCATGCCATCATCCCCCTGGCCGCCGGCTGCCTCCAGCCCGACCCCCACACCCTCACCGAATGCTCCCTCACTGGCATCGCCCTGGGCCTCCGGGGCGAGGGCCTACTGGCCTACCACTGGGTCATCGCCGTGGGCCCCTATCACTGCCAAGACATCAGATATCACAATGAGACGTACGTCGAGTGCCACGGCCTCATAGGCAGCGGCGTAGGCCACACTGTGGCTGTCAGGGTTGGGCACCCCTCCCTAACCTCAGCGCCGGCGGTCCCATTCACCGTCTCGTTTGCGGACCCCTGCGCAACGAAAGTCGGTTACTGGGCCGGCGACACCTGCGACCTCTGCCACGAGGACTACTACGGGCCGGCGTGTCTCAGCCCCTGCCCGGGTCTGCCGGGCCCCGCGTGCGGGGGGCACGGCCGCTGCAACAGCGGTTTGGAGGGCGACGGGACGTGCCAGTGCTACGCGGACGCCGGGCGGGGGCACTGGGCCGGGGCCATGTGCGACGCCTGCCGCACCGGCTACGCGGGTCCGGATTGTGCGGTCCCGTGCCGGTCTGCAGATGTGTATGGCCTTGGGGTCAATGTGACGTGCGGGGGGCATGGCGCATGCGACGAGGGTGTGGCCGGGAGTGGCGCGTGCACCTGCACGCCGCCGTGGGCTGGGGTGGCATGTGAGTTCCTGTGCCCGGCGGACGACAGCCAGGCCCGCTGTGCGGGGCACGGCCTGTGCGTGTCGGGCGCGGCCCCGGCGGCCGGGGTGTGCCGCTGCAACGCCGACAATGCGACGGGGCATTGGGGCGGACCGGCGTGCCAGCGGTGCGCCGTGGGCTGGACGGGCCCGGCGTGTCTCAGCGCATGCCCCGGCGCCGCAGGTGTCGGGGGCGTGTGTGCCGGGCACGGCCAGTGCCTCTGGGCCGGCACCGCGGCGGTGTGCGAATGCGCCGTGGGCTTCGTGGGTGCCGCGTGTGCAGCGGCCTGCCCCCGGGACGCGGCGACGGATCAGATCTGTGCGGGCCACGGCGTGTGCCATGCGAACACCACCGGGGCTGCGGTGTGCAGGTGCAGCGCCGAGGCCGCGTCAGGGTATTGGGGTGGCGCGGAGTGCGCAGCGTGCGCTGCGGGGTACGGGGGGGCCGGCTGTGCGCTGCTCTGCCCCACTGGGCCCGGCGGCGCGGTCTGCAGCGGCCATGGGGCCTGCATTGCCGACGGCATTTGCGCGTGCGACGGAGGCGCATGCGGCTCCGCGTGCGAGACTGCGGCGGCAGACTGTCAGGCCGCGACGTGTCCGCAAGGCTTCTATGGCCTGTCGTGCGACCAGCCGTGCCTTTGCAGTGCCCACGGCGTGTGCCAGGAGGGGCCCTACGGTTCCGGCGCATGCGCGTGCGGCACCGGGTGGGTCGGCCCTCGGTGTGACGTCCCGTGTGAGGGGGGCGCGACCGGGCCCCCGTGTAGCGGCCACGGCCAGTGCCACCCCCAAACCGGCGCCTGTACGTGCGTCGAGGGCTGGAGGAGCGTTCCGGGCGCTGCTGCATGCGGCGCCGCGTGCCCCACGTACTTGGGCCTCGCGTGCGCTGGCCGGGGCCTCTGCAACGCGAGTGCACTCTGCGAGTGCATGGCCGGGTATGGCGGCGCCAGCTGCAAGACTCCGTGTCCGCGCGATGCCACGGGGCGGCTGTGCGGGGGCCGCGGCGCCTGCAGCGCGGCGCACGCGACGTGCGTGTGCCACTGGAACGCGACCGCGGGGTACTGGGGCGGCGCCGCGTGCACGGTGTGCGCTGCCGGGTATTTCGGCGCGGGATGTGGGCAGGTGTGCGTCTCGGGGACCACGGTGGGCAACGTGTGCCGCTGTCTCCCCGGGTGGCTCGGCGATGACTGCGCCGAGGAGTGCCCGGGCGGTGCCGCCAACCCGTGTACCGGGCACGGCACGTGCGACACCGCCGGCAGTGGCGCTTGCACGTGCCAGATCGGCTACGTGGGGCCGGCATGTGACCGGCAGTGTCCCGTTGGGGCGGACTCAGGGCAGCCCTGTAACGGGCATGGGCGGTGCCTGGAAGCCAACGCCTCCTGCCACTGCGACGATACTGCCACGGGGCATTGGGCCGGCGGCGCATGCGACGACTGCCGTGCCCCGTATTTCGGCGCCACTTGCACCCTCCGCTGCCCGGAGGACGCCGCCGGGGTGGTGTGTGGGGGACACGGGACGTGCACCCCGGCCGGGGGCTGCGCCTGCGCCGCCGCGCGCGACACCGGGCGCTGGGACGGCCCCGCGTGCACCGTTTGCGCCGCCGGGTACTACGGCCGGGACTGTCAGGGGCAATGTCTCGGCGAGGGCTGCACCCCCTGCGCCGGACACGGGGTGTGCCACGACGGGCGTGACGGCAACGGCACGTGCACGTGCGACGCAGGCCCCAGCCGTGGGTACTGGTCCCCGGCGGTGGGCTGCAGCGACTGCCTCCCCGGGTATTACGGCGCCCGCTGCCGCCAGGAGTGCCCCGGTGGCGCGGTGCAGCCCTGCAGCGGCCACGGCAATTGCGTCGGGGGGTTGACGGGCAGCGGATTGTGCGTGTGCCACGGGACGCCAGTCGCGGGCTTCTGGACGGGGAGTCAGTGCGACGCGTGCGCGCGCGGCTGGTACGGGCCGGGGTGTGCCCTGCGGTGCCCGCTCGGAGCGACGGGTGCCATTTGCAGTGGCGCAGGGACGTGCGACGACGGTGTTGGCGGCGCTGGGCTGTGCAGCTGCGGGGCCGGGGCTGTGGGGCCGGCATGCGAGTTCCCGTGCGCCACGGCCGCGGGGCGCGTGTGCAATGGGCACGGCACCTGCGTGCTACAAGGGGACGGGGCGGGGGCCGTCTGCCAGTGCCAGACTGGGCCGGTGTCGGGGTATTGGGCATCGCTCGCCTGTACCGAGTGCATGTCCGGCGTCTGGGGCGTGACGTGTGCTGCCGAATGCCCTGGCGGCGCCGCCACCCCGTGCAACAGCCACGGCGCGTGTGACGCCGGGCGGTCAGGCAGCGGACAGTGCGCATGCGACACCGGGTACGGAGGTGCTGACTGCAGCGTCCCCTGCCCTGGCCTCGCCGAAGGGCGCGTGTGCAATGCCCATGGGCAGTGCGATGCGTCCGGGGCCTGTGTTTGTGCTCCTGGAGACGCATTGACGGGGCACTGGACGGGGCTGGGCTGTACGGTCTGCGCCAACGGCTGGTCTGGCGCTGCATGCGTTACCCCGTGCCCCCGCGGCAACGGCACGACGGGCGCCGTCTGCAGTGGGCGCGGGCCATGTCTCGATGGGCAGTGTGCGTGCGACAGCGGGGCGTGCGGCGCGGCATGCGAGATCACGGGGGCGGCGTGCACTCTGTGTGAGGCTGGCACGTGGGGCCCCGCGTGTCAGAACGAGTGCCCCGGCGGCAAGACGCTCCCGTGTAGTGGCCATGGACAGTGCCTGGACGGTGTCGCAGGCTCCGGACGGTGCGTGTGCGCGGCCGGATACGCCCGCGCCGACTGCAGTACGCCGTGCCCTGGGGGCGGCACCTGCAATGGTCACGGGTCTTGCAGTTCCGACACCGCTCAGTGCCTGTGCGCGTCCGGGTATGCGGGCCCGGCGTGCGCCATCGTGTGCCCACGTGCGGCCGCTGGGGCGGTGTGCGGGGGCCCAAGCCGTGGCACGTGCCGTGATGGCGCGGCCGGAAACGGGACGTGCGCGTGCGACGTGGGCTACGCGGGCGCGGCGTGCGACGTGGAGTGCCCCGGAATGGGGCCTTCTTCGGGGCCATGCAACGGCCACGGGTCGTGCGATGTGGTGAACGGCACGTGCACATGCGCGGCGCACTGGGCCGGCGCGGCCTGCGGTGGGTGCGCGGCGGGATGGCACGGAGGGGCGTGCCACCTGCTCTGCTACCAGGGCACCAGCCAGGACCAGGTCTGCGTGTGTGCCGCAGGCTGGGCCGGGGGGAACTGCTCCAAGGAGTGCGCAGGCGGCGCCGCGGCGCCGTGCGGTGGCCACGGCACGTGCAACGCCACACGACTCGGCGACGGGACTTGCGCGTGCGACCCCCAATGGCGCGGGCCGGTCTGCGCAGTGCCGTGCCTGGGGCGCACGGAGGGCGGGGGGGTGTGCAGCGGCCATGGGGTCTGCCTCGCGAACGCCTCTTGCGCCTGCACCCGCTCCGGCCGCAACGGGTACTGGGCCGGCGACACATGCGACCAATGCGAGTACGGGTACGTCGGGATTGGCTGCGCGCTGCTGTGCCCGCTGCCGGGCGGCGTGATCTGTGCCGGGCACGGGGCGTGTGGCACTGATACCGCACAGTGCCAGTGCTTCCAGAGCGACCTCGACGGGTTCTGGAACGGGCCCTCGAACTGCACGGAGTGCCTGGCCGGGTATTGGGGCCCGCATTGTAGGAGTCAGTGCCCTGGTGGCGGCTGCGAGATTTGCTCCGGCCACGGGGTGTGCGACGGTGGGCGCACCGGGAATGGCACATGCGCGTGCGACGCGCAGTGGCAGGCCGCCGACTGCTCGCAGTGCGCGCCGGCGTGGTACGGCCCCGACTGCAACTCCTCGTGCCCTCGCGGCACTGGGCCCGCCGGCGACTGGGCCGTGTGTGCCGGCCATGGTACGTGCCGGGACGGCCGTTTCGGCAGTGGCGAGTGCGTGTGCGTGCGGACCGCAGCGGACGGGATGTGGGCGGGCCGGGCATGTGGGGACTGCCTCGCTGGGCACTGGGGGCCCAGCTGTGGCCCCTGCCCCGGGGGGGCCGCCGGGCCGTGCTCGGGGCACGGCCAGTGCGCCGACGGCGTGGCTGGCGACGGGCGGTGCGCCTGCGACGTCGGGTATGGCGGCGCGGCATGCGAGCGCTCCTGCGCCAGCCACGCCGGCCGCGTGTGCAACGGAGTCGGGGTCTGCGACACCGACGCCGCCGTCTGCAACTGCAGCGCGGCACCCCCGGGGCAGTACTGGGAAGGCCAGGCCTGTGAGGTATGTGCGACCGGATGGGTGGGCCTCAGGTGCGATATCCCCTGCCCCCGAGGCGGAGTCGGCGCCGCGGTGTGCGCCGGCGCCGGCGTGTGCCAGGACGGACCCGGTGGCGCCGCAATCTGCGTGTGCGCCGGCGGATACTACGGTGCCGTTTGCGAGTCCGAGTGCCCTGGCGGCGCCGATTTCCCGTGCTCCAGCCACGGCACGTGTGATCCCGCGACCGGGGCCTGTGCCTGCGAGCTGTCGGTGGCGCGGGGCTATTGGGCGGGGACGTCCTGTGGGGAGTGCGCGGAGGGCTGGTCCGGGCAGCAGTGCACCGTGCCCTGCCCGATCGGGATCGGGGGCCGGCCGTGCTCCGGCATGCGCTGCCGCGAGGGCATCTGCGACTGCGTGGGCGCGGAGGTGTGCGGGGTGGCGTGCAACCTCACGGGCCCCTCCTGCGACGCCCTGTCCTGCCCCACCGGATGGTACGGGCGGGACTGCCTCCTGCAGTGCCCCCGGAAGGGGGTGCCGCTGCGGGAGTGCCACGGCCACGGCCACTGCCTTGCGAAGGTGTACGGCGACGGGGCGTGCCAGTGCGACGCCGGGTACGTCGGGCCGTACTGCGGGTTCCGCTGCCCGGGCCCCGCCGACGACGTGTGCACGGGGCACGGCGACTGCAACGCGACGGGGGCGTGCCTCTGCTACGCCGGGTTCGCCGGGCCCGCGTGCGGCATCGTGTGCCTGCGCAGGGCCGGGGAGGTGTGCGCGGGGCACGGCTGGTGCCAGGAGGCGGACGGGTCGTGCCGCTGCGCGCCGGGCTACGCAGGCGATGCCTGCGACCTGCTCTGCCCCGGATTCGATGCGGCCGACCCTTGGTCCCGCCCCTGCAACGCCCATGGGCTCTGCGTGCAGGCGACGGCGCAGTGCGAGTGCTTTGCCGATGCGGCACAGGGGTACTGGGCCGGCGGGCACTGCGAGGCATGCGCGGCGGGCTGGTTCGGGGAGGATTGCGCCCGGCGCTGCGTTGCGGGGCAGACAGTGGGTCGCGTGTGCGTGTGCCAGCCCGGGTACGGGGCTGCGGACTGCAGCGCGGCGTGCCCTGGGTCGCCTGAGACGCCCTGCTACGGGCACGGGGTGTGCCAGGACAACCACACGCGCGATGGGACGTGCGCGTGCGACGCCGACTGGTACACTGCGGACTGCACAGTTTATTGCCTGGCGGCCGACTGCTTCCCGGCGGAGGTGTACCCCGCGCCGCATCCACAGTGCAACCCTGTCACCGGGCAGTGCGAGTGTCAGCGCAACAGGACCGGGATGTGGACGGGGGCGGAGTGCAACCGGTGCGAACCGGGGTACTGGGGTTTGGATTGCGCGGAGATATGTGACTGCAACGACAATGGCGTTTGTGGGTGGTTGGACGGCATCTGCACGTGCTTTGAGGACGAGGAGCGGGGGTTTTGGGCCGGCGACCATTGCCAGGAGTGCTTCGCGGGGTATCTGGAGCCGGCTTGCCGGGGGAAGAACGTGGCGATCTCAAGGCCGCGGGAGATTCCGGTGCAGACGACGGGGGCCTCTGTGCTGGTGGCGGACGAGTACCATCGGTTGATATACGCTGGAGGGTCGCCGTTACTGGTCTTCAACAGCAACGATGACACTGTCATTGCCTCATTTATGGTGGGCGGAACCGTCAGGTATCGTGTGAAACCCAGTCCTTTTGGCCTCTGGCTCCTTCTGAGGTTGGGGGTAGGTTTTGGGGGGTTCGGATGGTGAATGTCGATCAGGGTGAGGGCGCGGCTGACAGGCTCAGGCTGGGGCTCTGGTTGCGGCTAAGACTCAGGCGAAGGCACAGGCTGAGGCTGAGGCTGGGGGATGCTGCGGTGGGGGTGTGGATGGAAGCGGAAGTGGCTTTATCCTCCGCGCAAAGAACCAGCCCGAACTACAATTTGTCGTACCGCATGTCACCTTCCTGAATGACAGTGGCGGGAGCACCGTAGACTACCCAGGTGAGCCGTGGAGTGCCGCCAAATAGTAGCCCAATAAGGGGGAAAGTGGACGGCTAATGGGCACAAAAGATCATAATTGCATCCGAATTTTTCGTACCGTTATCCCGTAATTTTCCATAATTTTCGTATTCAAAAAATCGTAAGGGAAGCGGGGCCTGAGGCTCAGGCTGATGTTGCTTTGTTGTCAGGGATGCAAACGGCTGTGCCCCCCCCCCCCCTTTTGCATACCCCCCCCCTCTGAATCAAAGGCAAAGGCCGGAAGAAAAGGAGCAGGTAGGAGGCCGAGGGAACCAAGTGGGTGAAAGCCCCCCCGTCTGTGATGACCGATCACGGAGGTGTGGAACAGGGAAAGTCCTGCGGTTCCGCTGGCACAACCAGAAGCTGCGTTGGCACCACCGGAGTCAGTGATGACATTGGCGAGAGGCCGATTGGCACCGCCAACAGCAGACAACAAAATACCACGGCTTCATGCCACAGCCACCCGTGACGCAAGCTCTGTCAGCACAGAAAGGAACCGAGGTCTGATGTGTGGCCTTTCGGGAGGGAACCCTCCACCCACGGATACGTGGGCTGGTTGTCCCCCATCACGCGATGGGGGGCTGATGCATTCCGGTGGGGGAAAAACTCCGGTTGATACTTCCCGTGTAACGCACTTGTTCGGGTCTTGTGGAGGCCATCCCCCGTTGCTGTGGATGACCGCTGTTGTGCGAAGCAGCACTGGGACTGTGCGCTTCAGTACGTAAACCCGGAAGTACCGACCTTACTTACTCAGCCTTACTCCGTACGTACTTACTCAGCCTTATTGGCGCCCCCCCCCCCCCCCCCCCTCTCTCTGAATGCTGTACGTATAGAAGAGCTCACTGTACATACCTATGATGTTGGGAGCATGGACTCTAACGGGACTGAGCATCTACGGTTCGAGAACGCTATTGCCCTGCTGTAGACCCGCTCTATGTTGTTGAATGTGTTTGCGGCCCCCTCTGTCCACTGCCTCGGCCCCACTGCAGGGCCTTGGAAGAACAAGCATCCATTGTGTGGAGGATACCCTGCCGAAAGGTGAACACGTACGTGCACCCGGGAGTGCCGACCGGTACACTCACTCGGCCTCTACGGCACCCCCCTCGCACAACCACGGGCTTGTCCGACCGCGGGGCCCCTGTCAGACCGCATTGTTCTCGCTGTTGGTTTCGGCGGTGCCTTTTTTCTTTTGTTAGAACACAATGTCAAGAGAAGAGTTCAATGGCACAAAACGAACTCTGCCATTAAGGGCCCCAAACGGGTTGCCGTGGCGCATGCGAGGGAGCGGCTGCCCGGTGCGCTCTGTGCTGGAGAAGTCCCACTGTTGTGGCTGCATCGGCGTCACAGCACAGATTTGCAATTTGATGCTTCTGATTCGTGGTTTTGTATCACAAATTCGCGATTTTAGGGCGCCTCTCCAAACCCCAGCAGCACGTTTGTGGCGTTCGCCATTTCCCTGCGTACCGTGCGCGCCCCGTGCAGCCGCTCCCCCTAACACGGGAATTTTCAACCACGGAGACCCGTCGGACCTTTTGGCTTGGAGACTGGAACTTTGCCTGTAGTTGCGCAAGCGGGAAGGGGGTGGGAAGGGAAGGGGGGAGTTCGGCGTTCACAATCGCCCCCACCCCCGGGGACGGCCCTCAGACCCATGACGTGCGCTCGCGTGTGCAGTGCCCCATCCTGCCCACACCTCTTATTCTGCGTCCCCCTGTCTTCAGGTCCGGTTTCATCAACGCACAGACTGAGGCCACCGGGACCGTCAATTTGTTGGTGGAAACCTCCAGCGGGGCGCTGACCCTCGCCGTCATCAGCCGCGGCCCCCAGCCCCGGTACCTAAATGCAATCTCGACGGACCCCACAGTGCAGCGGCACCGCCTCATGCACACGCAGGTCTGTGAGGGCAAGGCGGACTCACGAACTCAGCCCCCCACCGGCAGAAGGGGAGTGGGGGGTGACCCCAGGAGCAGCAGTCACACCTGACGCCAACAGGACACGCGTGATCTGTTGTGGGCATGGGCTGAGCTGCAGATTGACCCCACCATGTTGGGTCCGCCACCCGGAGGGCTGCAGAGGCGGGGGAACCCACAGGGCTGAGGCTGGACGAAGCAGATTTTAGCGTGACATTGGGCATTGAGGCGTTCGGGTCACCGACGACGGAAATCCCGAATCCCCATCCGAAACCCCACCGCATCACGGCAGCCGAAGGTCCAGGGCAGCCCTGCAGGAGAAGTGCTGGGCACTGTTGCCCAGAAAATGAAACAAAGGACGGCAAGAGCGGCACGATCGAAAGGATCGACCCCCCCCCCCTCACACACACACACACACACACACGAACACAGATATGACGTGCGACTATTGAGGGCCCCGCACATCGATGAATCGACGATTTGTCGTACCCGGCCGTCCCCTGTCCCCTCCCCTGTCCCTTCGCCTGACCGAAAAGCAGATATGCAGTAGGGTCTCGCTCTGGTGGTGCGTTTCATCGCCTCTCACCAAGTTGCATTGTCATTCCTTCCCATTTCTTTTTCAAGTTCTGTGCTCCATTAACTCTTGGCAGGTGTCGGTCAAACAAGGTTGGTCTACCGCAGGTTCCACCTACACCTCCTCTGAGCCCCCCCCCCTTCCCCATCAATGTCATTGTACCCATCCTTGTCCTCTCCTACTGTGGGATGGTGGGGTCAATCTGCAGCTCAGCCCATGCCCACAGCAGATCACGCGTGTCCTGTTGGCGTCAGGTGTGGCTGCTGTCATCCTTCGGTGCCCTGGTGTGGCTGCTGCTCCTGGGGTCACCCCCCACTCCCCCTCTGCCGGTGGGGGGCTGAGCCCTGAGCCGGTGAGGACCTCTCCTACTGTGGGCTCAGTTGGGCGCTCGTGGCTCACTGATGATCGCCTTTTTGTATCTGTTCGGTTGGGACGGGCTGCTGCCGTCAAGGTAACAAATCTCTCAAAACTCAGAACCTCCACGGAAGCCTGGGAAGGCTGGGGGGGGGGGGGGGAAGGGCAGCGCCACCCCCTCCCACAACAAAAGGGAACTCCCAGCAGCCTCGCCTCCCCCTGCCGTGCCCCTTCTTGAGTGCAAAAAGCAAAGGCAACTGGTGTGAGTCATGAGCCTCCGAGTGAACTGGTTCGGCCAGCTCCTGATGTTGATGGCTCTGTTAAACAGGGTTCAGCCTTTGGGAGGGCGCCGTCCACAGTAACTGTACATCTGTGAGACGTGTGTACTTTGTGTACAAACAAACATTTGCTTTGCGCCGACTGTACATATGGGCTTTGCCTTTTGTGCCCCCCCCTACCCCTCCCACCCATGAAGCACAGCGGTTGCAAAAACGAAGAGCAAAGTGGAGCCAAAGCCGCTGAATGCGGGGATGGAGGCACCGGGTGAATGGTCATGGCCCCGTATGAGTGCACAGAAGATGAACCACAAAGCCGTGCTCTCGGATTCATGTAACAGTCGCCGGGGACGTGGAAGTCGCGGCTGATCAGACCCCTCTTCCGTTAACCGACGGATTTTGTACAAGACATCGCTGAACTGTTCAATTCGGGGAAGGGGGAACCCGCAGACGGCGCGGCGCGTAGAAGTGCACAACAGCATGTCAACGGCCCGGGGGCCCTCACTCCGCTGGTCCTGGGGCACCATATCCCCCCCCTCCCCTTTCGGGCCTCCAGCCGGCAGTCAGTTGCCAAAGGTACCGGCTTGAGGTGTCCATGGGCGCCGAAGGCGCCCAACCGTCCACGGGCCGAACCAACCAGCTGCGAAGGTTAGGGTTCGGTTTGGGTTAAAGATTTGGGTTGGGGTCCACAGAGCAGGGGAGATTTTGATGGACCAACGGGTTGGAGGCATGTAACCCCCCCCCCCCCCCATTGCCCCGCCCCTCCTGGGACTCCTCCCGTCCCCCCCCCCCCCTTCGAAGGGGACCTCCGGCCGACAGTTAGTTGGGGGAGAGGATGGTGCCCCAACCCAAGGGGTCCCCCCCCCCCCCCGTGGTCAATGGGCGGCTGTTGCGTGAGCAGAGGTGTATTTGTTGGGGGGGCCACGCTTCTTGTTTGGGGTGGCTGTTGCATCTGGTGGGCGGTGCGCTGCTGTTGCGGTGGCGATGCACATGCCTCATGCGACCTCCCCAGGCCACGGCGTCATTGTTCGCCGAGATCTTTTCGCGCTTCGATGCGACGTACCAGTTCACCTTCCAGCGCCCGCACGGCACAGTCACTGCCTTTTCAGCCACTGGCCAGTTGCTGCTGCAGCACTCGTTTACGGAGGATGAGCTGCAGCTCCACAGCCTTCGCAGGTGTCTGTCGGACCCCCCCACCCGCGCCCCGCCCGTCCTGTCCCTGTTCTGTCCCCTCCAACGCCTTGTGCCTGCCATTCCTCTCCATGGACCTCTGCCCAGGGGGTGCCATAAGGACGCTCACCGTTTTTTTTTATTTTACTTTGGCATCCACTCTCTGATGTTTGGTGGCTATCCACCAACCGCCATCGGTTACCCACCAACCGCCATCGGTTACCCACCAACCGCCATCGGTTACCCACCAACCGCCATCGGTTACCCACCAACCGCCATCGGTTACCCACCAACCGTCATCGGTTACCCACCAACCGCCATCGGTTACACACCAACCGCCATCGGTTACCCACCAACCGCCATCGGTTACCCACCGGCCGCCATCGTAGGGCGTATTGGACACTCTGACTTTTTTTTTTCATTATGGCACCCCCTGCCTCTGCCTGCCCCCTGCCCTGATAGTGGGTGGTCTTCACCATGCAAGCCCAGGTGCATCGCCACACTCTGGTCCATCCAATGCGGGGCCCTCTACGACGACATGAGACGGGGTGCATTCAGCATCCCCATTCCTTGTCCATCTGTGGGTCCGTCAACTGCAGCGCAAAAGAACCGGAAAAGGACTCCGGGTGATACTTCTGGTGTAACGAGGCGATGAAACGCGCCACCAGAGCGAGACCCTACTGCATGTCTGCTTTTCGGTCAGGCGAAGGGACAGGGGAGGGGACAGGGGACGGCCGGGTACGACAAATCGTCGATTCATCGATGTGCGGGGCCCTCAATAGTCACACGTCATATCTGTGTTCGTGTGTGTGTGTGTGTGTGTGTGTGTGTGTGTGTGTGTGTGAGGGGGGGGGTCGATCCTTTCGATCGCGCCGCTCTTGCCGTCCTTTGTTTCATTTTCTGGGCAACGGTGCTCAGTTGGGCGCTCGTGGCTCACTGATGATCGCCTTTTTGGATCTGTTCGGTTGGGACGGGCTGCTGCCGTCAAGGTAACAAATCTCTCAAAACTCAGAACCTCCACGGAGCCTGGGAAGGGTGGGGGGGGGGGGGAAGGGGCAGCGCCACCCCCTCCCACAACAAAAGGAAACTCCCAGCAGCCTCGCCTCCCCCTGCCGTGCCCCTTCTCCCTGCCACCCCTCTCTATGGACCTCTGCCTGCCCCCTGCCCTGATAGTGGGTGGTCTTCACCATGCAAGCCCAGGTGCATCGCCACACTCTGGTCCATCCAATGCGGGGCCCTCTACGACGACATGAGACGGGGTGCATTCAGCATCCCCATTCCTTGTCCATCTGTGGGTCCGTCAGCTGCAGCGCAAAAGAACCGGAAAAGGACTCCGGGTGATACTTCTGGTGTAACGCACTTGTTCGTGTTTTGCGGAGGAAAGCCTCCATTTGGCTGTCCACAAAGTGATCCCCAATGATTTTGTCCATGACCCCTCAGCCCCCCCCCCCCCCCTCGGCCCGGCGGGGTGCCGCTTTTTTGAAAGGGGGGGGGTCAGGGGGTGTTTAAAACTTGGTTTGTTTCTTGCTGATGTCTGGCATGCCGTGCTGCATTTGCCTCACTTTTGAATGCAGCAGATGAATTGATATTGGCTGTGACCCAAAAAAGAAACCACAATTTCATGGTTCCAAAAGTTGCGGAACCTGCACCTCATGTAGTAGGACTGGGTTTTGAGGGGTTTCTTCAATGCCGAAGTGGTGGCTGTAGGCCTTGCCAAAGCACAGGCACCAGAGGTTATCTGATGTCTAGCTTACAGGGCAACGCTGCAACCATGCGCATTCCTCATCATATACCTTTGGGTCAGTTGTAGTGACTTCATGACTTCAAGGCTAGGGTGTTAGTGTTGGTCTTGACAAGTCGCACAAATCATAGTGTGACCCCAACTTCGGCACGACCACAGTGCCCCTCTTGCTACTTGTAAGGTCAACGGGCTTTGTCTACAGCCGTCCTCATCGATTGGGAATATAACCTGTAATTCAATACATGTCCAAGGATGAATTGGCAAGGGATTTGTGCGTAGGAACAAGGGAATAGGGAGCTCGGGAAAGGGATGGCCCGTGAGGGCATTAGTGTGAGGGTGTGGCTCAAAGTAAATGGTCCTCTCTATCTATTGATGAATGTATCAATATGATATTGTAGTCTGATACAATGCAATGACACTGTGGCAATGGGTGGTCCCTTTGCACGACAGGAGATAGATGTGGGAGACAAGAGAGTGGCGAGTGAGTTGAACTGTGGAAGATGAGTGGGGTGTGGGGATGGATTTGGTGGGCCATGTTGGCTACCCTGTGCACCGGCGCAGTATCCCGACAAGGACTCTGAAAGGATGGCGACCACGCTTGAACAACGCAAACACGTGGGGCATCCAGGTCTGGGAATGGCATCGTGTGCATATTGTGTTCACATATTTGCCCCCACTTGAATGATGGTCTCGTCCCAATCTCTGCGTTCAGCCCGCGGCATTCTTCTCCTCTCTATTCCGAATATTGCCTATTTTCCTTGATCGTGGTCTGGCCCCATGTTTCCGGTGCAGAGTGAAGAGGGTCGCGAGTGGGCACTGCCAGTGTGCGACCTGCCAACATGCGAACACTCGTGTGTGTGTGTGCATCATGAGATGATCTGAACAGCCACGCCGGCACTGTGCAAATCGGGGCATGGGGTGCGTGGGAGTACCACCTGGATGCCAACTTGCACCACTACACACCCCGACCCACGGAGATCGCAGACTGTCGGCCCCTAGGCCCCGGGGCGAGCAAGCTCAAAACGCCTGCCCATCGGGAGGTGTGGGGCCGGGAATGAACACCCGGCCCTTCACTTGGGGTAGCAGCGCATTGGACCGTTGGCCCCCTGGTCGGCGAGACGCCACCACATGGGCTTGCACGGTAGCACAGAGCATAGGTACCTCGCGAGGCAGCGCCGCACTGCGGACCCCCTTCGAGCTGACGAGCTCACGAGCTCACTGGGGCCTGGCGGGCCCAAGAGGGGGTGCGCAAGGGCACGGTGCCGCAGGCGCGTGATATGCCAATCGTGAAGCATCATCGGGCCAGGCATTTTGTGCGCAAGACACCCCTCGGTGGCCGGATGGGAAGGCATTTGGCATGCAGAACACAACAAAACTGATTTGTGTGCACAAACCTGACCCTTCCTGCCACTCAGATGGTGGGGTATTTGGTGTGCACAGCCTCGCTCGCCGGTCCGTGGGTAAGGCCTCCTGCGCGCGGTGCTTCCTTCCTTGTCTGCCCCTGTCCCCTCCAGCCCCACACGTCCATCTCCTCACGTGTGATGTCCTCGTCGCAGTCTGCACATCCCGTCCAACTCTGACAACCAGACCATCATCTACCTGAACGGCGTCTGGCAGGAGCGGTGGCAAATCACTGTCATCGCCCTCCCCCTCATCACCCCTCCGGCGTCCATGTACAGCACTCTCGCCCCTCAAATCCCCGAGTGCCTCAACAGTGCCTGCCTCGCTGCCGGGGCACTGGTCTGCGGTGCGGACACTGCGTTTGTGGCCCTGGAGCAAGAGAACGGGGGGACTGTCCTTGTCCACTTCAACATCACAGACCTGCGCGTCATCAAGAGCACCCCCGTGATCGGCATTGACAAAGGAGCAGCGGTCTCGAAGCTTCCCCAACCCTCTGCCCGATCCCGAACGCTTTGCAACCCTTTGCAACTCCCTCCACTCCTGTCCGACCATTTTCGACCTTCTGGACTGCTCTGCAACCCTCTTCAACCCTTTGCAACCCTCTACATTCCTCTCCACCCCTCTCCACCCCTGTTCATCCCTCTCGAACACTCTTCAACCTTCCCAACCCTCTTCAATCCCCAACAGCCCTCGACAATCCTCTTCAATCCTCTCCAACCCTCACTCACGTTTTCCAAGGTGGTCGCCCTGTCACTGGACCCGTTCCTGGACGCAGTGTTTCTGGTGGTGGACGTGCCAAAGCAACCCAGCGCCGTGTACAAGATCAATGCCACCACGCTGACCCCATACGGCATCATCCGCCTGCGCACACGTGGAGGTTCTTTGCTACAATGTGCTTTATCATCTGCTCCGCTGCCGTTGAGGATCACTCCCCAGTCGCAGTGGACACCGTCAGCCCGGAGCGACGGTTGCCGATGTTGTTACAGCTACTTTCGGATGTACATGGGAGGGAATATTGGGGGTGGGAAAGCCTGTGCCATCAACTGTGTGTCCGGAATCTGAAAGGGTGCATCGCAAACCTGTCCGTGGTTTCTATCTCACCCCATAGGCCACAGACAGCCACTTGGGAAGTCATTGCATGGTTGACTCCCGAAAACGTGCACCACTGAAGTGTTGCGCTTTGCATGGTGTGAGAAAGGTACCGAGAAACGCATACCTGGCATGTTTGGTATTCCTACCATCTTGTTTGCTTTGTCGTCTCCACGGAATGGCCCTTGGATGGCTGATGCATGGTTGTTTATTTATGTGTTGCTTTGACTGATGTGGTGCAATGGGTGGATAGGCAGGAGCTTTGGGATCTCCCAGGAGAACAGATGTATTCTTCCTTGGCATTGCCAAGGTCCTGATAATATAGAACAAGGGAATGTGTCGCTCAACACACACCCCAACAGCATACAACAAGTGCATCACAGCAAAGCACAACACATTGCATGTCATTGTCACATGGTGTTATAGTTCCATTTTCATTCCATTATCATGGTAGCCATTGTTCCGGAACATTTGCGAAACACCGCAAGAGGAACCTCCTGAGGTTTGATGACATGTCCAAGGTGAGATCGCGGTTGCTGACATATTCGTCTGTAATTTTCACATCAAGTTCACAGTGATGTGCAAGGATTGGGTTAATCAAGTATTTGAATGTTGTTGCATCAATGAGACGAATTTTATCTGTTTGAACTAGATTCGCGACCATTAATGCCCTTGCCATAGTTGAAGCCTGTGCTGCAGCAAAATATCTCAAATTGGCCACAGTGTCTGGGCCATCTTGGGTTGAATGTAAGTAGTTGGTCCGTTGGTCTTGTTGAGATTGATGCAGAACAACATTTTCTCAAAAATGATAACCCAAGATGAATCTACTGAGACACGTGTTGTTTGATGGGCTTCTGAACAATTTCTCACTGCAATAAACAGCAACCCTCTTGGAATTGACAGCAACCGAGAAAATTTCGCAGAGATGGAAAAAAGATGGAAAAAAACACAAAAAAGCCTGGCTGAACATGTCATAATCTCACTGAAAAATCGGAGAAGTATATTACTTAGATTTTGCTTGTTTTTGGGGGCACCCGCCAAGATTTTGCATGATAAAAATTGGTTTGGGCCACCGCAAAAATTTGGATTGCACATATCCTTAGGATTTGCACGGTTTTGATCAGCAGTACTCTGCAACCCACCCACCAGTGTTCTTCATATGACACGACCCTTCTAATATGACACCCACGGGGGGGGGGGGGCTGGTCCTTGTATGCGACATCCCCCAGCCCCCCCCCCCCCCCCGAGGTTTGAGAGATAGTGGTGCAGGGGCCATGGTACCAACGGCGCCGATTTTTGTTTTTGCATGCCTGGTTGAAGGGGGTACTATGTGTTTGGTCCTTGTTCTGCTCTCTTTGAAGGGGGTACTATGCCTTTGGTCCTTGTTCTGCCCCCTTTGTACAGCCCAGTGACACACCATGGCAACACCCCCCCCCCCCCCGGCCGTACCGCCGATACCCCCCCTCCCGCCAGCCCCCCCCCCCGATGACATGCCAACCCCCCCCCCCCCCCCCCGCCAAGTTTTGACAGATAGCCAGGGGGTGGGTCGCATCAGGTCCGGTTTTGTCGCCCCCCCCCCCCCCCTCGTGATGACACCAGCCGATATGACACCAGCCCTGCTACCCCGCCCCCCCCCTGTATAAGCTACGCCCTTTTTGGGGGCACCCGCCAAGATTTTGCATGATAAAAATTGGTTTGGGCCACCGCAAAAATTTGGATTGCACATATCCTTAGGATTTGCACGGTTTTGATCAGCAGTACTCTGCAACCCACCCACCAGTGTTCTTCATATGACACGACCCTTCTAATATGACACCCACGGGGGGGGGGTGGGGCTGGTCCTTGTATGCGACATCCCCCAGCCCCCCCCCCCCCCTGAGGTTTGAGAGATAGTGGTGTAGGGGCCATGGTACCAACGGCGCCGAATTTTTTTTTGCATGCCTAGTTGAAGGGGGTACTATGTGTTTGGTCCTTGTTCTGCTCTCTTTGAAGGGGGTACTATGCCTTTGGTCCTTGTTCTGCTCCCTTTGTACAGCCCAGTGACACACCATGGCAACAACCCCCCCCCCCCGGCCGTACCGCCCATACCCCCCCTCCCGCCAGCCCCCCCCCCCCGATGACATGCCAACCCCCCCCCCCCCGCCAAGTTTTGACAGATAGCCAGGGGGTGGGTCGCATCAGGTCCGGTTGTTGTCGCCCCCCCCCCCCCTCGTGATGACACCAGCCGATATGACAATAGCCCTGCTACCCCGCCCCCCCCCCTGTATAAGCTACGCCCTTGTCCAAGCTACAGCAGGTGTAGGGACAGTATTAATTTGGTACCTAATTTGATTCGGTACAAATGTAGCGCGGCCACATAAGACATGGGTTTGGTGACAAATTTGCCAGCTACATAGGGTCATGGACATATCTGTTGTGAGTGTTTGCCCACTTGAACCCACATAGCTCTGATTTTGGGGATATTTATGCATTGTATTCCCCTTTCTTGGACCAGCTCACCATGCAATCTTCTCTTTTTGAACCTCGGGCTCTACGGCCTTGTCCAAGCTATAGTAGGCGTAGGGACAGTATTAATTTGGGACTTTTGCGTGGCTTATACAAGGGGGGGGGGGGTACTAACATACCCTTCATCCTAATATGACACAAGCGCAGGAGGGGGGGTGGGGGGCAAATTTGAGGGGAGGCCCGCCATGAGGGTTTTGCATATCCTCCTTTTCTTCAGCAGCCGGATTTTTGTGCCATTTGAATGTGGCGTTTTTGCCACATGGCTGTATAGAGTGGCCCAGATTCCTACCAAGATGAACCAAATGCCTATCAAAATGGCCCAAATTCCAACGGAGATGGCTTAAATTTCTACCCTTCGATTTGTGTGGGCATGACCATCAAATGGGGAGACACTCATGTTTGCACCTGTAGGGTGGCCCGCAAAGACCTGTCGTACCACACAGTTGTACGACATCTCCGCACTTCCCAGTGCTATTCCACAGTGCTAGCTGTATAGTACAGTAGTGTTACATTGCTTTGCTACGCACTGGACGTGTGCAATGGCGCTCTACTAGATACTGTAGTACGGTGTGGCCACACAGTGCAGCACTGCAGGGCTTTGGCCAGGGCTTTTCGCACTGATTCTCCCTTAATATTACCTTTTTGTGAACAATTAATAAGCCCAAAAGGAATCTCTGTCGAAATGACAACTCAGCTCCGAAAGAACATTCTTTGGGACCAAACATTGGAAACCGATTTTTCTGTGGAGGTAGTACGTACATGCTTCTGAAAGGGTGTGATTTTGGGAGGTCCTCCTTTTTGGTGTAGAACAATCGAGGTTTTCCCTCTTCCACACATAGCAAGGACTACCATTTCTAAACGTCGTCCTTTCCGCCCATTAAAAGGAACAGCCTCGTCTTTTCTATAGAAACAAAATGGCAGCGACACGTAGAGGTTCCTGCACTGTGTGAAGCTCATGGCCAGCCATTCCCCGCCTTTCATGCCATCTTGGGGTGTGGTAAGGGGTTGTGCCCTAAACCTGAACCCTAGGCCTGTTCCTATCCCTGCCGGCCCGTGTGCTCCGGTGCACTGGGCCGCCTTTGAGCTGCCAGCATTTGTGCTCCGTGAACTTATGGTTGTGGCCTCGGTTCTGCCCGAGCATGTTGACCTTGCTCAATGACAATTTCAGGCAAGCGTGAGGTCATCCACAGCGTGCACCAGGACACACAGCTCCGACGCATGTACGCCCTCGCAATGGTGGGTGACCAACCCATGATCATCACTTTGTTACTCTACGCTGTCATTTCCATTGAGCCCACGGTTGCGGATGTACAGGGAGGCACGCTCTTGAAGATCACAGGGGAGGGCTTGGCAGAACTGGGATTTTTGGAGTGCAATTTCGCAGGGGGGCTGAAGACCCCAGCCACATTGGTCTCCATGTCCCATGTGGAGTGCTACACGCCTCAGACCAATACATCCTCCGAGAGCTGCACAGGGGAGGTGTGTTTCCAGGCCTAGCAGAGGGAAGACACCACGCCACTGGGTGTGGCCAGGGGTTGTCCTTCGTTCTGGTTGTGGTTGTGGTTATGGATGTGAAAGGAATAGCTGTGGGTGTGGGTGTCACTGTCTGTGCTGCTGCTGTAGTTGTTGTGGCTGTGGTTCTGGTTGGGGCTGTGGTTATGGATGTAGTGGTTGTGTGGCTGTGGCTGTGGATGTAATAGCTGTGGGTGTAGGTATGGGTGTGGTTATGGCTGTGTGTGTCAGTGCGTGTATGCATGTGGGTGCTGTTGCTGTATTTGCTGTGGCTGTGGTCGTAGCTGCAGTTGGGGTTGTGGTTGTGGTTGTGGCGGTTGTTACTGGTGTTGGTGAGGCCGTGGTTGTGGCTGTGGGAGTTGATGCAGTGACCCCAGGTGTACGGTGGCTACATGTGGTGCTTGTGGTTGCCATGCTCTTAGTATCAGAGATTGGAGCATGTCAAGCTGTGATGCGGATCTTCTCATTCCCCAGTACTCCCAACGTCGAGTGCATTCCAGCGTCAGGCTGTCTAGTAGCACAGCAGTCCGTGGTGGTCCGAAGGAGGGTTTCTGATCCATTTGTCTAATGATCACGATTACCCTTTTGAGAGTCCCAAACATATTTGCCATATTTGCCGTTTGATCGGCCCAGTGAACAACAACGTAGGGGGCATTTTTTTTTGATCTTGTAGGCAACAAAAGACCTTGATAAGGGGCATCGCACTACGGTCACCAATGCAGCGTAGCCAATTGATGATATTCACCCACGATGGCTTAGCATGCACGAGCTGCATCCCCCTTCCCCCCGCCCCCCCCCCAGGACCCCCCCCCCCCCACTGAAGTGACCCTGGAGGTGGACATCCCCAGGCCGGGAAAAAAATGTCACCGTTGGGGACGGTCAATCCACCGCTGGCAAGGGATGTCCAACTGGACGTTCCTGGCCAGTGGCGAGGGCGAAAGCCCTCCCTCTGTGATGACCGATCACGGAGGTGTGAAACAGGGAAAGTCCTGCGGTTCCATTGGCACAACCAGAAACTACGTTGGCTCCACCGGAGTCAGTGATGGCAGTGGCGGGAGGCCGATTGGCACCGCCAACAGCAGACAACAAAATACCACGGCTTCATGCCCCCCCCCCCCCCCAAGTCCCATGTCCAACCCGGTACCCATCCCGGCTTCTCCCAGCCCCTGTCAAGGCGCTGTGCACCTGTAAAGCAAACGCCAGCCCACCACATGCTGCATCGCAAAGCATACGCCAGAAATGCATCCGGCGTGGGGGCAGAGCAACACGGAGGACCTCCCCAAGAAAAGAGAACACAACTGAACCAAACCAGATGGTTTTGCCAGCAAGTTTTTTCACGTTTGTGCTTCACCCCCTGGTCTGAACGAACGGGAACAGGAAAATTGCCATGGAGAGTATTGTTGCTGCAACAGATCTGCATAGGGCAGGCTTGGGCAAGGCCCGCATACAACAGACCCTGCCCACAGGCCCATGCAACCACAGACCTCCACCGCCAGCCCCACACACAACAGACCTGCCAACAGCCCTGTGCACAACGGACCCTGCCAACATGTCGGTCATCGTACCCCTAGGGGGCATGCACTGGATTTTAGGAGTACTGAGAGGTGAGAAGATGCAGATCGCAGCTTGGCGTGCCCCAATCTCTGGGACTGCAGTAGAGAACCCTGAGAGCCCGTCTCTGAAGTGTCAGAGAACTCAGTTAAGAGCATAGAAAACCCCAAGCACCACATGCACCCACCCCTACACTTGGGGTCACTGTATGGACAGACACGCCTATACCCACACAGCCACAGTCACAGCCACACACCCAACCATTATGATGACCACAACCGCAACCCCAACCACAAGCACCACATGCACCCACCCCTACACCTGGGGTCACTTCTGGTGGATCGTTTTCTTCACTCGCCACACTGTCGGCGGCTGTATGGGGCCGTGTTTCCAAGGTGTTCAGGTGGGGAGAGGTGCAGCTCCCAGGAGGGTAATCCCCCAGTGATGCTGCGCACTGCGGAGGGCCCACCGAGGACACAGATTAACGGGACACTGTGCAGGACCCTGGGAGCTACAGTGTGCACCTAAGCTCAGCACCCTGACCCTGCGGCGCCCGTGGCATGCCTGCGGCGAAAGCGTTCCCCACAGGGCCCCTGCAGGCCCACAAAGCACGCCAGAATACCCGCTTTGGAGGCGCTGTACCTCTGCAGCTTTGGTGCGACAATATCGAAATTGCGAGCCACGGCCTGACAGTGCCTCTCGGCAACCAACAGCTTCTCGGTGTACAAGGAAGCAAGCAGGGCACTGAAAATGTCTGTGTACCTTTGATCGGTTGACTCCATCGTTCTGCAGAGGAGAGACCACGGACGCAGCTCGACGCTGCGCGCCTCTCTCGGCGTTAAACGCTTCAGCCACTCAGGATCTGCGTCCCCCGCCGCAAAAGGGGCCTCCAGATCATCAATCATGCAAAGATGAGGCAAAGAAGAGGGCTGAGCCAACAGCATCCGAGCAATTGACCGCCGTGAAACGATGACACACAATTTTTCAATACAACGACCACAGGCGGCGTTGGTCGTTCCCCCGGCACAGCAGGGGCCTCACCAAAAGGTTGCAGGATTGCACCTCCACAGTGCACGTGCAGTACACGTTCTGCGCGCATTACCCAGACGGAGCGCCGCAGGGTGCGCGGCAGGCACCGCATCATAAGTTTGGTTTGGGGGGGGATAAGGACGGCGAGGCAAGTGACGTGCTGGAGTGCCCCACCCCGAGCCGAGCCCAGCCGCAGCACTCCGCAGCCCCCCGCCCCAACGCTCTCCAGGCCCTCGAGGTGCAGCTGATGCCGCGGGATGCCACAAGCAACGGGATCACGCTTCGCCGCGTCCCAACGCCGACCGTTCTGACCGTGTCCCCAAAGCGTGGCTGGTACGCGGACTCGCCGTGGATTCGATTGGATGGCTACGGTTTCCTGTCCACTCCGCAGCTCAGTTGCCAGTTTTCGACCGCCGGGGTATGCCCTGCTCTGCCCCATATGGGGCCTGGTCCGGTGGGGGGACACTACCTTGGCTTGTCCGTGTTTGCCCCATGTGTCCGTGTGTGACTCATTTGTCGGGGCACAATTCAAAATGTTCGGGTCGGATTCGGAGTTAGATTCAGCCGGAGTCAGGGTCGGAGGAAGAGTCAGAAGAAGAGGCGGATAAAGAGGCAGAGTTAGAGGCTGACGTGGAGCCAGCGGATGCCCTTGATGGGGCATAGTCGGGATCAACGAGACGCGGTGAGTGGCAGTCTCCACATTGGAGTTGGGAAGGGATCGCGGGATAGCACAAACCGACTGCGGGCGGGGGGAAGGGGTGCAGAAAGGCGACGGCAGAGAATAGGGCGTCGGGGCGGGTGTCTCGTGCTCCTGACCCGTGGCCCGACCGGAAATGCGGATGGTGGAGTGGGGCGCTGCTTCTGGTTGCAGGTCCCCGTCTCCGAGGCCGCCCCCGTTGGTACGGCGAAACGGGAGTGGGAGGGCGGATGCACCCTGACGATGGCCCATCAGTGTTCCCGGGGTCATGGTCCCCAAAGATGCATATCCCCTCATATTCTGTGCCAGTGCGGAGCAAAGGGACCCTTTTTGGGTTTTTTTATGCACATTTCGTCCCATTGCCAGAGTGTGTTGTCCCAGAGCGGGGATATGTGCATGGTTTTTGAATTCCGCATGAAAAGGGCTTGGGAATGAGCTTGGGCCCAGGGTCTATCTCACGGATTTGTGAAAATGCTGCTCCCGGCAGATAAATGATTCGGCCAAAAACGGCCCCGGTTTCCGTCAAAATTAATGAACTGGCATTTTCACATATCGCTGAGATAGACCCTGGGCCCAAGCCACGGGGGCCGCTCTTGGTCGGGACCCGACCCCAAAGGGGGGGGGAGGGGACCCCCCCCCCCCCCTCTACGGACCCCAAAATTGTCGTACGGAACAATGTGCTTTGTCGGCGCCGGAGGCGCCGGAGATTTTGTTTTAGGCATAGGGCAGGGGGAAATTTTTTTGTTTGACCCTATGTGTCTATACTCAAAATACTCAGAATTTCGTGGAGAATTGAAAAATGGCTGAAAAGCACAAAAAAGGGTTTTGACCCTGATCCGGCCTCCGGGTCGGACCTTGGCTGATGGGAGCCTGTTTGAGCGTTAGTCAGGGCGGTCGTTATGGGACGTGATTTTTTTTTGTTAAGGTTCCCCGTTTTGAAGCGGTGGGGACCCCCCAGGCGGCAGCCACCTTGCCCACTTGGGGGCCACCTCTCATGCTACCCCCCGCTCTGAAGCGGTGGGGACCCCCGAGGCGGCAGGGGTTATGTAGCCACCCTGCCCACTTGGGGGCCACCTCTGATTCGGTCCCCCGCTCTGAAGCGGTGGGGACCCCCGAGGCGGCACGGGTTATGTAGCCACCTTGCCCACTTGGGGGCCACTTTTGATTCTGTCCCCCGCTCTGCTGGGTTTGGGTCAACGAAGGGGGGGGGGGGGTCCCCGGCCCCCCCCTTCGGAGGGGGGTGGGGGTCCCCCCCCCCCCCTACAGCACCCCAAACTGTCGAACACCCCTCGGGGTCACACATTGGCTGGTGGCGGCCCCCGTGGCCCAAGCCCATTCTCAAGCCCTTCCCATGCGGAATTCAAAAAGTATGCAGCCGCCCCCCGCCCCCCTCTTACGGGACGCTTAGTGGGCACAGATGAGGCAACAATGGCTCCGACCGCCAAAGACGCTCCGTGTTGGCACAATCCCCACCGATGCTGAGACATGTGCAGTTGTTGCGCGTCGTTTTGGTTCTGTGACCGCTGCGGTGTTTCGAGGCAGCAAAGAGTAACGATTTGTGCACGCAAAATGCCGTACCGCCTGACCAGTGATGGGGGTTTTTGTGCGCACAAGATGCCTTACCATCTGACCGGCGAAGGGGGGTGGGGTGGGCGATATGCAAAATTCAGCCACCACCCCTTGTACAGTACAACGCAGTACCGTGCAGTACACTCTACAGTGCAGTACAGTGTATAGTACAGTGCAGTACAGTGTATAGTACAGTGCAGTACAGTGTATAGTACAGTGCAGTACAGTGTATAGTACAGTGCAGTACAGTGTATAGTACAGTGCAGTACAGTGTATAGTACAGTGCAGTACAGTGTATAGTACACTGCAGTACAGTGTATAGTACAGTGCAGTACAGTGTATAGTACAGTGTACAGTACAGTGCAGTACAGTGTGTACAGTGTACAGTACAGTGCAGTACAGTGCAGTACAGTGTATAGTGCAGTGCAGTACAGTGTATAGTACAGTGCAGTACAGTACAGTACAGTGTGTACAGTGTACAGTACAGTGTTCCAAAAGCCATCGCTCACCGACATGCACCTGCCGAGGTCGGGGGGCTCGGAGCACCTTTTGGGGGGCCCTTTGAAAAGGACTCTGGGATTGGGCACCCAACACAACACCCTGGGACGGGGGATGGGGCCCACAGCAGCTGGGGAGAGGAGAGAGGGGGCGGGGGACCCCGGGGATGTATACCTCAAGACAAATGTACAGAAGCTCTGCCCCTTCCTGACCGGAAGAATTATTTGGCCCCTGGCCCTTGGAGCCCCTGTTTCCGACCACCACCTCCATCTCAGAAAGGGGGCTCCGCCCCAGGGATTTGCTTGAAGGGCTCCCGAAAAATTTACTTTGGGGTGGGGTGGGGGGGTGGGGGGCTTGGAGCCCTTGCCCACCCCCCCCCAACCCCCCTGGAGGGGGCTCCAACGGCTGGCTCTCTTTTTTTCCATGCTTTCCATGCATTGGTTTCTCGTATCACATAGCAAGACTGCCTTGCCACTTGTTGGAGCCATTAGTTGATTGTCACCTATTCCTTGCCAAACTTGAAATGCAGGCCCAGACTTCTGCACACCCAGTCACAATGCTAGTGCCCGTATACCACACAGGAGGAGAACAGGCCGCAGCACTTTGAAATCATTGGAGGCAAGACTTCAGGCATTTTTATTGAGGAAATAAGCTTGTGGCCCTTGGAGCCGCTTTCTGCAGCCCCCCCCCCCCCCCCCCCGCTCCCCAATGAAAATTTCACCAGGCAAGGATACAAGGGGGCGGCCTGAGACCCAAGTGTTTGTGCACCAAATATCGCTCAACATTTCCTCCTCAAAGTCCGTTCGAGTGCATCCCTGCCCACCCCGCAGCAAACTTGATGGTCTTGGGAAAGACGGCAAGTGAAGCCTGTTGGCGCTGGCAGGGGAGCAGCTGCCATGGGGGCAGAAGGCTGTGCACACATGAGCTGTGGTACAAACTACTTCTTCCACCCCCTTCTCCGGAACGGCGGTAGTCCCGATGTAGTCCCGATTGGAGGCCATTTCCCGCGGTGAAACGGCATTGCACTGCACACCAGATGTTCTGGCCGATATTTAACATCGCCTTTCTGCCCCCTGCACTTACTCAGCCTTTTATGGCACCCCCCCCCCCCAGTCGTGCAGACAAAACTCTTTCTTGAGTCCTGGGCCTTGCATGGCAGCACAAAGCAGGAGACTCCTTCCTGCTCTGCCCTGGGAAAAGCAACCGATGTCACTCGGGAGGGCTCCGTCCACACTGACCATGTACCTTTCAGTCATGTGTTCTTCCTGTGCATACAAGCATTTGTTTGGTACCGAGGGGACAGATCGGCTTTGCTTGTCTCGCTTTTATGCACCCCCCAGCCCCATCTTCAAATTATCTAACAATGGCATCCGTCATATTGCCAGGCTGAGCCCGACGCCGAATCTCTCCATCTTCTCTCGAATCAATCCACTTCTTTCTCCAATGCCAGACCAGACTGTCATTCCACACGTCCTCACGCGCTCCGTTTTACAGCGCCAGGCGGACGTACTCCCTTTTTGTTTTTACACCAAGGAGCGCCCTTAGGGAGAGCCGCCAACCGCTTTTAGCCAAGTGATATCTTGGTGGTTGTGGGAGGTTGCCAATGCCTGTGTTGGTGGGTTGACCTCTGCAAGGGCAGCAGTCTGGCGGCGGCTGTCAATGGGGTGTACCCTCCAAGAGCAGAATCTCACATAACCAGTCGTGGGAGGGAAGGACCCCACTTCAACACCCACCCCCTGCTGGATTTCTGCGGGGCATTTCGGCAGTGCCCTACAAACAGACGCCAGAAACATGTCTTGTCTACAGGCCGCATGCGCTTTGTGTGATGCCTTTCGCCAGGGATGTCCTTATGGACGGAGATCCCCCCCCCCTCCCCCCCCGCACACACGAAGCACAGCATGTTGTTTTAGGTGTGAGGATTGCGGTGAACTCAATGCAGCCGCCGCTTGCCCGAAGGCGGTTGGCAATCAACCGACGGTAGATGATGGTCCACTGACGCCGTTTGGCCGGTAACTATCGTTTGCTCCTGTGAACGGTGGTTTCAGTACAGGATCCCAGCTGGACTGTTTGTTACACGGATTTATCTGTTGTTCACGCAGATTTATTTCAGGGCTAGATAGCCCAGTGGCCTCCTATTGCAATGAATTTACTGCCGTGTTGGTGCATGTATCACTGAAGCCGACAGTGGTTATTGGTCAGCCTGCCGCTGCTCTGTTGAGTTCGGGGCGTACCAGCGCCCGGCACTTTTTTCTGGACAGCCCTGGCTTTTGCCCAAACATCCCATGGAAGCCGACAGGTGTTGGCAAAAATGCGCTTGTTTGTGGTGCCCAGATTCGGTCGCCCTCACACGTTCTTTCTATTCCACAGCGCTCACTAGTGGTCACTGGTCCTGATTGGGTTCAATATGTTTCCCCGACTGAAGTCCTCTGTCGCCAACCTAACGTGACAGACACGGCCGTCTTGTCACACCCCAGCTATTTGGAGGTGTCTGTCGACGGCCAGAAGTTCAGCAACAGCCTGACGGAGTACAGTATAGTGTGGCCAGCGGCTTCGGTGGTGGCAAGCCGACAGGTCCCGTTTGCCCTCGAGCTGGGGTTGTAAATGGTGTTGCAGAGCATAGTGCACAGTTGAGAGTCTTAGAGAGGGCTGCTGAGGCTTGTGGAGGGTTGTGGAGGGTTGTGGAGGGTTGTGGAGGGTTGTGGAGGGTTGTGGTTGGTGTTGTGGGGGTGTGTGGAGTGGTCTGGAGGGTTCCGAAGGATTCCAGAGGGCTGTGGAGAGTCGTGGAGGGTTGTAGAGGGTTGTGTAGGGATGTGGAGGGATGTGGACGGATGTGGAGGGATGTGGACGGATGTGGAGGGATGTGGACGGATGTGGAGTGTTGCTCCGGACCGCTTCTGGAGCGATATTGACATTACAGGGCAGTGCGATTTGTGGCACAAGTAAAGCAGGATATTTGTTTACTGTTACGTCTGTTTTCTATGCCACTATGCTTGCCTCATGAATATGCTCCTTGGACCCCCCGTTGGACCCAGACGCCCCATCCCATCCCCAGTCATCTCCCGCCCGTTGTGATCCGCGTGCAGGACGTCACGCTGCGAGCGGACGCGGCGACTACGATCATGGGGGTGACATTCAACACTCAGGACCCCGAGGGGCATCTGCTGCTGGATTTTGATACCGAGACCTACCGATTGACTGCATACGTCACCGTCAGCAATCAGGACACCCGATGGAACTCCTCCGGTATGACCTCTTTGTGTTTGTCTGCCCTCGCGGCTCTCCCTTGAACCCCTCGAATGCGCTGTCCCAGGGAGGGACTGCGTCGCATCTCGAGCAGTCGGCACGCCACAATAGCTGCTGCGAGGCGTAGGGCGTGCAACCGAAGCTCATCCCCTGGGGTTGCCTCGTACACTGCACAGCACGGAGGTAGGTTTCATGTAAACACCTCCGGGGGGCTGTCCAAATACCCCCAAAAACATTTGGATTTCTTCCTTACTTCCCTTTATCCCTCTCTTCCTGCTCCCCCGTCTCCGCGTACAAGTAAAAACAACAAGAAACGCAAGTGATGTCTGTTATGAGCCTCTGACTGAATTGGTTCCACAAGTTCCTGAAGTGGAAGGCGCTGTTGAAGTGGAAGGCTGTGTTAAACAGGGGTCAGCCTTCGAAAGGGCTCCGTCCACAATAACTGCAGTACATCTTCGAGTGTTATGTACTTTGTGCACATATGAAAGGTAAGGTGACCCCTGAATCCCACAGTGAAGGTCTCGTTACCGCGGCGTATAAAAGTGCCGAGTCGCTGGAGGAGTTGCAGATCATTGCAACAAGACCATGGCCAAACGTTTACAAAAAGCTTCACAAAGCCCAATCAACAGGGGGTTTGCAGGATTTGGCTGATTTTTGCATATGCCCCGGCACGACAAGGCACTAGTCATTCTACTGGTCACGTTACCTTAGGTCTATCAGCCATGCGTCCGTTCGGTACGCACATCCATTGCTTTGGTGCTGAGTGCACATATCGGCTTTTGCTTGTTTTGCCTTTATGGCTTTCACCCCCCCCCCCCCCCTCCCCTCCCCCCTTCCTTTGACCACCCAGGGTATCAGGGTAGGTGCCCAAGGCGCCGGAGCAGATTTTTGGGCCACACAGTGGCCCTGGCATCATTGCTGACAAACATTCCACGCCCACAAAAGGTGACTCAAAATGATCAGCGTGGAGAGTTCCGGGGGCGACGGAGGGGGGGGGGGTGTTGGCGTCAAGCAGTTCAACCGGCGGCCCCCCTTGGTAAACACCCCCCTGCCGTGCAAAAGCATGCGCATCAGCGTGTTGGTCGCACATCGCTGCACTTCCTACACGGATGCTTGCGTCCCATTCGAATACCTGGCTCCAACACAAGTCACGCCCCCCTCCCCCCCCGCCTGCCATTTGGTTCGAAATGGGGCTCTTTTGAGCGGCAGCCAAGCGACATTACCACTGAACAATGCCTGGACACTCTGCCCCCCCCCCCCCCCCTCCCATGCCGGTAATGCATGGTGTCTTTATCCGACACTGATTGCTGATGTCTGACTGACAGCTACTGACTGTGATTGTCTGACTAATGTAGTCAGACATGATGTTCTGTTTTCTGTTTCAGACACAGTGTGTGTCTTGAGGTTTAACCAGGTTTGGCATAGAGAATAAAGATGCACTTATGCCTGACTGTGGAGTGCATTACCTCTGGTTTGCATTTGTCTGTTTTTTAATTAGGTCACACCCCCCCCCTCCCATCCTCTGCCCCCTCCGCCTCTCCATCCCCTTTATCTCAAAACATTGCGTACGCATAGGCCCGGACACAGGGCAGGTCCAAGGGCACACGCCGCTGCATATGCGCTCGCAGGTGGTGCCACGCTCATAAGCAACGGCGCGGGCTCGTTTCCGTCGCTGGTGATGTACAAACCAAAGATCGGGCAATACGAGCTGCGCGTGGAATCCGTCTTCGGACCCGTCGTCCCGTCTGTTCAGATCAACGTCCTTGAAGGTGCGCCCTCTCTCCGTCCTCGGAGGCCAGATCGCGGTCTGTCTGCGTGTTTTTAAAGTGATTGCCCTTTTTTTGATGCATGCCCTTTGTCCCATGAGGAGGTGGACGCATGTGGGGGGCTCGGGGGCAGACGCCCCCCCCCCTCCCCCCGGCCCCACACCCCCTCCCTCCCCTCCTCCCCTCCAACACTTTTTGGGGGCAATGAAATTTGGTAGTAGGACTCGACACCTCAGCATTATCGGGGGGTGTGGGGGTAGGCGTGGGGGCCCCAGACCCCCCCCCCCCCCCCGGACCGGTCGCTTTGCTGGATTTCTGGTTCCTCCCCCTTTGGTGAGCCCACCAAATG
The DNA here is from genome assembly GCA_964036045.1 of Eutreptiella sp. 'Long Island Sound 2002'. NCBI lineage: Eukaryota > Euglenozoa > Euglenophyceae > Eutreptiales > Eutreptiaceae > Eutreptiella > Eutreptiella sp. 'Long Island Sound 2002'. Next base: position 3,198,860 of record OZ038379.1, on the reverse strand, counting down.
AAAGGCGGACCCAAATGCTGGCTCAAACAGACAGAAACGACACTCCTCCCTGGGCCCACTAGCCACGAAACTTGTCTGTTGGCAGCAACAGGCGTCGAAGACACGCAGGCACAAAACCATCGTCCGGCAGCACACATACGGGGCTCATGCAAATCCGAGCAGCAGATGACACAGTGTCCACAGGTCCAGCCCTGGATGCCCCAACATGGGCAGAGCTGTTGGCCCGCATACACTGCGCTTGCAGTGCGCACGCAGTGCACCAACTTGGCCTAAGCCCCCGGCCTTGTCCAAGCACCGAGGGGAGTGACAGTGAGGGGTTTCGTATTGATGTTGGCGAGACACGGAGGAAGCGGCGAAGGGGACAGAGGGGTGACAATCAAGCAGAGTCCTGTTGGGTCTAAAGATCCTCTTCTGACCTGAAACTTGATCTGGACCAGGCCTTTGCTTAGTGTCTGGTTGATACTATACCGGCGGGGGGGGGGGGGGTGGCTGGGTGGGTCAGAGGCCAAAAAAAAGTTTGTGTACCTGAAATCGACCTCCAAGTCTGGGCCCCTTTGATAAATTTCATTTTTTTCCTGAGGAAAAATTTTCTGATGTGGGTGGGTGGGTGGGTCAGCCAAAATCCCGGGGGGCCAATTTGACCCCCCCCCCCCCCCCCAGTATCACTAAGCAAAGGCCTGATCTGGACAGCTTGACCTATTGGTGGCGGCGCCTTGCTGGACAGCGTGGACTATTTGCGTCGCAGCTACACGTCTGCTTGCACATTGGCTTTGTAAAAAACAGAAACGTCAGACGCAACCAGTACGGGAGGTGGCCATGGGACTTCAGGGCTCACCCCGGCTGTGGCTGACATAGCCTGTTACCCTCCAAAAAAAAGCGCTGAACTGACCAGAACACGGATGAGGCAGCCCATGAGCCTCGGTGTTAACACCCACAAAGGCCATGTATGCCCTAAAGTACCTGCAAACTTTGGACTTCAAGACCGATTCTACTACACAGGCATCTGAGTTTTCAAAGAAGACAGACCAGACTGCATCATGGTCCTCTGCACGGGCCTATACTGGCGGGTTGACGAGTATCTGCCACGGATACTCAGGTATCCCCCACTTCGACATCACTTCTAATCCCCCTCACCCACCCGTCCAACGAACGCGTTGTCCAATGAACACTTCTGTTCGGACCATATTCGTTTTGGTACCAGAATGAATTAGGTACTGAGTTAGGTTGGTTAGGTAACCAGGTGCCGACCGAGGAAGGGGGTGCACCACCGCCCCGTAAGGGCCTTGTGGCTTTGGGCACGCGGTCTACGCGGGGTGTGCGGGGTGTGGGACCGGGTGATGGACTAGGCCTCTAGGGCTCACCCGCCAAATGCTGCCCTTCGGTAGTACCTAGCGGACGGGGGACTGACACCCGTGCGGGTCTGTAGTGAAAAGTTAAAAAAAATGGTTTTACTAGGTTTTGCTACATTTTACTAGGTTTTGCTACATTTTACTAGGTTTTGCTACATTTTACTAGGTTTTGCTACGTGCATACTAGGTTTTGCTACATTTTACTAGGTTTTGCTACATTTTACTAGGTTTTGCTACATTTTACTAGGTTTTGCTACGTGCATACTAGGTTTTGCTACATTTTACTAGGTTTTGCTACATTTTACTAGGTTTTGCTACATTTTACTAGGTTTTGCTACGTGCATACTAGGTTTCACCAAATGCCCCACCCGTGCATTGTGAGTCAAAGGCACACCCCCGGGGGCTGGCCGGGGACTGGAAGAGGAGTGGGGCCTCGGACAAGGGCCCCGATCCGGCGCCTGGGAGGGAGGAGATGCGGCCAAGATCTTTGCTGTGTGTCGGGGCTGTGTGCTGGTTTTGCTTGATTTTGCCTTTATGACCCCCCCCCTCCCTCAGAAATGACTGGTACCTGAAGTTCGGACTGCAGTGCGGTTCTGGTCCCCCGTCAATGGCTCTGGCACAGCGGAAACCCCTCTGGCGACCCGTGCCTGCAGCCTAAGGGATCACTAGGGCCTGTCCGTGCCACCCCTGAGCAAACAAGGCGGCTGCCCTCCTCAAAAATGAATGTTTCTCTGCCGTTTGGTGCTGTGTCCCAGGAGTATGCCCCCCAGAATGTCGCGCCACCACCCACACATTCCCGCGCCGCAGGGGTCCCAGTCAGGCTCTATATCACGAAGCAGCCTTCACGGCTCACTGACAACATCCAAAGCTTGGAGGATCAGCCCGAGTTGGAGCTGCAGGACGCGGCCGAGAACCGTGTGGAATACCCAGACGCCACATCCCTCGTGGCCCATGCCTACTTGATCCCATGCCGGGGCTGGTCCCAGTCCGACGTGGCAACCTTCAGCCAGGGGCTGTTCAAGTTCAGGTGCTTCACCCATTTTGTGCCATCCCCCCCCCCCCTCCTTATTCCACCCTCATGAACGTGGTAGTACACACAAACGCACCAACCACAGCCTTCAACCCTCATGCAAGCGCTTGTGGGCACCCTTGTGCCACCCGTAGGAAAGTGTGTGTGCACGTACACACACCAATAACCAAAACAGCTACACACAGCTACATGGCCGACCTCCTCCATGAAACACAAACTAGTGTGCGATGTGGGAGGACACCCAGGTGCCACTGCAGGGCTTTGGTAGAAGAAACACCCACTGCAAATCACTGCCTAGGCCCCACTGCAGGGTCTTGGTAGAACAAGCATCAATTGTGTGGAGGATGCCCTCAAAAGGTGAACATGTATGTAAGCCCGGAATTTCTGACCAGTACACTCTCTCGGCCTCTATGGCAACCGCCCCCCCCTTCTGCCCACCCCTACTACTGACTCATTGCCATACAACCTGTGCACCCTGCCCGGCAGCTGACCATGGGGTTCCCGGTCACGTGGCATGCGCCCTGACCACTGTGCTACCGGGACGGGTCATGCTCCCTACCGGACACAGAACATGGATGCCACGGAGACACGGCAAGGTGGGGTTTGCAACAGACGACCTGGAAGAACTGGAGCAATGGTGCACACCATTGCTCAACAGGTTCAGCATGGTCTTCTTTGGAGTTACAACAAGTTGATGGGTGAGGTTTCAAAAAATGGTAAAAGAGTGTCCCTAAGGTCGCCTGTTGACCCTTTTGAGCATCGGAAATTGGGTTTGCAATCGGGATTTATATCCCACAAAATGTTTTCAAACCCATTTCTTTGTCTCATCGTTTGGGCTGTTCTCACTGGCTGTTCTATTGCAGAGGCCTTGATGATGTCGTGGATGGGCTTGGGGTATAGAGACGGAGGAAGAAATACCTTGGGAATGCCGCCTGCTCTGTGCCCCTGTGGATGACCCAAACAACTGACATTCCCATCAGTGTAGCCCAGTGTGCAATCGCCTCCAAGTGCCCCAGGACCAGAAGCCCTTCAGTGAGCGGCTTTGTTAAGCAAAGGTTAGTGTTCTGGAGGGGCCGCTGCACCGACGCAGGACCGAGCAGCAACGATGTGGCACCGGCGTAGTACTGACAGGGGACTGACGCGGGCCTGGGTTAGGACCAGTGCGCTCACACCACATCCGACCGTTCCTGTATTGCCCCTCCTCTTCTGGTCCCCGGCTGTCAGCGAGCGGGGCAAGGGGAGAGGACGGCAACAGTGTTTGAGGCACTGCAGGGGCTGGACGAAAGGTCCTGCGCATCATGTCTGGCCCTAGCGTCCTGTTTTAGGTGGCGGTGTGTCCGGTTGCGTCCGTTTGTGCTTGCAGGGGGTGTCTATTTGCGTCCGTTTGCCATTGAAGGGGGCGTCCGTTTGCGTCCATTTTCCTGTTGCATCAAGAATTTAAGCAATTTTGTTGACCAGAACCCCTTAAGTCCCGTCTGCCTCCAATGATGGTGTCTATGGGTACGGCACCGGAGGGGGTGGGGTTTTTTTGTCGTCTTTAGCTTCCATGACCAACAACAGCTGTTGCACAAAACAAGTTGAGAAGCGGGCTTGAGGTTGTTGTTAACCCACACTACAGCATGATGCCACATGTTGCTCACCACAAGTCACCTACCCTAGATTTGGGTGATCCAATTGTACGTGCATTTGTATGGCTGTATGGTCTTTTATTTGCATCCCAGTCGATTCAAACTACTTGAACGGGTTGTGAAGGCAACAGAAAAGCCTCTTGAAATTGCAACAGGCAGCACTACTGGCCTGGCTCCCTAGCACGGGTGGTGGTAGGCTTGGCAGTACAGTGGGCCGGGGCAACGGGACCAGGGCAGGGGCATGGGCAGATTTGGGGCCAAGGGCCAACAGAGGGACTGGGTGCAAAGGGCCATAGCCACCCCTTCCCGGAGGCAGACGGTGCAACAAGCCGCACTTCCGTTGGGAGTTTGGTGTTGTTCCTAGAGACTTCTTCCTCTTTGGTGTTGTCCTTGAAGGTGTGGTAGCCTTGATACTCTTTGTCAGGCGTGTGATATGCCAATCGCGAAGCATCATCGGGCCAGGCATTTTGTGCGCAAGACACCCCTCGGTGGCTGGATGGGAAGGCATTTGGCACGCAGAACAGAACAAAACTGATTTGTGTGCACAAACCTGACCCCTCTTGCCACTCAGATGGTGGGGTATTTGGTGGGCACAGCCTCGCTCGCCGGTCCGGTGGGGGTTGTTCTTTGATGCACTTGAGGAGGAGGAGGATGTTGGTGTTGGCTTTGGGATTGCCTCTTGTGTACTTTGTTGGGGTTGTTGTCGTATGTTGCTGCTACTATTGCTGCTGTTGTTGTTGGTGGTGTTGTACGTGTTGGTAGAAGGAAAATGGCAAAGCGTGCGAGCACCAAATGGAACGCCGTTTTCAGCATGGATGGATGGTGGGTCGTCCATGGCTTCGCTTTGAACCCAGTTGAGGGATGTGGTGTGTTACCTGCTTTTTGTTCCGTGACAACAACACAATGCAAGGTCTAGGCGCAGCTGGTCTGGAGGCTTCCCACTCAGTCCTATCGGTTTGCCAAGGTCAAGGTTGTGTAACCATGTTTCTCTTTTCTTTGTTGTTTGGCAAGATTATTTATGTTGGCATTTGCATTCAGCTGTACCACCAGCTAAGGAACATTTGGGTGGTCGAACGCTGCAACACCAAATCAGCTCGAAGAGAGGTTGTTAGATCAAGCGCAGGCACCCCTTTTGGGGGGTCGTTCGCGTAGCATACCCCAAGGCATGATATTGGATGTCCAACCCCTTGTAAAATCATTATTTTGCCCAATGAAACGATCCCCCAATAGATTTTTTGATTCTGGGGCCCCTATCCCTTGAAACTGGATATCACTTATGGGGGGCTGGGGTGGGGTGGGGTGGGGGGGGGTCAAAAGTTTGTGCTCAGAAGGGTTTGGACATGGGTCAGGTACAGCAGAATTCACAGGTCAACCGGCGCTGCCACCGGTCTTTTCGCCGGCTGGGAATCGTACCGGCGACCTTTCTAGTGGCGGTTGAGTGGTTTTCCACTCGACCAATGCAGGTTGTGGTGCACATGTGGCTCCCCTCTGCTTGTAGCCAAGTCTTACACCGAAAAAATCCACACTGTGTGTTTCTGTCTGCCTGCCTGCCTGCCTGCTTGCCCGACTGACTGCGTGACTGACTGCTTGTCTGACTAACTGACTGATTGGCTCACTGTCCGCCTCTCTTCGAGGTGCACTGCCGAAGGCAATATCAATTCTTGAAAGAATTTCCACCTCTTCATGTTGCATGTGGATTGCGCGGGGTCGCAGGTAGGGCAGGAACGGTTGAATGCATGTGGTACACGCGGTTTTTTTGGAAACTTGCAGTTTTGGAGCACTTTTTTTTTTCCTCTTTAAGGACTGCCATGCTGGCATGGTGGCCTATTAGGAGGGAGGGTGTCGTCCTCCCCCGGTTCCCAGCACCTCTTATATTGTGGTGCGCACCAACTCCGCTAGGTCAAAGCACACATGTTTTCGCCATCATTTGGCCATGAGGGGATGATTTGCTCACACATTATCACGAATTGTCACGTTGGTGTCATGGTGCACCTTATATGTTTGTGCGTTCACTGTTGGATTGTGATTGCCAGATCATCGTCAACGCAGGACTGTTGAATGCCAAACCCCAAACCGGCGAGAGACCCCCCTCCCCCCAGTTCCAAACCCCCCCTGTCCCCCAGCTCCTATTTTTCCAATGCATGCCTGGAAGGTGGATCTCCAGCCAACACCCTACCGACCCGACCAAGACCCGACACACCGACACAATGCAGCGACCCAGCGTACTGACATGATGTACCGACCCAGCGTAATGACCCAGGATACCGATGCGACGTACTGACCTGACGTGCCGAACCTACGGATTTCGCGTTTGTACAGCTTTCAGATGCCCTTAGTCATTGCTCCTCTGTTTCGCAGGGACATCAAAGTTGAGGTGGGTCACGGTCTGCAGTGCTCCATCGTGTTCTCTCTGCCAGCGGCCAGCGGACTCACTGTCGCCAACACCACGTCCCGTCCCATCGAGGCCAAGCCCTGCGAGTCGACCACCTACTATGTGACCGGCAACACCTCATGCCAACCGTGCATCACGGGGGCCAAATGCAATGGCACGGATGTGTTGCTGACTGACGTATGCGCCGCCCGCCACATCGTCGATTGAATGCCTCTTTGTGTCTGCATAGGCCAGGCAGGGCTGGGGGATGCGCACGCCGGCGCATTGGCCGAAGGCGGGGCCGGCTTTGCCCTCAGCGGCTCAGCGAGCTTGTGCTTTCTTCGCTGAACATTACTGGCGAACTTTCTGTCAGGCTCTGCATGGGGTGGGCACTGTGACGGGTCAGGGCGTAGGGCAGGGCCTGGCGCCCTAGCGGGGGCGGTGGTCGGCTTGGCGGTACAGTGGGCCGGGGCACCAGGCCCAGGGCAGGGTCACGCACAGACTCAGGGCCAAGGGCCGGCAGAGGGGCGTGAGGGGTAGGGACTGGGAGCAAAGGGCCATAGCCACCCCTTCCCGGGGGCAGACGGTGCAGCAGGCACCAAGGCAGGATCATGGGCAGCTTTAGGGTCCAGGGTTGGCAGAGGGGCATGCGGGGGAAGGGATGTATCCTCCCGAGGGGGGTCTTTGGAGCCCACCCACGCCCGTGGGAGGGACTCGGTGCAAGGGGCCGTGACCGTCCCCTTCCCGGATGGCTAGGTCTGCCCCAAGGGCCAACAGAGGTGTAGCTGGGGAGGAGGCATCCAGTGCTGCTGGGCACGCCCTCCTGGCCACCCTCAGGGATGCTGGCTGGGGGCAGATGCCTAGCTTTGGGCCCGAGGAGGAGGACCACCAACCAGCCCGTGCTCAGGGTAGGGATGTCGGCAAGGGGGCTAAATGTCGGGCGGGGGATTGCTCCCCCCCCCGCCCCGCCTCCCACACAAGGGAGGTGGAGGGAGGAGCCTGAGCCCTCCCTCGGTGGGCGCTCAGCCCGGACATGGGTGTGGGGGGCCAAAAAGCCAGACTCGGCGCAGGCACGTGCATTATGCGAGGTGATCTGAGTCTGGCCCTGGTCCTGCTGTCACGCCGTGATACACAGAGGAGCATGGGGAGGGGGGGAGGGCTGGGTCTCAGAACAGCCCAAAACCCACGACCCGCCGCCCAAGCGTCCAAGAGTGTAACAGGCAGGTGCCCTCTTTGATACGATGCCCCCACCCACCCCGGCACATGGGTACAAGGAGTACCACGGGAAGCCACCTACGGCCGCACCACCCCCTTCAAGGACTCCTACCCCGGGCAGCCTGGGTGCGTGCGCACACACACACACACATGCGCATGCACATGCACACCCGCGCGCGCGCACACACACACACACACACACACACACACACACACACACACACACACACACACACACACACACACACACACACACACACACACACACCCAAATTTCTGCAGTGCGGACAGAGCTGTAGAGAACGCTATTATGTTGTTTCAGGGATATTGGGGGTCACAAACATGCACACACACACACACACACACACACACTGACACACACATACCACACCAACGCTGCCACAAAACACAAAACAGCTTCAGATCACATGCCCATCCGCTCTTTGTGCAGTATAACTACTGGCGATTGGACGGCTCATTCAGATTCTTCCCCTGTCCTGCTGTAATGGGTGATGCTGGTCGGCCTTGTCTGGCAGACCAAGTTGTGGGAACGTGCTCTGAAGGCTTCAGAGGTCTGCATCTCTCTTGTGTCTGTCCGTCCACCTGTCTCTCTGTCTCTCTGTCTCTCTGTCTCTCTGTTTCTCTGTCTCTCTCTCTGCCTCTCTGCCTCTCTGCCTGCCTGCCTGCCTCTCTGTCTATATGTCTGCCTCTCTGCCCCTCTTCTGCCTGCCTGCCTTGCCTGCCTGCCTGCCTGTCTGTCTGTTTGTCTGTCTTCTGTTTGGCTGCCCGTTTGAATCCAAAGACCCTCCCCCTCCCCCACCCCTCCAGACCCCCCAAATTTTTCGATACCGTCTTTCTCCACTTTGAGATCTTTGGGGAAATTGCAGGTACTGTAGGCGTGGAAGAATTGTTTCCCGGCATACGGTATGGGGTAAAATTGTTCATCCACCCTCTGTGTATTGTGTAGTAGCAGTAATCGTAGCAGTAGCAAGTAGCTGCTGCGACCGCAGGACCAGGAGCAGCAACCGCAGGACCAGGAGCAGCAACGAGAGCAGTACTCCAAGTGCAGAATTTGTACCCCAAATGTTGGTGAGGTATTGAGTTGTAAGTTGTGACGAGGAAGCGAGCAGTTTCCAAGGGCAGGGAAGGAAAGGATGGGCCGGCTCTTTGGTGAATGGGAAGATGAACAAGAACCTAACATTGTGGCCAAACAGAAGCCCTCCAAGGCCGCCGTCAATAGGGCTAATGAGTTGATGGCTGCACAACACAAAGCACAGTGGGTAGCTTGGGCCACATGTGTGCACCGCAAGCGAGCCAAGAAGGACTTCGTGTGCCGATTTGACAATGTCTTTTCTTAACATACATCATCTGCAGGCGTAGGGCTTATTAGAGCCCATTTCCATTCCAGGACTGCCCGGTCCTTCACTTCCGTCCCACTGTTGGTGCAGATGTGGTGGCTCTGTGATGTGCACATGGATTGAAGCATGCCGGCGTTAGGGAAGCAACCTTCCCTGTTCCCTAAGCAACAAAAATTCTGAATTCCCTCACCTCAAAATCTTTCCTCACTCCTTTGTATACTCACTCCTCACTCCTTTGTGTTGTGCACCTCACCCCATGACCGCCTCGGGACACCCCCCCCTGAGGTTTCTGGTACTCATTGCCAGAAATACCCAAGCCGATGGTTCCCTATCTTTTTGGTTAGTGGCGGTGCATGAGCCGGGCTACTTGGGCCGCATACCCAACTGTTCGGAGGTGCCTGACCCCCCCCCCCCTTCATACCTCCCAGGAACCCCCACACCCCCAACACTCCCCCCGGGGGACGGGAGCAGGAATAGTGCTGAGGAGTGGGCAGGGCCCACGGACGGCACACCGGAGGGTGGTGGCCTCGAGTCCGGAGCGTCCCGACAATGGCACAGGGCACGGCCCATCGCAGCCACCCGGCCCGGGAACATGGAGGGCGCAACGGGAGGGTCCGTTGAGGGCCCTGGGAGTGCATCTCACATGGCATGGCCGATCGATATGCAGAGTCGTCGGGGACCGCCATAGTGCTCCACCCCAGACATCCCGTGAGCCTTAAGATCAGCCTCCAAATCCAAATCCAAAACGAAATCCAAATCCCCCGCCCCCCCCCTCCCCCACCAACAGCCCCCCCTCTAGACCCTCAAAAGTTCTGTGGCACGATTGGGTATCAATATTCAAACAGGTGGCCGTCAATGCGTGTGCCCCTGTGCCTGTGCCTGAACGCGAGTGTGTGCCTGCTGTGAGTCATAGCCCCGGGCGCCATCGCTTGGTTTCAGCTTTAACAATATCCTCCCTGAAACCCACAAAGAAATACCCAGGGACACAGTGCTGCTCACGGCTTGACATGCATCAGTTCGTCCGTCCGTGAATGTGTGCGCACACCCCCTGCATGCCATTGCGGTAGAGAATCTGGTCTGCCTGCCAACAACGTTGTGTTGTTGGCATGTCCCTCTTTCTCCCTCCTTCTCCAATGTGCGTGAGCAACCACGGAGTTGGGCCCCTCTGGATTTGAGTACATCAGAGACCCGGCAGTGATGCAGCGATTGGAAATTGAGACTCTGACTGGTTCAACAAACGCATGCACCCTGCACTAATCCCGTGCTCGCGCGCTGCATTTCGGTTGCGGCCGTTTGATGCACATCGCCAAATGTCAATGGCGGTCCACGTTCCACTTCGCAGGGCCGCTGTGTTCTCTATGCGAAGCAGGACGCACTGGCAGCGGCTGCGGCCAGTGCCCGGCCCAGGTGCTGTCAATCCTCGCCGTTGCATTCATCGTCGTGGGGTATTGTGGCGTGATCGGCTTCACGAGCTACCGGGTTTGTGGTGCCTGCGCCGTGCCATGTTTGCCTCTCCCCTCTTTTGTGGCGCCTCGGGCTTGCCATGTGCCCATGTTTTTCGACGGATGCCTGGTCTGTGCCCTTAACTCTGCCCCCCCCCTTCGACCCCCGAGTACTGGAGGTTGCTCATCCCCCCCCCCCCTCGGCAGAAGGGTGGGCCAGCAGAAGCAAGTGGCCAAATACCACCCCCCCATGCACACCACCACCAACACAGAACGCCCGTGAGCAACCCCCGTGTAGACACCGGGATGTGGCATAGGGAAGAGCACGGGGCGCGCGCGAAGGAAGGTGCAGAGCGCAGAACAGGAGGTAAGCAGACAGGAGAGGAATAGTGTGGTTGCTAGGAGCCCCGCCCCTCAGGGAAGTGACCCTGGAGGTGGACATCCCCGGGCCCAAATGCCACCGTTGGGGACGGTCAATCCACCGCTCGCAAGGGATGTCTGTCTGGACGTTCCTGGCCAGTGGCGAGGGCGAAAGCGCCCCTTCTGTGATGACCAATCACGGAGGTGTGAAACAGGGAAAGTCCTGCGGTTCCACTGGCACAACCAGAAACTGCGTTGGCTTCACCGGAGTCAGTGATGGCAGTGGCGGGAGGCTGGCACCGCCAACAGCAGACAACAAAATATCACAGCTTCATGCCATAACCCCCCCCCCCCCCCCAGCACCTGGGTAAGCCACTCTGAAGGGGTACCAGAGGCAACAACCAATGTGCCGAACCGGTTCCAGAAGCTCTTTGTGGACGGCCGTCAAATTGGCTGTGACTGCCCCTTGCGCATAGCTATGGGCGGTTCACAACCCGCATCCCCAATCGTTTTCGGCGGCACAGGGAACAGGAAATACGCACAGCCGGCCCCAATGGACGTTGGGGAGGGGGGGGGTTGAGCCCGGGAAGGGCGGGTCTAGCGCTGACTGCTCCCTGTCACTGCCCTTCTCCTTCCACAGTCCCCATGCAGGCCATTGCTTCGTGACGCGGGAGGGGGAGAAGGGGGGGGGGGGGGCAGCTGCTGATGAGCCAAGCCTATCATGCGAAGTACCAGACATGCGGTGTGCATGCGAAGGGAGAAGAAGCAAGTGCTGCCTGCCATCCCCCCAGGCATTCCGTGCCGACCCGTTTGGAAGGCAGCAGAGCTTCATCACCATCTTCAAGATCGCGGTCACGTACCTGCAGATGGTGGGCATCCTGTCGGCGATCCTTCCGTCGTACGCCAGGTGCCCCTCCTTCGTCTTTGCCTCCTCCGTGCCGCTGCTTTGGCCCCTCCCTGTCCTCCAGCCTCCCCGGGTGCGTTGTGGAACGCGGGCTCGGCGAGTGACGGAGGGCAATAGGCGGTCCTGGGACGGCCGTTGGCGGTTACCCGACGGCACCGGGCAGCTGACTGACCACGGGCGGCAGTTAACCGATGGCGGTTGGTGGTGAAGCGACGGCAGTTGGCAGTTATAGGCGTCAGGACACCGGAGAGGCGACTGGTTTTGTTTTCTGGCTGAGGAAAACCCTGCACCCCCCCCCCTCCCCCCACCCCCACGAACGTGCACAGAACGGGCGGTATAGTCTCTGTTGAGTGACTGAGTCACCTGAAAGTAACCCCCTCACAGTGGACCACCCCATGGCCGGATAGGAGCGCCGCCCCCCCTCCCCCCGCCCCCCGCCACCGCCGAGTGGCGGCAAACTGTCGTTGCCCTTTGACCCCAGCACGGCCTCCTCCACCTCCACCCGCCGGCTGCCGGCAACAGAGCGGAACTCATCAAGGGCACCGTCCTGCTGGCCGCCATCAAAGAACACCCCAGCGTGTCCCCGGTGGCGGCCCTGTCCCTTGTTGGACGCCTCCAGGGCCGCTTGGGGTCTTTCTGGCCCGATTTCCCGGCGGGTTACCGGACTCTCGCCCTCTTCTTTCTGTTCGTCGCCCTCCAGTGTGCCCGCACGTTCACGGATGGGGCCTGGGACCGGGGCCACCGACGGGTCCATTCGGCGGAGAAGTGGAAGGGCTGGTTCTCGAAGGGGGTCTTCTGTCTGTTTGAGGGACTCCCCGCACCCCGGCCCTGCCCCCACCGCCCGCCGACACTAGGCACAAGGCACCCAGCCCCCGGAAAAGGGCAAATGCAAGCAAAATCGCACGACTTTTGGGTGTTGCACCCCCCAGCCAAAACACAGGCAATATCGCCATCAATGTTGCCACCCGCCATCACCAGCAAAGGTCGCTGGGAATTTTGGAGCCATTAGTTTGATAATTTTGATGCCCCCATTAGTAGTGGGGGGGAAGGAGTACAAAAATGTGGCCCCAACCCACCGCAAGATTTCAATTTTTCAAAAGCCCTGGCATCCAAGGCCACAAACCCTGTGAATACTTGGACCACTGTTTGAGGACGCCCTCTCCTTGGCTTTCCACAACCAGCAAAGCCGATGTGGACCCCTGGGACAAGGTGCTGGGTCGGGCGCCTGCCTACTGGGAGGTGCACAGGACTCTGTAGCCTGTGCGTGAGGTTGTGATGCACTTGTGAACCCGCACCTGGGGCTCATGTGGAAACAGGGGCCGCATCAACAACCCCCACCCCTTTGCAAGTGTGCCCCATTTCCAGTTGCATCAGGGACTACCAGACCAAGTGGAAGGAATAGGGGTTGCCAGGCACGATCTCCAGGAGAGCCCACCTTCTGCACGGCCGTGTGGGTTCTCGTGCATTCTCAGATCAGTGTCCCCAAGGTACGAGAGGCCAGGAGCCCGGTGTCTTAGCTCACTGAACTGTGGCCATGCAGGAGTGGGACAGCCCAATTGTCCATACCACAAGAGGACTTGTGGACCGGCAGGGTTAACCTTTCGAGTGTCCTGAGTGGTCTGGAGCCCGTGGATGCTCATAAGGGGTGTGTGGCCTGTGGCTCCCCCTAACAGGTAGGTCTTCCAAGAGGGTAGCAAGGGACCCTTGCTAGAGGGGGCTTGTGGCTCTCAGCCATTGGATTGGGAGAGCATGGATCAGTCCGTGCCTCACCATGTGAGGATCTACAGTGAGACCAGCCCGATGCACGGGCCGCCCTGTCAGCAAGGCATCCACCCCGACATGCGAGCGATGTGTGCAATTTTCACGCCCTGCCCTCGTATGATGTGAGGGTCCAGTGCCCCCTTCCACCCCTGGAACTGGATATGCAGGACCTGCCTCCGGAAAGGAGTACAATAGTAGGAGGTAGCGGTGGTTGTAGGTGGCTTCCCTTGTGTGAGTGAGTGAGCGAGTGAGCATGCAAGTGAGCGCGTGCTCGTGCGTGCGTGTGTGGGTGAGTGAGTGGGTGAGTGGGTGAGTGATTGGGAGTGAGTGAGTGAGGGAAGGAGGGAAGGAGGGAGTGAGGGAGTGAGGGAGGCCTGAAGCACTAGGTTCTAGGCGCCCCGAGGTGTTGGGGTATAATGGATGAAGGCTGTATGTATTGTTGTACCTTGCATGAACTGCATCCACGTCCGTGCGTTGTGATGGTGCACACACAGACTGCTGGTGCTTGTGTCTTGGCGCCTGTCACTCAGGCAAGCCCAGGTCCACGCCACATCCTGCAGCACGAGGAGGGAGGGAAGAAATCTGTGAGTTGGTGGGTGAATGAGTGAGTTAGGGAGAGAAAAGCGGGCCCGTTGAATGCAGTGGTGGGTGGAATGAGCCCCCTCCGCCACACGCCTGAGCCAGAGACACTCCATTGTGTGTGCAGGGACGCAGGCGAGGCCACTGGGGACGCTGTGACCGTGCAGACGCCCAGCTTCTCCATTCAGTGCGTATCCCCGAGCACCGGGACGCTCGAGTTCTTCTACATGAACATGCTGCTGCCGTGCCTCTCGTTGATTGTGTGCTTTCTGGTGGTCTGGTACGACCGCAGCCTTGGGTTTGCGAGCAGCATCCGCGCGGCGCGCCTGCACCCGGAACAACGGCAGAGGCAGCGGCAGCGGAGCTTCACGCAAGGTACCATGCACGCGTTCCGTGCGCAGGGACCGTGTCGAGTGTCCAGGGCTTTTGTGAAGGACAGCCTTGCTTTTGTTTTTTTTTCGTGCCCTCTGGAGAGCGGTTGGCAATTAATGGACCGCCGGACATCACTGGCTCACCGCTGGCGGTTGCGGGCCGATCGTCAGCGACAACCGGCCACCCCTCGTCGGTTAACCACTGGTCAGGGGCTCATCCGCTGTTGACTGCCCGTCGAGGGCCTCCGGTGACCGTCTGTGACCAGCAGCCCGGCACTTTGCACACGGTGCCTTCTGTTGCGTGAACCAACGGCTCTCCTGGCGAACTTTCTCACTGTCGCCCCATCCTCATGGCCGTGTGGCAGCTGCAGGACCGTACCCGCAGCCCTTGCGGAATGACCCGGCGGATATCGTGTCGTCCTCGCCGCCAGAGCCCACGCTTGACAGGGGGCGGGTTGGCTTGCAGACGCAGGTTGGGGGTTGGGCGCAGGTTGAGCCCCCCGCCCCCCTCCCCTGCCAACGGCGAGGGAAGTGGCCCTCCTCCGTGTGGACCCGACACGGCGCAGTGAAACAGGGACAGTCCGGGCGCTCCGCTGGCATAACCTCCCGAGGGAAAGGAAAGGGAAGTAGAGAGGGAAAGGACACGGGGGGGGGGGGGCACAACAGGAGCGGGAGCCCATCAGGGGCAGACCAGCCGTGAGGGGGAAAAGGACATATGGTGGACGGCCCGGACAGCGCGTGGAGGGACAGGGCATCTGGGCCGCACAGAAACACAGCGAGGCAGGCTATGGACGGCCTGTGGACAGAGGTGTGTGGACAGCAAAAACAGTCAAACGACCCCGGCAACAACCAGCACATCCTCAATACGCCAACTATTGGGCGCCGCTGACACGCAAACGGCACACCATGCCACATTCAGCACAGCCCCAACACACCAACCACTGGGCTCCGCGAACGCGGAAACGACACCAGCAAGAGCACCAGCCGCAGCGGCCGACAGAAAGCAGCAACCCGACGCAACATGCGAAGGGAAGAACGGGTGACCGTCCAGGGCCCCGTAAAGGAGCAACAACCAGACGGAATGTCACACAGGGGGGGCGATGGGCACCACCGCCTTTGAAGGGAAAGGGTCGAAGGGAAGTGCAGTAAGTGGCGATCGGCCAATAGGCGCCGCCCGCTGCAGACGAGAACAACCCACCACGGCGACATGCCAACCCCCCCCCCCCCCCGGCACACACGCCCACACTTGACAAATAAAGTTGGAGCGCTCATACACTCATATTTTGTTCAGGAGACCCTGTACCACACGCCTGACACTAGGCAACCGTGGCACAAAGTCTGCCCACAAGCCCTTGGCAGAACAAGAGCCAATGGAAAGAAAGGCAATGCAGCGCAGGCACAGCGAGCAGCCCACGTGCTGCACCGCGCTGGAGAGCCGTCCCCCGTCTGGAGGGGTCCCTCTACAAAAGCTGGAATAAGTGTGTAACACCCGGCGTATCGACCAGCTACCGGCCTATTGTCCATGACCCCACCCCGTCTCTACGGGGGGGGGGGGGGGCAGATGTCTGTGTATGAGTCACAAGATGAGGAAAGACCCGTTCCTTTGCCCCCCCCCCCCCCCCCACGGTACCTTTGGGGGCACCCCCTACCCACGTCCCTTTGGAACCACCGCCCACCCCCAGTCCTTTTTGCGGCCACCCCCTCCCCCGGTCTCTGGAGGGGGGCCCAGCCCCCCTCCAGCGGTCCCCGCGCCCCTCGGTCTGTGGGGGTGTCCTGGCATCGAGGGTCGGCAGGCCCCCGCACCCCCGCACACCGCGGCCCTCGCCGGCCACCAAAGCGCCACCGCCACACGCAGCCCACTTTTAAGAGCCTCCAGTGCAGAGTGGCAGCCCCAACGCCCCTACCCGCGTGCCCCGCGGGCCATGGGCACGCATGTGCCCACAAAAGCCTCGGTTTGCCCCCCTACCGCCCAACAACCACAGCCACGTGGCCATTTCCCTTGGCCGGTGCAATGGATAGGGGACCCATCAATATACATGTGCCCCCGTGGGGGACCACCGATGGACCACCGACGGAGCTGAGTGAGGGGCTCCTGCCCGGGTCCGGATACCCCCTCCTGAGTGTGCATCTGGATGCACCTGGTCAACGGCACGGACAACAGCCCGTCTGTGGGACCCCCGGCCCCAAAGTAGTCAAACAGGACAAGTCATCCAGGGGCTCCGTTGACACAACCAGAACACGTTCGCACCCACAGAGGATCAGAATGAGCAGTGGCGAGAGGCCAATGGGCGCCGCCAAAGGCAAACAGACCAACACCATGGCCTCGTGCCAACCCCCCCCCCCCCCGCCAGAGCCACAGGTCCGTCCACTTGCCCACCCATTGGGACCAAGAGACCATACCCCAGTCATTCGCGCCCAATTTTCAGTTCAGGGCCCAGTGTCTTGGCGGGCCCACGAAACCCCCCCCCCCCCACTCCCCTGCCCCTGCAGGTCCTTTCAGGGCCACCCCCCTGCCTCCCCATCGGTCCTTTTGCAGCCCCATCTCCCCCCCAGTCCCGCTGGGGCCAGCCCCTCTTCTTCCCTCGGTCCCGTTGCCCCCCCGCCCCGCCCCCAGTCCCGTTTGGGCCAACCCCCACCCCCGGTCCCTTTGGGGCCACCCCCTCCTCCCCCCGGTCCCTTTGGCGGCCCAAGCCCACCCCCTCCCCTCCTGGTCTCTTTACCCCCCCCCCCCTTGTCCGTTGGGGCCAAACGCCCCCTGGTCCCTTGGGGACCACTACACCAGGGATGCATTGGAAGGGGGGCAGGTACCCCCCCCCCCCCCCTTCAGGGCGCCCAACCTATGCCCAGCTACTGTCCCCCTGACGGCAAGTGCCAGCAGCATTTACAACCGACAGTAACCGCCCCGAACCGCTTTGGCAACCTCCTCCAACCGCCTGCCCAACCGCCTCTGGTGCCGCCTCCGTGGTCCATTCCCTTCTAATGCATCCCTACCCCCTCCCCCCCTGCCCCCAGGACCCCCCCCCCATCCCCAGTCCCTGTGGGGCCACCTTGCCTTCCCTGGCCCCCCTCCGGGCCACCCCCAGTCCGGGCCAGCGCTTACTGCCCCCCTACTTCTGCTTCCCACAGGCCGCAGCTTCGTGCAGATCCTGCTCGTCTCACTCAGTGTCGTGTTGTACTTCCTGTACCCCACCCTCATGTCCCAAAATGCACAGCTTCACACGTGCGATGACTACGATTTCGGAGACCCTCCTGCCACGGGGGGCTCTTTGAATCCCGAAGATTACGGCATCCGCAGGTGTTTATGTGGCCGTGCACTGTCCCGCGCTGCCTGCCTTTCCCCATTCGCTTTTTGTACATTCGTCGGGCTGTTTGGTCAGCCCCCGGGACGGCCCTGGGCTCAACGACGCACGCTACGGGACCCGCGGTGGTCAGGGGCCCGCACATTCGGGATCAGGCCATTGCTTGGGGATTAAAATACGATCCCCCCCCCCACCATCACCGTTGGAGACGGTCAATCCACCGCTCGCAAGGGATGTCTGTCTGGACGTACCTGGCCAGTGGTGGGGCGAAAGCCCCCCCTCTGTGATGACGAATCACGGAGGTCTGAAACATGGAAACTCCTGCGGTTCCACTGGCACAACCAAAAACTACGTTGGCTCAGTGATGGCGGAGTCAGGGATGACAGTGGCAAGAGGCCGATTGGCACCGCCAACAGCAGACAACAAAATACCACGGCTTCATGCCATACCCCCCCCCCCCCCCAGGGTGATGCAGAAGGGAGCCAGGGGAAATAAACTGCCACAAGGCATTGAGATGAATCGCAGGTATGTGCACACTTGAGCACAGAGATGCCGTGAGTTAGGGAAACAGCCAAGCCTACGCTATGGTCGAACGGGAGGGTTTCATTTGATTTGGGAGGGAGAGGCTGAAATGGACGTGTACAGGTGCAGAGGGTGGGAGGGGGGGCAGGTTGACCTCAACGAAACTTCGACTCTTTCCATCTCAAAATAAGAGGGATGACAACTTCGATGGACAATTTGGTCCGGCCGGGATCCGGCACAGAGGGACGCGGGTCATGGTTCCCCCTACCATGAGATTCTGAGCATTTCAAGGATACAGAAATGGGGGCGGTGGAAAAACAGGGCGACGAAGAATACTTTTTTCTGGTGCCTTAGGCGCCAAACTGTGCTCTGCCCAAGTGCTGCTGCTCTGAAATCACAATTCAAACAAACAATGGATTGTCCCCATTTCCGTACTTCTTCCACCTCCAGTAGGCCACAAGGGAGGGGATGTCGAATTCGGGGGGGGGGGGGGGTTCAGGGGCCAAGAACAATTTGGTCGACCCAAGATTCCCGGTCCCTTTAGTGATGGGCTCCGCACCGTTTGCAGAGTCAGCAGGGGCATGGCCGCCCCTCTTCAGAAAGTGCCTAAGCTGTTTGGGCGGGAGCCTCATGCTCTCCCAGTGCTGCGGGTGCGCTGCTTCTGCAACAGCTGTTGTAGCATGAAGGAGAGCCCGTTAGCCCTTAACGCACGAGAAACACTCCTTCACATGCTTTCCTTTTCCTCTCCTTTAATAAGTTTCGTTTATCGCCTGAGACAATTTTTTCTGATGTGGCGTGGGTGGGTGGGTGGTTGGGTGGGTGGGCCGGCCAGGGCCCCAAACCAACCTGCCCCCCCTTTGGGGGAGGGTCGCTCAGCATTGGCCTGTGTGGCATCGATCAAACCATTTTCTTTTACGAGTTTGGGGTGGGACCCAAAATGCGGCTGTGGAACCTTTTTTTCGAGCAATTTGGGTGGTGCAGGGCAGTATTAGCCCAACAGAGCCTCCGAGCCCAGCAATTCCTTTCTGAAGCATTTGAGGGGCTGTGTTCTTCAATGCATTGCACTTGTGTGCAGCTCCACTGGCTCTGTTCCGGTTGTTCCGATCGCATTTCACTCGGGGGTCATTTGGATTCATTCCGGACCTACAGGACCCCATTGGCTGCTGGTTTGCCAATTTGGGGACGAGAACATTTGGAGCTCTTGTGAGCCACACACCATTTTTGAGCCCAATTTCAGCGGCAAAAGAGTCTCTGTCAATGACAATTCGACGAATTGTGTGTATGCTGTGCACATCATTGTGTATGCTGTGGACACTGTGGACACTGTGCACTGTGTATTCTATGTACATCATTGTATGCATCATCATACACAGCATTGTATTGTGTACATTCCATTGTGTCCGCTGTGTACACTGTGTACATCATTCCCTAGACTGTGTGCTTCATTGTGTGTACTGTGCACACCATTGTGTCCATCACTGTGCCCATCCTTGTCTGCACTGTGTACACCATTGTGTACCCTGTACACTGTGTACATCTATTCCTGCGCTGTATACATCAATTCCTGCGCTGCATACACCATGGTGTACCCTATGTGCATCATTGTGTACACTGTGCACACCATTATGTGCGCTGTGTACACCATGGTGTACACTATATGCATCATTCTGTGCGCCGTGTCCACCATTGCGTACACCGTGTACAGCATTCTGTGCGCTGTGTCCACCATTGTGTACACTGTGTACAAGATTCTGTACAGTATGTGCACCGTGTACATCATTATGTACGCTGTATCATAGCGGTTTTCCATTGCGCATCATTGTGTGCACTGTGCACATAATTTTGCATACTGTAGGCGTCGTTGTGTGCACTGTGTACATCTTTGTGGACACTGCGTACATCATTGTGGACATTGTATACAATCGTGCACACTGTGTGCATGGTTGTATTGCACTGCGCATCATTGTTTGCACTGCACATCATTGTGTACACATTGTGAACATCATGCATACTATGTGCAAAAGTCTGTACACTGTGTGCACTGTTGTGTACCATTGTGCACCATTGTGTACACTGTGACACTATTGTGTGCACTGTGTACAAGATTTTGTACTTCGTGTGCACGGTACGCATCATTGTGGACGCTGTGCACATCATTGTGTACGCTGTATCATAATTGGTTTCCACTGCGCATCATTGTGTGCACTGTGTATATGATTTTGTATGCTGCAGGCATCTGTGTGAATCATGGTGTACACTGTGTACATCATTGTCGACACTTCGTGCATCATTTTGCACGCTGTGTACAAGATTTTGGACACCCTTTGCACTGTGTATATCATTATGTACACCGTGTATGGTTGTTTCCACTGTGCATCATTGTGCGCACTGTGTACACACTTGTGCACACTGTGTCAAGAGTCTGTTCGCCGTGTGCCATCATTGCTTACACTGTGTACATCATGTACACTGTGTACAAGATTCTCTACACTGTGTGCGCTGTACATCATTGTGTACAGTGTGTTGTGTGCGTCATGTGTGCATCATTGTGTACGCTGTGGATATCATTGTGTGCACTGTATACATCATTGTGTGCACTGTATACATCATTGTGTGCACTGTATACATCATTGTGTGCAGTGTGTACATCATTGTGTATACTTTGTACATCATTGTCTACATTGTGTACAACAGTCTGTGCGCTTGTGCCATCATTGTGTATAACGTATACATTCTTTAGTGCAACAGGC
The DNA here is from genome assembly GCA_964036045.1 of Eutreptiella sp. 'Long Island Sound 2002'. Classification (NCBI taxonomy): domain Eukaryota; phylum Euglenozoa; class Euglenophyceae; order Eutreptiales; family Eutreptiaceae; genus Eutreptiella; species Eutreptiella sp. 'Long Island Sound 2002'. The sequence continues at coordinate 3,177,921 of OZ038379.1, read as the reverse complement.
CTTTGTTTGTTCGCCGGCTCACAGTTTGACGTGCCTTGCTGAAGGCAATACAAATGCCCGTTGAACTTTTTGGCAGTTTGTTCCGACGCTGCACATTGCAGGACAGAGGAGCAGAGCATTGAACCATGAGAGGCAGGAGAGAAGGGGGAGGGATGTGGTGACCATTGGTGGGTCAAGGGGGAGGCGGGTTGTGGGGTGGGGGCGGCCCAAGTCCCCCACCCCCCCCCGCCTTTCTGAAGTGATTGAGGAAAATTTTCTTCGGTGTCTTCAGCACAGATCAAGTTTGGCCCAAAGTTTCTCCGTCGCCTTTGGCGCCAACCAAAACTCAGGACCACCGGAGGGACGGGGGTGGCGGGGCAAGACCGCCCCCATACACCTCCCTTGGAACCCCCACCCCCCCTAAGGGAAATTCTGGCTGCCAACCCCTGTCCCAGCCCCGTTTTGAGCGCAGAACCCATTCCCCGTGATCGGTGACCTCAGAACTTGCCCCACTACCCCCCCCCCCCCCCCCCCCCCGAAACATTCACGTTCATGTCTGTGATGTGCTGCCCTCGATTTCTGTGCAGTTTCCTGAGCGTTGACTATGCGGTTGACTGCAGAGGGCAGTCGTATCAGAATACAAAGTTTGCGAGTTACGTCTTCACCGCCGCTTACGGCGTGGGCATCCCGGTCCTGTTCAACATCTTGGGCCAACTGCTGTACAGGGTCAGCTACGAAGTGGAAATGCGGACGTTTGCGTTCCTCATGCAGGGCTTCAAACGGTTTGGGCCCACCCAGAGTGACTGCGTTAGGAATAGCCCTTGTCTGCATAGCTCTGGAACGGAAGAGATGCTGGAATGCGGAATGGAGATGACACACATGTAATGCAGGCGGACGGCATAAGATGATACGCCACACCACACCACACCACACCACCCCAGCCCACCCCACCCCACCACACCACACCACACCACACCACACCACACCACACCACACCACACCACACCACACCACACCACCCCACCCCACCCCACCCCACCCCACACCACACCACACCACCCCACCCCACCCCACCCCACCCCACCCCACCCCACCCCACCCCACCCCACCCCACCCCACCCCACCCCACACCACACCACCCCACCCCACCCCACCACACCCCACACCACCCCACCCCACCCCACCCCACACCACACCACCCCACCCCACCCCACCCCACACCACACCACCCCACCCCACCCCACCACACCCCACACCACACCACCCCACCCCACCCCACACCACACCACCCCACCCCACCCCACCCCACCCCACCCCACCCCACCCCACCCCACACCACCCCACCCCACCCCACACCACACCACCCCACCCCACCCCACCCCACCCCACCCCACCCCACCCCACCCCACCCCACCCCACCCCACCCCACCCCACACCACACCACCCCACCCCACCACACCACACCCCACACCACACCACCCCACCCCACCCCACACCACACCACCCCACCCCACCCCACCCCACCCCACCCCACCCCACCCCACCCCACCCCACCCCACACCACACCACACCACACCACACCACACCACACCACACCACACCACACCACACCACACCATATCCAAGTGCAGGTGGATGCGCCACTGCACGCCCAGCTGTGGGGCGACCACCGGCAGGAGTCCCTGGCCCAGCTCCAGCGCACTGGGGTCAGGGCGCCCACCGTCGTGTGGACGACAGCCCCCCCGACTGCCGCCTACTGGAACTGGGCCAGCACATCGCAGGCCCCTCTCGTGACGGTCACCTCGACGCTGCCGCCGTTTCCGTGGATCGCCATAGCCCCGGCGGCGGTGGCGCGCTTCCAATATCCAGCGGAGTGCATGGCGCACAAATGCCCGGGGCACCCGCACAAGGGGCCCCTCTATTACTCCCTCGATACGGTGGGGACAGTGCCAGCGGAGCTACACCAGGCCCTGCGCACCCACCTCAGGGAGCACCATGGGGACATGGCCCTCCTGGCGCCACACGGCCGGGCGACCAGCCCCCCGCGAGTGTTGGCCCCTGAGACTCGCCCGGGCGTCTGGTTCCATGACCTGCCTGCGCTGGCGACCCTCCGAGGCAGTGTCGTGGCGGTGGATGCAGGGGCCACGCAGGCGGGTATGGCCATGGCCGGGGTCGTCCAGAGCGGGCCTGGGGAGTATCAGGCCCAGGTGGCCTCAGGAGTGGGCACCTCCCAGGAGGGGGAGGCGATGGCCCTCCTCTCGTATGCCCGCCGACTGGCGACGCAGCAGGGGGTTTACTGGCTGGTGCCGGACTCGGAGGCAGCAGTGGGGGCCCTCCGCACGTACCAGGAAGGAGGGCACTGCGGAGATGGCATCCACCACCTCTACGCCAGTGTCCTGGGGGGCAGCGCCTCTCCCCGAGGTCTGCCATCAATGTGGTGACCACACCATCGCACTGGATCACGGACCTCAACGTCCGTGTGGACGCAGCGACGCGGGAGCCGCCGGAGGTAGACCTCACGTGGCTCCTCAGGCGCCCCTACTCATTTATCCCCCCAGTGCCCTTCCGCGACCAGTGCCAGCTCTCCCCGACGGCGCTGAGTGACTGGTTGCAGGACCGGGCCTCCATACCGGCGCGAGCCATCTACGAGGCCCGCTGGGGGGTAAATTTCATGCCAGGAGGGGGCCTCCCCCTGGACTGGTTCGACCACGACCAGCAGCGCCACATCACGGCGCATCGCATGGACAACGTCCCGACCATGGCCGTCCTAGCCCACCGTTCCTCCCACCGGGGCACGGTGCTGGATACAACGTGCCTCCTGTGCGGGACACAGCCCGAGACGGCGCCCCACCTGTGGGCCTGCTCGGCTCAATCGCACGAGTGGGGGCCAGCCCGCCGGCGCCTCGCAGCGTGGCTCGACCAGAAGGTGGGGCCACGGGCGGCCCTAGTGCGTCACCAGCTGTGGGAACCGACTGTGCTGGAGCAGTGGGCGGCAGCCCTGCGGACCCCCTCCATGCAGCTGGCCCACCTGGAGTGTACGGGGCCCCACTCGCTGGGCACGGAGTTCCTCCGCCACGTCGTGGAGGAGTCCATACGGATCTGGTACGCCCACGCCAAGGCGCGTGCCACACTACTGAAGGCCCGCCTGGGCCCGGGCAGCACGATGGCGTGGGCGTTGCAGGAGCTGCGCCTGCACCAGCAAGCAGAAAGGGAAGGGGTGCAGCGGGAGCTCCTGGGATAAGCGCGGTCGCCAGAGGCGAACTCACCAGGTCTCCCCGACTCCCCCTCCCCCTGCCGAGGCCTACACACTTACGCACGGCGCGCACACAACACACACAGCCCAGCCCGTTTACCTTTACCCGTGGGTAGACATCCCGGCCTTTTGCCTTTTGGTAACAGCGCCTTCGGCACACCACACCACACCACACCACACCACACCACCCCACCCCACCCCACCCCACCCCACACCACCCCACCCCACACCACACCACACCACACCACACCACACCACATGGCATGGAGGCACATAGGCCTGGGCCCAGCGAGAACTTCGGTAGCGCCATCAGGCAGAGCGGCAAGACGTCCCCAAGGCAGCATGGGGCGGGCCGCCCAGCACCAGAGAGAGAGAGAGACAGCCCTCTGCCACAGGTGCACCACACACTACACACAGCACGCGTTCAGACACACAGCCCTCCCGTTTTACATTACCCGTATGCCAGGCATCCCGGCCATTGCCAGTTGGTAACAGCGCCTTCGGCACACCACACCACACCACACCAGCACGTCTTGCATCACCTTAAACCCTTTTGCTTATCAAACACAAGCGAGGTGGCGTTGAAGCTTGCTTCGTCACAGTGTTTCAAAAATGCACAGTACAATCTTCTCCTTCCGCCCCTGCAGGAAGTACCGATACTGGGAGACATTGAACATGGTGCGCAAGGGCCTGCTCATTGCCATCATCGCGTATGTGAAAGACGCACGTGTGCGGGTCTACTTCTGCATGTGGACTATGATGCTGTTCTTGGCGCTGCAGTACGCCTGCAAGCCCTTTGATCTTGCCATGGCCAATAATCTGGAAGCCGCGTCCCTTGTCGTCTTCACCCTCACCCTCAATCTCAGTCTGCTGTGGTTCATTCCGCAGTTTGTCGAGGGTGTGCACCCGTCGCTTTTGCCCAATGACAGCTGCTCCATCCATGGGTATAATACTAGCCATATCTGGGGTGGTCGGATTTTCAATTGTGGGGGGCAGGGGGGCGACACCGACAAAAGTGGTATTATTTCCCTGGCCTGCTGTCTGACTGCCCACATGTGATTGTGAGCAACATGCAGCTGCTATCATTTGTCCGGAGAGCGCGGCACATGCTGCAATGGAAAGCATGTTGCCACATCAAGGGCCACACGCGACGTGAGTGTATATGGCGGGCCCCAATGGTGGCAGATGAAAACAAGCAGAATTTTTGATGAGTTTGAGGCCTTGGAAACCACTCCCTGTCCTACAGCTACCAATGCTACCGCGTTGATTAACATACAACGATTGCGTAACGACCACGATACCCGCATGTGTACATCATTAGTAGGCTAGCCGCCTGACCGAGATGCCAAAAATATTAATAGCAGCTCTCGAGAAAAGGCCGCCAATGTGGGCCCATGAGCCTAGGTGCAGACATTTTTTAGTGCCGTCAGCCCCTTGGTTTCATCCATCGAGCTCCACCGCATCAAGCTAAGTTACCATGAACGCGCACTTTGGTCCCGAGTGGCTGCGCACGGATATGTGGGATGGGGATAAGTTGGATTGCTTTTTCCTCAAATGGAAGTCAGACAAAGACATCCGATCCCAGGGGTGGGTGACAGAACACGCGCAAGCTGATCACTATTGCTCGTTCGTTGGCTGCGAGCAGTCTTACTTGGGTAAGCAGGGATGGAATAACCAAGGTCCCAAAGTGCCCCCCAGAGTTGTCACCAGTTTGCCCTCCAGCAGAAGGACTAGTGCGGCAGGGGCGGGTGGGAATCTCGGGTTCTGAATTGGTGCACCTCGCAGTCTTATAGTATCCTGCCCCTCCTTTTCTGTTTTATGTTTTATCGCACCAAAAGGCGGTGAGCCATGCTTTGATGATACAGTTGGATGGTACATGTTGTTTTCGACCTACTCTTTCGTCGTTTGTGTTTTCCTCTTGCCTGCCGGCTTTTGCTCTTGCCTCAGTCTGACATTGAAACCACAATTTCCAAAAATCCAATTTGCACCTTGCCTATGAAAGGAAGTTTCACCCAACATTGGCATGGTTTCCCCATTGCTGACGATTCCCATAGATTCATTCATTTGATTTGTTGGACGAGCTGAGTTCTTGCTATGGCAGCCTTAATTTTCATTGTATTTTGGTGCCATGTCTTGGCTTGAAACACAAACAAAATGGGTCTGCATGCATGGGCTTGGGCTGGCCCAAAAAAAAAAAGAAAAAAAGAAAAAAAGAAAAATCGTCAAAAATAAAAGGTGACCTCAAGCGAAGCCAAGTACCTGAAGTTGCGACCACATTCCTCTTCTACTAGAGTACCAATGACAGCACCAATGTTGTCACTAAGTCGGAAAAGCGGGTGCACATGTGAAGACAATGTAATGCATGCTAGTGCTTTGGTCTCGCAGTCTGGGGAGGGGGAGGGGGAGGGGGATGGTAGTCGGGTGCAGTCGGTTGCATGGGCCAAGATTGCCCCGTTTGGACGGTTGTGGCCAACAAGACCACGAGCCCGCAGGCTGTGCTAGGGTGCAGGGCACGACAGGGGGGGGGGGCGATTCTGGACCTATTGTGGGCCCCGAGTGGGCGAGATTGCCCTACAGGGACGACGGCGGTTGGTCGGCGATGGGGAGAGGTTCGCGATGTTGGTGGCTTTCGTTCCGAGGCTGCGAGTGGCTTAGGTCTCGAGATCACAAGGAGCCTGGGGGCGATTGAGGGACGAGGGACTACCAATTGTGGCTGAAGGCCGGCGGCCGAGGACTGAGGGATGGCAGTTGAGGCTTGTGGGATGGAGGTCGAGGACTGAAGAGCGGGACAGCGGTCGGTGTCAAGCCGAGATGGCTGAGCACGGAGCAGCGGGCGGTTGGTAGCATCAGCTGGTTGGCGGTGGGGGCTGGGGTTGGTAGGTGATGACTAGCGTTGGGCAGGCGAACGTCTGGGAGACGTCTGGGAGGGCTGAGCATGCCCCCCCCTTGAGATATTGCATATATATATATAGGCACGGAGCACGGGAGAGTGCGGTTGGGGCCAGTCCTGCTCAGCTTGGGTCCACCGGAACTGTACGGCAACCCCCGCTGACTCGCGCACTGTTGCGGGGCCAGACTGGTCTACACAGGCTTGGGGGAGGCCTGAGTTTCCCTGAAGCCTCAGAGCCCCTTTCTGGTGTGTGTGTGGGGGGGGGGGGGGGGTAAAGGGGAGGGAATTGGGGGGGGGGCTGAGGGGAGGGGGGATGCGCTGTCCGGGGAGCTCCAATCTTTTCTTCCTCCGCAGGAGACAGCTTCTACATCAAGGCTCTGGAGCTGGCGGTCTTGGCCCTGGTGTTCGTGCTGCATGGGTGCCTGCTGATTAGCTTTGCCTTCGCGCAGGCCACCACTTTGCGCCAAACGCTGTTGGCGAAGTGGAAGAAGTACAAACAGCGGAAGGAGAAGAGCCAGCAAATGATGGAGGAGTCCCCCCGACCCCTCAGCCCGTTCCGTGCAGCAGTTGAGGCAGCCCAGAAGCATGGTATTGCCTCTCTTCCAGGACTCACCTTGAGGACCGCGTTTTTTTTCTCGGCAGTCAACAGCTGACTGGACCACCCATGTAACCGACGGGTACTGGCATGCAAACGACGTAGGTTGGCGTGTATCTGATGGCGGTTGCAGGTAACCATAACCGAGGGCGCTTGACGGGAGTCGGCGCACAACCAAACAGTGGTGGTGTTCTCTTTTTAGATTCAAGAATGCTCGCATCTCTTCTTGGCAAGGGGGGGGGGGGAGCAGTGGTTTGGAGGGAACCCCATGTGGACTGGTCCCATGCAGATGGCCTATACACATGTGTGGCACAAGTAGCCATCAGTGTACACCAACTGGCAGTGGAGAGTGGGCCTAGTTGTCTGAAATGTGCTACGGCAGTTGGCAAACTAACGAACAGGGAACATCCTGGTACTGGATCAGGATGTCAGCTGCCCAGCTGCCCAGACATGTCACTAGGGCCAGGGAGCAGAGCAGGCAGGATGGGGCAAGAGGCTAAACACTCTTGCCCACTCAGGGGCCGGGGGGTAGCAAGGGGAATAGGATTGTGTGCCAAGGCCGTCATTCAGTCATGCTCAAACTGCGAGTTTTAACGTTGCTACAATCCTACAGACTGCAGCGAACCATGAGTTCAGAATTCTGTGGCCCTGCAGACTATCTCATATGTACAGGGTGCTGCCACCACACCGCAGCTCCTGCCCTATGGTCCCATCCAGGAGGCCGCATTAGAGGAACACCAGCTCACATCAATGAGCATGCAGCTCGCTCACCTCCTCCTCACACCGGTGACCATCACCAACCAACCAACAATGATACGGCGCAGGATCGCCATTGCTCCCGTGCACAAAGCAGTGTGGGCGTCCCTGTCCGCCACGCAAGGCGAACGCACATTCCTTGACACCAACACCGCACCCGCAATGGTCGGCCACCGTGGCCAGAGCGCAGCGTGGTGGCTCCCCCATCATGTTGTCCGGCGACGCTTGTGACGCCTCCGCTCCGCCACCGGCGCCTCCTGTCAACCCCAACAGCCGCCGCAACAAGAAACAAGCAGCACCTGTCATCGAGGACAAGCCACACCCCAACCCCCACGCGCCTATGGGCAGTCACACTGTCACTTGTTGGGGGGAGGAAGGCCTTCTCCAAAAGGCAGGCCTGTCCTGAAAGAAAGAGATTTTGCTTCTGTTTTGTTTTTACTATGGACTGCCATGGGTAGACATGGCAGTTGGCGGTTTCCCGGTGCCGGTTGACGGCAGTTGGCAGTTTCCTGGTGCCAGCTGACGGCGATTGGCCGTTGACGGCCGTTGACAATTTTCCGGTGCCAGGTGATGGCAGTTGCCGGTGCTCCGGTGCCGATTGGCGGCAGTTGGTGGTTTCCTGGTGCCGGTTGACGGTAGTTGAGGGGCGGGGGGGGGGGGTGTCAGACGCCAACAGGGCTCCATTGGAATACTTTTTTGGCAATGACCCCCCCCCCTCCCCGACCAAAGTGACCATAGGATCTCAGCGACTGTTATGGCCGAAGGAGTGCCAGGTGCAAACCGACAGAAACTGAGCAGCACAGTAGTCAGCATGCAGACAGGGGGTATATTATAGAAGCTGTCGCTTCGTCCATGAATCCAGCAACTAGGAGCTCTATTGTATTGATGTTTACAGGTATATGTAACTGCTGTCCATAGTCGCATACACCCTGTACATAGCATATCAATGACATCCAAACTGTTGCAGTGGAAATCATGATTGCGTCCAAAGTGACCATAGTGGGAAAAAACGAAATTTCATCCATTCAAAACATCTGGTTGGGCCATTTTGAGTCCCCAGCAAAACACATCAATTGTGTGGAGGATACCCTCCCCAAAAGGTGAACATCATGAACACCAGGAACTTTTCACCGGTGTACTCACTCGCCCTCCATGGCACCCCCCCTCCCACACAAACACACACCAGCTTCTTCCAATTCAGACCTGGACGGAAATTGAAAGTTTGCGTACCTAACATCAGCCTTAAGTTTCCGGCCCCTTGAGTGAATTTCACTTTTCCCTAAGGGAAATCCTTGAGAAAGAAATTTTTTCTAATGTGGGTGGGTGTGTTGGCGAGGGCCAAGTGACAAGTGACAAGCAGCGGGGGGTCCTTCAGCCATGGCGTGATGGGGATGGCTGTCATCTGTGCCATGGCATCAACGCTGTTGAGAGATCCCACTGCCCACGCAAAGCGCGCATGGGTCAGCCCTTAGTTAAGCGCTGGCCAGGCCACTGGCCGAATTGAAAATAACACGTTCATTCATGTATTTTTCAAAACCGCCCATTGTTATTCCATTTGGGAGTGGAATTTTTGCCACATGGCCGTACAGAGTGGCTCTGTCTCCTGCAAAGGTGGCTCCAATTCCTATTAAATAGGGTTGTGTGGGCATGGCCATCAAACCAACAATGAGCCACACAACCAAAAGCATGTGCACCACAAAGGAACAAAAAGCACTCCTGTTTCTTAATCTTCTTAATCTTCAGCAGAATCTTGCACCAAACCTCATGGGGTTGGTTTTCGCAGCCCCCCCCCCCCTCCCCACCCCCACCCCTGTCTGTCCGGCCAGTGGCAGGCGCAGAGCCCCCCTCTGTGAAGACCGATCAGGGAGTTCTGAAACAGGGGAAGTTCTGTGGTTCCACGGACAGCCAGAAACTATGTTGGCTCCACCGGAGTCAGTGATGGCAGCGGGAGGCCGATTGGCGCCGCCGACAGCAGACAACAAAATACCACGGCTTCATGCCCCCCCTCCCCCCCCCCCTGTGCATGTAGGTGTTGGGTGTTGGTCCCCTAGGCTACTGGACAAGGGTTCGGCGTACGCACTGGCTCGTCAGCCAAGTGGCCGGCCAGTAACCCCCCATACCAACAACCCCCCTCCCCCGTCAGAAACTGGGCATTCAACTTCGGGGGGAGGGGGGGGGGTCGATGCAGCCCTCTGGCTGGAGCCCGCCGCACACACACCAACAAGGGCTCAATTGGCGGGACCCCCCCAAAAGCAAACCAGGAACATCCCAGTTTTCAATGAAGTGGGGAGGTGGAGGCAGGGGATGGGAGGGTGGGGGGGGCTGTCCCAGGGGTGAGAATGGGGGGGGGGGGGGCAAGAGGATCAGAATGGGAGGGGGCCACTCACTTTGGGTGAGAGTCCAGCTAGGTCAGGCCCTAGCCCTAACCCTGATCCCAACAACCCTAACCCTAGCACTACCCCTAAGCAGGAGCCTACCGCTAACCATGTAGCAAGTCTACTTGAATACGCATTGCTTGATGCCCGGGGGCCATAGTGGGGGTCCAGTTTAATCCGTTGAATCCCCTGCTCTTTCCCCCGCCCCCACTCTGTACACACCACGGCCGGGATCCCTTCTATTCCACTCCCTCCCTCCCTCCCTCCCTCCCTCCCTCCCTCCCTCCCTCCCTCCCTCCCTCCCTCCCTCCCTCCCTCCCTCCCTCCCTCAGCCGGGATGCTGGGTGACGTCGAGATCCAGGCCACCCAAGACTTGGAGGACCTCAACCTCCAGATCCATGGCCAAGATTTCATGAGTGAGGCCCGGCGCAACCCCATCCACAGAGGAAGCCGGGTCACGTACCAACTCACCCCTTCAATCCACATCGACGAGCCCAACTCGCCCATGAACGGCGTGTTGGCCGGCAACCTCAAGCAGTTTGCTTCAGCAGATGAGGAGGCCCCTGCCAAGGCAGATCCAACGGACAAGGCACGAAGCTTTGCCTACACTGAATCAATGGTGCTAGGTAGTTGTGTTGTGCCGGGACCCCTCATTTCTCATTCGTTGTCCTGTCGTTCAACTGCCAAACGCGGCCGGTTGACAACCGATTGCCAGCAGCCCCAAAGGCCCTGGATAGAATTTTGGGGGCAGCCGAGGTGCCCAAAATTCATTGACGCCAACGCCTGCGAACAAACCGATTCACATCAGAATCAAATCAGATTCAGGTGGGGCAACCGGGGCCTCGAATAGTGAGAGATCGTGGGCAGAGGATGCATTGGAGGGGGGGGGGGGGGGGGCTTTCCCCCCGCCCACCCCAGTGAGCACACCATGACCAAGGGGCAAAGGTTTCCAGCCCGGGCAGCGGTACACCATCATGTCTGTCCGTGAGCTCTGTCAACAAATGAAAGGAATGGGGTCTGATGTACAGCGCACAGCCCTAATGCTGTTTCGCACAACATCGCCGACCGCGATGGAGGATGGCGTTTACAAGACCCGAGCAAGTGCAGTGCACCAGAAGTATCAACCGGCTTTGTTTCCCACCATTATGGATACCCATTACCCATGCCCGCGGTCCAGCCGCCCTCTCTCTTTTCCCAACTGCCCCCCCCCCCCCCCCCCCCCGCCCAAAATTGCACTTGTAACCGGGAATAAGCGCCCGAACCGGGTTGCCAATCCCTTTCAACCGCACACCCTAGGTTCAGAATGAGGGCAAAGGGCGGCCTTGGCCTATCTCTTGCGGACGGGGAAAAAACGCAGCGCAACGCCCACAGAAAGAGGGCGGAAGAGGGGGGGGGATAAGGCTCTGGAGGTCACACAGGCCATAGTTTTGCTGGGATGCAACATGTTCAGTTGCCACGTCGTTGCAAGGGGCACACATTGTGTGCCCCTCATGCCGAGGGGGAGGGCAATCCGAAGACCATCAGACCACTGCCGTCCGGTAAAGTGTCAGATGTTCCACACAGAGAGCCCCCAAGGGCACTGCCAATCCCCCCCCCCCCTGAGACGCCAATGGGCGCGCCCAGCTGCAGACAACATGTCATGTCATGTCATGGAGCGCTAGAGCCATCGTCCGCTGGCCCGCCCAGTGGGCGTCCATCGGCAGAACGTCTAGCCGTCACACACACACGCACTCCGATGGAATGGGCCCCAGGTGAGAGGGGGCCGAAAGCACCATGCATGGCGCGAAGAAGAGAGGTGCCCGGACCAAGCTAGGTCCACCACGGGCAGGCGAGCGGACGCTCAGAAACACCAGTCCCGCCGACAGGCCCCAGCTTTCTGGGAACTTGTGGGTCTCACCTTTGATGGAATGGGCCCAGCTGCAGACAACAGAGCACCGGGGCTTATGCCACACCCCCACCCCACCCCACAAGTCAGCGAGGGGCCCAACGAGGCGGCGAAATTCCATGAAGTCGGCAAAAGTACAATTTCGGGCGCCGCGCAGATTGAGTAATCCCATGCGGATCAGGGCTGTACCCACACACCCAATGTTGCCACCCTCCCATGACCCTCCCGCTGGCCACCATTTTTTTTTTCAGACGAAGGGCCTGATTACGTGGGTCTGGACACCCAAGACCAGCCCAGTCTCGTCCTATGCCAAAACAGTTTCCCCAGTCAAGCCCTGTTGGACCTCAAGCCACACTCCTCTGCCCCCACCAGCGCCACCAGCAAGTCCTTCGGCAGCATCCCCGAGCCTGCGATTCTCTCCCCCACCACGGTCACCCTATCGCCAAGAGAATCCTGGTCGGATCGGCCACGGGGTTCGGCCTCGATACCAAGGTCTTGGCAGCAGATGTACTTGTACTTGTGGGACTGCGGTGTTTGTGTGTGTGTGTGCGGTTCTCATTGTGTGTGTGTGCGCGCGCGTGCATGCGTGTGGTGTGGTGTGTGTGTGTGTGTGTGTGTGTGTGTGTGTGTGTGTGTGTGTGTGTGTGTGTGTGTGTGTGCGTGCGTGCGTGCGTGCGTGCGTGCGTGCGTGCGTGCGTGCGTGCGTGCGTGCGTGCGTGCGTGCGTGCGTGCGTGCGTGCGTGCGTGCGTGCGTGCGTGCGTGCGTGCGTGCGTGCGTGCGTGCGTGCGTGCGTGCGTGCGTGCGTGCGTGCGTGCGTGTGTGTGTGTGTGTGTGTGTGTGTCTGTGTGTGTGTGTGTGTGTGTGTCTGTGTGTGTGTGTGTGTGTGTGTCTGTGTGTGTGTATGGGGTGTGTGTGTGTGTGTGTGTGTGTGTGTGTGTGTGTGTGTGTGTGTGTGTGTGTGTGTGTGTGTGTGTGTGTGTGTGTGTGTGTGTGTGTGTGTGTGTTGAGTATGGGGTTCGCCCCAGCACGGTGGAAAGAAGGCGATATAATAGGAGGAATGGAGTGAGAGGAGGTGCTGCTTCGGGCCGAGGAAGTCCCCCCGATCACAGGAAAATGGCCAAGACGGGTTGTGATTGTGTCAGTCAGGCAGGGTTTTGGCCTGGCATGAGACCTGACGAGTCGGAGAGAGAGGCAAGTTGTAGCGCTTACGCTCCTCAAGCGCAGGACGAGTTGCAGTGCTTGCACTCCTGGAGTGACGGCCGGGAAGTAGCGCTTGCGTTCCCTGAGAGAAGGGCCAGTTGTGGTGCCTGCGCCCGTCCAGTGAAGCGCGGGTAGTAGCGCTTGCGCTCCTCAAGCGAAGGATGAGTTATAGCGCTTGCACCACTCAAGCAAAGGTTTGTGTTTATGAACGCTTCACCAGTGTGTTTCAATCCCCCCCCCCCCCACTGCACTGTATTTCAGCTCACGCTGCAAAACACAGAACCCAATGCCTCTCGGTCTATCCGGGGGATTCAGGCGATAACGTACTTTAGAGGAGAACCACAGCCCTATCCGAAACAGCGGTGACTCGTTGACGACCCACCGCTGCGGCTGAATTCAACCAACGGTTTAAGGCTAAAACACCGCATGGTCCACTAGGAGGCAAAAAGCATCTCTGATAAAATGCCTTAGATATGGCATGTTTGAGACCGGTGTCTCTTCATGTGGTTTGTGGTCAGCCCCCATCTCCCCCCCCCCTTAGTACCGAGGCCTTGTGCCAAACCCCCCCCCTCCCCCTCCAAACTGGATTATTTAGATACCTACATGGTTATACCCCATTTTGAAACCACCTGACACAGGGCTGAGGTGGCAAGCTCGTATGATTTACCCACAGGCTCATGCAAGGAGATACAAGCTGACTCAAGACAACAGTAGTGCACCAAGGTGTTTGTCTACAAGTTTTGTCAACACAGAAAAGGGCCAAGGCCTCATGTACAACTGGCAGCGGTGTGCTGTTGTTGCACAACATCAGCCATCCATGGTGATGGAGGTCTACACCACGTGTATACGTGTGTTACACAGGAAGTATCGATCAGCTTTTGTTCCCACTTTCACATCCATTCCAAGCTTTTGGTGTTCTTGTGTCAAACAAAGGGGACAAAATCAGAGTTGGCTACATGATTCTGCCTTCGCAAAGTAGTTTCATGATGAGGGTTGGCAAAAAAGGGGGGGGGAAGCAGCTCCACCTCTTTTGCCTTGTGGCACATATTTGACACCCCCGGGAATTGAACCCAAGATTTTCCAAATGCAAGTCCAGTGTGCTACCCATTAGGACACTAGCCAACTCTGCTAAATACTGCTCGGGGATGGGATACCTATTTTGGGCTTTGAAAATGCCCATTTTTGTCCATTTTTTGGACTCTCTAGCAAATTCCAAGTATGTCGAGTATACTCTACATACATGGGGTGGAAACACGGCTTTTTACCCTGTGCCACACTGGGCGAAATTTCCTCATGACGCCTTTGCAATCAATGGTCCGGCAATCCCTGCCAATTTCCCAGGGGGGGGGGGGGTCGGCGTCAAGGGCCCTGACCTGCCCCCTCCCCCCGGTGGTTAGAGGCACAGTCAATGGCCTTGGAACCCTGGGATTGGCTTGGGGAGAACTTGAGGTGATGTGTTGCTTCCCTATCTTTGAATTTGCCTCTCCAAGCATAGCGGGATCTCCTTCTACCCCTCATCATTTGATGGGTGTGGTGGCAATGATGCCATACAAAAAGGGACAACTAAATGTCTACCAAGGGGACAGAGGGTTCCTTTACACTTGGGGTTCCCGTGCGTGCATGCATAGGTCTTTTGTGAATTTGCTATTGTGTGTGGATGTGTTCCAGTTTTGCTACATAAAAACAAAAAAATGCCAACTCTTGTCGAAAATGTGGAACTAAAAGCTCCAACCAGCACTAGGATGCCACAAACCAACAAAAAAAAACGAAATTCCCACGTCACACAACTATGATGACATCCATAAAAAAACGGAGTGTACCATTTCCTTGCATAGCCTCTTACAAGCGTGCCGAAGGGCGTGCTACAGTCGTCACAAGAAAAGCATTCTCAAGGCTCATGTTGGGGACCCTGAGAATGCAGGGGTTATGTAGCATTTCCGCCCACTTGTGGGCCCTTGAGAAGGCAGGGTTAGGCAGCCAATTCTGATTTTGTCCCCTTTGTCAAGGGGTTTCGAAGCGTATATCAACTCCGTCTTGAAACAAAAGCATGTTTGTCCTGGGTGGGGCGCCACTGGCAACAGTGGCCGGGAATTGACTCGGGGGTGCTATGCCCTGAAACAAAAATACCACCTACCATCCCGCCCCCCCATGCTTTGAAAGTTCTTTCACCCTGAAAGATATACCGCAAAATGATCAGCGCGACGAGACGGTCACTTTAAGCCAAATATGTTGGGGTACGGGTGTGGCCCGTTGCCCCCCCCCCCCCCCGTGCCTCTAACACAAAGTTGTAACAACAACACGGCAAGGCCCCTTGGATACATTCAAAACACCACCATTCTCCTTTTGTTTTGAGCGTTGAAAACAGTGCAGTGATTAGAGGCCAAACAGTGAAATCCAAGTTGTGCACCGCACCTGAATGCGTTCTCCCCGCAGGGGATCCAGTAGTGTTATTGATCGCGAGAATGCTTAGTAATGGACCTTGGTTATGGACAAATGGTTTGTTGCAAATATGGTGGCCCTCACAGCTTGAGCATTGATTGAATCCCTTTGATGGATTTTGCAAACGTTTCATTTTACTCTTTGTTTGTGATTGGGAACCCCTACAAGTCCCCCCCCTCTGTGAGATTGCTTTCTGCAGTGCACTTTGCTGCGTGCAAAAAGGGAACCCCATTTAACTAAGGAATATTGTAGGTTGTGCGCTGTTAAGCTTGAAGCCCACTGCAATTCTTAAAGAATCTTTGTGTGTTGTTGGCAATTTTTGTCATTCAATTTGTTGTTGTGGGCACCACAGAGCGCCGGATTGGGCAAGGTGGGGCGCTTTATAAGTCACTTCGAAGAGGGTTGTTAGATCAAGCGCGGGTGCCGGCGCCATATGCGCCCCCTTTTTTCGGGGTCATTCACGTAGCATGCCCCAAGGTATGGTATTAGATGTCTAACCACTTGTAAAATCATCATTTTGGGAGGCAAAATGATCCCCGAATAAATTTTTGGATTTTGACCACCCTACGCCCCATAGTTGAGCACCCCTTTATGGGTTTTATGGGTGGAGGTGGGTGTGGGGGGTTCAAAACTTTGTGCACAGCAAGATTCGAACCTGGGCTGCAAAACGACAATGTGTGGTGCAGACCGCCATTTGGTTTACACCTACCGGGAATCGAACCTAGGTAGGAATGGCAAACTTGCGCGCTACCCATTCGGCCATCTCGCCTGCTGGAAGAAAGGAAGTTGCTCATCGGTGATAGATGTAGCATACTAGCAAAAAACCCCAATGGGGTGTTTTTGACTGCCTCCTTGATTGCCTATTGGTCTACCTGCCTTTTGGTCTACTTGCCTAAATGCCTGGCTGATTGACTGACCGATTGCTGACAGATTCACCGACCAACCGACTGGCTAATTAATTGATTGGTTGGTTGATTGATTGGTAGACGAACTAACTTGCTTGATCGGCTGCCCACATGGTTGACTGCTTGCCTGTCTGATTGACGGACTGCATGATTGACGGACTGCATGATTGATAGGCTACATGACCAACAGCCTGCTTGCCTCTTCCCCCTGCGAGATGCCTTGCCGAAGGAAACATATTTTTGTTGGGCCTTGATATTGTGATTGCACCTATTGTTGCCATCTTTGCATGTTTTATTTTCTTTAAGCTTGTCTTGCACACTCTTTCAATGCTTGATCAGTTGGACGCTGGTAGTATTCCGGTTCTGATTTTTTTGACTAAGGGAGTGATGCCCCTCCTCCATGGCCCGGGCTCGTCCCATGGGTGCACTATTACCCATATCCATCCCACGGCTGACGGAAGGGTTTCGGAAAAATGAGAAGTTGGAACATTTTCAGGTGCCACCAATTTGGCTCACAAACACCGATTTGGGGCGTTTGGGGGGCCCATCGTCCAAGCTACATGCTTACCACTGTTGGGTGTTCCTTTCCCGGAGCTGTGGGTGTACCCACATAAAGGGCTTCGGGCCGCCTTGGTGGCTTGAGGATTTGGTGGTTGGGTGTGGGTTTGGTTGGCTCAGGCTCGAGGATTGGGGTTTGAAGGTGATGTGAGGAATGAAGCCGGTAGGACCACTCCGCTCTCCTTGGGGGTTGTTGCTTTGATGGATATGTTGGAGTAGAAGATTGAGTTTTGGATTTTGAAGGGTCATTGCAGTTTGAATTTACCTTTGAAGGATTGAGGGAAGTACCCCTGGGACCACTTTCTGAGTGTCTTCCCTCCTTCTCATACCTGAACTCTCGCCATTGTTGAAGCAACTCTTTGTCCGAGTCTAGGAATATGTGATTGTAAGTGGTATGAGAAATGGCGCCAGTGCATACTAGGAAGAGTGCAAAATTGACAAAGGGAGAAAGATTTTTCATCGACATGGAGTCTGCTCCTTCAAGAGCAATTTCTGCCCTCTCCTCCAAGAGACAAAATACCTCTTTGAGGTTATGTTGCTACCTCCACAAGGTGGAATGAAGCACGGTGCCTCCGCAACTCAACCATCCTTATATCTAAGCATTTGCACACTCACACTCATGAGCATCTTGATATGAGAGGGCATATACCCAGGATTTGTAGTGCAAAACTTCTTGGGGGTGAGTCCCGTACCTTGAGCCAAGAGTTTCTTCTCCGAGGTCAACACCAACCCTTAAGGCAAACTATCAATGGAGATCTAGTGACCCTGAATTTCTTCCTTTGCTCCCTTGGTGGGGATGTAGGTGGCGTACTCTTGGAATCTTGGAGACCAAAATCTCTTTGGGCTCACCTTCACTAGCCTAGCGGCCACTACGTGGGACCCCATGGGTGCTCCAGCACCCACATGGTCACCAAACGATCACCAAGACCCATCCCAACGGCGGGAGACGGGTTTCAGAAAGAGTCAAAATTTCGAAAATTCTCAGGTGCCACGAAACAAGCCAAACAACGGCTTTCGGGGGGGGCATGGCCCGGGCTACATGGGCCTATGGACACTATGTTTGTCCCATGGGTGCTTGACTATCTGTATGGTTTAAGCCATGCTTGCTCGTCCGGGGCCACGGCTGCCGTCAAGGTGTGGTAGTGTGTGGGGAGGAGGTGCAGTAGGGGCCAAGGGGTGTCGGGGCAGTAGGGGCCAATGCTTTGGGGGGGGGGGTTGTGGGGGTTGTCGCAACAGACCGCCGTCGTGACGTTGTGCTTGGGTATGGTGCAGCGGGTGTGGTGATGCACTACCGTGCGGGTAGCGTGGTTGTTGTTGTTGGGGGCCAGCAACAGGGCGCATGGTGGGCTCCGTACCGGGCCATGGTCATTTGTGTTGGTGTGATGTACACAACGGTGATGGTGGCCCCCACGAGCCTCAGGGCGAGCTTCAGGGTGTCAACTGTCTGTGCTGGGTGCCAGTGTATGTCTTTATGGGTGGCCACGATGGGCCCGTTTTGCAGGGGCTGCAGTTGGTTCTAGATGCCAGTGCCCACTTCTGTGGGTTCCCCTTGATGCGAGTGGCCGCCGCTTCCTTGACGGTTGGTTGGTGGTTGTGCGTCATGCGGTGGATGAGGTGGGCGGTGTGTTTGGTGTATGCGGTGCCGACTCGCGCGCCTATGCTGTCGCCGTATAACTGCCAGTGGGCCATCATGGCCTCCTCATGGAATGAGGTGGGCCATCCCCCATGTTGTGCCCGGCCTTGGTGACTTGTTGCCATGCAATTGGGAGGGTCCTATGGGTATGGGGAGGTGCAGCGCTTGGAAGCCAATGGCTGCGTTGACAACCGCCTCCATTAAGTATGCCATGCCTTGCTTGCAGAGGAGGTCCTGTTTGGCGAATTGTGGTAGCCGGGCGATTCGCCCTTCCAGTTTTGTGGGTAGGGCGACTCCTTGGTGGTGGATGGCTTGTGTGACCCCAAGGTGCACGGTGGTGTCCATCATTTGGATGGGCTTCCCCGGGCGTAAGTGTGGGGTGTTGGCCCCTTCAGTGGCTAGGTCAACTGACTTGCGGGGGTGCACGAGGAGTCCGCAGGCGTTGTGGTAACTGATGGTGAGTTCGACGATGGCGTCCGCATGGTCGGAGGTGGTGGGTAGTCCAGGGTCTATCTGGTCTTGGTGTCGTGTGGCTGTGGTCAAGAGGTTGTCGTCGCTGCAGTTGAGCAAGGGGAAGCGTAGTGGGTATGGTGTGTATGCCTGGTCCTCAAGAGCCAGGGGCAGTGTGACGAGGAGGTACAGGAAGGCGCCTTCTGCCCCACCATGCGACTTGGCTCATTTTGGTGTATGTTGGGGTACCTGGAACCCCCCCCTCCCCAGCCCCCCCCCCCCCCTTCTCAAGAGGGCCAAAAACTTGTTGGGGAGTGTCGGTGTATGTATGGATTGCGGTTGAGTGCCCCCCATAGCAAAGGTTTTCCATAGAGTACACAATGGGACCCAAAAGTGTCCGGGGTGACTAATGTGACAGGTTCTAGTGCCCTTATGATGAAGTGGTGATGTATGTACCCCCCCCCCCTTTGTAATAGCTACGCCCTTGTAATAGCTACAGTAGGCGTAGGGACCGTATTAATTCCGTACTTTGGCGTAGCTATTACAAAGGGGGGGGGGGGGGGGAGGGATATGTATGTAGGGCATTTTGAGAAGTTTTCTGCAGGCGCCGCCACACCACATCTAAATGTTCCTGTAATGCCCCTTCTTTATCTTCACGCCACTCTGCAAAGCCTCTTGCCACGCAGCCTTTTCACCTCACAGCACCTCCTCATTTCAGACCACGAGTCTCAGGGCTGCTGTCGCCAACCCAGAGCCCCCGCCAGCCAGAGCGCCCGCCAGCAACAAGAGCAAGCCTCTCAAGATCCGCCACCGGGGGAAAGCGGTTGGTGCGGACCTCTGCACGAATGGAGGCCCACACAGAGGCGGACCATGCCCCCATGTCCTCCCGCAGCATGTCGGAGCGCTGGAAGCTGTGGAAACCAATGGACTCACCCCCACGGTCCCCGTCCAACGCGACCCACATTGCGCAGGAGGACAGTTTTTCCAAAACGCAGACGCCGGAGGGCTCGGCCAAAACCGAGCAGGAGGACCCCATCAGCCCATTGCACGTCGTCACGCTGTCGTCGCCGCGACCGGACGTGCTCCCTCACGCGATCTATGCGAGTGTCAGTTCCAAGAGCAGCACAGCAACCCCAAATGGGCTCGACCCGGCAACCCCGGATGGGCGCAAGGGGTCTCTTGCCACCTCCGAGGGCGCGGGGTCCACTGCACATGTTCCGTGATTCGTGCAGCCCGCTCATTTGCAGTGGAGCCCCCGCTGCACCCGAAGCGTGGCATACGAGTTCAAGCCTGCCTCGTCGGTGGTCTGCGGACCTGAATCCCCAGGGCTAGACCCCCCGACGGCCCGGCACTAACCCCAAACTGAACGGACAAATATGATTCCAATATCCCACTTCGCGGCGTCAGGTGACCTGGTGCCTCTTTGGTCTGGGCATACAGCATCAAACAGGGCCTGCAGTTCTGACAAGAAGGTGTACGTTGGGTTTCGTCGAAACGCGAAAGCCGAGGCAACACACATGTATACGAACACATTGTGTCCCAAGGATACCTACACAATACACACGGGCCAGGGATTTGCAGGTCCAGACTTCCTTCAAAGCACTGTTTGTAACCCCTGCTACCACTGCAGCTCCGGCTACTGCTCCTGCTCCTGCTCCTGGGGCTGGCCCTGATGCTCCCGCTACTGCTCCTGCTCCCATTGAATTTGCAAGTTTGACCATTTGGACATTTGTTTGCACTCCACATCGGTCCCTAAACCCTTTCACCCCCGTTCCCTGCAGTATCCGCAAAGCCGGGGCTTGTCTCGGACATTCCCTCGTTGTCATTGGGAGTGCCTCCACTTCCAGGCTCGGTTTCTTCAACATCATTGGCCAAGCCACGCCTTGTCCAAGCTATGATGATGGCTGTTCTCTCGAGCACACCACAAAAACAGCTGCGCTCTGTGGGCACAAGATCTCTTTTTACTGATTGTCTGCTCCGCCCATGCCACCCGCCACCTCCTCCATCGGCACCACAATTGGACTTTGCAGAGCACCCCATCTCCACACTGTAAAGCATGGGCTCTGCTCCCGGCTTGCCCCAACTGAAAACGAACAACGGAAGCACGTTGTCCCTTGCTTTTGCAGTAGGCCACCAAAAAACGTCAGCTGACCGCCAAACCCTGGCGGTTAAAAGCCGCTTGCTTGTGCTTCACCATCAACCACCCTTTCCTTCACCAAGCCCATCTTGTTCGACCCTCTGCTAAGAAAGACGGTGGGGGCACCGCACTGGAATGAATGAATTCCGTTCGCCCCCGTTCAGGAATGTATTGACAACGCAGGCCTCAAGGGACCAAGGGCACTCAAGCACAGCGCAACAAAAGATCTGCACGCCTTTTGGTCTGTAGGAAACTGAAATGAACGCCCCTGGCCCGGTCCCGGGTCTGTTCAGCCACGTTTCGGCCCAGTTCGAACATGGGCAGGGGCAGGAATGCCCCGTTGACCCCGCAAGCCAGATGGGACTCCGCACGGGGGGATTTTGGCTCAACCAGCCACCCACCGTCAGACCCACCACCCACCCATGTACCAGGGCAAGGGGGTTCACAGAGCTTGGTCTACCGCCAACCTTGCAGCCTTCTCCTTGCCCTTGTTCCTCCTGGCTTCCAAGAAATGGTGATGCCTCTGGCTCCTCTTGCACTCTTGCATTGCATTTGGAGGATCCTTGGGCCATCCCACATTCACAATCTTTTTGTAGCCATGGCTAAATTGTAAATTGGAAATTCCAAAAAAGGGGGGAGCAAAAACAAGGCCTCAGACTTCAGTGAGAATTGGTGAATCGATGTTGGGCCCCAATACGGCAGGGTTTATGAAGCTAGAATCCACACCCTTTTGTGTGTGCGCCTCCATTGCTTGAGGATAGGTGGCCACACGCTAGCGTCGATTCGCCTTTTCTTCCTCTCCTCCCCTGCCCCCCGCTAGCCTGCCCTGCCTACCACCCCTCGGGGCCCCTCGGGTACCAGGATAGTGTCCTAGTGCCAGGTATAAACCTACTGAGCCCACAACACCACCGTGTTGGGGGGACGCCCCCCCCCCCTCGGGGTCACTCCACAATGGCCTGGTGCGCACGCAGTGCAGGCCCAGCCCCCTGGTCCACCAAAACACCCCCTTGTTCCACGAGGGCCTTTGTCCACAATCTTTCCCGCCCATCTCCCCCAAGAGGGCAGTCTGGGGCACGGCAGAGAAGCCTTTTGGGGGGGGGAGAGGATGTCCCATGCCCGGGGCACACCGTGTAACTTTCGTACCCTCAAGTAAACCACACGTTGCAATGTATCCCAAGATGTTCGATGTGACCCGCTGGCTCTGTGCCTTTGAGGGTTTTTGTGCATGACCGATTCCTGACCAACCCAAAGACTCCTTTCTGCACACCCCTGTTGTCGTTTGGACCGCATTCTCAGCCCAGTCCTGTTTCTGCGCGTTTCGCAGCCTGACCAAACTACCCCTGTTCCCCCTGTCTCCACATCCGCACCCTTCAACCACCATCGAATACCCTCCGACCGCCGTCAGTCATCTTCCAACTGCCGTCGGCTTCAGGCTGTGCTGCAGGGCTGACCAAGAGTGTCAAGTTGACAGCCCTGGTGTTGCACACAAGCAATATCCCACAACACGCCGTCGTATACTCCGACTGTGCACGCAAGCGAAACACGCCGCACACGCGCAGGCGCCCCACACCTCTGTAGGAGACATGCCGGTCAGCCACACTTCCTGACTTTGCAAATTTTTTTTGCACTACCCCCCCCCCCCCTTGTATAAGCTACGCCCTTGTCCAAGCTACAGTAGGCGTAGGGACCGTATTAATTTGGTACCTAATATTATTTCGGTACCAAACGTAGTGCAGCCACATAAGACATGGGTTTGACGAATTTGCCAGTCACATAGAGTCATGGACACATTTGTTGTGAGTATTTGCCCACTTGAACCCACCCCATTTCTGAGTCCTCTTCTTCAAGTGATGATTCTAGTTACTCCGACGATGCCCCCACTGAATTTGTTCGGGCTAAGGCTGCCCAAGGTGTGTGGGGAATAGCCCATGTCTTTGATGGGAAGTTGTATTTTACAAGAGACCACATGCAAGGCAATTTCATTCCCAAGAACTTGAAGTTGCCTCAGCCCAAACCAGCCCCTAAACCTCAAGCAAAGGCATCTCCAAAGGCATCTTCAAGTGGTGAGCATGTGCAGTTGTTCCGCATGGTGTATGATCGCAAGAAGGGTTTCTAATCCGAATATTTGTAGGCTTCTCATGCTTCATTGCTCGTGAGAACATGGGTGTGAGCCTGAAATTCCATGTTTCAAACACTTTCTTGTGTTTGCATGCCTTTGGGAACATGGGTGGAGGTTCAGGTGCACTCATACTATGCGCTCACTTACGTGTGTGTCGGTAGTTGTATGTGTCGCGCGCAAGCTACGCCCGTGTCCAAGCTACAGTAGGCGTAGGGACCGTATTAATTTGGGACTTTGGCGTAGCTTATACAAGGGGGGGGGGGGTAGCTTTTTCACCACAACTGTGACATCTCGTTTTCTCGACTATATGTGCAACAGATTGATCTTGGGTTGCTTCGGTGGGGCAGTACCCACTGCACTACCATGCACCAGGGTAACCTGCAGGCACAGGTCCAGGTTCTCCGCACGGGACACACAATTCATTGTGTGACTCCACTGTGCCCTGCAGCACTGGTGCAGAGACCGGGTAGTCAGCCCAAGCGCTGTGCTGCTACTCAGGCCTGATGTATAAAAAAAAGACCAACATCCCACGACACCCTGTTGCACTGACACAGAAGAGGGCCTTTGTGCGCCCAACCCACAGCGGTTGGTGTACTGTCTGCTGCAGTTCCTGTAAAGCTCAATATTCCCCATACCCCCCACCACCCCTTGTGCCAACACTGCCTTGTCCAAGCAAGGAGCCCGTCAGCCCGCGGTTTTCCTGGTTTTGTCTGATCGCGGATTTTGCGGTCAGAAATGCAACGTGGCACAGTTGTGCTGCGATTGCAGAGAGAAAGGGGGGGCTGGACCATGCTTTTGGTAGGCCCTCCTGCTCATACCCACATTCTGCTTGCAACTGCCCCCCAATGCTGTCTGTTTTGATGTGATTTTCAGCCATGGCTGATGTTGCTATCGCTGGCATGGCTGCTACGTATATCCGGTCCACCGGTGAACACGTGCCCACCACAATTATTGGTCTTTCTACTTGTGGGGTGTGAAGTGCGGAATGGGCATAAGCTTGAGCATCATGCTGCTTTCGACCGTGTTTTTTTCCCAATCCGCAGCCCTTCTCCAGAACCTTCAGACGCCTCGCCAACACGAGGGCTGTCAGCAACACGCCGCGCATCGCGCCCGGTACGTGCTAACCCAGCCCCGGCTGCCGCTTTGCCTTTCGGCTGGGAGCTTGCCACCACGGATGCTGGCGTGCCGTATTGCATTTACCACACGCTGAAACTTACCTACACATTGTGTTCTGGTGCCCTGTTGCGACACTTGTGCTTAGGGTGAGGTATGGGCAGGATTTTGGCGACACACATTCTTTTGGTACCGCGCGCTGCGCGCCAGCACGGGCTTGTCGAGGCACGGGAGCCCGTCGGACCGTCATTTTCCTGGCTTTCAGCGTGTTTGCGTCACGGGGAGGGGGGGGGGGGGGGCAAAATGTCATACTCTCTGCGGGCCCACGCCTTCGATGGGCACACACGTGCCCCAGAAGGGTTCCATAATAATATGCGGAGATGTTCTGCTGTGCAAGGAGGCAGGGGGCGGTTGCATAACGCATTTGTGATGTGTGCCATGGGCATTGTCATTGGGATGCATGGGATGTACAGGGTATTCCTTTCCGATGCGGCCACTATTCAGCTGCATGGCTTTTCTTTTCTAATAATGATTCGGGATTCCCTCATACCGGACAGCACCCACCGTGCCCCATGACTTTTCCGGGCCTCGAGCTCTGCCGGATTCGAGTTTGAGGTGTCTCCCAGGTCAGGGTGTACAAGTTCAGGCTGGCAGGCCGTCATGCAGACGGCGCCAATCCAGGCCTTGGGGCCAGATGGCGCGGCGCCTAGCACGATCCTGCAAAAGGAGCCGAAGAAGTAAGAATCCCCAAACACCCAGAAACCCCCCCAAAAAAATTTAAGGAGCCCAAAGGAATGGGTGGATGCGCACGAAGTGGTCTGAAGATCAGAACCACCTGCGGCGCTGACAATCAGCTCAAGCCCCGTACAACCCTAAACAACCCCTTGCAATAGTCCACACGCTTTCACAGGCTGCCTGCAGCACCACCCTCCGATTGTGCACGTAAGCGAAACACGCCGCACACGCGCAAGCGCGCCACACCTCTGTAGGAGACATGTTGGTCAGCCACCCTGCCTGACTTTGCGAATTTTTTTACACTAGTTATGACGTAGCTTTTTCACTAAAACTGTGACATCTCGTCTTCTCGACTATATGCGCAACAGATTGGGGGCACTATTCGAAACCTTCTCATAGCCAGCAATTCCTAAGCACAGGGTGATAACGCCTTCTTGTTGTAATGGGGGCACTATTCACTATCGACTATATACTAGCCTGCAGTTCCTAAACGCAGGGTGATTGATCTTGGGTTGCTTCGGCGGGGCAGTACCCACTGCACTACCATGCACCAGCACCAGACCTGCAGGCACAGGTCCAGGTTTTCCCCGCGCGACACACGATTCATCATGTGACTCCACTGGGCACACGATTCATCGTGTGACTCCACGGTGCCCTGCAGCACTGGTGCAGAGACCGGGCAGTCAGCCCAAGCGCCGTATTGCTACTCAGCACAGGCCTGATGTATAAAAAAGCGTGGTCCGCATGTTTTCACAGCCCTCCGCAATGCTCTCACCCCCCGCCAACCCCCTCCAATGCCCAACCACCATGCAGCACTTTTGCAGCATTCCACAGCAGTCCACACCCCTCTGTGGACCACCACCGACATCAGGACTCCTCCCCAACATCAACAATACGCACAGCCAAATTCTCTCTGTCCGGAGGTGCAGCAAGCTGTCCGATGTATTGCATCATCAATTCCAAACATGCCTGCTTCACAGGGACCATTCGGTGGAACATAAATTCACTGATACGCATGTGGTTGGTGTTGTGTGGCAATGAGACTTGGGTCATGCTGGACACTGGATTGGTGCCTTCTTGTTCGGCATTTGCCCAGCATAGTGTGGCCGGATGTTGTCCTCTTCCAGATATCTGATCCAAGCAGTGCACTCTTTCACGCTGGGCTGTGACATGTGGTTCCATGCTAGAGGCGCTGTAACAGTGATGCTTGGCCGGGATGTCTTACCCTTGGGAAGGTAGATTTGGGCCCTGCCCCTAACCCTATGCCTGTCCTTAGCCCTGTGTGGTCTGCCCTGCCCGCAGTTCCCTTCTCTCTGGACCAGATACACCAGTGTGTCAGTGGTGGCTCTTCAGTTCAGGGGGTCCCGGGGCACGCCTTGCCGCTCCGCCTCGTGCTACTTGTAGTTGCATAGAGTGTCCACTGTGTTCTGTCCCATTGGATGCATATGCCTTACCCCCCCCCCTTGCAAACTCTCACCCCTTGCAACCCCCCCCCCCCCCCGGGAGACCGTCACTTCCATGTTTTTCTAGTTAAACATGTATTGTGCTGGTTTGTGTTGCCCATCTGCTTTACGCATGGCCTTGCATTGCTTTCCCATGACTTCAAATCAAGCACCTGTGTGTGTTCTGTGATATTCTCTCTCCAAATGTGTTGTATGGGTGTGTTGTGTTGCTACTTCAGAACCAAGATGTTTTCTCCCGGTGACCATGTACGGCGCCACTCACGCACACTTGGTACACATGTGTTGGCCACTGTTGTGGGCCCTTCACCAAATGGGACACAGTTTTGCCACATTCGGTACATTCGGTGGCTGCCCCCAAGGCAAGAGCAAAGGCTGCCCTCCAGCCAAGAGCAAAGCCAGCCGCCAAACGGACTGGTCTGGCTGTGCAAGCGGGCGCTAAACCGGCTGCCAAACCAGCCCCGTGCGCCATTGCCTCCTCCTCATCAGCCAGTGCAACACACCCCGTGCCTGTCATGCACACCCAGTCTGAGTTACATGAATTGTCCTGATTTGGTGCAGTGTGTTCCTACCCCCTTGGCAAACTGAGCGTGTGCAACAGTTCAAAGTGTGTTATTCTCGTACCCAGAAGTTCTTTACCGTTCCTTTGGATCCTCAGTGACATTTGTGTTGGATGAAACACATTGGCACCGCATCAGCGCAAAAGTTGCTTCACATGTGTTCTCTTTGCTTGCATCAGTGTAGGGTACCACAGTTTGCCTTGAAATACCCTTGCAATCCCCCCCCCCCTTGGGAGACCGTCACTTGGCGACCCCCCCCCCCACCGGGAGACCGTCGCACGCTAGCCCGGGAGTTTGCAGGGGGGGGGGGTATCGTTCGTATCGTATCACAGGCGATGCTTTATTGGGGGGGGGGGGACTGTCTCTCCCAGTCCAGAACGAAGCCTTGATCATGCAGACACCGCGGGGCCAGCCATGACCCGCATTCCTCAATGTTCCTCCTTGATATTTCCATCATGGCTCCTCCGTTGCACCCACCCCACCCCCTGCATAGTAATTGCCCCTGCATAGTAAGCCGGGGGGGGCGAGGGAACCGTCACTTTCCGTTTTGCAAATTTACTCAGAAGGTCAGATATCAAGCTCCTGTGCCTTTGAGTTGGGAATACGGACTCCCACGCTTTGGCGTGGCCCTTGAGTTGGGAATATGGACTCCCACGCTTTGGTGTGGCCTCTTGAGTTGGGGTGATGGACTCCCACACTTCAGTGTGGCCCTTTGAAATGGGGATTTGGATTTACACGCTTTGGCGTGGCCCTTTGAGTTGGGGATACGGACTCCCGCGCTTTGGCGGGGCCTTTTGAGTTGGGGTGATGGACTCCCATGCTTTGGTGTGGCCTCTTTAGTTGGGTCGATGGACTCCCACGCTTCAGTGTGGCCTTTTGAGTTAGGGATACGGATTCGGGAAACGGGGTCATTCGTAGTACCGTTTTTGTGTTGCATTGCTTTGTGTGGCCATGTGTGCCGAATATGATACAAGGGGTTGGTCTACGGGCTTTTACTGTAGGCTACTCAACCATAGTGTACTTTAGTTTCCTATTTCCCACCCCACCCTGCCCCGTTTGACATATAGCTCATAAAACCATAAAATGTCTGACAAGGGGCTTGCATGCGTCTGGGATGGGTTGGGCCGGTTTTCCTTGTTTTTTCTTGAAGGTCAATTTCAAAGCCCAAAATCTTTGCGGTGCCTACATAGGGATGTGTTCCACTTTCAGGTGTATTTGTTTATTTTTTTAACCATTTCAACATCTTCAGAGTCTCGTGTAGTCCGCATGCGATGACACTATGGACAGTGTGGGGGGTTGAGTATGGCTACCTGCGGGCTGGTGTGGGTCACCCTGGCTGATCGCGGCTGGCGCGGCCCGCTCGCGCCGTAAGCGACCGACTACCCCCTGTGGGAGGAATACTATAAGCCCAGCGCATACACAGTGCACCTCTGCTAAAACACCCAAGGCTGAACCTGAAGTATGTACAGCACTATTGAATAGGGATAGTAGACAAAAGTACTGTCACCCCAGCCCTTGAGGGCCCGCTGGAGGGGCGTGAGGAAAACACAGGTTTTGAAAAGAAAAGGGAAAAAAAAGAAAAAAGAAACGCTGTGCCAGTTGAGGTGCAAAACTGTATGAAGAGATACTGTATAAAGGTCCCCTAGGGAGGGAGGACAGATGCGCACTAACTGTCTGGCGTTCGGAGACGCCAGAAATTACCGGGGGCGGGCAGTACCACAGGCAAGGGCCGTGGGTTGTGCTGTGGCGGCGCAATTGCAGGAGGGAGGGATATCCTATACTACACACGACTAAGGAGGCACCGACTAAGGAGGCACCGGGGCAGTCATCTCTTGTGGGGGGGGGGGGGGGCAGAGCTGAGGGCGGGGGGTCCAGGAGAGGGACACCGGGGCTTTGGGGTGGGGGGGGGGCGAACGAGGCCGAGGTCAACGTTTTGGAGGGGGAAAGCGCAGCGAAGGGGGGGGGGGTAGCAGGAAGAGGGTGTGTATTTGTTTAACGGGTCGAAGAAAGCATCGAATACATGGGGCTCAAAAAAGGAGTTGGCAGAAAAGAGGCGTTGTCTATCTTTGTTTTCCAAGATGAAGGGCTGCGGGAAGGCGAGGGGCGTAGACACAAGGGCAGCAGTGATTCTTTCATGGGTGCCGTGGATAAGGTTTGGCAACCCTAAGACCTTGGGCTGTTTATGTGCACCATTTGGTGCAAAGACTTTGTACATAAAGGACACGTTGTTGCCGTGCACGACATTGAGGTCACTGAGGTCACTGTGAACGGTGATCGGTTAACATGCATTTTCGTTCGTGGTTTTGAAAAGTGGTTGACTTGAGTAGACTTTTTGAATTGTTTCGCTAACTCCATCCAGTGCACAGCATTCTATGGACCAATCTTTTTTGCCCCCCCCCCCCCCCCCCTCCCCCACTTTCTCGTTGCAGACAAAGCGTAGCAATGTATGGCCGCAATTTTGTTTGGGGATGCAGGTGGTCATATCAGAACGCCACCGTGCACCATGAAGGAGGCGTATTGTGCATCATTTGCACAGAGGCATTTTCTGACGTCATCAAGTGGTGTACATCATCTTGGGATGACAATGATGCCAAGAGCAGGGATCTTTTTTGAAGCCGGAGGACCTATGTAGAGAGTTCATCACAAAGGATCACACGTATTATCTCAACGTTGTAAAGTAGGGTACTCAACCACTTTGGCCAAAGCCCACGTGCGCGATTTCATCTCTTCATAGAACAGGGGTCTTCCTTGGCTTGGAGACCTTTGCACAAAGTTCATCGCAAAGGACCACAGGTACTATCCGAATGTTGTAAAGTAGGGTACCCAACCACTTTGGCGAGAGGCTATGTACACAGTTTCATCTGTTCGGAGAACAGGGGTCTTCCTTCGCTGGGAGACCTATGCAGAGAGGTCATTTGAATGGATCATACATATTGCTAGATTTTGTGAAGTAGGCTACTGAGCCACTTTGGCTAGAGCCCAGGGGTATAATTTCAAAGGTTATTTGCATTGGCGTAAGGTGGTCGCAGTGGGGGGTTCTAAGTGTACGGTTAAGTGGCAGACAGATAAGAATCCTAGTTCCCATCTTATTACACATGTTTTTTTCCAAGTTCTGATAGTGCATCAGAGGCCCATTTTTATTTCGAGTCTGACCACCAAGCTACTGACCCAAAAACGTGCCTACGCTCAACTGCTGCGGAAAAAACCGAGACACAGAGTGATCTAGCTAGGTTTTTTCTGCTCGTTTTCTGTACAATATAACGTGCCACCTAGATGCCTATGCTGCAGTGTCCGACAGCCATAGTGATCAACAAATGAGCCATCCCAACGCATCCATTCTTACATTAAGTGCTCATTTTTTGCGGCGTTCGCGGCCTGCCCAGTCAATCCCAAGTTCCAGATTCCTGGGCCCGACTTTGTTTACGAGCATTATTTGGTGCACAAAGACGAGTGGTTTTGCCTCTGAGAGGGAGTTTTCAAGCATGATTCGGTGGCTGCACAATTTGGCTCATCATTTCATGCTCAACGGTTGCTGTTTTCAAATGTTTTCAGATGGTGGGTCGACATAGGCCGACCATGGTGCACACACGGACAGATACTTGTTTTGAATTTGTTTCGGTCATGTTCAAAAATCTACGGGACTCCAGCCCTTGTCCACAAGCAAGGCGTCTTGTGCATCAGTTGCACAGTGCAAGTTCCCATGCCATCAAATGGGTAGCAATCCATGATCTTCACCTAGTGTAAAGTCTACTACAACAGCACGATTGGAAAGTGCTAGGCCATCTGCACTATGGCATCAGGCAATCTTGTTGGTAGTAGTGACATGATGTCTCCAGGTGCAACCAAGAGCGTGAATCCTGAGCTCCGTTTCGGTTGTCTCGGTACCTACGAGGAATCTAACCACCTTTTGTCGTTGATTCAACCTTTCGGTGCTATTAAGGAAATCGGGCAAATGTATTGATGTCCACACTTGTAGGTAGCAAGTTGTTTATTCGGCAATACATGATGGACATACATTGATGTTGAGTCTAGCTATTTACACTGATGCAACGTGCTTTGTACGGAAGGTTTGCAGTCCACTCTGCTTAACTGCGGCGGCTAGGAGTCTATGAGGTAGAGTAAATGTGAGATTAAAGCCGGGATGGTTAAATACAAAAGTAGCGCGTTAGGCGCGCACCGTGCAAACACCCCCCTTAAAACTTGCAATTGGGAAGAGTGCACAAAAGAGTGTCATGAATGAACAGTAGGCTGTTCCTTTAAGTCTAACACCATCTGTGTACTTTGGGTGATCCAAGGCTACACGAAATGATTCGCTCATTTTGAGCTTCTAGGACATTTTCTTGGTCATCATACAACTTTAGTCCGTTCTTGTCAATCACTTTCGAATGGTCGATTTTATTTTTCTGACCTTCGGCGCTATTTTTTCTTCTTTTTTCTTCTTCCAGAGCCGCATCCTAGGTTACCTGGTCGCTTGGTGGCTTTATGAAGTCTTACACGTAAACTATTTCTACTCCAACAACTTTTCGCAGCACTCTGTATCCAACCCACACTTACCCCATGGTGCCCAAAACTATTTAACTATCCTCAAGTACGTGTAGGTAAAGCTGTGGCGCCTTCAGTGCCTCTAGGTGTCCCTCTGGGTAAACGGCATTGTAAATATTTTCGAACGTATGATGCTCCAACACTTCAACACGCGTTGAAAAATTTGCGACGTTTTTAAAAAACTACAATTGGAACCACGACTGCGAATCATGCAAAACAAGAGCCATTCAAAATTATAACCGATTCCTTTCGGACATACCAAAAAGCATGCAAATTCTTCGTGGCGCTTCAGTTCACGACAAAACTCTTTTTACATGCTAACAAGCTAAAAGATAAGAGACATCAAGTTTTGGTTGCAAGCACAATGGCACATGTCGAAAACTCGAAACAAGCCAAAATCGATACTAACCATATTATGAGGAACATGTGAACACTACAAAACAGTTCTTAGCACTTGCAAACCACGACATTCCTCCGTTGCAGACTTACTACTTTCGGCAAATAAGAAGTGATATTCCACGAGGAAAAAAAGCAGTCTATTTTGTGAAGCGCCGAAAGTCTGACAGTTTTCAAATCATCTTTACACACCGACTGGTTCAGGGGTTGGCTCGGCCCGGTGAAAGTCTGACAGCTAGTTAAATAAGGCCAGAATCGGTTGGCACCATCTACGTTGTTCGTGTTTCGGTCGCCATTTATTTCCAAAAACGAAGGCGGGGCTCCGGGTGTAGTATAATCTACGATAAGGCCAAAACGGACCAATCATACTTTATTTCTTCCGGAAATATAAGCTTGTAACTTGAAGATCTCTATTTTTTGTCTGTGTGCACAAGCGACGGATGTCGATGTGGCCTCATCCTATGGCAAATTTTGAATCTATATCTCTCGATTTTTTAAAGTTTTACAAGTTTGAACCATTGAAACTTTAATTTCTAGCTTGGATGCTGCTGCGCATCTTTTGGACGCCAAACCAAAGCACACACCAATACACAACCTAATGTGACATCCAATGTGCGAATAGTTTTCATAGAAAAAGTGTTTTAAGGGGCTTATACATAACTGGAAACTTGACCTTCAACCTAAATTTCGACTGTCATGGACTCGCACACGCTTGGTGCCATACACTGCGCAAGATGCGTTGAGGTAGTAATGGCGCGACCAAGCTGGTTTTCAGGCTAAAATGGCTGCATTTCACAGTTTGAACCTTCCTGATATCCGGATTTTTTCCTTCACTTTGTTGACAATCTTGAACTGCATACGATGCGTTGTGCAGCATCCCTTTATCCGGCGGTGTCACCGCATCCGTCCTGACTTTGTGCCTACTTGTGCCCTACCCTAACCATGGAGTAGTTTTGCAACTTTATACTCTTTGGTGAATCTTAACTCATATTATTTCACTTTTCGGCGTTTTTCAATCCGGGGTGAGGAGAGCACTCTCCCCTCCGTGACTGTAGACCCACCCAGAACCCCCCATTTATAAGACCCACCCCTTTTTTGAACCCCTCCTCGGCAAAGACAGCTATAAGACCCACTTCAAAAAGACCTCTATATAAGACTCACCCGGGAAAATTTTGCAGAGCACAAGGAAATGAAGCTAAATTGTCCTCAACCTCACCCCCAACCCAAAAAAATGACAAAATACATTCATTGGATGCTTTGCGTGATGGGATGGTGTCATCTGACTTGCCAAATTGGCCTCAAATGCTTGCGAGACGAGAGTATCACACATTAATATACCACATGCCGCGGGGGCATATCAAACACAATGGATGAATAAATATCGAGAGGCATCACATTAAAAGTGCCGCAGCCCAAGACCGATGGTTCGCGACAAAGAGCGATCTCGCCCGCGTTCTTCGAAAGCCGCCACCAACTCTCGACAACTTGTCAACTGTTCAAGGGGCTCCCAAGAATCATCGTCCTCACCATAGCCCTTCCAACGAACCAAATACAATGCTTTGCCACGATGAACCTTCTTCGAAACAATCTGCTCTGCTTCGTACTCTTCATCCTCATCCTCTACCCCATCCTCATCCCCACCCCCATCGCCATCCTCAACCGCGGCCACCTCTAATTCTTACTCAAGGTCCATTGCGCTTGAATGGATATTAGGCCTTGGATCTAGAGGAAAAGGGTTTGGTTGGATATCAAGTTCTGAATCAACAACATTGGGAACCTCGGAAGGTGGATCAAGACGGCGAACCTTCACCTTATTTTCATTTTCCTTCAGGCGAACGTAGCGCTTCAAGCAAGCTTGCAAGCGAGGACTTCCCGCTTGCCCATTCAACTCCATTGCTTTCTTAAATAGAATGCCATCAGGCTTTTCACGGTGCTCGGGATCCATAGCAGCGCCATCGGAGTCATCGTTACTCTCATTGGCACTTTGAATGTCAATTTCTGCATTGGCATTGTCTTCATTATCATCTTCATCATCACCATCACCATCCGTATCATCTCCCTCATCCGGATGCTCGGATTCCTCGCTATCGTCATCCAACGGCAATCTCCCCTCAAGGCTGTGCCACAACACAAGAAATTCCATTCGGCCACGTTGATGTCCGTCCAAAAAATCTGCGCGCCATTCTGGAATCAATGTTTCAATTCATTATGTGAAAACTTGTGGTGACATAATGATGATGTCATTGCCCCCAAAAACAGTTTTTTTCGGTTGAAAAATATAAAAATGGATAAAAGTTGCCTCACCGAAACCGGCATTCTTTGGTGGCTGGGAAAACAGGTCACAGTGTGCTCCGGATCAATGAAGTATAAGACCCACTTCAAAAGGACCACTATATACGACCCACCTGACATTGCTCAGGGGAAAAAAATTATAAGACCCGGGTCTACAGTCACGGGGGGGGGGGGTATCACCACGCCGAGTGCTTAAAAATGAGAACCCCGCCTCTTTGGGCGCCATATATGTTACGAGCTTATGAAGGCCATTGCCCTCTTCCCACTTTTTGGGCGCAATCTCGGCTTCATTTCTGGAAGTTTATCTACATGCGCTCAGAGTAAAGCTTCATACCTTTGATCTCATGCTTTAGTCTAAGGCTCGGTATTTCTTGGGGTATAAACGGCAATTCGAGTGCATACACAACCTTCTTGTGCAATGCAGGGTTTGAAATAATTAAGCTTTCAGATTTCTGACGCATGCGGTGCTCAACGGGACCGCAGATAACGCAACGGCTGCACGAAGGCACGCTTGGGCCTAAGTGGACCCCAAGGTTTGTAGGGCCCCGCCACCGTCTCGTAACATGTTCGTTTTTTTTTTGCAAAGCGCAGCTCCACTCCGAGAGAATTTTGGCCCCCTCCCACACTTGGGCCCAAAACGGCCCCAGTTTTGCGCTACGGCACTTGGGAGGGGACCCACAAAAAACAGTGCAAACTGCTGCTGAAAGTGTGGCTCAAGGTGTCAGTGACTTACCAAGGCAACATCAACACACATAGGAAAGCACCAAAACCATTCAAAAGAAGTGCATTGATTTCAATGTTGAAGAAGAAAGAGTCAAGCACATGTACTAGGCCACTTTTTGCCTCTTTGTGGCTACGAGAACATAGAACAACGGTCCACCAGAGCAAAACCTAAACATTGAATGTCCCAATTAGGATTTCATGGCACAGCTATACATAAGTGACCAAGTGTGTGAAATGTGTCGCCAACTTTTTTTTTATGCAACCCAATGTTGCAATGCACCATGATTGTGCTAGCATTTAGCATTACAAGGTGCCAAGGAGACAGGTCCCAAAGGCTTCGTCCCACAGTTCATGATGAACTCGACAAATCAACATACATAGATTAGTGAAATCAAGCGACATAACGGCATTCGACCATGAACTGGATAATAGATCGCTGGACAATTAGTTTGGTGATGGTTACGATGTTAAAATCTTCCAGAAAATTTGTCAATTTTTGCTGAACGACAAAAATTTGCGCTACCCCAGTGTCCAAAATACAAGTCCCTGGTCTGATACACGATTTTGGGGTTTTGAGCCGGCCCTGGTCTCTTATTGGGAACCTGGTCGCCGATCCGAGGCTTCACCGGTTCGATTCCCGGTGGCCCCAAACCTTGACGCTGTGCGCTGCGCTGCGCTGCCAGATCGATCTGGCGATTGTCTCGCTTTGCAATCCAAACGAGGAATAAATTGCCTTTTTATATGGTTGGATGCGCTCACAAGTTGCAGCAAGTATTGCGTGATGGCTATGTCAAGCTTATAAAGTATGAGCGCGCTACGGGGGAGGCATCCACTCTAGTGAATGCACAAGCATCACAAGATGTTGCTTCCTCAAGCTCAAGCGACCTTGCGCGACCCCCCGCCAATGTGGCCCCAAAGCCAAAACCAAAGCCAAGTCCTAGACTTGGTAGAGGCAAGCCCAAGCCCCGGGCTATGGGTTCCATGGTACCTATCAATAACCACTTCTCTCCCTTGCCGGAGTTGCCTCCGCTTCCTCCCGGATTCATATTGCCTCCGGATGTGTTTGCTCTATTTTCTCAAGGTCACGTGCAAGATGAGAACTCCGCCAAGCGGCCGAGGTTGATGTAGTTTCACGAATCGTTGTTTCTTGTGTTGTTGCTCATGCCTTCCATGCTTGGGTGCTCGTCTCTCCTTCGGTGACCACCCGGTCTCTTATTAGGAACCCGGTTGCCAACATGAGGTGCGCGTGCAAGGCCTCCCAAAACCCACCCCGGTCTCTTATTAGTTACCGGTCTTGTATTTTGGACACTAGAGTAGGCCCTACCGCGAAGACGTCTGTCGCATAGACCATTGTGTGCCGTGGGTAATTGATGGAGCGAATGTAGCTTTTGAAATGTGACTCGTTCGTTCTTTGCGATTTCCTTTCGATTTTTGCCCTATGAATATTCTGTGGCTCTTCTGCATATTCTGGTGTACAATGCAGAGCTGATGAGGGCGCTTGTGGCACCGGAACGCGTGCTTTTGTAGCACATCAGTAGCTCCGTGTTTGCTGGCCAAGGGGATTTAAGGCCATTCCTTGCTTCTACCTGGATACCGAGTGCACTGAACACTGTGGGGAAAATTTTTGATTGGAAAAATTTTTTGATTGGAAAAAAACTTTTGATTGGAAAATTTTTTTGATTGGAAAAGCCGGGTGGGTCATGGGCCCAGCAAAGGTGCTCTTCGCACCCGAGGAAGTGTGGTGTGATAAGTGACAACAGTGGTTAGACCATCGCCCGAGTTGGGAGCACAACCGAGATTATGCTCGTGCAAGTAATCGTTGCATCAACGAAGGGTCACAAAGGCAAGGTCGTGAAAAGGTTGAATAGGCTCCGTAATAAGCTCTCCTCCCAAACTGCATCCCATGCCACACTGCAGTTCCCATAAACGTTGTCGGGTGACATGTCAAGCCGCTCATGAACAATGTGGTTTGCGCCATGGTAACACTAACACCACAATGGACAACAATTGGCAATTCGTGATGTCCACTTTTGGCGGACATGTCAAAGTGCGATTCCACACATTTTGGCACACGTTGAGCACAACGCCATTTTGCTCCATCATCGACCTCCCTCGATCACCTTTGTAGGTTGCATTCAAATGTGTTGCTTTTTGATGGAAGTGTGTGGAGTGTGGGGAGTGTGTTTGTGTCCCACACACCTGCATTGTTCTAGAGATTATGCTATCTTGACACTGCTGAGCCCATGCTTGTCTTGCTTTGCATAGTGTACACAATGGGTCATCTGGCGCCCGGTTACGGTTCGAGGGAAATCACGCACGTCAAAAATCGTTTTTTAGCCAAAGAGGAGCCACCAACAAGCGGTTCATGTTTCCTAGCTAGCAAAAAGGATTGCTCCATTCATACGATTTTTGTCTTGCTGGCACGTATTACCTTAAGTCGGGACACACCGACTCCTTTGACAAGTATGTTGGGCTTCTTCAAGTCCCTACTATTGGAATGGGGACCAAAGCATGTGGCACTTGCAGTGCCGGGCACACAATTTCCCATGCAAAAGGCGACCAAGAGTCTCTAACAAAATGTCTGAACTTGGTCCCTATGGGCCCACGTCGGGCAAATGGTGCAACCTTCCTCTTGCGTTTTGCAGCTTGGACTTGTGCTCATGCAACTAAGCTGCAAAACAAACGGATAGGCGTAAACCAGTGGCATGAAACCAAACCCATTGATCAAGTGTGGGCTCAATCAAGTCTAGTGTTGTTATGGCTAAAAAGTCCAAAAGCAATCCCAAGAAAACTAGTGAGGAGTTGTCACTATTGGGTGGCAAAGAGAACTCAAGGGGCTTTTCCTCCTTAACACGGCACCTCAGCGTGGCATTGAGTAGTCAAGAGGACTGTCCAAACGCCCAAAGTATTTGCTTTGAATTGTAGTTGTGGCATTGGAATGGAATTTTGTTGTTAGGTTCTTGTGGAGGGGTTGTCGGAGGTGACGATTTTGGTGCACTTTCTGTGTCCTTCATTCCCATCCCAGGGAACCGCGAGAAACGTTGCAACGTGGTGCACCTACATAGTTTTTGGTGGTGGTGCACGGGGTGGGGGGGCAGTGGCACTTTTTATCCAGAGCTGCTGTCGGGGCGCATTGTGGATGTCGACCTCTTGCATGCACGGACCACGGGACAAGACTGCCAGTGCTCGTACCACAATGGCTCCATCAAACAGAAACCAACCAGAATTGATGGTATTCTGGCAGATGCC
This sequence comes from Eutreptiella sp. 'Long Island Sound 2002', assembly GCA_964036045.1. Lineage (NCBI taxonomy): Eukaryota > Euglenozoa > Euglenophyceae > Eutreptiales > Eutreptiaceae > Eutreptiella > Eutreptiella sp. 'Long Island Sound 2002'. Next base: position 3,139,676 of record OZ038379.1, on the reverse strand, counting down.
AAGATGGCCAGTGCCATCATGAAAGTCTTACCAACCGAAAGATGTCCCGTGCCTGGACACAAGCCGGTCACCTTCACATGGCATAGGCATGAGGCCGCAGATATCCATGGTATAAGCCACAGGATATCGCAGCCGTGATATCTTGTGGCATATCCCATGGATGTGTGCGGATATCCCATGTCAACTTTCCAAAATGGTGTGCCTGGTCGCAAAAAGCTTGTCGCAATCAACCCTTTTTTCATCAAAAATGGTTTTTACCCGAACCTTTTTTTGAAGTGCTGATGTCATCGTTGTGGCTGGTGATGTCATGCATACAATGCATACGATGCAAAAAAAACGTGAACATGAAAAAAGGGTGTCAGTAGCAAAATTGTGAAGTTTCCCTCAATCTTGTTTAAGCAGAGAAGAAACGGAAGGATGGGACACCCTCTCCATCCTCTGCAAAGATGATCATTGATCTCATCTCGGCTGCATTTGAAGAGCAACCCAAAAAAAGGTGAAAAAGGAAGTGCAAGTGAAAAAGGAAATGCAATGTTATCGTTATGATTATGCCATTAAGAAGAATGCAGTTGGTGGCAAACGGTCATATGCCCCGGATATCTGCTGATATCCCCGGGGCATGTAGCAAATCATCAAACTTGTAGATTTAACCACCGCGAACAACAAAATCACCTAGGGTTGTGACCAATCAATGAAGCCGCCTTTCCGAGGCGGTTCCAATGAGCCTGTTAGCAACGATTTCCACTTTTTAACCGAAAAAACCGCTATTCTACCCAAAATCACCGCAAAGACAAGGAGAGGGTTGAAAAGGCTGCCCACATTCTTTCGCGCTACCACGACCCTGACAAGGAGGAAGGTGAGGTAAAAGCGGAATATGCCCCGGGACACAGCACAGATATCCGGGGCATTAGGCCCAATTCTTATTGGGAGCCAATCATGTTGGTGACACAAGATTCGCAGGCCCAGGAACCAAACTTCGGAGGAAACCTGAGCTTGGCACAAGACACATGGTACACACCAGGATATCACCGCTGCTGTATCCCGGGTCATATGCCCCGGATATCTGCCGATATCCTCGGGCCCATGCCCCGGATATAATTGCGCGATCTGCACTTTCGCCCTCTCAGTGGGCTTTGAATAGCTTGGGCGTGTTCGAATAGTTGCATTGGACTGCCTCAACGACAACAAGTTGCTAATTTGTAGCTAGACTCACTCCATCTGTTTGTCTGCTTTTTGTTTGTCTGTCCGTCTATGCTCGAGAAAAGTCCTAGTTGTAGTGTCGGTATGCCCTAGTGTTGAAGAAGCTATTGGGGGCTGGTTTGTCCATGATGAGGCTATTTCATGTTGTTGAGAACAGAGCGAAAACCATTCTACCCTGCTAAATTGTAACTGGATGGGATAACCCTAACCCTAACCAAGTGCTGTGCAGGTGCCGTGTGCAAATATCCGCCTAAAACCTCCCCCTCCCTGCTCTTCTTGCTCTTCTCTCCATCCTTGCATCGTACTGTCGACCGACAACGCAGTCCCTAGAGGGCCAACCGGTGTGGTTGACAATCAATCAATTATGCCAGTTGGCACGAGGACAAGGACAAGCACAGGGATTTGGGCATCGAGAAAGTCACGTTGCTTGACCCTTGACCATGGAGGGTGCCTGCCCCGCGTCCGCCCTTGGGGGTAAATTGTGCATTTTGGGGCCAAAGGGGCTGGTAAGTGGCCAATTTCTGGTGCCCCCTTCAATGACCGCGCCCCGCGTCCGCCCCGCGACCTGCCCCGCGACCTGCCCGCGACCTCAGGCACCCTCATGCAATAGGTATTGGTCCTGGGGAAAATCAAAACGACGTTTGGTTGCAATGCAACCCCTCAAGTTGACCGAACGTACTTTCTGTCACCTCGTAATCCGAGTCGCATAGACTGCAGATGCTGTGGGCTGAAAGCATGCTTCGGAGTGCTACCCATGGCGAATGACTGAAGGGGTTCTGCTGCCTGTCTGTGCAGTCACTCATTGATTACTCGTGCTAATGACTTCTTGAAATCCATCCCCAGTCCTGTCTGTGTGGCTGTCTGGTCCTGTCCGTCTGCCTGTCTGCCTGTCTACTGCCTGTCTACGTGGTCTGTGTGCCTGTATGTGCCTGCCGGCCTGTCTATGTGCCGGTGCATACCTATGTGCCTGTCTGCCCGTCTATGTACCTATCGGCTGATGTATGCGCATGTGCCTGCCTATCTACGTGCCTGAATGTGTTGAATGGGGAAATGTCTTCTGGAGTTGACGATTGGACGTACATGGGTGTGTGTGCATGTGGCGCCAACCTAGTTGGTGCATGTCAAACGAGCGACACAACCCACTGCGACTGATGCCGCCTTCAGTCTCTGGGGAGACCCTGCGACGCCAGGCACTGTTGTGACCGCTTTTCCCGGCGCCCGGGCAAGCCCCCCCCGCTCTTTGTTCCTTTGCCATAGCCACTGTATCTGGGATATGGCCTCGAAGCATGGAAGAGATGCTTGGAAGCAGATGACCCGGCGCCTCGTGTTCCATGAGACGCCGAAGCACACGGTGCCGAAGCAGCAGCCCACCGAGGACGTCAAGGTGGATGTGACCATCCGCGACACGAAGCCCAAAGTCGCCCCCGCCGTCGCGCTGTCGGCCAAGCAGCTCGCCGTGGAGCGCGCCGTGCACGAGTTCACCATGAGGCACTTGGAGCAGAGAAACCGGCAAGTGCTGAAGGCCCTGGACGACAAAGTGGGGCCCAGTGCCGAGGTCAAGGACGTGGTGTACAACCAGTGGCTGCGCATGATCCGCGAGAGAGGCTGGTCCTCCCTCACCATGCCCGGGGTCAAAGGGCAGATGCCCGACGACATCGACCTGCTTCGAATGAAGGAGTTCATGAAGGAACCGAGCATTCACTCCAAGCCGTAGCTCAGGGTCATGTAGAGAGTAGGCCTGGCCCATTCTGCACATTCGGGGCTTTTTTTTCTGATTGGCTTGAAACTGGCATTTCCCGACGTCCAGGGACATCTTAGAATGCCCCCCCCCCCCCCTGGAACCTCACCCCCCCCCCCCCCCCGACCAAAGTGACCACAGTGGAAAAAACCGAAATTTACCATTGGGAAAATCTTGTCGGGCCATTTTGGGTACACACACATTTGGCTGCCAAATCCGCCCCCCCCTTCCTCTCTTCTGATACATCCCTCCCGACATCTCAAGCAACTCGGTCCACGTTGTGGCGGTGCACGATCACGTTTGTCTCGCAAAGGCCCCTAACAGTCAGCAGGGCTGCGCGTGAAGCGCGGGGAGGTCCCACACCCAACAGCAAGTCAGTTACGCCCCAGCCGCATCCGTCCAACTCCAACTGCCGCTGCATGGTTTCATCTCAGGATGTTTCTGCGCATGCTGTGCAGTACCATTGATTTGTGGTGCCAGTGTGAGTGCTCTGTGGCGAGCGACACATATACTGGACGTAAGGCCCTGTGTGAACGCATAGTCAGTGTATTTTTGACATAAATCAGGTTGAGTTTGGTATGGAAACGAAAGGCGGGTCTGGTGCCACACAAAACGAGAGTGGACAGGATCCATGGGCGCCAGGGGTCGAATATGGTGTGTGCCCGGGACCACAGATGCCTACCGATGATGAAATGTCGTTGTTGTCATTATGTATTTGCGTGCCGAGGGCAATCAGCCCGACTTTGGGCCACCAGAACATCCTGTCTACTGTTGCATTGTTTGTTTGCACTAGCCTCATGGGCATGGCCGTGTTTGTCTGAGGAGTTTTTGTACTTGTGCTCGCCCCTTGCAGCCTGTGGCTCTAACACGCGTGCGACTGAAACGCGTGTACCTTCCATTGTCCTCCGTTGATTCAAGTACAAGTTCACTTTCGACATTCGCGGTATTACCTCGATATCGTTCAAGCTCCTTCGATGTCTTCCTTCGTTCCATCCGATAAAATGGCCAAGCTCATTGGCGATGCTACTGCGCATGCAGTGCGCTCTCTAATGGCTGACGGGCAACAAGTGCAGCAAAAACAGAGGAAAGGAAATGGGAGTCGGAAACAGCGACGTTCTCCTCCGCGATCCTCTCCGACTAAAGAACCTCGCCAAGGTGGGTCCCACACTGACGACGTCTTGCCGCGGTTTGACCTCAAACAAGTGGACCACAGCAACTCTGAAGCGCTGGGTAAGGCCGAACACAAAATGGGAAATCCGTGCTATCTCTGTAAGAAGTTTGGACATCTTTCAGGCGTTCATTTTCCAACGAATCACAGATGGTGCCAGGCTGACTCTGATCGCTGGACCTCGAACCGTGATTATTGGCACAAAATTCTGCGTGATGTACGGGAGAAGCGCTACACCCGGTACCAGATCGCTGAGAATTTGGAGGTGGATACTTCCAGGTGGCCCCGGATGTCGGATCGAGAGTTCCTGGCTGCAGTGATGGAGGCAGCCACTGGGCTTCCGCGATGGGACGACGGAACCGATCCGAAGACCACACCCCCGCAACCTGTGAAGGACGCGCCTACTGCTGAGTTCTTTCAGCATTCACTGCTACCAGCGAGTGCGCCACCAGTGAACGACTCGAATGTGCTGGCGTTGCCTGCACCACCAGGCACTGCTGGTCAGGCACAGGGTTTTGCTTTTCAGCCCCGTGACGTCTCGTCCTCGAAGGGGAAGGGGAAGAAGAAGTTGAAACCGAAACGGGGCAAACGGGATCGCGCGGGTGACCCTGCTACAGATCTGGTGGCCACTGCACTGAACGGACCGAACAACTCCTTTCAGATCGCCCTGAACCCGTCGACCTCCACTCCGAGCCTATCGCTAGCGAAAACACCGCCCAGCTCGAGAATGCAGCCCGCTATCGTCGGCCTTCCCGCGCACGCCCTGAACGCCCGAGTGCAGGATGCTGAAGAGTCGTTAAAAACCCTGACCGAGGACCGCAAACACATTTGGCAGCAGCTGGGCCGTATCGATCAGTCTGTGACGGATCTGAAGCGCTCCACCAGTGTCTCCCAGAGTTTGATGGGCACACTTCTGGTCAAGGTCGGCGGTGTCTCCCCGGACGAGGTGAATGCCCTGATGCAGCAGGCAAAAGAAGCGGCCCTGGCTGAGCTGCCCCCGAGTCTCGATCCCCAGATCGAGGAGAAGATGCGGCTTGCGACCCTCGAGGACACCAAGTCGGGACCTGCAGCACCCACGGCTGAGAGTCTGCTTACTATGGGCGCTGACATGCCTCTACATTCAGGACGCATTTCTATTTCCAACTCATCGGATGACAACCGAGTGTCCGCCTTTTCTGAAGACTTGACGATGATGGACCACTCGGACGCTCCGACTGCGACAGAAAATCAGGGCGCTACCCCTAAAGCGAATGAGCTGAGGGAATGGCAGCTTGGGTGGCGTCCTGCACAGGAGTGGAAAATGGTCGATATGGCGGCGCTCCTGCAATGCAGGGGTTCTTTGCTGACGCCGCCCGCAATTAAGAGGAGGAACGAAGGAGTGCACGCCCTTAGCCATACTGGTCAGGGACTGCATATGGTGGTCCTAGCGCCGGGGCCTGCTGCAGTGTCGGATGGACCCCCAGAGAGGACTCACCAGGTCGTCACAGTGAGGTCTGTTGGACTGCGACCTGCGGGGCACTTGGTACTGGGACCTTCCAGCGCTGTGACCATCCAGAACCCGCTGGAACCGGCTCTGGAGAGTGCTGAGGCATGCCCTTTTGACACGTGGGAAATGAACACCTTCGACAAGGTCTTCTTTTGGGAAGAAGCTGCACACGTAGCAGCGGACGAGTTGAACGCGGGTAAACCTCTGAAACGCCCTTGCCTCACTGATGGAACTGCTTCTACCTCTGGGACTGCAGCACCATGACGAGTACAGGGACTTCGTTTTCTGTGCTCTCTCCGACACTGCGTGAACTTCTTCTACAACACGCACGAGAAGATTTGGAGAGGGCGCGAGCTATCAATGACCTGGAGCAAGCCGCTACCTTTCTGCGCTCCACTATTTGTGACGATCAGCGAATACTAGAAATGCCTACTACTGAGATCGACGAACCTCCGATGGCTCCTGGGACCTGTATTGCCTACATGAGCGACAATCACAGTGGACGAGCAGATCCCCAGGCACCATCAGAGGCTGTTTGCTTAGAGGCAGGGTTACAGAGCAACGCTACTCTGGACTCTGACCCATTCTCCCCACTCTCCTCTTCCTCTTCTTCGACGCAACGGAGTGTGGATCCATCGGAAGATAGTGATAGAGCCGATATGTCCTCTACTCAATCAGAAAATCTGTTTGCGGGTCAGAAGAGTGTATGTCTTCCCATTTTGCGGTTTCTACAAGAATGCGCTACTGTTGATACATTTGCCAGCGTCTTGGCCAGGAACAGATCCCTGCGACCTCTATGGGACGGCTATGCGGCGACCAATGGAGTGAGGACATGGTCTGAAGTGACGCCGGCTGAAGTCCAGCAGTTTTGCGAATACGCCATTATCCTTGTGGAAATTATGCATAGTAGACGAGGCTTAGGATGTAGATTGACAGGCGGAGCAGAAGATTTTCTGCGTGACGTTCTGGGAATCAACTGCATGCTATTTGGGAGCCCCTGGTCTGCAGGCCTGCCGATGTATGCAACGGATATTCCGGAGTGTCTATACTTTGACGGTGTTCTAGATAATGTTTTTGCAATGTCCGACTCGACGAGGAAGTTTTTCCTGAGATCCGATGTTGCACCCTTTGAATTCTCTGCAAAGGTGGAGGATCGCCTACACGATCCGAATTTTCGACTGTGCGTTTTACATAACAGGGAACACAATCGTGGATGGAATGGTGTTTTAGAAAAATGGGCCAATGACGGCCGTGCTGTACAATTCGGTGCACAATCCAGATTAAAGGTTCGTGCGTTCGACCAGAGCGCAACAGGCCAAGAAGTCTGGTACTGGCAGAAGGGTATATGGGAATGGTGGTTGATAGATGGAGGTACGGCAGAAGTAGGGTGCGGTGTGGATGCCAGGAGGTTTGGTGTGGCTGTGAAGAACATCATTAAGTCCACAGGCTCAGGAGCATGGTACGGGCCTCTACCGGGTCTGGTGGGTTCAGATTCACCCTTTCCTACCAGGGAAGAGCAACTGGCCTTGCTTTCAGAATTCTGGGCGGCCTGGGATGAAGAAGCCGATGTGCGTGCACAACTTCTAAAATCCCGATGTGTGAAATGGGACATGGTTGCGGAGTCTCTTATGCGCAGCAACCAGCTGCTCAAGGACTGCCCTGATGCCCGACTGAGACGAGCTGTGCGCCTGTCACGCCTCCCCTTGGATACACCACTGACGATAGAAGACACATGGATCTATGTTATGGTGGGAGCCTTCCTGCCGTATGTAGGTCAAGTTGGTTTTCTGCAGGGTCCGAGGGCACCTCTGGAGCGCTATAAGGAACATCTGTCCAGAGCCAAATCACTCAGGAACCTGTTCCTGGGCAACAGACACAGACGAATGAGATGTCAGTTGGGGTTTGGAAAAACACCCTCCCTGTCTAGAGTGCTAGCCAGAGTGGGGGGTCACCAAGCCTCGATGGTACTGCTGCAGAAGGTGGACCCGCCACGAGAAGCGTTTAATGTCGAGTCGCACTTTGACAGTGTACTGGCCCCCACCCTGAATCAAATTGACCCAGCGAGAGGGTGGGGGATAGGCGAACTGCGGTGGCGGTGGAGCCTGCGGGAGGAGACTTCATCTGAAGCCAAAACACTGTCCCAGCGTGTGAACGATGTACTCTGGAAAGTGAGGAGCAGTAAGGATACCGACCAGGGAGTAGAGGATCTGCTTGATCTACTAACCTCTTCATTGGGGAAAATCCCAGGCCGCCTGTTTGATTCCTTCTTTCGCGCAGTCCAGGGTGTAGTGAAACGCACGTGGGGTGTTGAATTGCAACGTCGTTTTATCGTACGGGTTCCTACCTACCACAGGCATACCATCAATGGCATTAAGAGGAGCCTCAGGTCACAGATTGCGCAGCATGATGTACCGCAAACCCTCAAGGCATGGCTTTCCCGTGCATTGTCTGTTCTACCTTTGCAAGCCCATAAACTTAAAGATGTATTCAGGGGAGGGGCTGCCTTACGTACTGTTCGCATGACTGCAGACGAGCTGGTCTCTGGTATTAAACTTGGAACCTACGACGCGTCGCCTTTCCTTGTGGGGGGGCAGCAGCGAGCATGGGTCTTCAAAGAACCCTCTGAAGTTCAGCCGCGTGTAGTGCAAGAGATACAACGACAGCTCGCGCGAAGGCAAGGGCGACGATGCACATGTGCTGCATTGATGCGACAGCATCCTGCCCTACGGAACGATCTGGGACATGTTGTCCTGCGCACTAGATCACAATGGGCGTGTCTTTTCAGTGACGAAGGGGCTGATACCCTCAGCAGCAATGCGCGTCAGTGCGTCATTCCTTCCATAGATGTGCTGGCAGCTCAGATGGAGCTGTTCCAGACGTCCCTGCAACGCATGACTGTACCCGCAGAGGGTTTTCTTCCCTCCGCGTCTGGCATCTCTCCCTCTCTGGCTTCTGCCTCTCTCTCCCTCTCCCAAATCCCTCCCTCGCTCCCCACGACCCCTGCGTCCTCTTCCTCTGCGCTATACCCGCCTGTGTCAGCGAGTTCCTTGCTTTCCGGAGACGATATAGCACCTATTGTTGAATGGGTGCATAATTTTTGTCTTGCGGACATCTCTGCGTATACACTGGAGTGCCCCACATTGGGCAGCGAGCATGTTTCCGGGCTCTCTAAACGCATCTGGGACCTTCGCTTTCGCGCAGGGATTTGGGACAAACAGCTCCACAGGATGTCCGGTGCATGCAGGGTGTTGGAAGAGGACCATGTGGTGGGATCCTACTTGGGAGGGGACCGCTTTATTTTGTGGGGCGTGGCAGAGTCCAAAGCTGCTGCCCAAGCAGCGAATGTGTATGATACACTGACCTCTGCCCAAGCACATGGGATTGTGGACTGTGCGATTCATCACAATCTCCTGCGTAAAGGGTATGCAGATCTTTCTTGGGCTGCAACTCACATTAATTCGGTCTATACCGACCCGGAACCTCCACCTTCCCCTGGAGACACTGTAGATTTAGACCCAGGCCCCCAACGCCAGCATCAGCGGCCACTTTTTGGTGCGCCCTCGATTTTTTCCATTTTGAAATGGAAGACGGTTGAACGTGGGGCACAGGCCATTGTTAAATGGCGCGATATTGTGTCCTTTAAGCTCCACATCCTGCGCTCGTATGCACGCCTCATGAGCAGATCACTACAGCTCATTGTCAGCGAAGTGTACCGGCAGTTCCAGACATTGGGCATGCCGAGTATGGTAGGAGTACGTGATTTACTGGGGTCCTTGGGCAGGTTCAACCCGGTCTGGGCCAGTGTCCGCCCTGATGAGGCGGACATGACGGATATGTTCTGGAATATCCCCAAGGGCGATGTTGTGCCGGCCCTGCATGAACTGTTTGAGCTTTTGGAGGGAGAGAGGCGCGGATGTGCGGAGTTTTTTGCACTGCATAAGTCTGGGGAGAAGGCCCTTGATCGCCTGGGTACAGCGAGTAGTGCTGACTTCAGGGTTATCTCCCGGCAGGAATTGCTGGACTTTGTTTCCTGGGACCTGCACCACAACACAGGGCTGGTGCTGGGCCCGCTATTGCTGAAACAAGGCGATCGGGGTGTCCCGATTGGTGGACATTTGTCAGCGCAACTTGCTGAACTCTGGGCACTTGCCCGTGAGCTTAAGTATATTTTTGGTAAGCACCGGTCTGGTCTTGTCAAGACGTGGGATCAGACAGTACGTAAAGGTGAGGAGGGTGCACCAGCGTCCCTGGCCGATATCCGTCTGTGTGTCCGGGAACCTATCGAAGTTTGTCACCCGTCCTGCAGGGGGTCACAGAAACTGGGCAGGGTACTCGGGAGCACAGACCGACCCTTTTTGCACAGCAGTACTTTGCGTACTGATGGGTTCGGAGGGTGGTGGGGGCCTACTGATGCCTCCTTCGGGTACCTCGACGTGGACGGGGTGCGGGTTGACCTGCTGGTGACCTCCCTCTGGGACGGAGCGCCGGATGGGCGCATGGGTACTGTTATTGCGAGTGCACCCCCCCGAGACAGGGCGCGGCTTCGAGAGTTCTTTCGGGAACTGGATCCCATGGACTTTGTGGTGAGCGAGGCCCGTCGAGGGTGGTGGGGGTGGGCGACGCGCCCATCCGACCCGGCTGTCCCCATATCCACCAGCCCAGGCATTCTTTTCTCACGTTTTCGTGATAACATCTACATAATTTTTATGAACATCCATCCTGCCCTGTTCCCTCGCGTTCGCCATGCGGCGAAGCATTTCCTGGACTGTTTGTATGGAGTTCCCCTGAAATGGGAACCTACAGATTTACGGGTGTCCTGGGGAGAGTGTTCATGGAAACCCCTCCCCCTGGGCTTCTCTTTGACCAGGAAAGGGGTCATCTGGGACATCGCTGAGGGCGCTGAGCTGGGTGAGTGGCTCAGGTGGGTCCCAGCCCGCTCAGCCAACGCGAGCTTTACGCTGGCGTCTATGCTGCCGTCCCTGTTTCTCAAATCACTGTGGTATGCGGGTTCCACTGCAGATGTGCAGGCTAATTTTCGCTCCCTCCTCTGGGGCGTAGGCTGGCACTCTTACCCCAAACATTGGTGGTTGCCCTGTCTCACACGCTTTCTGCGGAAGTATAACCTTCTAGAGGTGTTTTCCCTGGGATCTGTTACCACGTGGGTTCGGGAGGGCAAACGGGCGGCAGCGACCAGCGGCTCGGGAGTGGTTTCATCTCAGGATGTTTCTGCGCATGCTGTGCAGTACCATTGATTTGTGGTGCCAGTGTGAGTGCTCTGTGGCGAGCGACACATATACTGGACGTAAGGCCCTGTGTGAACGCATAGTCAGTGTATTTTTGACATAAATCAGGTTGAGTTTGGTATGGAAACGAAAGGCGGGTCTGGTGCCACACAAAACGAGAGTGGACAGGATCCATGGGCGCCAGGGGTCGAATATGGTGTGTGCCCGGGACCACAGATGCCTACCGATGATGAAATGTCGTTGTTGTCATTATGTATTTGCGTGCCGAGGGCAATCAGCCCGACTTTGGGCCACCAGAACATCCTGTCTACTGTTGCATTGTTTGTTTGCACTAGCCTCATGGGCATGGCCGTGTTTGTCTGAGGAGTTTTTGTACTTGTGCTCGCCCCTTGCAGCGTATGCGCATGTGCCTGCCTATCTACGTGCCTGAATGTGTTGAATGGGGAAATGTCTTCTGGAGTTGACGATTGGACGTACATGGGTGTGTGTGCATGTGGCGCCAACCTAGTTGGTGCATGTCAAACGAGCGACACAACCCACTGCGACTGATGCCGCCTTCAGTCTCTGGGGAGACCCTGCGACGCCAGGCACTGTTGTGACCGCTTTTCCCGGCGCCCGGGCAAGCCCCCCCCGCTCTTTGTTCCTTTGCCATAGCCACTGTATCTGGGATATGGCCTCGAAGCATGGAAGAGATGCTTGGAAGCAGATGACCCGGCGCCTCGTGTTCCATGAGACGCCGAAGCACACGGTGCCGAAGCAGCAGCCCACCGAGGACGTCAAGGTGGATGTGACCATCCGCGACACGAAGCCCAAAGTCGCCCCCGCCGTCGCGCTGTCGGCCAAGCAGCTCGCCGTGGAGCGCGCCGTGCACGAGTTCACCATGAGGCACTTGGAGCAGAGAAACCGGCAAGTGCTGAAGGCCCTGGACGACAAAGTGGGGCCCAGTGCCGAGGTCAAGGACGTGGTGTACAACCAGTGGCTGCGCATGATCCGCGAGAGAGGCTGGTCCTCCCTCACCATGCCCGGGGTCAAAGGGCAGATGCCCGACGACATCGACCTGCTTCGAATGAAGGAGTTCATGAAGGAACCGAGCATTCACTCCAAGCCGTAGCTCAGGGTCATGTAGAGAGTAGGCCTGGCCCATTCTGCACATTCGGGGCTTTTTTTTCTGATTGGCTTGAAACTGGCATTTCCCGACGTCCAGGGACATCTTAGAATGCCCCCCCCCCCCCCTGGAACCTCACCCCCCCCCCCCCCCGACCAAAGTGACCACAGTGGAAAAAACCGAAATTTACCATTGGGAAAATCTTGTCGGGCCATTTTGGGTACACACACATTTGGCTGCCAAATCCGCCCCCCCCTTCCTCTCTTCTGATACATCCCTCCCGACATCTCAAGCAACTCGGTCCACGTTGTGGCGGTGCACGATCACGTTTGTCTCGCAAAGGCCCCTAACAGTCAGCAGGGCTGCGCGTGAAGCGCGGGGAGGTCCCACACCCAACAGCAAGTCAGTTACGCCCCAGCCGCATCCGTCCAACTCCAACTGCCGCTGCAACGGTTTGTAACCGCCGCCGCCTGCTCCCTCTAACCTTTTTTCCCACCCACGGCCATTCAGCGTCTGCGGCACTTCCCTGCTGCCCTCCCCTTCAAGTGGGAGTTCCACTTCACAACAGCTCAACACCCGTCTTTTTTTTTTGCTGCGGAAAGGTGCCGATGGTATTTAAGTTGCCGCTGACGAGCCTCTTCTTCGCTGCTTCATGTGCTGACGCGTGTTTGCGCTCTGTCATAAGCAGCCTTCTCCTTGGGGGGGCGGAGAGTTCGACACACCGTGCCGGCTGCAAACTGTGCGTCGAGCCTCCCACACAGTTTTGGTCTCTTTTGGCCAAAGTCGCCCCCCGGTTGGCCTCCAGCCACACCAAGCCCAGACCGTAGGAAACAGCTGTGACTCTACTGAACCGGCGTTGATTTCCTTGTATCATGGGAGGTTATTGCACCTTCCGACTTTGGGTTGGCAAGCGGACATTGCACCCTGACCGTTTGCACCCTTAAACCCCCCAAAATGCCCCCCCCCCCAAACGCCCCTTCTACCCCAAAAGTTTCCTCTGCTGTGTGTAGGTGGTTGGGTATGCTGCTGTCTGTCTGTCGTTTTTCACTTTTACGCTGTGACCACCGCTGCGGTCTTTTTGCTGCTTTGCCACAGTTTCGAAACAGTCCTGGAACCCCCCCCCCCCATTGTGCAACTTAATATGGCAGCTGTTGGTTGATGGCGGAAGGTATTCGTGGGCTTGACACAAACTTTCCCTCCACAATTTCTGCATCTGTGGGGGGAGGAGTGACCCCCCCCTCCCCCCTCTTGACCCAATGCATCTGACCGGGGGGTGTAAGCCGAGTCAAGACCTGTCCTGTTTCCCGGCCCAGCGGCGAAAACAGACAATACGGGCGGATCGGACTGGAGGAGTTCGAAGCAAGTTGCAGGACTGCCAAGCACCATGCAAGTGCACATGTTGCTGTGGCCTGCACGCGGGGGAGGGGGGGCGGTGCCACAAAGGCTTAGGAGGTGTGCTGGTTGGTACTTCCGGGTGTACGCACTGGTTTGAGTTTTCAGGAGGGAATTGTCTGCAAGCCACTGGGGAACAGTACTTTGGTGGGTGAGAGTTGTCCCTCTGCCCACAAATGCTGCTTCTGCCCCTTGGCGTCCCTCCCACACCGGCGTCGGCAAGGTAGCACACTGAATCGTTCGCACGACAGTGAAATACGGAGAGTGCCCACATGTGATGTGGGAAATGTATCACGGGGCCGGGGTTCCAGACCGCGCAGTGTTACCCATTGGTGGTGTGTGGTGTTTCCAGGCATTTTTGCCATTGGCGCGCGGGAGGGGGGTACCCATTGAAAGGTACGTATGGTCATGTATGGTCACTTCCGAGCTTTTCTTTTGCGGTATGCTCTGCACTGACGTAGCAGAGGTTTCCTCTGGTGGAGGGGGGGCGGGGGGGCAACAGGGAGTGTGATACCTCCTTTGCACCAGTCTTGCAGGGACCTGTTTTCATCATGACTGCTGCGCCTCGGAGCTGTCTGAGTGCAGGAGTGAAGAATGCTGAGGCTGTGTGGGACCACTTGCATTGCATGACCCATGGGTCACAGGCAGAGTGACACCACGAGGGGGGAGGGGGGTTGATATTGGTGGGTAGCAGCTGTGGCAGAAGTTGATGGTTTCTAGCAATGACCCCCAAGGCCCGTGCTGCGGTCCCTCCCTGGCGTCCTACGATCCGAGCGCAGTGCAGTGTTGTGCAGTGCAGTGCAGTGCAGTGCGCGGCACAAAGGCTCCTCTGCCCAAAGCCCCTGAAGGTATTCTCTGCCGCCGGTTCCAGAAATCCATGTTCGTGGCAATCCCCCCCAATGGGGGAACGTTAGCGCGCCGGGCGCGCGCCGGGCATCTTTTGTGACCCGTGCCCTACCGGTGGACTGTTGCCGTTGATATGTTGGGCAACATTATATGGATTTGCCCCTTGGCCCCCGGGACGTCAGCAGATGTTTTGATTTGGGATGGGTATGGATTTTCTCGTACCCGAGGTGATTTCTTTGATTTCGAAGTTGGGGGCCATGATGGTGCTTATGAAGGCCGGATTCATGTCATTGTGCCTCTCATATGAAGAAAGAATGGCACTTTGACAGCCCGCCAACAATGTTACAATGACGTGCACGGGTGGTATAGGGCACGCATTGAGCAGCTGTTTGCTCGGTTGTGGCACGCAAGATGAGGCAGAGGATGAGGCAGAAGTGTGTGTGTTGTGTTGCCAGAAGCGCTCCACCGTCGCAGTTTGTGATGAGTGTAAGGAGCACTATTGTACTGAATGTATTGACACCCACACCTGTGGGACCAATGTTGTTTGTTCAGTACAATACAGATGACAGTTGGAGTTGCTGAATTCACAGATATTGCTTTATTATGCAACTTGTTTTGTAGGGAAGGTGTGCAGTGCAATGTGGTCTACTTGGGGGGCTTCTCCAGGAGAGGGTAAATCTGGGGCTGAACTCGGGATAGTAAATAGAAAAGTAGCGCGCCGGGCAAACATTCCCCCAATGGTGCTGTTTTGTATGTGTTCAGACAGGCCCAAAAACATGGGGCATCCCGTTTTTGCAGTGGCCCGTCCGCTGTTTCTCTCCTATGAACGGCCGCAGTGCTCTTGCAGAGTGTCGGGGAGGGTTCGTTTGAGGACCGGCGTTGCTGTATTGGCCCCCGTTAGTGCACAATTCAGTCTCACCAGTCCCATTGCCTCAAGGCACAGCTCCATGTTGCTGGGGACCGTATTGGTGGGCCACTGGAGGTGGCTCCTCAGCGGCGTGCGACCTTCTGGTGTTTATGCGGTTGAACCCCCACCCTCCCCAAATTTGCTGCGGTCCTCCCAAGCCCGTGACAAGAAACGGAGAAACATAGAGAGCGCCTGTAAGATCACACGGATATGGGTAGAGGGCTGAGATGCCGGATTCTCAGTCAACATATTTGACATGCACTACCTGCACCGTGCGACAGTGGTGGGGATGGATTGTGCCAGTCGCCTGGGGCACAGCTCCCTCTTCCACGGCAATTGTCTGTCTGGGCCCGTAGAAAGGCCGCCGTTGTTGTGTCCAGCTCAGCCATGCGTCCGGATGACGTTATATGCGCTGCCCGTGGTCCGCAGGACCGGTTTGTTAGTCAGTGGAGGGGGCGGCGCACGACTGCCATGACGAAGGGCCACCCACCCGAATGTACCAGCATCCCTCGCCTTGAACAGGGACCCTCCCCCAGTTTGCTGGCCTCGTTAGGTCAGCGGCCCTGCTTCCAAACAGGATGGGGTCCCTGAGGGGCTCCTTGCGCTGTGTGGCGGGGCTGACCTGCAGCCGGCGATGCGCTGAACAACACCCACCTCAAATACATGACCCATTGTCCCAAACGGGTGACATGACCGCACTGCCCGTGCATTTCAATGACCCAGTTATCCTCAAACAGTCCCCGCTGATGCAAAGCAGACCGAGGCAATGGAGCCAATACACCCCCCGGATGATGCCTCTTTGAGTTTGCCTTTCCATTTGCATGTATGGTGACGTTTGCCACAACACAAGCCATGACCCAGACTGCGGTCTTTTGCTGCGCAGGATTTTAACCAAACATGGACAATGAGCTATAGCTCACATATCAAATGCCGCATGATTGTGGTGGGGGGGTTGTGGCATGTAAGGTTGTAGTGCATAGGCCTCTGGTGCGTTGGGCTTTCATGTGTGGACCTCCGGGGTGAGATTGTTCTGCGTGGAGGCACGGTGCGTGGAGCGGTGGTGTTTGCGGCTTTGGTGTGTCACGCAATCGGGCTGTGCCTTGTGGGAATGGGGTGTGTGGGTTGTTCATGACGTTGGTTGTTTTTTGGGGCATCTTTTCTTGTGCATGTGGGGATGGCTGGTATGCATGGTACACAGCACTCGTGCACGTTAGCGCCCAATGACCAATCCTGACTTGAAAAGCCGGGTGGGCTTCAGCTCCTGAAATGTGCTGCTATGGTCAACAACGCAAGGACATGAACTTCAAGTGCACATGTTCTTTTATAGGTTAAGGTAAGCAAATTGCGAGGTATCTGAAGGCAAAACGAAAGGTCTCTTTGAGACTCTATATAATACTTCTACAGCTCACAACAGTGCACAGCTAGTTGCGCTTCTAGATGGAAGGGCCTAAGGGTCAGTTGCACGTTTCATTGTGAATTTTGGTTATCCACAACAGGGAACGATTCGCGTGGTTACTAAAGACACAATATCCCAACCTTAAACTGAAGACTTTCTGTCAAATTATTGCAGTACCCCATTCAGGGTCCCGAGAAGGCATTAGGCGACAATTTAGAGGGGGGATGTTCCATATTTTTGCAAAAAGTTTCATTTTGGTACGCCACGTTTATTGGATTTTCAGGTTGCTGCGGGACGGTTGCCTCGGCTGTACGCGTGCCTTCGTAAAGTGGCACCTTTGCCCCTACCCGTTGGAATTTTCACTTTGGACCACTGCCATCACTCACCCACACTGCCATTGCACCCCCCTCCGCCCCCGCGCGCGCGCTCGCTCACCTCATCTCGTCAAGCCAAGGCATGGCGGTCTTGGCTTGGCATGGTGTGGTATGGCATGGCGTCAGACCTCTGTGCTTTCATAATGGAAAGCGCTAAAAATTGTCGACACAATATCTCAACCTTAAAATGAAGACGTTCTGTCAAATTATTGCGGCACGTCTTCAGGGTGCCGGGGAAGGCATTAGGCGACAATTTAGAGGGGGGATGTTCCATATTTTTGCAAAAAGTTTCATTTTGGTACGCCACGTTTATTGGATTTTCAGGTTGCTGCGGGACGGTTGCCTCGGCTGTACGCGTGCCTTCGTAAAGTGGCACCTTTGCCCCTACCCGTTGGAATTTTCACTTTGGACCACTGCCATCACTCACCCACACTGCCATTGCACCCCCCTCCGCCCCTCCGCCCCCCCCCGCGCGCTCGCTCACCTCATCTCGTCAAGCCAAGGCATGGCGGTCTTGGCTTGGCATGGTATGGTATGGCTTGGCGTCAGACCTCTGTGCTTTCACAACGGAATGCGCTGAAACTTGTCGACACATTATCTGAAACTTAAATTGATGACTTTCTGTCACTTTATTGCGGCACCGCCTTCAGGGTGCCGGGAAGGCATTAGGCGACAATTTGAGGGGGGGATGTTCCATATTTTTGCAAGAAAGTTTCATTTTGGTACGCCACGTTTATTGGATTTTCAGGTTGCTGCGGGACAGTTGCCTCGGCTGTACGCGTGCCTTCGTAAAGTGGCACCTTTGCCCCTACCCGTTGGAATTTTCACTTTGGACCACTGCCATCACTCACCCACACTGCCATTGCACCCCCCTCCGCCCCCGCGCGCGCGCTCGCTCGCCTCGTCTTGTCAAGCCAAGGCATGGCGGTCTTGGCTTGGCATGGTGTGGTATGGCTTGGCGTCAGACCTCTGTGCCTTCTCAATGGAATGCGCTGAAACTTGTCGACACATTATCTGAAACTTAAACTGATGACTTTCTGTCAAATTATTGCAGCACCCCCTTCAGGGTCCCGGGAGGGCATTAGGCGACAATTTAGAGGGGGGATGTTCCATATTTTTGCAAGAAAGTTTCATTTTGGTACTCCACGTTTATTGGATTTTCAGGTTGCTGCAGGATGGTTGCCTCGGCTGTACGCGTGCCTTCGTAAAGTGGCACCTTTGCCCCTACCCGTTGGAATTTTCACTTTGGACCACTGCCATCACTCACCCACACTGCCATTGCACCCCCCTCCGCCCCTCCGCCCCCCCGCGCGCGCTCGCTCGCCTCGTCTTGTCAAGCCAAGGCATGGCGGTCTTGGCTTGGCATGGTATGGTATGGCTTGGCGTCAGACCTAGGTGCTTTCATCTTGCAATGCGCTCAAACTTGTCGACACAATATCCCAACCTTAAAATGAAGACGTTCTGTCAAATTATTGCAGTACCCCACTCAGGGTCCCGGGAAGGCATTGGGCGACAATTTAGAGGGGGGATGTTCCATATTTTTGCAAAAACTTTCATTTTGGTACGCCACGTTTATTGGATTTTCAGGTTGCTGCGGGACAGTTGCCTCGGCTGTACGCGTGCCTTCGTAAAGTGGCACCTTTGCCCCTACCCGTTGGAATTTTCACTTTGGACCACTGCCATCACTCACCCACACTGCCATTGCACCCCCCTCCGCCCCCGCGCGCGCGCTCGCTCGCCTCGTCTTGTCAAGCCAAGGCATGGCGGTCTTGGCTTGGCATGGTGTGGTATGGCATGGCGTCAGACCTCTGTGCTTTCACAACGGAATGCGCTGAAACTTGTCGACACATTATCTCAAAATTAAACTGAAGACTTTCTGTCAAATTATTGCAGCACCCCCTTCAGGGTCCCGGGAAGGCATTAGGCGACAATTTGAGGGGGGGATGTTCCATATTTTTGCCAAAAAGTTTCATTTTGGTACGCCACGTTTATTGGATTTTCAGGTTGCTGCGGGATGGTACAGAACTGGTCTGCGCTGCAGTGCAGCGAGGAAAAACACTGAACTATGTGGTGATGACCATGCGCCTGTGACACGGCGGCGTATGCGAGCCCAGTATCCGTTGCCTCCTGGCCCTTTAAACTTGTAAATTACACCCGCCTCTGATTTGGCAAGGGTAGGTTGCTTGTGCATCACCCCTGGAAGCCGCATCGTCTGTACTTCCTCCTGGGTTCCTCCTTGCTGCAGTTGGTCGGCCATCACCCTCAACCCATTCAGCCAACAAGCAGCCAGGGGGGACTCATCCTAGCCTAGAAAGGGCCCAAAAAGAAGTGGAGCCAAGACTGGGCCCTGCAGATTAGTGTGTGTGCCCGCACCACGTCCTTCATGATCCTTGGCTCCGAGGACACCAAGGGGGCAAGGACAACAGGGGCCTGCCAACCCTGGTACCGGTCCAGGGTGGCGATTACCTGCACACACTCATATCCCTGATCCCCTTGCAGTTTGTGCCCCACAACCCACACAGAGTGCGGCAGCCATAGCATCTGTGCATAGTGTGTGGTGACGATTGCCACTAAGTTGGGGGGGTACGCATTTGCACTGTATGCATGCTCCAAAAAGTGCAGCACAAGCCTCATCCCTGCCCAGGTTCCCTTGGCGGCGCATGTCCTCGTCCATGACAAGGGAGTCTCATGCTCTCATAATCTGGTTCCTAAGGACCTGCACCCGCTCCTCTGACATCCCATACCGTGTCAGCTCACGTCTCCCATCCGGATTATCTGTGCTGACGATGCGGATGTGTTGACCTCCCAACACGGGGGGGGGGGGGGTAGTGCAGGGGAGGAAGGGGGGTACCAGCCCAACGACTCCCCAGTGAACAGTCCACGCACCACCATTGCCAAGGGCGGGGCCATGCGGAACTGCTGGGTCGGGACACAAGCGGTACACCTTGTACGGTACAGAATAAACTGCAACACAATACTTGTGGTGAAGCGCTGTGAGTCACCATATTGCATTGGGGTTCCTTCGTCGCTAAGCACATCGACGTTGGTAAAGTGCTCTTTCTGTGGCCAAGCAAGTTGGTTAGACGTCATTTTACTGATGTGCGTTGCCAAAAGAGTGATGGCACTGTATGGGCGCAGTTGACCGGGTTGTGTTTGCGACAACAGGGATGGCGGCTACAAGGCGAAAGTTGCTGCTTGGGGGGCCCCCCCGGCAAGCCACAAACTTGGCTTGCATTCAGCGTTGTGGATGAGTCCTCGAGGCACAGCATCCCATTGGGTCTGGACTTGGCCGCTTTTGGGGCACAGTGCATGTTTTGTGGGGATGCCGCGGCAGCTGTTGAGGGCACATGCTAATGTGCCATTGCACGCCGGATGATCAGCAAGCGACACTTCCACTGTTGGCTGGTTGTAGGGTAGCAAATCTGTGGGGGTTTAGCCCCTTGCGGCACATAGCCGCATCCAAGGTGCTGAGTGATCCTTCAGAACTTCTTGCTTGAATGTAGGATCTTGGTCAGCCGACTGGATCACCCGCCGCATCAAGTTGTCAACCTGTGCATTGGTCGGGGCAGTGACTCGGATGCATGCCCGAGGGGGGAAACCGTCAAAAGTGCCCCCACCCCCCCCTTTCCTGCCGGTGTGTACGAAACCTGGCTTCTTCAGATCCGGGATGCATGGGTCGAAGTGACCCTGCTGCCACATCACTGCCTTGACGCAAGCCACCAATCCAACTTCCCTGTGCCGGCTCCACAAGTCATGGAGGAGACAACAGCGCCGTCATCCAGACATTGCCGGACAGCCAAGGCTTGGGAGGGGTTCAAGTTATGATGTGCCACAAGGTGGCGTAGGATCTGCTAGTCCTCGTCAGGGAGGCTGGCAGCCACATGTGGTTCTTGCCGAGTGGCATTGAGCAACGTGTTCCATGCCTTCCCCGTCCGTATCTCGTCGCGCAACGACCGGAGCGCTGCTTCATCGGGCAGGACACAGCACCAATACTTGTGCTCCTGCACAATGGGCGGTTTGTTCGAACAGACTATGGTCACCATGGTGCCAAAGGTGCCATCACCATGCACCTTGCCAATGAAGTCCGGTGCCAGTGCGATGTGGTCGCCCAAGTGTGGCCGATCCATGTCCCATGCATGGATGAAATGCCCATTGGTCAGATCATAGTTGCCCCAAACTTCAATCTCAGCAACCCACTCTGTTATGAGCACCATGTTGCCATTCTTGTCCTCCTTCTACCGCTGTGCCTTCTCGAAGCACAGGTTCCTAATGGCATATTGCTCCCATGCCCACTTCCGAGCGGCGGCACACTCACGGACAGTGTGCACAAGGGATGCCTTCTGCACATACGTGTCGCGATCGGCCCAACAGGTGGTGAATCCCTCTATTGGGTTTGTGTCGATGTCATAGTCCACGTGGAAGAGGGTGTCACCAAAGGGCCTTGTCTTTGGCCGGCGGAGGGCCTTGACCTTTGCCCTGCGGAGGGCCTCCGCCTTTGCCTTGCGGAGGGCCTTGACCTTTGCCCTGCGGAGGGCCTCCGCTTTTGCCTTGCGGAGGGGCTTGGCCTTTGCCCTGCGGAGGGCCTTGGCCTTTGCCTTGCGGAGGGGCTTGGCCTTTGCCTTGCGCAGGGCCTTGGCCTTTGCCTTGCGAAGGGCCTTTGCCTTTGCCCTGCTGAGGGCCTTGGCCTTTGCCTTGCGGAGGGCCTTGGCCTTTGCCCTGCGGAGGGCCTTGGCCTTTGCCCTGCGAAGGGCCTTTGCGGCTGGTGTTCGGCATGTTTTCCAGGTCGAGGCGCGGCGGCCGGGGACCAAGGGCAAACTTCTGCGGCTCAGTGGCCTGCAGTAGGTGGGTTGGGCGATGAACGACGACCCTGGGCGGGGCGCTGTGCCCGGGGACCAAGGGCCAACTTCTGCGGCTCGGTGACCTGCAGTAGGTGGGTTGGGAGATGAAAGACGACCCTGGTCGGGGCGCTGTGGCCCGGGACCGAGGGCCAACTCCTGCGGCTCAGCGGCCCGCAGTAGGTGGGTTGGGGGATGAACGACAACCCTGGTCGGGGCGCTGTGGCCAGGGACCGAGGGCCAACTCCTGCGGCTCGGCGGCCCGCAGTGCGTGGGAGTTGAACGCGTGGGTGTTGGGGCAAGCCCAACTCAAATGTGTGGGTCAGAGACGCGACGGTCTAGACCCCAGACTCACTTTCTCACCTCAAGGGGGAGGTTTAAAATAAAAGAGTGCCCTATGTGTAAGAGACGCACAGTGCACACCTGCCTCCTATGCAATGCACAGGCACAAGTGGGAGCAAGCATATTGTAATTGATTGCAAAAACAAACATGTTCGAACCCCTTCTGAGATGTCGTCAGCACCTTCAATGAAGGGGTATATGGTCATAGGCTCCAAGGCCTAGACCATAGACAACCTAAACACCTCAAGGGTGTTCTGCATTGAAACAATAGCCAAAAAGTTCAAACTTCAGGTACAAAGAGGGGGGGGGGTGCAACATTTCATTTGCCTTTGTGTGAAGACAAGCATGCACAGCAAACGAGAGATAAGCACAGAAGGGACATAGGTTCAAGGTAAATGTGACACATAGCAAAACCCCTTCTCAAATGTCTTGTTTTTGGGGGGCATGCTTTTGCATATGCTCATGCACAAGGTAGGGGGAGGGCGGTGTTTTCCCTACTTTGTGGTATCTTCCGAATGAATTTCCATACGTCCTAGCAAAAGAGCACAAAGGAAAGCAGAGCATGTAAACATGGGAAGCACAGCAAAACAGAGCATGCATAGCACAAGGGGTGTGGTTTCTCCGTATATGGTCCTTCCCAGATCCTTTTCCATACTTCCTGCAAATAAACAACAAACCATGAGGGGTGCAAAGTGCAGCAGATTGCAATCGTCCGCAAAGGGTAAGTAAGAGGGTTGGGAAAAAAACATCACACAATGGCAAATCAAATTCAAACTCAACCACAAAGCCCTCTCTCAGATGTATGTTGGTTGCACATGACATTGACAAACAAGGGTTTTCAAAATGGTTGTTGGCCATTGGAGGACATGGTGCACATTTGGTCAGCCATGACAAACTGTTTGATGGTGACAACGGCGAAGAGGACATGAGGGGATGTCCCTTTCCTCGGCTGCAAAGTTATTTCCATTTTCAAAAGCTCGGTCCGCACAAAACGGGTCCTAAAAAAAGGTCCTTGCAGGGGTCCGCACAGTGACCCACACGTGACGGAGCATTGTGTCATGCTGGACAATGCACAGCCCACAATCCACATCCCGTGAAACTTGGTGTGGGCTACGGAGAGGCCTAGGCAACATATGTCAAGTGTCATGCATTGCCATTGAAGTTGAAGGGGCTCGTGGTCAGTAAATTGTAATTGGATGCAAAAGCGAACATGTCACAACCCCTTCTCAGCTGTTGTCAACATGTTCATCAGTGAAGGGGTATATGGTCATAGGCGCCAAGGCCTAGACCACAAACAACCAGAACACCTCGACGATGTTCTGCATAATCAAATTGTCAGCATATTGTGATTGGAACCCCTTCTCAGCTGTTGTCAGCATGTTCATCACTGAAGGGGTATATGGTTGTAGGCGCCAAGGGTGTTCTGCATAATCAAACTGAAACACCAGCAAAAAATTTAGGTGTCAGGTACTTAGAGGGGGGCCACAAACACATTCAAGACATAGAGCGGCTCTACAGCAAGGCAATAGCGTTCTCGAACCGTAGAAGCTCAATCCCGTTAGATTCCATGCCCCCAACATCAATCTTATGTACAGTGAGCTCTTCTAAACGTACAGCATTCACTTGAACAATCGGTCATTGGCTCCTCCCTCTCCTGAGGTTCATTGTGTCGCTCCGTGTTTCTTTCTGTTCTCCGCCCTCAGGCGTGCATCTACATACGTGGGGTGGGGGCACCCTTGGGGGTGTATGTCACCTCTTTGCTGCATGAGGTGGGACATTGTGCTAGGGGGCCGATGTGTGTGCCCCACACGCTGTTCACCATGGACATACCATGCACTGTGCTTGGAAGGCACTGCCGGATCGTGTCAAGCGGTATGTCCTTGGCCAGGTTGCAATGCAGGACAAGCCTGCACCAGCTAAGTCAAGCTGACCACACCCTGACGTGACCCTTGTGGTGAGGGGCTGTGTGGAACATTTCACAGCCTCCATGGATTGTTTAGGGGCACTGTGGAACATTGGAGGGTCTCTGTGAAAGGTTATGGGTCTGCACGGAACATTTGAGGGTCACCTTGGAACGTTATGGGTCGCTGCACAACATTTGTGGGTCTCTATGGAATGCTTGGGGTCTTTGTGCAACGTTTGGTTCGGTGGAACATTTTAGGGTGTCATGAAACAAATCAGGGTCTCCATGGACAACCCCCCCCCCCCCAAATCCCACGACCCCTTAACCGTGATCCGCCTGAGGTGATCCAAGTTAGTGCAATGCCCTGGCCTTTGCGTATTGACTTGCACCCCTAGAACATTTGACAGTATGTGTCGAATATTTAGGTGGTCCATGGAACGTTTGAGGGTCTCCATGGAATATTTAGCACCTGCGTGGAACATGTGACAATTTGCATTGCGTATGTAGGGGCTCCGGGGAACATTTGAGGGTCTCCGTGGAACATTTAGCACCTCCAAAGAACATTTGGCATTCTCCGTGTAATATTTTGTACCTTCGTGGAATATTTACCCCCCCCCGTGGAACATTGGATGCCTCCGTGGAATGTTTCGTACCTCCATGGAATATTTAACCCCCCCCCCGTGGAATATTAGATACCTCTGTGGAATATTTCGTACCTCCGTGAAATATTTAACCCCCTCCGTGGAATATTTCATACCTCCGTGGAATATTTAACCCCCTCCGTGGAATATTTGATACCTCCGTGGAATATTTCATACCTCCGTGGAATATTTGACCCCCTCCGTGGAATATTTAACCCCCTCCATGGAATGTTTAACCCCGTCCGTGGAATATTTCATACCTCCGTGGAATGATTGATACCTCCGTGGAATATTTAACCCCCTCCGTGGAATATTTGATACCGTGGAATATTTAACCCCCTCCGTGGAATATTTCATACCTCCGTGGAATCTTTCACCCCCTCCGTGGAATATTTGATACCTCTGTGGAATATTTGACCCTCTCCGTGGAATATTTGATACCTCCGTGGAATGTTTAACCCCCTCTGTGGAATATTTGATACCTCCGTGGAATATTTCATACCTCCGTGGAATATTTGATACCTCTGTGGAATATTTGACCCTCTCCGTGGAATATTTGATACCTCCGTGGAATGTTTAACCCCCTCTGTGGAATATTTGATACCTCCGTGTAATATTTAACCCTCAGCGTGGAATATTTCATACCTCCGTGGAATATTTAACCCCCTCCGTGGAATATTAGATGCCTCCGTGGAATATTTAAACCCCTCCGTGGAAAATTTGATACTACCGTGGAATATTTAATCCCCTCCGTGGAATATTTGATACCTCCGTGGAATATTTCATACCTCCGTGGAATATTTAACCCCCACCGTGGAATATTTGATACCTCCGTGGAATATTTGATACCTCCGTGGAATATTTAACCCCCTCCGTGGAATATTCAACCCCCTCCGTGGAATATTTCACCCCCTCCGTGGAATATTTAACCCCCTCCGTGGAATATTTAACCCCCACCGTGGAATATTTGATACCTCCGTGGAATATTTAATCCCCTCCGTGGAAGATTTGATACCTCCGTGGAATATTTCATACCTCCGTGGAATATTGAACCCCCACCGTGGAATATTTGATACCTCCGTGGAATATTTGACCCCATCCGTGGAATATTTAACCCCCTCCGTGGAATATTCAACCCCTCCGTGGAATATTTAACCCCCTCCGTGGAATATTTAACCCCCTCCGTGGAATATTTCATACCTCCTTGGAATCTTTCACTCCCTCCGTTGAATATTTGATACCTCTGTGGAATATTTGACCCTCCGTGTGGAATGTTTGATACCTCCGTGGAATATTTAACCCCCTCTCTGGAATGTTTGATACCTCCGTGTAATATTTAACCCCCCCCCTTGGAGTATTAGATGCCTCCGTCGAATATTTAACCCCCTCCGTGGAATATTTGATACCTCCATGGAATATTTAACCCCCTCCGTGGAACATTTCATACCTCCATGGAATATTTGATACCTCCGTGGAATATTTAACTACCTCCGTGGAATATTTGATACCTCCGTGGAATATTTCACCCCCTCTGTGGAATATTTCATACCTCCGTGGAGTCTTTCACTCCCTCCGTGGAATATTTGATACCTCTGTGGAATATTTGACCCTTTGCGTGGAATATTTGATACCTGCGTGGAATGTTTAACCCCCTCCGTGGAATATTTGATACCTCCATGGAATATTTAACCCCCTCCGTTGAATATTTGATACCTCTGTGGAATATTTAACCTCCTCCGTGGAAAGTTTGATACCTCCGTGGAATTTTTAACCCTCTCTGTGGAATATTTCATACATCTGTGGAATCTTTCACCCCCTCCGTGGAATATTAGATGCCTCCGTGGAATATTTAACCCCCTCCGTGGAAAGTTTGATACCTCCGTGGAATATTTGATACCTCCGTGTAATATTTAACCCCCACCGTGGAATATTTCATACCTCCGTGGAATATTTCACCCCCTCCGTGGAATATTTCATACCTCCGTGGAATAGTTCACCCCCTCCGTGGAATATTAGATGCCTCCGTGGAATATTTAACCCCCTCCGTGGAAAGTTTGATACCTCCATGGAATATTTAACCCCCTCCGTGGAATATTTGATACCTCTATGGAATATTTGACACTCTCCGTGGAATATTTGATACCTCCGCGGAATGTTTAACCCCCTCTGTGGAATATTTGATACCTCCGTGGAATATTTCACCCCCTCCGTGGAATATTAGATGCCTCCGTGGAATATCTAAACCCCTCTGTGGAAAATTTGATACCTCTGTGCAATATTTAATCCCCTCCGTGGAATATTTGATACCTCCGTGGAATATTTCATACCTCCGTGGAATATTCTACCCCCTCCGTGGAATATTTAACCCCCTCCGTGGAATATTTCATACCTCCGTGGAATATTTAACCCCCACCGTGGAATATTTGATACCTCCGTGGAATATTTAACCCCCTCCGTGGAATATTTCATACCTCCTTGGAATCTTTCACTCCCTCGGTGGAAATTTTGATACCTCTGTGGAATATTTGACCCTCTGTGTGGAATGTTTGATACCTCTGTGGAAAATTTAACCCCCCCCTTGGAACATTAGATGCCTCCGTCGAATATTTAACCCCCTCCGTGGAATATTTGATACCTCCATGGAATATTTAACCTTCTCCGTGGAATATTTGATACCTCTGTGGAATATTTAACCCCCTCCGTGGAATATTAGATGCCTTCGTGGAATATTTAAACCCCTCCGTTGAAAATTTGATACCTCCGTGGAATATTTAATCCCCTCCGTGGAATATTTAACCCCCTCTGTGGAATATTTCATACCTCCTTGGAATCTTTCACTCCCTCGGTGGAATTTTTGATACCTCTGTGGAATATTTGACCCTCTGTGTGGAATGTTTGATACCTCTGTGGAAAATTTAATGCCCTCCGTGGAATATTAGATGCCTCCGTGTAATATTTAACCCCCCCTTGGAACATTAGATGCCTCCGTCGAATATTTAACCCCCTCCGTGGAATATTTGATACCTCCATGGAATATTTAACCCCCTCCATGGAATATTTCATACCTCCATGGAATATTTGATACCTCCGTGGAATATTTAACCCCCTCTGTGGAATATTTGATACCTCCGTGGAATATTTAACCCCCTCCGTGGAATATTTCATACCTCCGTGGAGTCTTTCACTCCCTCCGTGGAAAATTTGATACCTCTGTGGAATATTTGACCCTTTGCGTGGAATATTTGATACCTCCGTGGAATGTTTAACCCCCTCCGTGGAATATTTGATACCTCCGTGTAATATTTAACCCCCTCTTTGGAATATTAGATGCCTACGTCGAATATTTAACCCCCTCCGTGGAATATTTGATACCTCCGTGGAATATTTAACCCCCTCTGTGTAATATTTGATACCTCCGTGGAATATTTGATACCTCCGTGGAATATTTAACCCCCTCTGTGGAATATTTGATACCTCCGTGGAGTCTTTCACTCCTTCCGTGGAATCTTTGATACCTCTGTGGAACCTTTGACCCTTTGCGTGGAATTTTTGATACCTCCGTGGAATGTTTAACCCCCTCCGTGGAATATTTGATACCTCCGTGTAATATTTAACCCCCACCGTGGAATATTTGATACCTCCGTGGAATATTTCACCCCCTCCGTGGAATATTTCATACCTCCGTGGAATATTTCACCCCCTCCGTGGAATATTTCATACCTCCGTGGAATATTTCACCCCCTCCGTGGAATATTAGATGCCTCCGTGGAATATTTAACCCCCTCCGTGGAAAATTTGATACCTCCGTGGAATATTTAACCCCCTCTGTGGAAAATTTCATACATCTGTGGAATCTTTCACCGCCTCCGTGGAATATTCGATACCTCTGTGGAATATTTGACCCCTCCGTGGAATATTTGATACCTCCGTGGAATATTTAACCCCCTCCGTGAAATATTTCATACCTCCGTGGAATATTTAACCCCCTCCGTGGAATATTTCATACCTCCGTGGATCATTTGACCCCCTCTGTGCGATATTTGATACCTCCGTGGAATATTTCACCCCCTCCGTGGAATATTAGATGCCTCCGTGGAATATTTAAACCCCTCCCCGGAAAATTTGATACCTCCGTGGAATATTTAATCCCCTCCGTGGAATATTTGATACCTCCGTGGAATATTTCATACCTCCGTGGAATATTTCACCCCCTCCGTGGAATATTTGATACCTCCGTGGAATGTTTAACCCCCTCCGTGGAATATTTCATACCTCCTTGGAATCTTTCACTCCCTCCGTGTAATTTTTGATACCTGTGTGGAATATTTGACCCTCTGTGTGGAATGTTTGATACCTCCGTGGAATGTTTAACCCCCTCTGTGGAATATTTGATACCTCCGTGTAATTTTGACCCCCCTCCTTGGAATATTAGATGCCTCCGTCGAATATTTAACCCCCTCCGTGGAATATTTGATACCTCCAGGGATTTTCAACCCCCTCCGTGGAATATTTCATACCTCCATGGAATATTTGATACCTCCGTGGAATATTTAACCCCCTCCGTGGAATATTTGATACCTCCGTGGTATATTTAACCCCCTCTGTGGAATATTTCATATCTCCGTGGAGTCTTTCACTCCCTCCGTGGAATATTTGATACCTCCGTGGAATATTTGACCCTTTGCTTGGAATATTTGATACCTCCGTGGAATGTTTAACCCCCTCCGTGGAATATTTGATACCTCCGTGTAATATTTAACCCCCACCTTGGAATATTTCATACCTCTGTGGAATATTCCACCCCCTCCGTTGAATATTTGATACCTCCGTGGAATATTTCACCCCCTCCGTGGAATATTTAACCCCCTCCGTGGAAAGTTTGATACTTTCGTGGAATATCTAACCCCCTCTGTGGAATATTTCATACCTCTGTGGAATCTTTCACCGCCTCCGTGGAATATTCGATACCTCTGTGGAATATTTGACCCCATCCGTGGAATAGTTGATACCTCCGTGGAACATTTAACCCCCTCCGTGAAATATTTCATACCTCCGTGGAAACTTTTAACCCCCTCCGTGGAATATTTCATACCTCTGTGGAACATTTGACCCTCACCGTGGAATATTTGATACCTCCGCGGAATGTTTAACTCCCTCTGTTGAATATTTGATACCTCCGTGGAATATTTCACCCCCTCCGTGGAATATTAGATGCCTCCGTGGAATATTTAAACCCCTCCGTGGAAAATTTGATACCTCCGTGGAATATTTAATCCCCTCCGTGGAATATTTGATACCTGGGGAATATTTCACACCTTCGTGGAATATTTCACCCCCTCCGTGGAATATTTGATACCTCCGTGGAATATTTAACCCCCTCCGTGGAATATTTGATACCTCCGTGGAATATTTCACCCCCTCCGTGGAATATTTAACCCCCTCCGTGGAAAGTTTGATACTTTCGTGGAATATTTAACCCCCTCTGTGGAATATTTCATACCTCTGTGGAATCTTTCACCGCCTCCGTGGAATATTCGATACCTCTGTGGAATATTTGACCCCCTCCGTGGGATATTTGATACCTCCGTGGAATATTTAACCCCCTGCGTGAAATATTTCATACCTCCGTGGAAAATCTAACCCCCTCCGTGGAATATTTCATACCTCTGTGGATCATTTGACCCTCACCGTGGAATATTTGATACCTCTGCGGAATGTTTAACCCCCTCTGTGGGATATTTGATACCTCCGTGGAATATTTCACCCCCTCCGTGGAATATTAGATGCCTCCGTGGAATATTTAAACCCCTCCGTGGAAAATTTGATACCTCCGTGGAATATTTAATCCCCTCCGTGGAATATTTGATACCTCCGTGGAATATTTCATACCTCCGTGGAATATTTCACCCCCTCCGTGGAATATTTGATACCTCCGTGGAATATTTAACCCCCTCCGTGGAATATTTCATACCTCCTTGGAATCTTTCACTCCCTCCGTGGAATTTTTGATACCTGTGTGGAATGATTGACCCTCTGTGTGGAATGTTTGATACCTCCGTGGAATATTTAACCCCCTCTGTGGAATATTTCATAC
Organism: Eutreptiella sp. 'Long Island Sound 2002'; assembly: GCA_964036045.1. NCBI lineage: Eukaryota > Euglenozoa > Euglenophyceae > Eutreptiales > Eutreptiaceae > Eutreptiella > Eutreptiella sp. 'Long Island Sound 2002'. The sequence goes on along the minus strand of OZ038379.1, from coordinate 3,109,006 downwards.
CTCCATGGAAAATTTGATACCTCCATGGAATATTTAACCCCCTCCGTGGAATGTTTGATACCTCCGTGGAATATTTAACCCCCTCCGTGGAATATTTCATACCTCCATGGAATATTTAATCCCTCCGTGGAATATTTCATACCTCCATGGAATATTTAACCCCCTCCGTGGAATATTTCATACCTCCATGGAATATTTGATACCTCCGTGGAATATTTAACCCCCTCCGTGGAATATTTGATACCTCCGTGGAATATTTAACCCCCTCTGTGGAAGATTTGATACCTCCGTGGAGTCTTTCACTCCCTCCGTGGAATATTTGATACCTCTGTGGAATATTTGACCCTTTGCGTGGAATATTTGATACCTCCGTGGAATCTTTAACCCCCTCTGTGGAATATTTGATACCTCCGTGGAATATTTGATACCTCCGTGGAATATTTAACCCCCTCCGTGGAATATTTGATACCTCCGTGTAATATTTAACCCCCTCCGTGGAATATTTCATACCTCCGTGGAATATTTCACCCCCTCCGTTGAATATTTGATACCTCCGTGGAATATTTGATACCTCCATGGAATATTTCACCCCCTCCGTGGAATATTTCATACCTCCATGGAATATTTAACCCCCTCCGTGGAATATTTCATACCTCCATGGAATATTTGATACCTCCGTGGAATATTTAACCCCCTCCGTGGAATATTTGATACCTCCGTGGAATATTTAACCCCCTCTGTGGAAGATTTGATACCTCCGTGTAATATTTAACCCCCTCCTTGGAATATTAGATGCCTCCGTCGAATATTTAACCCCCTCCGTGGAATATTTGATACCTCCATGGAATATTCAACCCCCTCCGTGGAATATTTCATACCTCCATGGAATATTTGATACCTCCGTGGAATATTTAACCCCCTCCGTGGAATATTTGATACCTCCGTGGAATATTTAACCCCCTCTGTGGAATATTTGATACCTCCGTGTAATATTTAACCCCCACCGTGGAATATTTCATACCTCCGTGGAATATTTCACCGCCTCCGTTGAATATTTGATACCTCCGTGGAATATTTCACCCCCTCCGTGGAATATTTAACCCCCTCCGTGGAAAGTTTGATACTTTCGTGGAATATTTAACCCCCTCTGTGGAATATTTCACTCCTCTGTGGAATCTTTCACCGCCTCCGTGGAATATTCGATACCTCTGTGGACTATTTGACCCCCTCCGTGGAATATTTCATACCTCTGTGGAACATTTGACCCTCTCCGTTGAATATTTGATACCTCCGCGGAATGTTTAACCCCCTCTGTTGAATATTTGATACCTCCGTGGAATATTTCACCCCCTCCGTGGAATATTAGATGCCTCCGTGGAATATTTAAACCCCTCCGTGGAAAATTTGATACCTCCGTGGAATATTTAATCCCCTCCGTGGAATATTTGATACCTGCGTGGAACATTTCACACCTTCGTGGAATATTTCACCCCCTCCGTGGAATATTTAACCCCCTCCTCGGAATATTTAACCCCCTCTGTGGAATATTAGATGCCTCCGTGGAATATTTAAACCCCTCCGTGGAAAATTTGATACCTCCGTGGAATATTTAATCCCCTCCGTGGAATATTTGATACCTCCGTGGAATATTTCATACCTCCGTGGAATATTTGACCCCCTCCGTGGAATATTTCATACCTCCGTGGAATATTTAACCCCCTCCGTGGAATATTTCATACCTCCGTGGAATATTTCATACCTCCGTGGAATATTTAACCCCCACCGTGGAATATTTGATACCTCCGTGGAATATTTAATCCCCTCCGTGGAATATTTAACCCCCTCTGTGGAATATTTCATACCTCCTTGGAATCTTTCACTCCCTCCGTGGAATATTTGATACCTCTGTGGAATATTTGACCCTCTGCGTGGAATATTTGATACCTCCGCGGAATGTTTAACCCCCTCTGTTGAATATTTGATACCTCCGTGGAATATTTCACCCCCTCCGTGGAATATTAGATGCCTCCGTGGAATATTTAAACCCCTCCGTGGAAAATTTGATACCTCCGTGGAATATTTAATCCCCTCCGTGGAATATTTGATACCTGCGTGGAACATTTCACACCTTCGTGGAATATTTAACCCCCTCCTCGGAATATTTAACCCCCTCCGTGGAATATTAGATGCCTCCGTGGAATATTTAAACCCCTCCGTGGAAAATTTGATACCTCCGTGGAATATTTAATCCCCTCCGTGGAATATTTGATACCTCCGTGGAATATTTCATACCTCCGTGGAATATTTGACCCCCTCCGTGGAATATTTAACCCCCTCCGTGGAATATTTCACCCCCTCCGTGGAATATTTCATACCTCCGTGGAATATTTCATACCTCCGTGGAATATTTAACCCCCACCGTGGAATATTTGATACCTCCGTGGAATATTTAATCCCCTCCGTGGAATATTTAACCCCCTCTGTGGAATATTTCATACCTCCTTGGAATCTTTCACTCCCTCCGTGGAATATTTGATACCTCTGTGGAATATTTGACCCTCTGCGTGGAATATTTGATACCTCCGTGGAATATTTAACCCCCTCTGTGGAATGTTTGATACCTCCGTGTAATATTTAACCCCCTCCTTGGAATATTAGATGCCTCCGTTGAATATTTAACCCCCTCCGTGGAATATTTGATACCTCCATGGAATATTTAACCCCCTCCGTGGAATATTTCATACCTCCATGGAATATTTGATACCTCTGTGGAATATTTAACCCCCTCCGTGGAATATTTCATACCTCCGTGGAGTCTTTCACTCCCTCCGTGGAATATTTGATACCTCTGTGGAATATTTGACCCTTTGCGTGGAATATTTGATACCTCCGTGGAATGTTTAACCCCCTCTGTGGAAAAAATCGATACCTCCGTGTAATATTTAACCCCCACCGTGGAATATTTCATACCTCCGTGGAATATTTCACCCCCTCCGTGGAATATTTCATACCTCCGTTGAATATTTCACCCCCTCCGTGGAATATTAGATGCCTCCGTGGAATATTTAACCCCCTCCGTGGAAAGTTTGATACCTCCGTGGAATATTTAACCCCCTCTGTGGAATATTTCATACCTCTGTGGAATCTTTCACCCCCTCCGTGGAATATTCGATACCTCTGTGGAATATTTGACCCCCTCCGTGGAATATTTCGTACCTCCGTGGAATATTTAACCCCCGCCGTGGAATATTTCATACCTCCGTGGAATATTTAACCCCCTCCGTGGAATATTTTATACCTCTGTGGAATATTTAACCCCCTTCGTGGAATATTTCATACCTCCGTGGACTTTGGTAAACGGCTTGGCGCATTTTCGTTGTTGCCTGTTTTCATGTAGCGAATAACAAGCAACGAAAGGAAACTTATCTTTCCGTGGGAATCTTTCCACCACATCCCACTGAAGTTTGCAAACAGGTTTTGGTGGCATGAGTTGAAGGTGTCCATTAATAGCAAATGTAACGTCGACTTTGACAAGCAGCTATGCGCAAAGGTATTCATGTTCTTGATTGGGCGAACTGTGGGAGATGCCGAAGTTAGGCCTAAGATAGTGTTAGCACATTGCGTTTTTTCATCAACCAGCGTAGTTCTAGTATCTAATTCTGCCGTTTTGGGCAAGTTGCCATATTCATGGACCAATTTGTTGGTAACACCAACTTGTGTTGTCTTGATGCGAAAATAGCGCAGGACTGCAATGTCAAAGCAAGTCCAAAATTTGTGTTCTAATCAAGTTTCCCACAAAGCAATCGTCGTTGTGTGAAGTTCCCACCTAGCCGACAAGGCTTGGCCGTCCTAGGCATGGCATGAGCCTTGGTTTTTGGCCAAAGGGCTTCGCTATGTGCTCGGGATTGGGGGTGGGAGTCTCAAAGCGCCCAGGTGTGCCGTGCTACACCTCAAGAAGGGGGGAGGGGCGTGTCGTGCCATCGCATGACGACCTAGCAAATGATTTTTCCGATGAAATGCACACTTGAGTTTGAATCGTGATTTTGGCCTCGTTGAATCCTCTTGCAATTGCAATGTACATAGGGAAGCCATAGTCGAATATGCATTCATGGCTCTTTGTCCCCTCTTTTGGATTATGCTTTGAACTCCAATTTACACTGACGAACTAGGAATTTTCCATAAACTTTTTCGCCTCTTTGTGTGCAGGTACCTTTGCTTTGTCTGCTAGGCAATTTTCCATACTTCAAAAGCCATCGCTCTAGGAGGTATGGGGACGGAGGGGGGGGGGCAAAATCCCCCGTGCCATGCTATTTTTTGGAAAGCCTGGTGACCCATACTAGATCACTTTCCGCTTAGTGTTGTCGTTCCCGAGGTGTCGTGGTGATGCATTGAGACAACCAGTCAATGTGCGTGTTTTGTGGGTTTTGTGGGCACCCCTTCGGCTCGGGCTTTGCCACTTCGTTCATTAAAGTGCCTGGTGCCTGTGCTTTGTGTGCTCGCCAAGATTGTTCATAAGTGGATTGGATGCACGGTCGATAAAGAAGCCACCACCCTTGTCATGTGCGCCGACGCGGTTGTTGCTCTGTGTGTCGAGCCCATGAAGAGTGCAACATGAATATGCGCTTCTCGGCATCCGAGCGCATGTGATTGTGGACGATGGGATGCATGCAGCTATTGTATTTGACGTCGTTGTGATTTCATTATGACGCAAGATGCGCCGGACACACATGAAACAGTGTGAAGCCCAGCATCGTTGATGGCGGTGCAAATAGATTGATCTCTATCGTGCCCTCGCGTGTTTATTCAGATTGTGACGAGCACTCTGGTGCATGTGAGCTAGTCTTATGGTTTCATCGTCCAGTTGCATGTCTTTTGCTTGTTCCCATGAGTTTGCGAAAGCCGATTCGACCAACCACCGCTGCTGCATCATGTGACATGAAACCTTCGGGCAAGGCAACGAAGGGTCACCTTGGTGCGGGCTCCAACGCTAATGAACACAAAAGGTTTGTGCACCACGCATCTTGCAGTCTCAGCTTCATTCCGTTACCATTTGCCAAATGGGAAACACGTTGACATGCTTTACCTTTATTTGCCAATGTCCGCACGTGAGCCTTGCGTTGGGTGCAGTTTGCAAATGTTTCGCCACCCACTCGCGGATTCCATACTCTTGCAACCCCTCCTTAGGCGTTCCGATTTGACGCCAACGAACCGCTCAAAGGCAAGTCCGGTTTCTCAAACCCCGTCAGGCAAAACACACGCGACGAGTTTGAACAAATCTTCCGTGGCCCCAAAGGCTTCGGCGCTAGCCTCACGGCGCTCCACGACGGAAACTCCTACTTCCATTGCGCAATTGGGCAAGCAAGCTTCAACAGAAGCTCCTAACATTGCTATTACCCTTAAGAAACGACCATCAATTTCAATGAATGCAACACCGATCAAGAGGACTTCGCTATCAGCTACTCCCTTCAAGGTATGTGGGATTGGAATGTTGGTGGATGGGTATTCCATTCGAGGCCACCTACTCACATCCACGTTGGGTTGCTGAAGAGAACCATTTGGCCGAATTTCCAAAACAGCCCGACGATCCCACCTACGCTGCATGCAACGTGTAATTTACGAACGAGAGGACACATTTCATCCTGTCCTCATGCGACGGTTTGGTTTCACTTCACCCATGCTACCCACATGCGGCAGGACAAATCGCCGAGAGTAGGTTCAAGAACCCTCAAAATGGAAAAGGAGGAGGGTTCAAGCAAGTTGATGGCAACAACTTCATCGATGCCGAGGTTTGTGCGGTTGTTTCGTGTTTGCCGTGCACATTTGGAAGCGAGACGACTTGTTGGGTGTGCAGGGGAACCCGTACCCTCTTCGAAGGGTTCCGAGACCTTTACCACCCACCGTGTGGCCACATTCGCCACACATGTTTTTTGCCCAGAATTTCGCGTTACGGTCAGGGATGGATCTAATTTGTGCGCCACTCAGGGGGTGGGGGTAGGGGGGGGGGGGGTAGTGAATTGTGACGTGTCACAAAAAATACAATAGGCCATAGTGGGAAAACAGCTTTTCTGAAAATATTGTGACACCCAAAAGGCTCTGTGGTACTTCCTGAGGGCAGTGGTATTTTCTGAGGGCATGTGGGCAGGTTGCTGAATAGTCATGTCTGTGCTTCTAACCTTGCTGTTTTCTGTGACATTCTGATTGCATGCGCAGCATAGAGATGAGACGCGGTGTCAACTGACACTGTGTTCTCTGTAGGCTCCTAAGACTGACAATTCGTCTGCTGCATCCTTCCGACAGCCTTTGTCACAGTTCTGTCATGGGTCGAAAGAAAGTGGAATGTCAGTGTGATCCGCCGTGTGTTTCTGCCGCGGCATGTCGACAAAAAAGGAGCCGTGCAGCCCGTCGCGCCGCAGCAATTGCTCTGGCTGTGGGTGCTGTGGGTGCAGCTCTGGTGGGTGCTGGTGCTGTTGTTGCGGCTGGGACAGGTTGCAGATTCAGGCAGCTCCCTGTCCTCTTTCGGAAGCATCTCCACAGATCCCTCCAGCTCAAGCGCCCTCACTGTCAGTGACGAGGAAAGTGGTACTGACAGTGACAGTGACAGTGAATAAGAACCCTGGTGCACAGTGACAGTGAATAAGAACCCTGGTGGACTACCCAGAACCCAAAAAAAACTGTTTATTGGAGTATGCAATGGTTTGCATTGAATGCCTCTCTGGAAGGGTTGTCCTGCTTGCCTCCTGGTGCCCTGCGTGGCTCAATCTGTGACCGGGATTTTTTGTGACGCATATACCTCCGTGGAATATTGAACCCCCTCCGTGGAATATTTGATACCCCTGTGGAATATTTAACCCCCTCCTCGGATCATTCCATACCTCCCTGGAATATTTAACCCCCTCCGTGGAATATTAGATGCCTCCGTGGAATATTTAACCCCCTCCGTGGAATATTTGATACCTCCGTTGAATATTTCACCCCTTCCGTGGAATATTTGATACCTCTGTTGAATATTTAACCCCCTCCGTGGAATATTAAGTACCTCTTTGGAATATTTAACCCCCTCCGTGGAATAATTCATACCTCTGTGGAATGTTTAACCCCCTCCGTGGAATATTAGATACCTCCGTGGAATATCTCACCCCCCCGGTGTAATATTAGATGCTGCCGTGGAATATTTAACCCCCTCCTTGGAATATTTCATACCTCCGTGGAATATTTGATACCTCCGTGGAATATTTAACCCCCTCCGTGGAATATTTGATACCTCCGTGGAATATTTCACCCCCTCCGTGGAATATTTCATACCTCCGTGGAATCTTTCACCCCCTCTGTGGGATATTTGATACCTCCGTGGAATATTTAACCCCCTCAGTGGAAATTTTGATACCTTCGTGGAATGTTTAACCCCCTCCGTGGAATATTTGATACCTCCGTGTAATATTTCTCCCCCTCCGTGGAATATTTGATACCTCCGTGTAATATTTAACCCCCTCCGTGGAATATTTCGTACCTCCGTGGAATATTTCATACCACCGTGGAATATTTAACCCCCTCTGTGGAATATTTGATACCTCCACGGAATATTGAACCTCATCCGTGGAATATTTGATACCTCCGTGGAATGTTTAACCCCCTCCGTGGAATATTAATTACCTCCGTTGAATTTTTCACCCCCTCCGTGGAATATTTGGTACCTCCGTGGAATTTTTAACCCCCTCCGTGGAATATCTCATACGTGGTCCTTGTTGCCCCATGCTCCCTTTCTGTCACCTACTTCACCGGTCACGTGAAGAAATAATATGTGCTCTCGACCTCGGCGTTTGGGACCCATGTACCTCTCCTCTGCTAGCCAGTGAGCTGCAGGAGTTGGCCCTTGGTCCCTGGCCACATCGCCTTGATCAGGGTCGTTGCCCATCTCCCAACCCACCTCCTGCAGGCCGCCGAGCCGCAGGAGTTGGCCCCTGGTACCTGGCCACAGCCCCCCGATCAGGGTCGTCGCTCATCTCTCAACCATCCTACTGCAGGACGCCGAGCCGCAGGAGTTCACCCTTGGTCCCTGGCCATAGCGCCCCGACCAGGTTCATCGTTCATCTCCCAACCCACCCACTGCTGGCCACCGAGCCACAGGAGTTTGCCCTTGGTCCCTGGCCGCTGCGCCTTGACCGGGGTTGTTGTTCATCTCTAAGCCCACCCACTGGCATCAAGTGGGCCTGCACAAGAACCCAAGCAGGAAGCGGCCTACCACTTCGAGTATCGGGGTCCAGGACCGGATTGCCCGCCTGAATTGTGGTCACCAACAAGTGCCCACCGACCTGCACCTTATGGCCCACGAAAGAAGCCACAACCTTTAACAGTTGTGAGGCAGCCTGCTGTAGATGGCCGAGCATTGTGAATGGCCCCCGAGGGACACCATGGAGGCAGCTCAGATGAAAATGAGCTTTCGGCTAGCCCTGGGTCAGACAGGTTGGAGTGCCCCACCTGAACAAGAGGCTATCTATTATAGGAAGTTGGCACGGCACATGGCAGCATGTGCCATGGATGTCGTCCATACCCATGGACTTGCAGCACTGAGCCGCCTTATGTTCACCCAAGAGGGCAGTCCAAAAAGCACAAGAGAGGATGGTGGTGCTGTTGTGTGTTACCGTAAGGTGGCCTCTGACTTGTGGGATCGGAAAAAAGCGCATGAGCAACAAAGTGGGAAGCCCGTTGGACCACGAGGGGCCGTTTCTAGACACCCCATCAGCGTCTGCCCGGTAGCCTGGAGGGAGGCTTGGAATGACATTGTGTATGCACTGCCACTCGTGGACTCATGGCCATTCTGGAGAGGTGAGACTAAGTATCCGACCCCTTCGGTGGAGAATATGTATGTTGAAAAAGTACGGAGACTCAGCTTGGGCCGATTGGAGTACTTTTGGCTACAGGTAGCAGGTGCAGCACAGCCATTCACGAGTGATTTGGTGGCACCCACGAGCCGCCGGAACTCACTGTTGCCGGCCAGTGGCACCGGTTCGACTGGACAGGGTTCCCCTAGATCCGGGGGTAGTCGGCGGTGCTCGTCGTTGCCGGAAAGTTCAAGTTCTACTTGCAGTCCTGGACCTCAACCGGCCGCCCGGCCCAAACCTGCGCCCGTGATGGTGCATTTGACTAGGCAGCAGCAGTTTGGCCAAGCGTGGATGCAAACATGCCATGGAATTGCACGGTGTGTCCGCATTGCTATGCAGGGCTTGGGGGAGCAACGGTGTGAACCCTTGTCAGAGGACAGCCTGGTGGCTGCCTATACAGTGGGACGCCACTTTGCAGAGTCCATGCGGATCCCCATGCACGAAAGTAACGACCTGCTCCTCACCCCTTTTAGCCCTGAGATACCCCGCAACCACTTGGGATACCTCCATGCTGGTGTCCGTGTGGTGAAAAATGCATGGACGGATGATGCTGGAGATGAGGCCATGGAACTTTTACTGGAAGCAGTGGCTGAAGCTGGGGTGCAACCCCCCCCCCCCCCCCCAGATCCCATCCTTGCCTGGACTGCTATTTATGCCTCATGGTTGGTCCGTTGCACTGTAAAATACCATCCGGAGGCACGTCATACCTTCCAATTCTTTTTAAAACGCTGGTTGGTGGTGCTGCGCTCACTTGCACAAGCAGGGTGCTATACACACATTTCTGTGGATCAAATCAAACTTTTCATTGCGGGCATTGAATCTTTGCAACATGGAGCCCTCGCACACCCATCCCTCATCATCACCCCCCCCCCTCCCCCGCCCCCACCGGCGGCGGCCAAGGCTCAACGCCGACTGGAACGCAAACAAGAGCGAGCTTCAGAGCTGGAGCAGTTGCTTCCCACACTTTCCAACGAAGGCTACACGCTAGTCTTCACCGATGGCTCGTCCGAGTTAGTCCCTGGCATTGGTAGAGTAGCAGGCAATGGGATTTTCTCCTCTGATTTATTGTCCATCTCCGCTTACGTTCCAGTGCACTTACGCCAAACCAACAACACAGCAGATCTCTTTGCAGTGCTCCGCGCTATTCAATTATTGCCGCCTGGGCGGTATGCCTTTTGTTCTGATTCTTCCTACGTAATTCTAGGTGCGAGCGGTGCGGCCAGGCGCTGGAAACTGCGCGGATGGACAGGCTCCTCCGGCCCAGTGTCCAATGTTGAAATTTGGGAGCAACTCCTCAGCGAACTAAGCAAGCCAGACAAAACCATTAAATGGGTCAAAGTCCCGTCCCACGTCACAGTGGAGGGCAACAACGAAGCAGACCGGCTGGCGGACCTAGGCCGCCTCTCCAGCCCACTACACCCCATACTGCACACACCAAGCACCTTTTCTGATTTTTCACCACCACGGTTTACCCCTCTCAAGAAGGCACGTTTTGCAGCTACGTCAACACATGATCTGTCTGAGGTCTCACGAAAAATTGTCTTTCAATCTCCAGCAGCAGTACGTTTTTCCTCCGTCACTGCAAGTGACATTCTCAGATCACTAGACCTGGAGCCTTTATCTGACTCTGACGAGTCGGGTACCATATCAGATTATAGCGACTCTGACACCGTCACCGCCGACGACGACAGTGACAATGACAGTGCCTACAGCACTGATGTTAGCGACACGAGAAAACGACGCCTCAGCCAGTAGACTGCTTTCTAAGTTTTGAATGTTTCTTCCCACAAAGACAGTATGGGAGGCAGTGTGGTATAGTGGATAGCATCGTCAGCGATGCTGGCGCCCGGGGTGCTTCCACTGAAGCACGCGGCACTTCACCCGACATATGGTCCCACAAACACACAGCTATGCAGCCTTGTCAGCTCGCACGTAATAAAGCGATTGTCTACCTCCCCTTTTCCCCTCCAGCAGGAGAACAGAAAGCCGTATGGTTAGGCCGAAGGAGTGCATCAGGCTATACGACCCTGTGATTCACTGCGACACATCAACACAGCCGCAGCTTGAGGGCGTGGCTGTTTTTCATGCACCATCTAGCTCAGCAACACACAGGTATTGATCTATAGTGGTTCGCCGTCCACAGGTTATATAACAAATGCAGCTGCCACTGGCACCGCTGATTGAAACCTTGTACCTACTTGTTGTACATTGAATAGTGGAGCACCCCAACCAAGAAGGGGACACATGCATCTGTGAGAGAACCTCTGGACTAATGGCTGAAAGTGTCTATGGCGGGGACATTCAGTCGATCAGCACCGACCATTGATCCCCCAGATCCCATCACCCCTGAACAGGATCCCCCCACAAGTGATCCGAGTGAGTCTGATGTCCCTGCCACAGGTGCAGGTGGCATCCATGCCGATGCACAGCAATGCCTAACCCCACAACCCCCTCCCCCCCAAACTCCTATGAGTGCTGACCAGGATCCCCCCAGAGGCGATCCAAGTGAGTCCGCCGTCCCGGCCTGTGCGCTGCGATGTGGACCCCAAGGTGTGCTTGGTGGTGTCGCTGATGTCGTAGGTGCACCCAGTGTTGCAGATGGTGTGCATGGGGATGATCAGACAGAGGAACGAGATGTAACAGAGGACGCAGGTCGTGGTGGCATGCATGCTATTGTACTAGAGTGCCTAACCCCACACTCCGGCTGTGGTGTTGTGCCACCCTCTGATCAGGGGTCACCTATGCCCCTAGCACAGCGCCCACCACCAATTATGTTAAGTGGGCAAGATAGTGACATGTCGTCCCCTAATGTGCATGGCAGTTTGGGGATTGCATGCACCGTCATGGCACCTAGTCAGCTCAGCACAGATGGGTCACAACTAAGCAAAAAACCCCCCTCGGGCAAGAAAGCTGTGCCTAGGGATCCCAACCCCATGCCTGCTGCAAAGTGTTTGCGGGTAGGGGATGACATGGCTGCACCAATTGAGGTGGACAATCCTAACCAGACGGTTGAGGAGGCCCCAAGTAAGGCTGAGTTTGGTAGGGATCTGCCTACCATCCGTCAACTGAAGTTTTGGTTGGAGCCTGATGACTATACCCTTGGTGCATGTTTCTTTTTTTGCAGCTACCCTGAGCCTCCATGCTCTCCGCAGGCAGACCCCCTTATCTAATGCGGACCTGCGGGTCCAGGCGGCCATAATGTACCACGAACGGTGTGTCATAGAGGTGGAAGAGAGTGCTCTGAGTGTCTGTAGGCCCTTGGAAGATGATAAATGGGATGGGCGGCCCTGAGGGGTTTGCCAGACCATTGCCGACATCTGGCCACCCACATCGATGGGAGGGTTGTGTTGTTGCGTACAACCACACCAAAAATAACAGGTTCACCATTCGGCACCAACACTGCTGTGACGTCTGCTGCGGTTTGGAGTCGCGGTATGGCAGAAGCCAAAGTGTACCATACGACCCACGAGATGGAGGAAGCCTGTGAACAAGCATATATGATCCTCATTGGTGAGGCTGAACGTGACGGGCACCGGAGTGGAGGACATTTCCGAGGTGCCAGCTATGACCGCTCCCTGCAGATAGCACCTTTGTGTGTCTTGCATGGCATAATGGGGACACTGGTGTACGCAAGAGAGACGTTCGGGCAGTTCTCCTTGCGACGGTTGCAGCTGGGTGTGGGCGGTAGCAAAGGGCATACAGGGAAGGGGGATGTGCGCCGGTCACGGCTTGTGCATGGCACACAGGAACATGGACCCCTTGTGTTGATGGTGAACCACATTGCAAGGGGTTTGGTGCCCGAGTGGCTCACATGGACTACAATACAGCTGTCATGCAATGAAATGACAGGTCCCCATCAAAATCGTTTGGACAGTACCCCATGGTCAGCAGTGTTCTCAACTGGGCAGCACTTGGGTGGTGAGATTTGGGTGGAAGAGGGAGGTGTCGGGAGTGGACCGCGTGGCAGGCCAGGGAGAAGGCATTGCCCCGACGGCATTCACCATGCAGGCCATGGGTACCGTGTTGATAGGCAACCTGTAGTGCTCCGCACTGGGGCATGGCATGCTACCTGCCCATGGGAAGGGAACAGGCGATCGGTGGTGCTTTACGGCTGTGGAGATTGGCAGAGTTTGCCTCCATCACACCGTGACTTCTTGCACCAGCATGCATTCCGCCTACTTGCAGGTTAGTGGCGGTCCGCAAGGTGGAGCCCGGCAACGGCCATGTGGCATGGCGAACCTCCCAAGTCACAATTGGTGCTGGCTTGGTACAACATTGCAGTGCCTCCTGCTGGCCTGTGGCAGACATGGTGCTTTCCATGACGAGTGCGCAGATGATGTGGCGGTGTGGGCTACACTTTGGGGTGACATGGTGGCAGGTACGCCCGGTGGTGTGTACAATCCGCAAGCCATTGCGTGCCACTTGGCCGAGGAGGGGCAGCCAACTGTTACTATATGCCAGTCGAGTGGTCGGTGTCAATACGCCACGAAGGCTCCCGAGTTCCGGTGGAAGCAACAGTCGGAGATGGCTGAGTGTTGGAAGCACATGGTACCGAAGCTGGTTTGTGCTGGTGTTAGTTCTCTGTCTGGCTGAGCAATGGTGGCAACGGTGCCCAGTATGTGACAACAAAGTCCTCCAAGCTGGAGGGGAGATGGCAATGGCCGGCCAAGTGTTGCATGTTACTAACCAAGGGCAAAGCGTGCGGATGCGGATAAGGGAGGGAATGAGGGGCCGTTCGTTGGGCCGCCCTTCAAATGCCCCCCCATGTGGCTGTGGGGATATCTTCAACAGGCCCTTGTACTAGCGTCACTGGAGTTCAACAAGTTTGCTCCACTCCATGTCCACAATCAACAGCTTCACAGACTGTGGATCATGAGTTTGTGGATGTCAATGGGTACCATTGGTCCCTCCGGGCCATGGTGCTGCAAATTGGGGCAACCAGGGAGCAAGGGCAGTTTGTTGTTCACATTTTGGTTCGTGATTCGTGGTGGTTGTGTGATGATGCCTCAGTGACAAGGGGACAGCCCCCTGCTGATTCGCGAAAGGTGACATTCCTATTGTATGAGCGTACCCCCACAGAGATGGTGGGTCTGTCACAAGGTGGGTCACAAAGAGGTGCCAGCACTGGTGGTGCACATGGTGGTCCCTCTCAGTCTGCACCAACAACTGTCAACAGGCATGTCCCGAGCATGCTAGGTAACACCCCGGTGCCAGCCATGGCGTTGGCAACGGGGGACCCAGAGAATACCAGCCATGTTGGGGAAGCACAGCCCTCCCTGTCGCGCACTACATCACCAGCTGTCAACAGGCATGCCCCGAGCGTGCCCAGTAACACCCAGTTGGCAGTCATGGCGCTGCCAACGGGTGACCCCGAATGTACCACACATGTGGGGGATGCCCTGCCCACCACCGAGTTTGTCGAAGCTGTGGCAAAGCTTCTATAAAGGCAAAGGGTACAGGTGAAACACCATTTGCAAGTCCGTGTGCGGGCCCACCAAGTTCATCTCCAGGCGCGTTGTGAGAAGGAGTGGGATGAAAGGCATGCAGGTCAGGGCATATCACACACGTGTGTTGCCGAGTCCATAGAATAGGATAGAGCCCGATCTGCAGCATTGGCTGCAGCACGGAGCATTGCTCTTTGTGTGATGATGGGGGCAGCCCCCAAGCAACGGACAGTCGGGCCAAAGACAATGCAAGTGTTTGTGGATGGGCATTGGCAGTTGCAGCTCACCGCTGAAGGGGGTGAAATGTGCATCTGTTGTGCATGGGCTGCTCAAACGGATTGTCCCGGGGTGAAGCGGCCACCGAAGGCTTCTGTAGCCTTCGTGAATGGAACATATGGCATAGGCATGCGTATGATGATGGCCGGACAAAAAACATGGCGTAAATTTGTCCTGGAGGGCCACCTGGGTGTGTCACGTGGCACGACCAGCAGCAGCAGGAAAATTGATAATCCGGGCCGCCACCACTTGATTGCAGAGGAGAGTTTCCGGGTGCATTGTGCAGAACGTTTTCGGGCACTGTGCCCTAGTGCATCTGTGTGTGCAGTCAATGCGGCAGAGAACAGCACTGTGTTCATTAGGGGTGAGGGCATGGACCTCGTTGTACCTATGACCGACGCGGTGGCTGCCATTTTGTCACGCTTGGTGGAGGTATACATTGGGCTCCGCATGTGCACATCCATCCGTGCCATCAGTGAGCGCATTCTTCTGCATTGCACGTTGACTTCTCAACCGGGCCATCATGCCTCTCGTAGATGGATAGTTGAGAAGGCCATGGTTGCAATGCATGGTGCCATGCAAGATGGTGTGTCAGAGACCCTGCAAAGGGCATTGTTCATTGCCTTGTTGTTGGATGGATCTGACCGGCAACGGCATCGCATCAATGAGTATGCCATCCTGCTCCTCTTCCCAGGCATTGGGCCAGGGGGAATGTGTGAGGTGTTCCTTCGTGTGGTGGATGTGGTGTCAGGGGAGGCATAGGAGGTGACACCACAGGTGGAGGCAGTGCTGCTATCCCGGATAGCCCACCTTGCCTAGTGGGCTCAGAAGGTTGTGGCGTTTGCTGTGGACGGTACCTCTAACCCTGGTGTGCGTGGTGCCACTGCGCGACAAGCTGTTGATGTGTCGGCAATGGGGCACAATGTGTTTGCCATGCTTGTGAAGTGGTTGTGCTTGCTCACCCCCCGGGTGAGCCATGCCATGTGGTTCAGCGCAAGCTAGGTGTTGCCTTATAGGCTGCCGGCCAAGTGCATGGTGACTACCTGGGAGCTGTGGGTCGCCAACGTGCATTGTACAACGGTGCGCGCCAGTGGAAGGACCTTGGGAGGTGTATCCAAGAGAACGCCAGACCCGATACATGCAGCGGGTTGTGTTTGATCCCTACCAGTCACCGTGTCCGGTGGTCTGAGGCAAATACCCGCCGCAACAAGGTATTCTTGGCCAATGTGCCATGGGTGGTGAGGCATTTAGATTCCAAACCACACCTCACCACCAAGGAGGAGGATGTGTGGGACGATTGCCATGATGCAGTTTTGCAGTCGTGGGCAGTGGTATATGGAGACATCCTACATGGCACACACACCTTCAACAATGTTGCACAGCTGCATGCACGAACAGGTGCCCACCTCACCAAAGCAACCGAAATGGTGCAGGCACGGGTGGAAAAGGTGGCAAGGGTGAAAAGGGGAAGAGGAGCCAAGGTGGACTCTATTCAAAGAGCAAACTGTGACGGGTGCATGGCATGGTGTTGAATTGGTCCGGTTTGATACCGATGGCTAGAAGTGCACAACCAGCCCCCCTTTTCCAGCCACAGAGGCACATGCGGTCACAGACGCATTGCTTGCTGGCATCATGGAGGGACGGGGGACCATTGACCCCCGGGGTGTTCTTGAGTGTGCTATGTTGCTTGACCATGGCCGTTTGCTTACTCTACCGCCAGTCGATCGGGCCACGTTTGGAGTGGATCTGCTGAAGCAGTTCATGGGTACACAGCACACTGAATTGGTAGCTGCACATGTTAATGCTGCCCGTGCATTGGAAGAGTGGGCATCCTTCAAGGAGCATGTCGTTCAGAAATTTGCCAAGACCCATGTCCCGGATGTGGGAGGCCTTGACCCCGGAGCGGGAGCATGTCCAATGGGAGAATGTTTGGCGTGTTTTGTCATTGCTACGCACATATTGCCCTGCTGAGGCTGCTGTTGAGCGTGCCATTTCGTTCGTGGGAGGTTCAACAGCAGCATGCATGACATGGAGCTTAGGCGTCACAAGTTGCCCACCCTCTAGGACCCCGTATACGCGCGATTTGACAATATTCTACATTTCTACTTTGAGTATGTTATTTGACGTATGTGACCAAAGTTGTTGGCAGAGCTGTGTGACACCCGTTGAAATACGTGTTGATGTGTTAGCCTTGTGTATCCCCGTCTTCTAGTGTGTTGTATTTGACATTTTTCTGAAGGTGGCCGAAATTTCGGCCAGGTTTTGGGTAACATTGCAAACAACTATGTGTATATGCAGTTTTTGACCCTTCTGGCCGAAATTTCGGCCAGCTTTTTGGTTTCCTGGTGAATAGGCATAGTTATTTTCATTTTTTTTAGGGCTGGCCGAAATTTCGGCCAGCTTTTTGGTCTGTTCACTATTCAAGCACTTATATTCTGGTTTTTGGGCGGTCTGGCCGAAATTTTGGCCAGCTTTTCCTATTTTTGAACATTTAAGCAATTATTTCCCCTTTGAACACACCTGGCCGAAATTTCGGCCAGCTTGCAATTGTCGTTGTTCATGAGTATTACACCATACACTCCTACATAACTGTTTTCTTGTCTCAGCATTAATGTCTTCTGCTATTACTGTCAATGTTGTACATGCTGCAGTTACTGGTGCTTTTGATACTACAGCCAAAGGGCTGTTGCGAAATGCATTACGTGGTGGGACTCTGCAAAAGCTTTTGCAATTCTGCCTCTTGTTGCGGAAGAATCGCAGGAGCCGGCACTCCCTGACACAGTTGAAGGCTGCCGCCACTGAGAAGAAGCCCCCACGATGGTACATGACATTTTTGTCACAGTTCCATGCCCTATACTGCCTGCTGCGTCGTATGGCCCTCCCATACTCTAACTGTGGGTCTGGTTACAACTGGGGTATTATGTCCTGCCGCCAACGCCGTAAGGTAGGAGTCCTTGGTCAGTGTAACACTAAGCAGGAGTCCATTCACCATCGTGCGGGACTAGCAGCACACAACTTGTGGAACACCATGCACCGTAGGCAAGTTTGTATATGGTTTGATAACCTGAGGCGTTACAGGTCGGGAGTTGATCCCCATTCACCCGACTTAACCCCAAACTGTACAGCTGTTGCTGTTTTGCACACTACTGCCCTACCTGCATACCGGGGTCTGCCGGAGCTGGCCGAAATTGAGGCCAGGGTACCAAAGGTTGCTGATGACATCTTTCGCTCACATAGAGCATTGTTTGATCGTATTGATGTTGCCAACCAAGGAATTCAGAGAGTTTGGGTTCGTGCTCCTTTGGATATTGCCAGAAAAAATGTTCGTTCCCTCAACTGGAGACCCTTTTTCCTATCTGAGCTCCGCTCCGGCACACACAAAGAGCTTTTGCAACTCGTGGTTGATTTGTCATGTGTGGAACACCGCACCAGACACTGTGTTCCGCTGCTTGTGGACATGAAAATACACTTTGCCCTACTTAAGCTGTGTTATGGTGCTGCTTATGTTCCCTGGAATGTACCACAATTACTGTTGGGTTTTCCTTTGGTGTACGGAGTATGGCATAGCTATAAGTATTGCGTTGAATTGATCTACAGGGCGTTCCTGCCGTTCATTAAGTTTTTGGAGCAGGGGAACAGCCTTCAGGTTGGGTCTATCCTCCCTCGCAAGGTCAAGGTTATCCATATAGAGAAGACGTTGCTTGGACTCATGCTAGCCACATCGTCCAATAGAGGCAGACTAGATGAGCGCGTCACTTCCCTGCTCAATAGCCAGCGGGACTTGACACCCATTCAGCGCAAGGGTTTGCGTATGTTATTAGCCCTTAAGGCTTTGCTGTACACATACTGTCCAGCTGCTTTCAGCATTGGGACTTTGGTTCGTGAGTGCAACTGGGAGGGACGGGGGGCAGGTTCCGGTATTGTAGCTAAGCAGGCACTTGAGATGTCCCTACTGCTCATGCTGAACATCCTAAAGCCCGAGGAACAGTTAACCACAGAGTATGTGAAAACCACCGCTGTTGCTCTTTTGTTTTGGAGGCAGTGGCATTCCGCCTCCCTAGGGTGTATCCACTCTGAGGAGCTGGGTGAGGCACTTCTGAGTCGGTTCTCAGCCCACTGTCGCCGCAACACTGCCTGTACTAGTGTCCAACAGTCGTCTGATTTAGTTCTGACACTTCCCCCTGTCCAACCGGGAGAGAAAGTTTTGCGTGGTGTGCTGACTGAGAGATCCGTGGCAATGTTCTCTGCCAATCTTAAACAATTCATCTTGACAGCCCATACACAGAGCCTGCCCATTTGTGTTCCCGTTCCGGACTATAAAGTTGAGGTGAGAAGACTGGATGCAGTTGAGGATTTGACGTTCCCCGGTACCATGTCTAGGACACGAATCACCACAGACCGTTTAAAAGTGGTTCTGTTGCATGCAATGCAAAATCTGGTTGCGCGTACCAGGGTTCCTGAGGGTGTTGAGGATTTTTTACAGACAAATGTACCTGCCCGCACTGCTGCCGAGCAAGGGGTGTTGCGTACTGCACATGCTTCTATCCGCACTGCCAATCGTGCACCGCCTGCTGCTCCTGCTGCTGCTCTTGGTGGAATTGCCTTGCCCCCAAAGCCACCCCCGAAGCCCCGAGCCAGAGGCCCCCTAGTACCCCCCCCCCGGCCCCCGCCCGCCCAGTACCCCCCCCCGCCCCTGATGATTCCATTGCTGTCGACTCTTGTGATAGTGACCAGGATATTGATTGTGATGCAGACAATGTTGCCTCCTTTGAAGCCCTAGATGAGGCGGAACACATCGGTGTGGATACCCAGGACTGGGACTGATTTCTGTTTGCAGCTATGTTTGTCACTGTGATATGGGTTCGGCCACGCATTGCCAGTGTTTTTGGTGTGTCTATTTGCTGTTTCATGTTTTTCTGGCCGAAATTTCGGCCAGACTTGTTGTTTTGTCATATGGCTATGCCCAGAACATTTCGGCCAGCTTCTGTGTTCCACACGTTCTCCTGTGCAGAGTGCTGTTGCCAAACCCTGGGGTGGCGTTGGGCGTTTGGTGAAATTTGTGGGTCTTGCTTCAGTAGACGCCATGGCAGCCATGGAAAAGCGTGGACTACATCCCGCACTGGGTACGTTCAAGGAAGTGGAAGGCATCACGCCTGACCGACTTCGCGACATCGTAGGTTACATGGATGGGACAAAAAGTACCCTACCTGGTCTCAAAAAAATTATAAAAGATGTTAAAAAGGCCCAGATGTGGTCGTGGCACATTCTTCATCCCGAGGCGGTTACCAATGGGCTTGTGAACAACACCAGAGGTATGTTTTGGTCAAACAGGGGTTTGTATTCGAATAAATCGACCGACCTGGCCGAAATTTCGGCCAGCTTGTGTGTCGTTCAATTAATGCACAATAGGAGCCCACCCTGTGACACCTCCTGTCTGCAGCTACACTTGGTACTATCGAGATGGCCAAAAGGCAGTGCGCTATTGCATCACACCTGAAAGTAGCCTATGGCAGTTGGACCTGGACTGAAGAAAACCCCTGGCCCCCGTGGTCAGCAGTAATTAAGGCCCCTCTTTGGAAGGAACCCAAATATGAGGGGTTGCGGGGATTGTTGCAGAAGCCTGTTGCTAAGCCTGTGTGTGAAAAATCTGATACTGGTCTGGTCAGTATCCAGTGTGCTAGGGAGTCCCTCGTTGAGTCAAGCACAGGCAAACTCATTGCAAAGTCAGGCCATGTGGAACTGATGGCAATGCGTTGTGGAGTCCCTGTTCCCAGTATCATTAGTTCACTGCCCTTTGCTGCTTGTGTCATTGAGGTGCCCCGCCTCTATACAGCTAGTTTGCATAACCTGGTTGCGCAGCTGCTTTTGTCCGATGTGCCTGTGTTCATTGCCGGTGAGTCTGCTGATGTGAAAGCCACTGTTGCTGCTTTGAAGGCCACTGTGGCTGAGGATATGTATCAGTGTGATGTTGCAATTTACAATTTGTCAAGCAAGACCCCGCTGTACACTTCTACGTCCCATCTGGTTTCCATTTGTTCTGCCACTGCCTTTGATAACAGGCTGCCCCGTTACGTGGCTTTTACTGAAGGACCCATGTCGTCTGTGATGCCTGTTGAGATATGCTCATTTCTTTTGAGCCTGGTTCCGGTCCCAGAACGGGCAGGCAACTGGTTTTTGCTGGGGACTCTGTGTGTGTATTTTGCAAGCATGATGTCTACCAGGTTTTCCAAGGATTGTAATGTTGTGTGTGCCCTTTTGGGTGAGGAGACTGTTGTGCCTGATGAGTTTGTTCAGTCCATCAGAGCAGCTATCACCAACGCCGACACGTGCCCCCCCAAGTCATGGGAGGATGTGTACCACGACTTGGGGGCAGGTTTTCGAGTGGATTGTTCTGGGGTTAGGTATGTAGATGAGGATCCTGAGGAGCAAGATGGGGAGGCAGAGTCGCAACCAGAGACACACACTCCAAAGAAGAAACCCAAAACTGCCCCTGCCCCCTCACCCAGTGGCACGCAGTGCGCTCAGGCCACCCCAGCTTCCTCCTCAGGCACTGTTGCCCCTACTGGCAAAGGTATGAATACTTTTGTGAATCATTTTTCACCATCCCAGGGTGGAAACACACAGTCACAGAACTCTGCCACTGCCAAGCCTGGTGCTGCAGCCCCTGCCAAGCCTCCTGCTAACACAGGTGCTAAGAAGCCCCGTGCATCTGGTCTGCGCAAGCGCTAATGCCAATCCTGCTGCTTATATTGCCTGTCAGTATGAAGTCTGGCCGAAATTTCGGCCAGCATGCAGTCCTCAGCCTCTTCAGCCTTTTATTATTGTGTTTCCCCATAGGCACTGCAAAAGTCTGCTTTGATTCGTCAGGTGGCAAGTATTTGCTTGTAATTGAGTATATTATGTTGCACACCCTGTTCAAATGTCACTGCTCCTGTGTTCCTTGCTCATGTCTACTGTCTTAGGTACCCATTTCAGTGATCATATTCGGAGTTTCGATGGACCTGGCCGAAATTTCGGCCAGCTTAGGCCTGTCTGTCAAATAGGACCATGTGTTTGGACATTTTTCGAAGAGCTGGCCGAAATTTCGGCCAGGTTGGTTCAAATAGGAAATACAAGTACATGCTTTGGGATAGTTTTCTGTGTGCTTCAATGAAAGGTATGTTTGGGGTTCCCTCATCTGTGGTGTATAGGGGGGTTCTGTGATCAACCTCGAACACAGGGGAGAGAAAAATAGGCAGCCCCCCCCCCCCCCCCACACTGGAATGCAGTGGTCCAAATGTAAAACAACACTATATTTTGGTGATTGAATGTCTTTATTTTGAAAATCTGTGTGTTTCCAGAAATGCAAATAATGGCATATATTTGAAATACACACCTTGTTTTTGCATGTTGTCACCAGGGGGGTTTGGATACCCAAAAAATAACACCCCTTTTCACATACTTTTCCCCTCATTACAACATGGACTTCCGTGGGCCATAGCGCCAGGTGGGGGGTGGGCAACTTGTGACGCCTAAGTGGAGGGCACACATTATAATGTCCTTAGCATGTGCATGGCTCTGCATTGTAATCTGCCACCTTTGCGGCAGTGGGTGAAGGGGCAGGGTGTCGAGGTAGCCCGCAAGCTGGCAGCCAATGCACGCTTCGATGTGCGTCCCTAGCATAGGGTTTTGCAGCGCATTGATTCACGTGCATCTGTGGAAGCGGCCATGATGCAGTGCCTAGAGGGGGAGGCCGCGGTGGCACACGATGGTGACATTTTGCCATCTTTTGGGGGGTTGGAGGTGCCACTGGCTTGCCAAGGCCCAACACGCAACCGGGCATACCGACAAGCCCCGTCTGAGGACACTCTGGTCGAACCACATGGTAGTCTGCAAGGTGGCAACCATGACCTCTTCACTTTCCGAGGGGGCATGGAGTGTGCAGTGTGCAGGCAGTCCGTGCGCATCTGGTGCAACACATGTCTGGTTTGCCACACATGGTTTGTCAAAGACCCAAGACCTATTGATGAGGCAATGGTGCGGGTTGTGGATGATGCCGCCGAGGCTGCTGAAAATAACAATGAAGAGGAAGCAGTGGCACCACGGAAGTCTGACCCAAAGCGTGCCTTGGCCCGTGCACAGGCCAAGCTGGTGTGTGCCGCAAAGGCAGGCACTTTGCGTGACCGGACACACGCTCGCATCTGTGACTGCTTGGGTGCCATGGGTGTGACGGTGCCATGTAGCGTGAACCGGCGACAAGCCAGAGACATTGCTATGCAACAGGCATTGCCTTTGCTAGCCCGAACGGACTCCGATTGGGTCCCCCCAACGGATCGTGTTACCCGTTCTGCTGCACCACCCAGCAGCTCACAACCGAGCTCCCATGTGCCCGTGGATGACATGGATGGACTCATTGATGAATGACACAGCTAGGGTTGCAGTGCTATTGTACTTTTGCATGCTTGCTGTGCCAATGCCCATGGTACCCATTTTCTCCTTCTCTGCAGGTCCATTCATACATTGACAACCATCAGCATGAATTGTATTTTTCATTTTCCGTTCGATGTTGTGCTCTAGGAGCGGAGGTGCAATGTTTTCCCATTTCCCTTGGTTTTCCCTTTCCCACGTTTTCCCTAACCCCCCATTCTCCAAGAGGGGGGGGGGGGGACACTTTTACCAGACTTTTCCCAGAATTCCCTTTTCCACATTTTCCAACCCCATATTTTCCTGAACTAAACAGTTGTGTGTTTGGGGGGGGGGACCCTTGTATCAGACGTTTCCTAGAATTCCCTTTTCCACATTTTCCATTCCAACTCCCCATATTTTCTCCAACCCACCATTGTCCTGAAGTGAAGTTCCTGTGTGTCTGTGTTGGGGCGGTACTGCACTTTGAACACCATTTTTCTGAAGTGAAGTTCCTGTGTGTCTGGGGGGGCGCACAGTTATCAGACTTTTTCTTGGATGTGCTCTAATTTGGGTCTGCGACACGACATGCCAAATCAGACTTCAGACTTCAGACTTTATACCCATAGCTGGGCCCCGGAGGCTCGGATTCGGCCCCGCCAATGTGTGGGCGCCCTGTCCAAGCACGTCCGAGGTTACCTGGGCTCAGCCCCGACGGGAAGAGTGGCCCTACCCGGGTAGCCGCGGCCGCCACAACTCATGGAGGCAACACAACGCACAACACAACGCAGCACCAAAGAGCTGGCAGAGACACATGGTGAAATTTGCCAGCACACGAAAGCACACAGCCACGGGGGGGCCGTCTCCTCGGTCCCGGTACGCGACCCCCCCCCCCCCCCTTCAGGCCCTCCGAGCCCACTTAGTTACCAAGGGTCAATGGCTACTGACCATACATATGGTGGCGCCGAAGGCGCCCGAATTTTTTTTTTTCATTCCCCTTGCCCACGTAGCATCCCTCCCCGCCCAGGCGCTGGAGCACCCCAACGCTATACTTGAACCCAACCTTGACTCTAACGCCCACCCCAACCCTAACCCTAACTCTAATCAAGACTGAATATTGGGACCGAGCTGGTGGGGTAGTGCCTATGCTTCTGTGCGTACTAGGGTGGAGGAAAGTCAATTGGTTGGGGGATGGCGATTGAGAGTTGCATGCATGTTGTTGTGTGTTTCGTATTCCTCTCCCCTCATTTTGCATTGGCAACTGGTTTTCGCTTCATCGTGATGCCATTATTGCATGAATGTCACTGCATGTTTTGTTTTCCCCTCCCTCCTTTTGAGTTTGCAAATGGCTTTCGCTTCACCGCGATCCCATTATTGCACGAATTGCACTGTCTGTTTTGTATTCCCCTCCCCTTTTATGTGTTTGCAAATGGCTTTCGCTTCACCGCGATCCCATTCATTTTCAACTGCATGAGTTCCAACATTTGCTCTTGTGCGTGATAGGTAGATAGAGAAGTTAAAAAGTCCGCCTTGTGTCATTGTGTGTTCAGTGTTCCCCTAACCACTAGATATCTGCTCCCGTGCGTCAGGTAGGTTAATGATGTTGCATGTATGTCATTGATTGACTGTAGGTTAATGATGGCGATTCAGGGTTGCATGCATGTGGTTGTGTGTTCCGTAATCCCTCCCCTCTTTTTGCCTTGGCAATTGGATTTTGCTTCACCGCGATCCCATTATTGCATGAATGTCACTGAATGTTTTGTCTTCCCCTCCCTCCTTTTGAGTTTGCAAATGGCTTTCGCTTCACCGCGATCCCATTATTGCACGAATTGCACTGTTTGGTTTGTATCCCCCTCCCCTTTTATGTGTTTGCAAATGGCTTTCGCTTCACCGCGATCCCATTCATTTTCGACTGCATGAGTTCCAACATTTGCTCTTGTGCGTGATAGGTAGATAGAGAAGTTAAAAAGTCCGCCTTGTGTCATTGTGTGTTCAGTGTTCCCCTAACCACTAGATATCTGCTTCCGTGCGTCGGGTAGGTTAATGATGTTGCATGTATGTCATTGATTGACTGTAGGTTAATGATGGCGATTGAGGGTTGCATGCATGTGGTTGTGTGTTCTGTATGGACCACGTTGATCCTAACCTTGAAGCGAGCAACCTAACCCCGTACTCCACTCGGAATGAATGTGCTCCCCAAGCTTCGTGTTGACGTCTGCGCTCGGCTTTCGCTTCACCGCGATCCCGTTCCTCTTTCACTTGTTATGAGCAAATCGATGCATATGTACAATGCATTGTACTTCGTGCCACATACCTGTACCAAAAAATTGATGTCTCTATCCGGCTATTGTGTGCCTGTCAAGTGTTGCATGTTCCTTGTTTCACGCATTACGGGGTGCCACGAGGCCCACTTTCAAGGCTTTTTGAACTTCTGGGGGGCCAAAATGCCCCCAAAATGGGCTCAAAATGGGCCCATTTCACCCGTTTGTGCACCCCAAATGGTCTAGGATGAGGTCTGGAAAAATGCGTTTTTGACCCATTTTTGACCCATTTTTGGTCCCAAAACAGCCCAGTTTCAAGGCATTTTGGGATTTTCGGAGTACCAAAATGGGCCACCACAAGCTCAAAACGGTCCAAAAACACTTGTTTTAGCGTCGCACATGGTCTAGGATCATTTTTGAGAAAAGTCATCTTTTTGCCCCTACTGGACCCTGTTGACCCATTTGGGCACCCACCTGTTTGGGCTTCAGCTTGCAGCTTGCCGCAGCCTAGTGGGCCTAGGCATTGGGGTCTAGGCGTCCCTTTGGGCAATTCTGAGGGGTGGAAACCACAAAAAGTGGGGGGTTGCGGGTGGAATAGGTGCCCTCGGAATCGCATTTTGAGCGATGTAGCCAAAGATATGGCCTATTCTTGGTTTGTGGCTGTCGGCATTTGGAGCTTCTGGGGGCCTTTTTGGGCCGTTTCCTGGACATATCATGGAGTTAGAGGGCGGCAAAGAGCTCGTTGACACGGGGAAGTCAAGCCGCACATGGAGTGTAGCCACCGTTTCCCTTCGTTTGGCCGTTTTGAATGGGTTTTAGGGCTTTTTTGGCCGAAAAATGGCTGTTTTGGCCCTAAACTGTAGTTTTTGAAACTGAGGTCCGCCACTTGCGAATCCCGTTCCCGGCCACCACTGTCAAGTTTCCTGCTCAAACTTTGTGTGATTGTACTTCACACCCATAGGTATCATCCACCAAAATTTCACTCAAATCCAAAGCACCACGACGGAGTTCTGATTTTGGCCCATTTCGCGCGTGCTGCTTGCTTGCTGCTTGCTGCTTGCTGCTTGCTAAACCTGGTAGGTCCACCCTAGACACTAAAAAGGGTTATAAAACCAAGACTGGTTCCACCAGCTCGGTGACCCTAACCCTAACCCTAACCCTAACCCTAATCAAGACTGAATATTGGGACCGAGCTGGTGGGGGAGGGAACATTAGATATGAATGGTGAGGGACATCAAGAATGATTCACACATTGATGGCTCTTGACAAAGTGAAATCTACCTGAACCCCATCACCACGAGGCCCACCTTCAAGGCTTCTTGGACTTCTCAGGGGCCAAAATGCCCCAAAATGGGCTCAAAATGGGCTCATTTCACCCTTTTGTGCACCCCAAATGGTCTACGATGAGTTTTGGAAAAATGTGTTTTTGACCCATTTTTGACCCATTTTTGGTCCCAAAACGGCCCATTTTCAAGGCATTTTGGGATTTTTGGAGGACCCAAATGGGCCACCACAAGCTCAAAACAGTCCAAAAACACTTGTTTTAGCGTCGCACATGGTCTAGGATCATTTTTGCGGAAAGTCATATTTTTACCCCTTTCGGACCGTGTTGACCCATTTGGGCACCCACCTGTTTGGGCTTGAGCTTGCAGCTTGCCGCAGCCTAGTGGGCCTAGTTATTGGGGTCTAGGCGTCCGTTTGGGCAATTTTGAGGGGTGGAAACCACAAAACGTGGGGGGTTGCGGGTGGAGTAGGTGCCCTCGGAATCGCATTTTGAGCCATGTAGCCAAAGATATGGCCTATTCTTGGTTTGTGGCTGTCGGCATTTGGAGCTTCTGGGGGCCTTTTTGGGCCGCTTCCGCGGCATATCATGGAGTTAGAGGGCCGCAAAGAGCTCGTTAACACGGGGAAGTCAAGTCGCACGTGGAGTGTACCCACCGTTTCCCTTCGTTTGGCCGTTTTGAATGTGTTCCAGGGCATTTTTGGCCCAAAAACGGCTGTTTTTGGCCCTAAACTGCAGTTTCTGAAACTGAGGTCCGCCACTTGCGAATCCTGTTCCCGGCCGCCACCGTTGAGTTTCTTGCTCAAACTTTGTGTGATTGTACTTCACACCCATAGGTATCATCCACCAAAATTTCACCCGAATCTGAAGCACCACGACGGAAATCTGATTTTTCCCCATTTCGCGCATGCTGCTGCTTGCTTGCTGCTTGCTGCTTGCTGCTGCTTGCTGCTGCTGCTGCTAAACCTGGTAGGTCCACCCTAGACACTAAAAAGGGTTATAAAACCAAGACTGGTTCCACCAGCTCGGTGACCCTAACCCTAGCCCTAACCCTAGCCCCAGCTCTCACCCCAGAGGGAGGCCAAGGGGAGGTAACGGGAGCTTGTGCCCCCCCCCCCACCCCAAATCGCCCCACCTGGACCCCCCCCCCCCAACTGACCCTGCCGACCGCCCCCCCCCCCCCATCGCCCCTCCCTGAACCCCCCCTCCAATCCCCCCCCCCCCCCCTGGGGGCCTTCGGCCCACTTCTACTGGGGGGGGGTCGCGTCTAAAAGCGAGGGGACGCCCCCCCCGTGCACACAGCACACAGTGTAGCACAACAAAGCAAAGCAGTGTACCACAATGATGGCTGCCACAATAAAGGGGATGGCTTGGCCAGCCAGCCCCGTCGCTACCGGGTGCCAGGGCAACCCCTGCTCAACCGGCATCAGGTGGGGGGTGTCTCCCGCAGTCCAGATGGGCCGTTTGCGCAACAGGAACGGGAGCCCATCAGGGGCAGACCAACCGCGAGGGGGAAAAGGACATATGGTGGACGGCCCGGACAGTGCGTGGAGGAACAGGGCACCTGGGCCGCACAGAAACACAGCGGGGCAGGTTATGGACGGCCTGTGGACAGAGGTGTGTGGACATCAAAAACAGTCAAACGACCCCAACAACAACCAGCACATCCTCAATACTCCAACTCTTGGGCGCTGCTTACACGCAAACGGCACACCATGCCATATTCAGCACAACACCAACACACCAACTACTGGGCTCCGCGAACGCGGAAACGACACTAGCAAGAGCACCGGCCGCAGTGGCCGACAGAAAGTAGGGACCTGACGCAACATGCGAAGGGAAGAACGGGTGACCGTCCAGGGCCCCGTAAAGGAGCTACAACCAGACGGAATGTCACACAGGGGGCTCCCAAGGGGGCTAGGGCACAACCTGCTCATGCGGTTTTCCAGCCTCGGCAGCTCAAAAATGGAATTTTCCGAAACTCATTTTCCGGATACCTTGACCATCCAAAATGATCAAACATCCTATGTAAAGCATGTTTCAGCCCCTCTTTATGTGTTTTTCATCGGGGCCCCCGGCGGCACGCCGGTGTGCGGCCCCGCCCAGGGTGCTGGGCACGCGCCCTCCCCCAGCCCTGGGGCTGGACGCCACCAGGCCCGCAAAGCGTCAGGCGCCTAACCGGGCTAATCGGGGGGTCCCGGGGGGGGTGTCGCACCGAACAGCGGGTGGGGGGGCCACAAACCCTCTGTCACCCCCGCCAGCGGGGGGGGGGGGGGGGGGGCAACACCAGCCGCTCCCCCCCCCCAGCAGAGCGACCCCCAGCGTCGCTCCCAAACGTATTCGGCCGCATCTCAGCGGCCCTGAGCAGCCGCGCACCGCCGCGACGGCGGTCCCCTCCGCGGGCGCGACGACGACCCCCCCCAAGGCCACCAGGACGGTGGCGGACATGCTGCGCGCGCGCCCGCCCCCCCCCACAGGCCGCGGGCAGCGCAGCAGAAGGGGCCTCCCCCCCCTGTGACCCAGTGGCGGACGCGCCCCCAGCGGCGTCGCCATCCCGGTCCACACTGCCGCCTCGGCGGCAGCACGGCAGGGCCAGCACGGAAGAGACTTAGTCCCCTCCGGCTCGTCCCTCTTGGCCGCCGTGCAGGCTCAGGCGGGGGCCTGTAGGGGAGGACACGGGCGCCTGAACTCGACTCGGCCCACCTCCCCGCCCCTCTGCCTCTGTGCACCAGTGGACCAGTGGACGTTAATCGACGAATGCCCTCTTTATGTGTTTTTCACCCTATTTGGGTGTGTTGGGGGGGGGCTGGCTCCCAAGGGGACTGGGGCACCACCTGTTTATGCAGTTTTCCAGCCTCGGCAGCTCAACAACGGAAATTTCCGAAACTGATTTTTTTTGATACTCCGGCCATCCACAATGATCAAATCTCCTATGTAAAGCATGTTTTAGCCCCCCTTGATGTGTTTTTCACATGCATTACTTCCCCCGACCCCTCGAGGGGGGGGGGCGGCTTTCTGCCGTATGCCAGGAGGCCCCCACGGGCGCCACCCAGGAGTGCCCCACTCGCCGCCACGCAAAGCAGTCGCCCGCCAGGGGCGGGCAGTGGCACTCAGGGCGCACTCTGCTTGGAGCATGGTGCGACGTCGTGCGCTAGATACAGAAGCCTGGGCTGGGGCATCAGCCGCTGCTGCTGGGCGGGCCACGAAGGACACACCAACCCCTCGGGGGGCCCACGCTGTCCGAAGGCCCCGCCCCGGGTCGCACCAGGCCGTCAGGTGCTCGTCCCCGAGGACCGGCGCGCAGGAGCGGCCGCGCTGTCCTCCTGGCTGGGGCGGGCCCGCCCGGCCTCCCAAGCCCTCCCGAACTCGGGCCCCCCGGCGTCACGCCGGTGCACGGCCCCTCCCAGAACTCTGGGCACCCGCCCTTCCTCTGCACCGGGGCCTGACGACCCCAGGCCCTCGAAACGCCTAGCGCCTAACCTCCTGGCTCACCGGGGGGGCTCGGTAAATGAAGGACCAACGCAAGGTAGGGGGGATCCCGACCCGTTCTCCCCCCCACTAGGGGCAGGGGGGGATGACGGCACCGAGCCAGTGCCCACGGGCGCCGTTGTCTCCTCCGGCCCCACGGGGGCGCCGCCCGCGCCGCGGGACTCCCCCCCCCTCCCCCCCCAACGAGCAGCCCCCCCCCCCCCCCCGCTGGCAGCCGAGCCACCGGCGTCGCTCCCCGACGTTTTCGGCCGCATCTCAGCGGCCTTGAGTAGCCGCGCCTTGCCGCGGCGTCGATCCCCTCCCAGGCGTCAGAGGCGGCCTTAGCCAAAGGCCACCAGGTCAATAGCGGACAAACACCGCGTGCGCCCCCCCCCCCCCTTCGCGCGGCGGCCTACGCCGCGGGGGGGAGCTCCTCTGACCCAGTGGCGGACGTGCCCTCAGCGCCTTTGCCACCCCAGTCCACACTGCCGCCGCGGCAGCAGCACGGCAGGGCCAACACAGAAGAGACCTAGTCTCCTCCGGCTCGTCCCTCCTGGCCGCCTTGCACGCAGGCGGGGGGCCTGTAGGGGAGACCACGGCCGTCTGAACTCGACTCGGCCCACCTCCCCGCCCCTCTGCCTCTGTACATAGGCCGGCGGACGCTAATAGACGAATGCCCTCTTGATTTTTTTTCACCCTATTTGGGTGTGGGGCGGGGGGGGGGGGGGGGCTCCCAAGGAGGCACAACATGCTTATGCAGTTTTCCAGCCTCGGCAGCTCAAGAATGGTTGTCCCTCTCCCCTCTTCGAGGTGCCTTGCCGAAGGCAATAGAATTTGTGTCTACCTAGTAAAAATTTTTTGAAAAGATTTGTTTTTTCACCAAGTGAAAAATTTTTCAAAATTTTTTCAAAAACACTCTGAAATGAGCAGGGTAGCTTCGTCTGAGCCAAAATTTTTTTTTCAAGAGCAATTTTTTTCTACTAGGTTTTACTACATTTTACTAGGTTTTACTACCCATGACTTCCGGTCTTGCCCTACCCATGACACCCGCAAACAGAAGATTATCCCATTCACAAATGGAGATAGTGCACCCGCCGACTCGCTTCCATACTTCCTAAGAAGGTGATCCATCGCAGGCGCTCCGAGTGCCGGCAGTTGCCGCCCAGTGTCTTCAGTATATAAGATGCGCAAGCTACATCGCTTCAAGTCTTTATGTTTTGTGAAGCAGGTACAAACCTCTTCCTGCAGGTGCTTTTGATACAGGTTTTTGGCGTCTGGCGTGGCCGTGACCTACCGCACTAGGGAGACCCACCGCACTTGCACTCTTGGTTTTTGCTTTGCGCCCCGTTCTGCGGAACCCTTTGTATCTCCACCAATCATCTCCAGACTGTCCTTTTAGGTTCGCCTGATGGCGTGGCGGTAACCGCACTAGAGAGCCCTCTTGTACGCGCTTATGAGCTTTGGGTCTGCGCCTTGTGCCCGCTGTGCCCACTGCGATCCACCGTGTCATATGCTGGAGTGAGGCCCGCTTACCAAGAACTTGAGTACTCTTCGAACTCCGAGAGTCAGCCAAAATTTTTTTTTACTAGGATGTACTACATTTTACTAGGTTTTACTACAGCCCGTACTAGTTTTTACCAAATGCCCCATGTTTGGGACAACAATTGACGTGTCCAATTTTATTGGTCACTGCAGATGCCTTAGCATTTTTGGAATAAATTCCGCCTACCAGGAGCATATTATAAGACGCTACCATTTGGATGGGATTTTGCCCCCATTAATGCCCATGAGACATTGAGGTATTTTTTGATTGAATTTTTCCAAGATTTTGACCCTCATACAGTGGTCCATTTCCATTACCTTGATGACATTGTAATGCTGTCCAATGATCTTGCCCTGTTGAGGACCATCCCACAGGCGCTATATAATTTCCTGAAGGCCCAGGGTCTAGTCATTTCCAGTCCTGTACGGAGCCCAACAGTACGGTCTGCTACATTGGAAAAAAGTGCTATTGGGACAGCCTTTGTGTTGAGAACCTCCCAAGCACCACACTTAAGAGTGTTGCAGCAGAGGATCAAACAGATTGCGGAAAGATTGCGGACTACAGTGGTTTTTTGGCCCACACCCAGGTGCAACCGCTTTTCTTTACGGATGGCACAGGACACTATGGAAGACAATTGGACATGTGAAGAGACCATCCACGGGTTTACTGCACAGCCTTTTCGAAGCCATTGCCATAGGAGCAGTGCCTTACACAGCCTCACCAGCACATACAGCACCACTGCTGGCCCCAATGATAGCAGTGGATGCGGTTGAAACTATCGGAGGCTGCAGAGTTGCACTGTTGACCCACACAGGCAAGGACCGGACTGCAGTCTTTTGCCTAAAAGAACCAGCAGCAGGCAGAACTGAGAGGTGTAAACTATGCAGCCCATATTGTGGAAACTATCGGAGGCTGCAGAGTTGCACTGTTGACCCACACAGGCAAGGCCCCGACTGCAGTCTTTTGCCTAAAAGAACCAGCAGCAGGCAGAACTGAGAGGTGTAAACTATGCAGCCCATATTGTGTCCAATCAAAGACTGCAAGGTGCCAATAAGGGTGTTCTGACAAGCCAAATGCTGTAGTGCATCACTGTTTGCTCTTGATGCTGCTGTTGACACGTTGATGCTAAATCGTTCCCTGCCCCTCACCCCCTTTCTGCGGTTGAATGCCATCTGACACTCCTCATATTCTGCTTCCATGCAGGTGCAAAATGATACTTCAGTTGCCTTTGGAAGTATGGAATGCCATTGCAGACTTGGTCCACTCAGAGTCCTTGAGTCAAGTTTGTTGGCTGCTGAGGAAAGCACTCAGGAGTGGCCGTTACATGAAGATCAACTGCTCTGCAGACCAGAGTGTTGAGCGTGCAGTGAGGCACATTGGCAATTTGCGGTCCTTACGGCTTACAAGCCGTTCATTGGGCGCCAGTGGGGCACAGGCCCTTGCAGCCCTCAAGAAGGCCCCATCACTGCATACTTTGGCCCTCAATCTGATGGACAGTTCAGTGGGAGACAGTGGGGCACAGGCCCTTGCAGCCCTGAAGGAGGCCCCATCACTGCATACTCTGACCCTCGATCTTCAGAGCAATTCAGTGGGAGACACTGGGGCACAGGCGCTTGCAGCCCTGAAGGAGGCCCCATCACTGCATACTCTGACCCTCAATCTGGCGTGTAATCGAGTGGGGTACAGTGGGATACAGGCGCTTGCAGCCCTAAAGGAGGCCCCATCACTGCATACTCTGACCCTCGATCTGATGGACAGTCTAGTGGGAGACAGTGGGGCACAGGCACTTGCAGCCCTGAAGGAGGCCCCATCACTGCATACTCTGACCCTCGATCTGATGGACAGTCTAGTGGGAGACAGTGGGGCACAGGCACTTGCAGCCCTGAAGGAGGCCCCATCACTGCATACTCTGACCCTCGATCTTCAGGTCAATTCAGTGGGAGACAGTGGAGGACAGGCACTTGCAGCCCTGAAGGAGGCCCCAGCACTGCACACTCTGTCCCTCAATCTTCAGTGGAATTCAGTGGGAGACACTGGGGCACAGGCCCTTGCAGCCCTGAAGGAGGCCCCATCACTGCATACTCTGACCCTCAATCTTCAGTGGAATTCAGTGGGAGAAACTGGGGCACAGGCGCTTGCAGCCCTGAAGGAGGCCCCATCACTGCATACTCTGACCCTCAATGTGGCGTATAATCGAGTGGGAGACAGGGGGGCACAGGGACTTGCAGCCCTGAAGGAGGCCCCGTCACTGCATACTCTGACCCTCGATCTTCAGGGCAATCTAGTGGGAGACAGTGGGGCACAGGCGCTTGCAGCCCTGAAGGAGGCCCCATCACTGCATACTCTGACCCTCGATCTTCAGGGCAATTCAGTGGGAGACACTGGGGCACAGGCCCTTGCAGCCCTAAAGATGGCCCTATCACTGCATACTCTGACCCTCGATCTTCGGAGCAATTCAGTGGGAGACAGGGGGGCACAGGGACTTGCAGCCCTAAAGATGGCCCTATCACTGCATACTCTGACCCTCAATCTTCAGTGGAATTCAGTGGGAGAAACTGGGGCACAGGCGCTTGCAGCCCTGAAGGAGGCCCCATCACTGCATACTCTGACCCTCAATGTGGCGTATAATCGAGTGGGAGACAGGGGGGCACAGGGACTTGCAGCCCTGAAGGAGGCCCCATCACTGCATACTCTGACCCTCAATCTGGCGTGTAATCGAGTGGGAGACAGGGGGGCACAGGCGCTTGCAGCCCTGAAGGAGGTCCCATCACTGCATACTCTGACCCTCGATCTTCAGGGCAATCTAGTGGGAGACAGTGGGGCACAGGCACTGGCAGCCCTAAAGGAGTCCCCATTGCTGCATACTCTGACCCTCATTCTGTGGCGCAATTCAGTGGGAGACACTGGGGCACAGGCACTTGCCGCCCTGAAAGAGTCCCCATCACTGCATACTCTGACCCTCGATCTTGGCTGCAATCAATTGGGAGACAGTGGGGCACAGGCACTTGCAGCCCTGAAGGAGGCCCCATCACTGCATACTCTGACCCTCAATCTGGCGTGTAATCGAGTGGGAGACAGGGGGGCACAGGGACTTGCAGCCCTAAAGATGGCCCTATCACTGCGTACTCTGTCCCTCAATCTTAACAGCAATTACGTGGGACACACTGGGGCACAGGCACTTGCAGCCCTAAAGATGGCCCCATTACTGCATACTCTAACCCTCCATCTTCAGAGCAATTCAGTGGGAGACACTGGGGCACAGGCGCTTGCAGCCCTGAAGGAGGCCCCATCACTGCATACTCTGACCCTCGATCTTCGGAGCAATTCAGTGGGAGACAGGGGGGCACAGGGACTTGCAGCCCTAAAGATGGCCCTATCACTGCATACTCTTACCCTCAAGTTTTAGAACAATTCAGCGGGAGACACTGGGGCACAGGGACTTGCAGCCCTGAAGGAGGCCCCATCACTGCATACTCTAACCCTCAATCTTCAGGGCAATCTAGTGGGGTACAGTGGGGCACAGGCGCTTGCAGCCCTGAAGGAGGCCCCACCACTGCATTCCCTGATCCTCCTTCTGGCGGGCAATTCAGTGGGAGACAGTGGGGCACAGGGACTTGCAGCCCTGAAGGAGGCCCCATCACTGCATACTCTGACCCTCGATCTGGCGTGTAATCGAGTGGGACACACTGGGGCACAGGGACTTGCAGCCCTAAAGATGGCCCCATTACTGCATACTCTGACCCTCAATCTTCAGAGCAATTCAGTGGGAGACACTGGGGCACAGGCGCTTGCAGCCCTGAAGGAGGCCCCATCACTGCATACTCTGACCCTCGATCTTCAGAGCAATTCAGTGGGAGACAGGGGGGCACAGGGACTTGCAGCCCTAAAGATGGCCCTATCACTGCATACTCTTACCCTCAAGTTTTAGAACAATTCAGCGGGAGACACTGGGGCACAGGGACTTGCAGCCCTAAAGATGGCCCTATCACTGCATACTCTTACCCTCAAGTTTTAGAACAATTCAGCGGGAGACACTGGGGCACAGGGACTTGCAGCCCTGAAGGAGGCCCCATCACTGCATACTCTGACCCTCAATCTTAACAGCAATTCAGCGGGACACACTGGGGCACAGGCAATTGCAGCCCTAAAGATGGCCCCATTACTGCATACTCTAACACTCGATCTTCAGAGCAATTCAGTGGGAGACACTGGGGCACAGGCGCTTGCAGCCCTGAAGGAGGCCCCATCACTGCATACTCTGACCCTCGATCTTCGGAGCAATTCAGTGGGAGACAAGGGGGCACAGGGACTTGCAGCCCTAAAGATGGCCCTATCACTGCATACTCTTACCCTCAAGTTTTAGAACAATTCAGCGGGAGACACTGGGGCACAGGGACTTGCAGCCCTGAAGGAGGCCCCATGACTGCATACTCTAATTGCAGCTTGAGCTTTGAGTAAGTAGAGAGATGTCAGTGACACTCATTGTTCCCATAAGGAGATAGGGGTAGGTGTGACAACAAACAAAGTACATGGTGCACATGGGGGGGGGTTTGGCACGCTAACGAGGCGCACGGGGGGGGGTTGGCACGCTAGCGAGGCGCACGGGGGGGGTTGGCGCTAACGAGGCGCACGGGGGGGGGGGGGGGGGGTTTCGCGCTAACGAGGCGCAGGGGGGGGGGGTTTGGCGCTAACGAGGCGCACGGGGGGAGGGGGGGGAGTTTGGCACTAACGAGGCGCACGGGGGGGGGGGACTTTGGCTCTAACGAGGCGCACGGGGGGGGGGGGGGGTTGGCGCTAACGAGGCGCACGGGGGGGGGGGGGAGTTTGGCGCTAACGAGGCGCACGGGGGGGGGGGGGGGGTTGTGCTGAACAGCGCCGGTCGTGCACACGCATCTGTTTTGCATAGCGGGGGGGTTGGCGCTAACGAGGCGCGCGCCGAGCCCGATTTACGCCTCGTATAACGAGGCGCACAGTTTCAGCCAAACACTCGTTCCTCATGACATGGTTTCATCTTTTTGGCATTATTTTCTCCCCACAGGCCGCTACAGCCTTAAACAGTCTCAAAATCATTCACACTTTGTGCTACGTCTCTTTGCAGCACAATTCCAAACTTCCTACAATTAGAGGCTGCCAGCTTCAGTGGTGCCATATCGTTTCTAGAATATGCTTGCAATGCGCAGACCCACCACGTTTGAAAGGTCTATGTCATTGCAGCGACACATCATCACAGCCCAAACTGGATGAAAGTTTTTGTGTTGACAGCATGCGGCATTATGACCCATGGGACCTGGCAAAACCATGGTGGTTAGTGCTGCCAGGGTACGCCATGGTGTCCCTTTGAAGATGCCGCAGTGTAGTTTTGTGAGCAATAGACGGGGCAGCGGGAGGAGTTTTGTAATGTGAAAGTGTAAGCGATAAAATCTGACCAAATCACCTCGCAGAGGTTGTTAGATCAAAGCCAGGCAGGCGTATATATGGGGAAAACGCCACATACCCCCCCATTTTGGCCTTTTTGGGCCTATTCGCGTACCCTACCCCAAGGGGTTGAATTGTTAGTTTAACCCCTTGTAAAATCATTATTTTGTCCAATAAACGCATCCCCCAATGAGTTTTTGGTCCGGACCCCCCCAGACCCCCCCCACTTGAAACCCACTTTTTTGAGGTTTTGAGGGAGGGGGGGGGGGGTCAAAAAATGAGCCCCACTTTTTTTGGGTCGAAAATCATGAATCTTTTGGTTTTTTTCGATTTTGAGCCGAAAAAGTGTTTCCGGGTCCCGACTCCATAGGGTTTGTATGGGGCGGAGTGGGACGAGCGCTCATGCAGTTTATGCACTTTTCAGCCATTTTTGCTATGTTGGCGCGGTTTTGGCAACCTCGGTGACCCCGTGCTACCCACTCCGAGGGGTGGGAGTGGGGATGTTGTGACAGTATATGCCTACTAGGATACAGAAGGACGTTTTTTGCAGTCTCTAGCCTTGCCTAGGGCCGTTCACAACCCGTGCCAAAGACACGAAATGACTGTTCCCACCAATAATGGCCTAGTGAATGGGCCAGTACACAACCTGCTGATGCAGTTTTTCACCCCGGGCAGCTCAAAAATGGAAGTTTTCGAAACTTTTTTTTTTGATGTTGTGACCACCCAAAATGACCATCCAAGGTATGTAAAGCATGTTTTAGGCTGTATTTGCGTGTTTTTCATCCTATTTGGGTATTAGGTCCGGGGGGGGGGGGTCTCCCAAGGGATTGGTACACAACCTGCTTATGCAGTTTTTCAACCTGGGCAGCTCAAAAATGGAAGTTTTTGAAACTTGTTTTTTTGATATTGTGACCACTTAAAATGACCATCCAAGGTATGTAAAGCATTTTTTAGGCCGTATTTATGTAGTTTTTACCCTCTTTAGGGTGTGTGTTGCTTGGGGTAGAATCTCTGCGAGGTGGACTTGCCGAAGGCAATAGAATCACCTCGCAGAGGTTGTTAGATCAAAGCTAGTCAGGCGTTTATAGGGGAAAACGCCACATACCCCCCCATTTTGGCCATTTTGGGCCTATTCGCGTACCCTACCCCAAGGGGTTGAATTGTTAGTTTAACCCCTTGTAAAATCATTATTTTGTCCAATAAACGCATCCCCCAATGAGTTTTTGGTCCGGAGCCCCCCAGACCCCCCCACTTGAAACCCACTTTTTAGGGGGGGGTGGGGGGGGGGTCAAAAATGTCGAAAAAATGACCCCCCCTTTTTTTGGGTCGAAAATCATGAATCTTTTGGTTTTTTTCGATTTTGAGCCGAAAAAGTGTTTCCGGGTCCCGACTCCATAGGGTTTGTATGGGGCGGAGTGGGACGAGCGCTGATGCAGT
This sequence comes from Eutreptiella sp. 'Long Island Sound 2002', assembly GCA_964036045.1. Lineage (NCBI taxonomy): Eukaryota > Euglenozoa > Euglenophyceae > Eutreptiales > Eutreptiaceae > Eutreptiella > Eutreptiella sp. 'Long Island Sound 2002'. The sequence goes on along the minus strand of OZ038379.1, from coordinate 3,070,619 downwards.
TTATGCACTTTTCAGCCATTTTTGCTATGTTGGCAGTTTTGGCGACCTCGGTGACCCCGTGGTATCCATATTGAGGGGTGCAAGTGGGGATGTTGTGACAATATATGCCTACTAGGATATGGAAGAACGTTTTTTGTGGTCTCTAGCCTTGCTTAGGGCCGTTCACAACCCGTGCCAAAGACGCGAAATGACTGTTTCCACCAATAATGGCCTAGTGAATGGGCCGGTACACAACCTGCTTATGCAGTTTTTCACCCTGGGCAGCTCAAAAATCGAAGTTTTTTGCAATCTTTTTTAATGATGTTTTGGCCACCTAAAATGACCATCCAAGCTATGTGAAGCATGTTTTAGGCCGCATTTACGTGTTTTTCACCCTATTTGGGTATTAGGTCCAGGGAGGGGGGGGTCTCCCAAGGGATTGGTACACAACCTGCTTATGCGGTTTTTCACCCCGGACAGCCGAAAAATCGAAGTTTTCGAAACTTGTTTTTTTGATATTGTGACCACCTACAATGACCACCCAAGCCATGTAAAGCATGTTTTAGGCCGAATGTACATGTTTTTCACCCTATTTGGGTATCAAGTCCGTTGGGGGGGGGGGGGTCTCCCAAGGGATTGGTACACAACCTGCTTATGCAGTTTTTAACCCCGGGCAGCTCAAAATCGAAGTTTTTGAAACTTGTTTTTTTGATATTGTGACCACCTAAAATGACCATCCAAGATATGTGAAGCATGGTTTAGCCCGTATTTATGTAGTTTTCACCCTATTTTGGGTGTGTGTTGCTCGGGGTAGATTCTCTGCGAGGTGGACTTGCCGAAGGCAATAGAATCACCTCGCAGAGGTTGTTAGATCAAAGCCAGGCAGGCGTATGTATGGGGAAAACGCCACATACCCCCCCATTTGGGCCTATTCGCGTACCCTACCCCATGGGGTCGAATTGTTAGTTTAACCCCTTGTAAAATCATTATTTTGTCCAATAAACGCATCCCCCAATGAGTTTTTGGTCCGGACCCCCCCAGACCCCCCCACTTGAAACCCACTTTTTTGGGCGGGGTGGGGGGGTGGGGGGGTGGGGGGGGGTGGGGGCGGGGGGTCAAAAATGTCGAAAAAAATGACCCCCCCTTTTTTTGGGTCGAAAATCATGAATCTTTTGGTTTTTTTCGATTTTGAGCCGAAAAAGTGTTTCCGGGTCCCGACTCCATAGGGTTTGTATGGGGCGGAGTGGGACGAGCGCTGATGCAGTTTATGCACTTTTCAGCCATTTTTGCTATGTTGGCAGTTTTGGCGACCTCGGTGACCCCGTGGTATCCATATTGAGGGGTGCAAGTGGGGATGTTGTGACAATATATGCCTACTAGGATATGGAAGAACGTTTTTTGTGGTCTCTAGCCTTGCTTAGGGCCGTTCACAACCCGTGCCAAAGACGCGAAATGACTGTTTCCACCAATAATGGCCTAGTGAATGGGCCGGTACACAACCTGCTTATGCAGTTTTTCACCCTGGGCAGCTCAAAAATCGAAGTTTTTTGCAATCTTTTTTAATGATGTTTTGGCCACCTAAAATGACCATCCAAGCTATGTGAAGCATGTTTTAGGCCGCATTTACGTGTTTTTCACCCTATTTGGGTATTAGGTCCAGGGAGGGGGGGGTCTCCCAAGGGATTGGTACACAACCTGCTTATGCGGTTTTTCACCCCGGACAGCCGAAAAATCGAAGTTTTCGAAACTTGTTTTTTTGATATTGTGACCACCTACAATGACCACCCAAGCCATGTAAAGCATGTTTTAGGCCGAATGTACATGTTTTTCACCCTATTTGGGTATCAAGTCCGTTGGGGGGGGGGGGGTCTCCCAAGGGATTGGTACACAACCTGCTTATGCAGTTTTTAACCCCGGGCAGCTCAAAATCGAAGTTTTTGAAACTTGTTTTTTTGATATTGTGACCACCTAAAATGACCATCCAAGATATGTGAAGCATGGTTTAGCCCGTATTTATGTAGTTTTCACCCTATTTTGGGTGTGTGTTGCTCGGGGTAGATTCTCTGCGAGGTGGACTTGCCGAAGGCAATAGAATCACCTCGCAGAGGTTGTTAGATCAAAGCCAGGCAGGCGTATGTATGGGGAAAACGCCACATACCCCCCCATTTGGGCCTATTCGCGTACCCTACCCCATGGGGTCGAATTGTTAGTTTAACCCCTTGTAAAATCATTATTTTGTCCAATAAACGCATCCCCCAATGAGTTTTTGGTCCGGACCCCCCCAGACCCCCCCACTTGAAACCCACTTTTTTGGGCGGGGTGGGGGGGTGGGGGGGTGGGGGGGGGTGGGGGCGGGGGGTCAAAAATGTCGAAAAAAATGACCCCCCCTTTTTTTGGGTCGAAAATCATGAATCTTTTGGTTTTTTTCGATTTTGAGCCGAAAAAGTGTTTCCGGGTCCCGACTCCATAGGGTTTGTATGGGGCGGAGTGGGACGAGCGCTTATGCAGTTTATGCACTTTTCAGCCATTTTTGCTATGTTGGCGGTTTTGGCGACCTCGGTGACCCCGTGGTATCCATATTGAGGGGTGCAAGTGGGGATGTTGTGACAATATATGCCTACTAGGATATGGAAGAACGTTTTTTGTGGTCTCTAGCCTTGCTTAGGGCCGTTCACAACCCGTGCCAAAGACGCGAAATGACTGTTTCCACCAATAATGGCCTAGTGAATGGGCCGGTACACAACCTGCTTATGCAGTTTTTCACCCTGGGCAGCTCAAAAATCGAAGTTTTTTGCAATCTTTTTTAATGATGTTTTGGCCACCTAAAATGACCATCCAAGCTATGTGAAGCATGTTTTAGGCCGCATTTACGTGTTTTTCACCCTATTTGGGTATTAGGTCCAGGGAGGGGGGGGTCTCCCAAGGGATTGGTACACAACACAACCTGCTTATGCGGTTTTTCACCCCGGACAGCCGAAAAATCGAAGTTTTCGAAACTTGTTTTTTTGATATTGTGACCACCTACAATGACCACCCAAGCTATGTAAAGCATGTTTTAGGCCGAATGTACATGTTTTTCACCCTATTTGGGTATCAGGTCCGTTGGGGGGGGGGTCTCCCAAGGGATTGGTACACAACCTGCTTATGCAGTTTTTAACCCCGGGCAGCTCAAAATCGAAGTTTTTGAAACTTGTTTTTTTGATATTGTGACCACCTAAAATGACCATCCAAGATATGTGAAGCATGGTTTAGCCCGTATTTATGTAGTTTTCACCCTATTTTGGGTGTGTGTTGCTTGGGGTAGATTCTCTGCGAGGTGGACTTGCCGAAGGCAATAGAATCACCTCGCAGAGGTTGTTAGATCAAAGCCAGGCAGGCGTATATAGGGGGAAAACGCCACATACCCCCCCATTTTGGGCCTATTCGCGTACCCTACCCCAAGGGGTTGAATTGTTAGTTTAACCCCTTGTAAAATCATTATTTTGTCCAATAAACGCATCCCCCAATGAGTTTTTGGTCCGGACCCCCCCAGACCCCCCCCACTTGAAACCCACTTTTTTCAGGTTTTGAGGGAGGGGGGGGTGGGGGGGTGGGGGGGGGTCAAAAAATGACCCCCCCTTTTTTGGGGTCGAAAATCATGAATCTTTTGGTTTTTTTCGATTTTGAGCCGAAAAAGTGTTTCCGGGTCCCGACTCCATAGGGTTTGTATGGGGCGGAGTGGGACGAGCGCTTATGCAGTTTATGCACTTTTTCAGCCATTTTTGGTATGTTGGCGGTTTTGGCGACCTCGGTGACCCCGTGGTACCCACTTTGAGGGGTGCGAGTGGGGATGTTGTGACAGTATATGCATGCTAGGATACGGAAGGACGTTTTTTGCAGTCTCTAGCCTTGCTTAGGGCCGTTCACAACCCGTGCCAAAGACACGAAATGACTGTTTCCACCAATAATGGCCTAGTGAATGGGCGGGTACACAACCTGCTTATGCAGTTTTTCACCCCGGACAGCTCAAAAATCGAAGTTTTCGAAACCTCTTTTTTTGATATTGTGACCACCCAAAATGACCATCCAAGGTATGTAAAGCATGTTTTAGGCCGTATTTACGTGTTTTTCACCCTATTTGGGTATCAGGTCCGGGGGGGGGGGGGGGGCTCCCAAGGGACGGGTGCACAACCTGCTTATGCAGCTTTTCAACCCGGACAGCTCAAAAATCGAAGTTTTCGAAACTTGTTTTTTTGATGTTGTGACCACCCAAAATGTTCATCCAAGCTATGCAAAGCATGTTTTAGGCCGCATTTACGTGTTTTTCACCCTATTTGGGTATCAGGTCCGGGGGGGGGGGGGGGGGGGGCTCCTAGGGGATTGGTACACAACCTGCTTATGCAGTTTTTCACCCCGGACAGCTCAAAAATGGAAGTGAAAAAGTGCATAAGCAGGTTGTGTACCAATCCCTTGGAAGCCCCCCCCCCCACCGGACCTAATACCCAAATCGGGTGAAAAACACGTAAATACGGCCTAAAACATGCTTTACATACCTTGGATGGTCATTTTAGGAAACTTCGATTTTTGAGCTGTCCGGGGTGAAAAACTGCATAAGCAGGTTGTGTACCAGCCCATTCACTAAGCCATTATTGTTGGAAACAGTCATTTCGCGTCTTTGGCACGGGTTGTGAACGGCCCTAAGCAAAGCTAGAGACTGCAAAAAACGTCCTTCCGTATCCTAGTAGGCATATACTGTCACAACATCCCCACTCACATCCCTCGGAGTGGGTACCACGGGGTCACCGAGGTCGCCAAAACCGCCAACATAGCAAAAATGGCTGGAAAGTGCATAAACTGCATAAGCGCTCGTCCCACTCCGCCCCATACAAACCCTATGGAGTCGGGACCCGGAAACACTTTTTCGGCTCAAAATGGAAAAAAACCAAAAGATTCATGATTTGCGACCCAAAAAAAGGGGGGTCGTTTTTTGACCCCCCCCCCCCCACCCCCACCCCCACCCCCCCCCCCCTCCTTGAAAACCCCAAAAAAGTGGGTTTCAAGTGGGGGGGGTCTAGGGGGGTCCGGACCAAAAACTCATTGGGGGATGCGTTTATTGGACAAAATAATGATTTTACAAGGGGTTAAACTAACAATTCAACCCCTTGGGGTAGGGTACGCGAATAGGCCCAAAAAGGCCAAAATGGGGGGGTATGTGGCATTTTCCCCTATATACGCCTGCCTGGCTTTGATCTAACAACCTCTGCGAGGTGATTTTTTGCAAAACATTTTTTTGATATTGTGACCACTTACAATGATGAAATTATGCTATGTAAAGCATGTTTTAGCCCCCTTTTATGTGTTTTTCACCCTATTTGGGTGTTGGGGGGGGGGGGGGGCTCCCAAGGGGTCTAGGGGGGAGCCTTAAGCGCAGTGCGCGCGCAGTGCGCGCGCAGTGCGCGCGCAGTGCAACTATTTGGGCGTCTGGCCGTACTAGAGACGCATACTTTGAGATACTAGGGGCCTCTAGGGGCATCATGGTGACCCCTAGCGGAGGTTATGCAAGGCGTAGCACGTTTGGGTCAAGGCATGGCAAGGCGTAGCATGGTTATGTCAAGGCATGGCAAGGCGCAATGCTCGTGTGCACACATTGATCTATCGTGCTTGCACATATGCTACAGGACTTCATACCCCCTCCTCCTTTCTTAGACACACTTTCTTCATGGATTTGAGTCTTGGCGATCGGGTGTTCTACACCCGCTCCAACGGCGTGCGAGTTCCTACCACGGTGGTTGGGATGGCGGGAGATGGGCTCATCCACTTGGAGTACTACCAAGATGCACTACAGGTGGTGAATCGCCAATGCAAGATGGAGTCCATGTGTACTTAGTAGACAATGGAACAGAAAGACAGTTGTGTGTTCTTGAGGGTGGCGACCAATGCGATGTTCATGGCTTTTCCAGTTGTGCATGATGTGTGTTATGTGAAGGGAAGGTAGTTTGCAACTTTCTTGAGCTGGGGCAATTTGGGTCACCTAATTGTAAGGGCGTTTCCAAGGGGTTTGCTTGGGGGCTCTTCGGGGGGAACATAGTCTAAAAGTAGCGCGCAGTGCGCGTGCAGTGCGCGCGCAGTGCAAAGATTCCCCCTAGGGCGCAACCTGCTCCGCCTCAACAGCTCAAAAATGGAAATCACCTCGCAGAGGTTGTTAGATCAAAGCCAAGCAGGCGTATATATGGGGAAAACGCCACATACCCCCCCATTTTGGGCATTTTGGGGCTATTCGCGTACCCTACCCCAAGGGGTTGAATTGTTAGTTTAACCCCTTGTAAAATCATTATTTTGTCCAATAAACGCATCCCCCAATGAGTTTTTGGTCCGGACCCCCCCAGACCCCCCCCACTTGAAACCCACTTTTTTGAGGTTTTGAGGGAGGGGGGGGGGTGGGGGGGGTGGGGGGGGGGGTCAAAAAATGACCCCCCCTTTTTTTGGGTCGAAAATCATGAATCTTTTGGTTTTTTTCGATTTTGAGCCGAAAAAGTGTTTCCGGGTCCCGACTCCATAGGGTTTGTATGGGTCGGAGTGGGACGAGCGCTTATGCAGTTTATGCACTTTTCAGCCATTTTTGCTATGTTCGTCGACCTCGGTGACCCCGTGGTACCTACTCTGAGGGGTGCAAGTGGGGATGTTGTGACAGTATATGCCTACTAGGATACGGAAGGACGTTTTTTGCAGTCTCTAGCCTTGCCTGGGGCCGTCCACAACCCGTGCCAAAGACGCGAAATGACTGTTTCCACCAATAATGGCCTAGTGAATGGGCCAGTACACAACCTGCTTATGCAGTTTTTCAACCTGGGCAGCTCAAAAATCGAAGTTTTCGAAACTTGTTTGTTTGGTATTGTGACCACCTAAAATGACCATCCAAGGTATGTAAAGCATGTTTTAGGCCGTATTTACATGTTTTTCACCCTATTTGGGTATTAGGTCCGGGGGGGAGGGGTGGGGGGGGGGGGCTCCCAAGGGATTGGTACACAACCTGCTTGTGCAGTTTTTCACCCCGGGCAGCTCAAAAATCGAAGTTTTCCCAACTTATTTTTTTGATATTCTGATCACCTAAAATGACCATCCAAGGTATGTAAAGCATGTTTTAGGCCGTATTTGGGTGTTTTGTCCCCTATTTGGGTATTGGGTGGGGGGGGGTCTCCCAAAAGAATGGTACACAACCTGCTTATGCAGGTTTTCTCCCCGGACAGCCCAAAAATCGAAGTTTTTGAAACTGGTTTTTTTGGTATTGTCATCACCTAAAATGACCATCCAAGCTATGTAAAGCATGTTTTAGGCCGTATTTGGGTGTTTTGTCCCCTATTTGGGTATTGGGTGGCGGGGGGGTCCTCCAAAGGGATTGGTACACAACCTGCTTATGCCGTCTTTCTCCCTGGACAGCCCAAAAATCGAGGTTTTTGAAACTGGTTCTTTTGGTATTATCATCACCCAAAATGACCATCCAAGCTATGTAAAGCATGTTTTAGGCCGTCTTTACGTCTTTTTCACCATTTTTGGGTACTAGGTCGCGGGGGGGCGGGGGGGGGGTTTCCTAAGGGATTGGTACACATCACGCTTATTCAATTTGTTACCCTGGGCAAATGTTAACTGCAAACGTCAGCCCGCGGACAAGGGGCCCCTGGCGCGGGGAGCTGCCACCCACATTGAGCATTGTGTCCGATCCATCTACTCCTCAAGCGGAGCCGCTAGCCTTGCTACGCTAGTGGTGCCCCACTCAGCAATGAGTGTGGGCGCAGCGTGGAACCGCGTGGCCACCAACGTTTGGTGGCCCGTTGTGGAAACCCGGGAGTGGAATTGCGGTACACAATGTGCAATGTGGGGTGTTCTTTTTGTTTGTTTGTTTGTTTTACAACCCTATATTGGTCGGTGTTGTTGCGAGCCTATCTGTAAAGCTTCACCCGGACAAAGATCAAAGCAACGTTCATGCCACTGAACGATTTGCTTTACTCCTTAGAACATATGAGATGTTGCAAAAAACGTGACACACTATAAGGCACATCCAAAGTAGTAATGGTGTGCATGCTAGTACTCAACCGCAATGTCATGCATTACAAATGTAAAATGTGCGTCACCTGAGGTGACCGGACTCAAGTGGGATCTATGACTTGAGCTTCGCAACCGGTGGCGCCGGTAGCAATATGGTCATCGGTTTCGCTTGCCAAAGGCCGAAGGGTGATTCACATTGACATTTTGCTTTTGCAAGTCTACCTTTAAAATCACCTCGCAGAGGTTGTTAGATCAAAGCCAGGCAGGCGTATATAGGGGAAAATGCCACATACCCCCCCATTTTGGCCTTTTTGGGCCTATTCGCGTACCCTACCCCAAGGGGTTGAATTGTTAGTTTAACCCCTTGTAAAATCATTATTTTGTCCAATAAACGCATCCCCCAATGAGTTTTTGGTCCGGACCCCCCTAGACCCCCCCCACTTGAAACCCACTTTTTTGAGGTTTTCAAGGAGGGGGGGGGGGGGGGGTGGGGGTGGGGGTGGGGGGGGGGTAAAAAAATGACCCCCCTTTTTTGGGTCGCAAATCATGAATCTTTTGGTTTTTTTTGATTTTGAGCCGAAAAAGTGTTTCCGGGTCCCGACTCCATAGGGTTTGTATGGGGCGAAGTGGGACGAGCGCTTATGCAGTTTATGCACTTTCCAGCCATTTTTGGTATGTTCGTCGACCTCGGTGACCCCGTGGTACCTACTCTGAGGGGTGCAAGTGGGGATGTTGTGACAGTATATGCCTACTAGGATACGGAAGGACGTTTTTTGCAGTCTCTAGCCTTGCCTGGGGCCGTCCACAACCCGTGCCAAAGACGCGAAATGACTGTTTCCACCAATAATGGCCTAGTGAATGGGCCAGTACACAACCTGCTAATGCAGCTTATGCACTTTTTCGGCCATTTTTGCTATGTTGGCGGTTTTGGCGACCTCGGTGACCCCGTGGTATCCACTTTGAGGGGTTCGAGTGGGGATGTTGTGACAGTATCTGCCTCCTAGTATACGGAAGGACGTTTTTTGCAGTCTCTAGCCTTGCTTAGGGCCGTTCACAGCCCGTGCCAAAAACGCAAAATGGCTCTTTCCAACAATAATGGCCTAGTGAATGGGCTGGTACACAACCTGCTTATGCAGTTTTTTACCCTGGACAGCTCAAAAATCGAAGTTTCCGAAACTTACTTTTTTGACATCGTGATCACCTAAAATGACCATCCAAGCTATGGAAAGCATGTTTTAGGCCGTATTTACGTGTTTTTCGCCCGATTTGGGTATTAGGTCCGGGGGGGGGGTCTTCCAAGGGATTGGTACACAACCTGCTTATGCACTTTTTCACTACGGGCAGCTCAAAAATCGAAGTTTTCGAAACTTGTTTTTTTGATGTTGTGACCACTTAAAATGACCATCCAAGCTATGCAAAGCATGTTTTAGGCCGTATTTGCGTGTTTTTCACCCTATTTGGGTGTTAGGTCCGGAGGGGGCGGGGGGGGGGCTCCCAAGGGACGGGTGCACAACCTGCTCATGCAGTTTTTCAACCCGGACAGCTCAAAAATCGAAGTTTTGAAACTTTTTTTTTGATATTGTGACCACCCAAAATGACATTTCAAGCTATGCAAAGCATGTTTTAGGCCGTATTTACGTGTTTTTCACCCTATTTGGGTGTTGGGTCCGGGGGGGGGGGTGTCTCCCAAGGGACGGGTGCACAACCTGCTTATGCAGTTTTTCAACCCGGACAGCTCAAAAATGGAAGTTTTCGAAACTTGATTTTTTGATATTGTGACCACCTAAAATGACCATCCAAGCTATGGAAAGCATGTTTTAGGCCGTATTTACGAGTTTTTCACCCTTTTTGGGTGTTAGGTCGGGGGGGGGGGGGGGGTCTCCCAAGGGACGGGTGCACAACCTGCTTATGCAGTTTTTCACCCCGGACAGCTCAAAAATGGAAGTTTTTGAAACTTGTTTTTTTGATATTGTGATCACCTAAAATGACCATCCAAGGTATGTAAAGCATGTTTTAGGCCGTATTTACGTGCTTTTCACCCGATTTGGGTATTAGGTCCAAGGGGGGGGGGGGGTCTCCCAAGGGATTGGCACACAACCTGCTTGTGCAGTTTTTCACCCTGGGCAGCTCAAAAATCGAAGTTTTCGAAACTTGTTTTTTTGATACCGTGATCACCTAAAATGATCATCCAAGGTATGTAAAGCATGTTTTACCCGGTATTTATGTAGTTTCCACCCTATTTTGGGTGTGTGTTGCTCGCGGTAGATTCTCTGCGAGGTGGACTTGCCGAAGGCAATAGAATTCTTTTTGCATATCCATCACCAAAATTATCCTGTAAAGCTAGCAACATTGGCTAGCAAGCGGCGGGCAAAATCAAAAGAGCTTGGTGGGTGGGTATGTGTGTGTGTGTTTGTTTGCGTGTCTGTATGTGGCACTATGGCACTATCGCGCACCACCTCCATCAACAACCAAAACCCGATGCTGTGGGGATTTTGGACAATGTCTAGTCCTGTTAATCGGCTTTTAACGACCAGCTCCACCATCAACCAAGATTCGGCGCTGTGGGGATTTTGGATCATGTCTAATCGTGGTAGTCGATTTCTTGACCTCCGCAACACGGTCTACGTACAAGCAATACCGACGCTTTGGGGATGTTGGATCATGTCACGTCCTGTTAGTCGTGTGCTTGTAATCCACTATACAACAACGCCGCAACCAAATACACCCACCAGCTACTTACTTGCCTGCCGCTTCCGGAGATGGGTAGGGCTATTGGCGAGGACACTCCGGGGCTTTCCATATCGAAGCCAAATCAAAAGTCCGGCCATACGGCCCCCGCAAGTCGGGAACGACGGCAAGGCGGGGCCTCCAGGGTACGTCGGAAAGACCGCCACAAAACCCCTCTGTTTTGCTTTGAGTAATTTACCATCATCTTACAACCATAGTTGCAATGGGACCAATTTTTTTGCATGCTCATAATAAAACAAGTCAAAAATTTCTATGTGTTTAGGCCATTTGATTTTCAAGCAAGATGCCCATCCACGGCTCATCTCTTAAGGTTAGGGAAGGCAATAGAATCACCTCGCAGAGGTTGTTAGATCAAAGCCAGGCAGGCGTATATAGGGGAAAACGCCACATACCCCCCCATTTTGGCCTTTTTGGGGCTATTCGCGTACCCTACCCCAAGGGTTGAATTGTTAGTTTAACCCCTTGTAAAATCATTATTTTGTCCAATAAACGCATCCCCCAATGAGTTTTTGGTCCGGACCCCCCCAGACCCCCCCCACTTGAAACCCACTTTTTTCAGGTTTTGAGGGAGGAGGGGGTTGGGTTGGGTTGGGTTGGGGGGGGGGGGGGGGTCAAAAAATGACCCCCCCTTTTTTTGGGTCGAAAATCATGAATCTTTTGGTTTTTTTGATTTTGAGCCGAAAAAGTGTTTCCGGGTCCCGTCTCCATAGGGTTTGTATGGGGCGGAGTGGGACGAGCGCTGATGCAGTTTATGCACTTTTCAGCCATTTTTGCTATGTTTGTCGACCTCAGTGACCCCGTGGTACCTACCCTGAGGGGTGCAAGTGGGGATGTTGTGACAGTATATGCCTACTAGGATACGGAAGGACGTTTTTTGCAGTCTCTAGCCTTGCCTGGGGCCGTCCACAACCCGTGCCAAAGACGCGAAATGACTGTTTCCACCAATAATGGCCTAGTGAATGGGCCGGTACACAACCTGCTTATGCAGTTTTTCAACCTGGGCAGCTCAAAAATCGAATTTTTCGAAACTTGTTTTTTTGATATTGTGACCACCTAAAATGACCATCCAAGCTATGTAAAGCATGTTTTAGGCCGTATTTACGTGGTTTTCACCATATTTGGGTATTAGGTCCGGGGGGGAGGGGTGCGGGGGGGGGCTCCCAAGGGATTGGTACGCAACTTATGCTTATGCAGTTTTTCACCTTGGACAGCTCAAAAATCGAAGTTTTCGAAACTTATTTTTTTGATATTCTGATCATCTAAAATGACCATCCAAGCTATGTAAAGCATGTTTTAGGCCGTATTTGCGTGTTTTTCATCTTATTTGGGTATTGGGGGGGGGGGGGGTCTCCCAAAGGAATGGTACACAACCTGCTTATGCACTTTTTCACTATGGGCAGCTCAAAAATCGAAGTTTTTGAACCTTGTTTTTTGATATTGTGACCACCTAAAATGACCATCCAAGCTATGGAAAGCAAGTTTTAGGCCGTATTTACGTGTTTTTCACCCTTTTTGGGTGTTAGGTCGGGGGGGGGGGTCTCCCAAGGGACGGGTGCACAACCTGCTTATGCAGTTTTTCACCCCGGACAGCTCAAAAATGGAAGTTTTCGAAACATATTTTTTTGATATTGTGACCACCCAAAATGACCATCCAAGCTATGGAAAGCATGTTTTAGGCCGTATTTGCGTGTTTTTCATCCTATTTGGGTATTGGGTGGGGGGAGGGGTCTCCCAAAGGAATGGTACACAACCTGCTTATGCACTTTTTCACTATGGGCAGCTCAAAAATCGAAGTTTTCAAAAGTTGTTTTTTTGCTATTGTGACCGCCCAAAATGACCATCCAAGCTATGTAAAGCATGTTTTATGCCGTAATTATGTGTTTTTCACCTGATTTGGGTATTAGGTCGGGGGGGGGGGGGCAGGGGGGTCTCCCAAGGGATTGGTACACAACCTGCTCATGCAGTTTGGCACCCTAGGCAGCTCAAAAATCAAAGTTTTCGAAAGTTATTTTTATGATATTGTGCCGACGTGATATGACCATCCAAGGTATGTAAAGCATGTTTTAGACCGTATTTACGTGTTTTTCACCCGATTTGGGTATTAGGTCCCGGGGGGGGGGGGGGGGCCTCCCAAGGGATTGGTACACAACCTGCTTATGCAGTTTTGCATCTGGGCAGCTCAAAAATCGAAGTTTTCGAAACTTGTTTTTTTGATATTGTGATCACCTAAAATGACCATCCAAGGTATGCAAAGCATGTTTTAGGCCGTATTTACGTGTTTTTCATCCTATTTGGGTATTAGGTCCGGGGGGGGGGGGGGGGGGCTCCCAAGGGATTGGTGCACAACCTGCTAATGCAGTTTTTCACCCCGGGCAGCTCAAAAGTCGAAGTTTTCGAAAGTTGTTTTTGTGATATTGTGATCACCTAAAATGACCATCCAAGATATGTAAAGCATGGTTTAGCCCGCATTTATGTATTTGTTACCCTATCTTGGGTGTGTGTTGCTTGGTGTAGATTCTCTGCGAGGTGGACTTGCCGAAGGCAATAGAATTTCTGAAACTGATTTTTTTGATACTTTGACCATCCAAAATGATCAAATATCCCATGTGAAGCATGTTTTAGCCCCCTTTTATGCGTTTTTCACACTATTTGGGTGTTGCGGGTGGGGTGGCTCCCAAGGGGGTCCAGGGCACAACTTGCTTATGCAGTTTTCCACCCTCGGCGGCTCAAAAATGGAAATCACCTCGCAGAGGTTGTTAGATCAAAGCCAGGCAGGCGTATATATGGGGAAAACGCCACATACCCCCCATTTTGGGCCTATTCGCGTACCCTACCCCAAGGGGTTGAATTGTTAGTTTAACCCCTTGTAAAATCATTATTTTGTCCAATAAACGCATCCCCCAATGAGTTTTTGGTCCGGACCCCCCCAAACCCCCCCTACTTGAAACCCACTTTTTGGGGGGGGGTGGGGGTGGGGGTGGGGGGGGGGGGTCAAAAATGTCGAAAAAATGACCCCCCCTTAGTGAATGGGGAGGTACACAACCTGCTTATGCAGTTTTTCACCCCAGGCAGCTCAAAAATCGAAGTTTTCGAAACTTGTTTTTTTGATATTGTGACCACCCAAAATGACATTTCAAACTATGCAAAGCATGTTTTAGGCCGTATTTACGTGTTTTTCACCCTATTTGGGTGTTAGGTCCGGGGGGGGGGGGTCTCCCAAGGGACGGGTGCACAACCTGCTTATGCAGCTTTTCAACCCGGACAGCTCAAAAATGGAAGTTTTTGAAACTTGTTTTTGTGATATTGTGACCACCCAAAATGACATTTCAAACTATGCAAAGCATGTTTTAGGCCGTATTTACGTGTTTTCACCCTATTTGGGTATCAGGTCGGGGGAGGGGGCGGGGTCTCCCAAGGGACGGGTGCACAACCTGCTTATGCAGTTTTTCAACCCGGACAGCTCAAAAATGGAAGTTTTTGAAACTTGTTTTTGTGATATTGTGACCACCCAAAATGACATTTCAAACTATGCAAAGCATGTTTTAGGCCGTATTTACGTGTTTTCACCCTATTTGGGTATCAGGTCGGGGGAGGGGGCGGGGTCTCCCAAGGGACGGGTGCACAACCTGCTTATGCAGTTTTTCAACCCGGACAGCTCAAAAATCGAAGTTTTCGAAACTTGTTTTTTTGATATTGTGACCACCCAAAATGACCATCCAAGCTATGGAAAGCATGTTTTAGGCCGTATTTACGTGTTTTTCACCCGATTTGGGTATCAGGTCGGGGGGGGGGGGGGGGGGGGCTCCCAAGGGACGGGTGCACAACCTGCTTATGCAGTTTTTCACCCCGGACAGCTCAAAAATGGAAGTTTTCGAAACTTGTTTTTGTGATATTGTGATCACCTAAAATGACCATCCAAGGTATGTAAAGCATGTTTTAGGCCGTATTTACGTGTTTTTCACCCGATTTGGGTATTAGGTCCAAGGGGGGGGGGGGGTCTCCCAAGGGATTGGTACACAACCTGCTTATGCAGTTTGTCACCCTGGGCAGCTCAAAAATCGAAGTTTTCGAAACTTGTTTTTTTGATATTGTGATCACCTAAAATGATCATCCAAGGTATGTAAAGCATGTTTTAGCCGGTATTTATGTAGTTTCCACCCTATTTTGGGTGTGTGTTGCTCGCGGTAGATTCTCTGCGAGGTGGACTTGCCGAAGGCAATAGAATTTTTTGAATCTTGTTTTTATGATATTATGACCACACAATATGACCATCCAAGATATGTAAAGCATGTTTTAGCCCATATTTATGTAGTTTATACCCTATTTATACCCTACTTTGGGTGTGTGTTGCTTGGGATAGATTCTCTGCGAGGTGGACTTGCCGAAGGCAATAGAATTTTCTTGCTGCAATGTTCATACCCATTTTAAAGGCCTGTTTTCTTTTTGTAATCAGGATGGGTGAATACAGGGTTAGGGTTAGGGTAACCCTAGCCCTAATCAAGACTGAATATTGGGACCGAGCTGGTGAGGGAACATTAGGTATAGCAGTAAAAGAGGCTCAATAAGGGGGGGAAATGGCTCAGAGGTGGCTGAACATGGCTTAAAACCAATGGTTTGAGCTACCCAAGTGAGCTAGGGGCACTGTTGGAAAACTGCGCTTTTGACCCCCCCCCCCCCCTTGGTCCCAAAATGGCCCGTTTCAAGGCATGATTAGGCTGAAATGGGTTGCAAATGACTCAAAATAGCCTTAAACCATTTGTTTGAGCACCCCAGGTGGTCTAGGAACAATTTTCGATAAAAAATCGTTCTGGACCACTTTTGACCCAGAGGTGGTGACTCTGTCGCTAACCTTACTGTAGCCATCGGGGTTCAGGGATCTGATGAGCATTGGGATGGTTTGGGGGATGAAGTCATGCATGAGCCATATGCTTGCTTCAACAACACCCCGATCGAGACTGCAATTGAAACAAGTGGGAGACCCAAAGAGAGGCACGGGGGGAGCACACGAGGCAATGTACAACAACACAATGCAGGGTGTGCTTGGTTGCAACAACTGGGGCAGATAGGGGCAACCCGACAGGGCTAAAAAAGATCATATGGGTTATTCCTGAGGCTTGGAAAAACAATGGTGCTTCCCGGAAAACCTCTGATAATCACCCCTCAAAGGTGTGCAGTGCAAGTACTCCCTCACAACGTGTTGTGTCAAGCTGTGGTAGGACGTGAAATGCATATGCAGCGGCGCAACGGTACAGCGGTGTCTTTCTGAGGTTCCTGGACATGTGCTTTCAGGCAGAGCACAGAATGCTCGCGAATGGCCCAATGTGTGTGCATCTCTAGTGCATGTGTCAAGTGGGTTGAGCAGGCAACAGTAGTAAGTAAGTAACAAGAGTAGGTCGCGTTTTGAAGCCTGGCCACCTCATCTGCTCGACCTCAACATTCTGTTGGTTCCATGCAGAAGGGTGTTTTAACTCCCAAACCAAAATTTGCAATGCGGAAAAGCACTGTGGACATACAGCAAGAAGAGCATGCATGAGGCACTTCATGCACCTGCAGGCAACGTGTGTGAAAATATCATGGGACCACAGCGCCAGAATTTCCTAGGAGTCTGCGAGCGCAGACTGTAGGTCATGTGTGTGGAAGCAGCACTTGTGCCAGTTCGAACAATGGGCAGGCACACATGTGCCCCATGCTCTAAGGCAGGGAGCAGGTTGCTCCATAGACGGAGTGATGTTCCCATCCAAGGCACCGAATGGCCAGGACACCGGGCACATTGCCAACAACTTGTACCTTGTGATGTCGACATGGCTGCATACCCCTGACAAGTCGGGGTTCCCGAAGGAACAAGGAGGCAAGGCTACATAACCGTTGCCATATTGGGGTCCCCAAAACAAAGAGGACTGCACAACGGGTGTTGCATCAACCGAAACATTAGCCATATCAGGGCCCCCAAAGCAGCGAGCAAGCATTGTTGGTGAGGAGCTTGCTGCCCCTTACAATACAGTATGCCTCCCCAAGACCACGCATTATTCTCACCCCCTGCACACTGGTGACCCTCTTGTCTGAGCATGAGGATCACCTCCCCTTTTGGTGACACTGATGCGGCAGTGGTCATGTAGCCCTGCCTTCTCCCCGCTTCCGAGAATCTGACACAGCAGGTGTTATGTCGCCATGGCTCCTTTCGATGCATTGTCCCTGTCTCTCATGGGCATCGTGTGTGTGTCTGTGTGTGCATGTGAGTGCGCACGCACTAACATTAAACTGTACGTCACTGCCTGCGCATGACTGTGTGCAGGAGGCTCCCCAGTTGCACAATGCTCTTGTTGTCCGTAGGTCAGATGTGTGCTGCATGGCGTTTCTGAACAATAGATCTCCGCGGCTGAGCCGGATTGATGCTTGTGGCATTTGTGCTGACGTCCTTCGGAAGCCCAGCACGCTGCCATGCAGGCACAGCTTCTGCACAGGGTGCCTCCTGATGCTGAAGCAGCCCTCTGTCGATCGTCTATACACAATCCCCTGTCCCACATGTCGCACCACCTTTTCATTTGACTCCGAAACTGATCTTCCGCTTGATGTAGCAGCAGCGGTATGTTGGGATGCATCTGGTCTCGCACCCACCTTGGGTTCAGCTGTGCATGCAGTCTCGAGCATAGGGGTGTTGAAGGATATCTGTGTAGTCATCGGGCAAGCTATGTTACTGCGCATAAGGCTGCGTGTAGTCATGATGCAGGAAAACGAGAGGGTCGTTCGTTCTCACCAGAGTGGAAAGGAAGATATCACCACAGGCACGTTCAGAGCTAACAGAGCGGTTGGTTAGAGTGTGCCTACCTCTAAGCATATTCCTGGAGCCCTGTCCCAGGGTCTTGCCCTCAGCCATAAAAACGCCCAATGTTGCAAGGCGAGTCAAAGCGGCATTCGGTCGGTTGGCAGAAGGCTTTGCGGTGAGACAGTGCCGCTGAGCCTGGCATTCGTGAGTCCGGTGGATGTTGAATCGGTGCTGCGCAGGGTGTTTGTCTGACGACTGAGTCGATAAACCTGGAGAACATGACGCTTACAAGACTGGGCGTCCACCTTCCCTTCATCAGGACTGATTATTACGACTGAGTGGGTAGGACATGTGCTGGCACTCTGCGCAGTGCACACAGAACAACACAACCTGCACGCAGCGCACGGTGCAGCTGCACAAACGCGCGGCTGATCAAGCAAAGGGTCTGTGGTCACTCGAAAGCATTTTTGACCCAATGTTGACACGTTCCGGTGGTGGGCCGGAATGGGTCACAATGGACCCCATAGACAACGGGTTAACAGCACTTGTGTTCACGCCCGGGTGGTCCAGCATCACTTGTGTGAGGACCTCCGGTCGTCCATCGGTAGTTCCGCAACGACGCGTCTTCAACACTTCATGCGGCCTGCGTCACAATGCACCGAAGATGGGCCAAGAATCCTTTGTCTGTGTTTCCCAAGTGGGCCAGAGCCCCATGGAAAAGACCGGTTTTTGACAGGGGTTTCCACCATTTTGCGTCCCAAAATGATTCATTTTCAAGGGGATTCCACAGGGGCACACGAGGTCCAGCAGTGGCCTCTTGATGTCCTCAGGACACCTTTTTCTACTATTTCCCATTTGGCCCTTGATCAGGTTCGGAAAAAAGTGCTTCTCGCCCATTTTTGACCGCCGTGACTCCGCACAACCCTCCCAAGCAGGTGCATGATGGGGCACTCCTGGTTGACAAGGGCCACTAGACGGGGAGTGGTGTGTATTCCAGGCCCCCCAGCACCGCAGCGCACCCTTATTGCTCACCACGAGGCCCCTAACAGCAACGCATGGCGTTCACAGTTGTCGGAGGTGGCTGAATCCTGAAAGATTGGTCGTTTCGTTTCATGTGTTGTGGCCGGGCCATTCTGGGCAAGGGGTCAGATGGCGACGAATCGTGTGGAAATGTGTGCATTTTGTCTTTGGAGTTGATTTGACTGCATGTGGCACCCATCAGGGACGAGTGGCATAGCAGTCGGGTTGTCTTTGACAATTGTGACAGCTTGACATGGCCATCTTTGACAGTGACCTCTGCTTGCTGCACCGGTAACTGGCTGCCCCTCAGTAGCCCTGCTGGGCCAGCGCCTCTGGGCATTGTGGGCAGGGCAGAACCAGAGGGTCTGCCCATAGTTTTGAAAGATCGTTTTGTTCCTCAGAGAGCAATCAAGGAGCAGCGGCTTGAGACCAATTGTGGCCAGTCTCTGTCATCTGCGCAAGGCTCATGTTCTGATTCGTTGCATCGGGGCGGTGCCTTGCTCAAGCACGAGGTATCATTTGTTCGTTGTTGTTTGCTGCTGCGAAAACAATTTGCCCCCCAGCCCCCCTCCTCCCCTTGAGCAGTCCCTGCCCTTTGTCAGTCCCTGGGAGTGTGGGGGGGACTGGCCCTTGGGTTTTTTTGGTGTTGTTTTGTAAGTTGCTGAGTCCTTTGTTTCTTGTTGGTTGTTGTTGTTTGTTTAGCCCTCCGGTGCCCACGCGTGTTGGGAAAGTGTGGAGCCTCTGTGAGTTACTGGTGTTCGGTATCGGAGGGAGTGGTTCCATGGAGCACCACGGGAAGTGTGGTTGACAAGGATAAGAATGGCTGATCACCATCGGAGGACCCCTGGAGCCCCCCCATCCTGGTCTTTTTGGCACCTCCCCTTGGGCCTGGGTTTTATCGTGGGAACAAATAAAAGTTACCAATGGAGATATTGATTTGGGCCAATTTTGGTACACAAGGTTGTGGGTTCCAGACCCCCCCCCCCTCCCCCCTCTCTTCCAGTACATGGCTGGTGGTCGGCCTGGATCCATTGACGGGCAATATGACATATGACCCCAATAACCCTGTTTGGAGGATTGGTATCAGTATTCCTTGTGTAGTCTAGAACACTAAGTTCCACACAATCTCAGCCATGAAACTCACAGGTTGTGCATGTTCAGCTCTTCAAGGTGACGTATTCTCGCCAGAAAAAGTGGCGCACGGAGCCTCTTTCTCAGTAGCCGCATTGACCCAGGGCAGAGGTGGGGGGATCATCGGGGCATATAAGGAGCAGCTGCCCTACATCTGGTTGGAGAGAAAGCCCAGCAGACAGACAACGTGGGCCGAAGCTTTCCCAGACTCACGTTGGGCACCAAAGCCACCCGTTCACGCAGATGCCCCACAGCCCCCGTTCCCTGGGTAGCCGAGCGGGCTCCCCACCTCTCGCAGTGATGAACCCTCCCTCTTCACCCCCAACCCAATGGGTGGATAACCAACCCACCCATCCGCGACTCCCTCAAAAGGCGGACACCAACCGGCATATTCGTTCAGCTTGTGCGGAACGGTGCCGTGCTCCTTCATGTGTTGTGCTGTAGCAGATCGGTGGTAGAGGGCAACCCATGCGAGGGGATGATCAAGAGGCTTGTGGTACACACGAAGACAAGACACCACGCAGGACCATAGGACGACACACACCGGGCATGAAGCCGCATGTTGTCATGTGTGCACCTGATTGGCCCCCAACAAAGCATCATGCTGCGGGTCATTACTCCGAGGGAGGGTGGTTGTGATGAATAAGTGCTTAACTACCTTGCATGCCTGGGGAGGAGCCCCTCCTCTACGGACCTCAAAATGGTTGTATGGGTCAATGATTTTTTTTGTGGGCGCTGGAGGCGCTGGGGATTTTGTTTTAGGCATACGGCAGTGGGAATTTTTTTTTACCCTATATATGTATACTCAAAATACTCAGAATTTTGTGGAGAATTCAAATGGGTAAAAAACACAAAAAAACATTTTGACCCCAACCCGACCTCCTGGACCTTGGCTGACGGGAGCCTGAGCTGATGGGCACATTTTTTTTGAAAACATTTTTTACCCCACTTGTGTATGTTCAAAATAATCAGCGCGTCATGGGGATCGTTTTGAGGTTTGGATGTTGGAGTACCCACCGACCCGCCCCCCACACCCCCCGGGGGGACCCTGGTGGCTCACCGCCCGACCCGCCTGCCCCCTGGGTTTGGGTCCATGAAGCCCCCTACCCACCTCTACAACCCGTGAAATGGTTCACCACCTATCGGGGTCACATCCCGCCAGGCAGCCGCCCCTGTGAGTGTGACGCATTGCCGGCGCGGCGTGGGGGGGACGCCAAGGGGCTGAAGCAGCAGTTGTGAGCACGGGGACACGTGTCCCACTGTCACCCACCAAAAATACTTTTCGCCCGTGGCTTGGGACAAGCAATGCAGACAATTTGTTTCTCTTAACTCAAACCAGTGCCCACAGTACCGACCTGCACACTGACTCAACCTTCATGGCAAACCCCCGATCTGCCCACCGCTCTTTCTCTGCAACCTGAGCACCAGGTCTTTGTGTCTGTCTCCTCCTACTTCAGCGCTTTGTGCTGCACTACACGACAAAGCCACGACTCCTGTGCGCAACGCCCATGGGATGACTTGCCCTCATTATCTCAGGTGCAGCCCATCGCCAGTGCAGGCGACTCACGTCTCCCCCGATGCCCAAAGCCCGGGCATGAGCAGTTCCACACGGACCTGTACGACCCGGCCCAGAGGCGATTGCTGTGTTTGAAGTGCATCCAAACAAGGCCCCCGGCAGAGCATGGCTGCGTGCTGACCCTCGACATGGCTCACGGCGCTAAGGCCCACCTGCAGGAGTGGCTCGCGAGGAGTGAAGAGTCCCGGGCGCTTTGGAAACGGTATTCCCTGCCCCCCCCCTCCCCTTTCAGGGGGGCTGGCTTCTGACCAGCGAATACTTGTGCACCCCCCCCCCCCTCCCGTCCCACCCAGCGTACTTACTGAGCCTTTGCGGCAACCCCCCCCCCCCCTTTCCAGGGGCTCCGTTGCCACGACCAAATCACGTTCGGACCCACAGAGGGTCAGAATGTGCAGTGGCGAGAGGCCAATAGGCGCCGCCGAAGGCAAACAAACTAACACCATGGCCTCGTGCCAACCCCCCCCTCCATCGCCATCCAGTAGCTCTTGGTGGGTGGCTGCGTTGAAACAGGGTAAGGTCTCCCAAAGGTTCCGCCTACTCCTTCGCTTGGCTCACCTTGATTTGCCCCCATCCCACCCCGTGGCAAGCCCCCATCCCAGGTTCCATGCCAGTGCCCGAACCGTGGTCTGCGTGAAAGATAACATAGACTCGGTCGGAGGTCTGTCAGCCCCAGACTCCCCTTTTCCGGCGTCAACGATGAGCTGCGGCGCGGAGGGGTCACAGTGCTTTACTCCTGAGCCGTCCGAGTGGACGCAGCCTGAAGTACGTCGGTACCCACCAAACCGCAACAGCGCGAACCCACGGGGGGTTTCTAGCCCTGAGGCCCCGTTCGGTCTGCCCGGTGTGGGCCAAGTCAGCAGGTAGCACATGCAGACCAGGGGTGGCCACTGACTGGCATGTGCACCTCAACCTGCCGAGCTGGGAGCAAGCCCCAGAGTGCAAGGGACGGGGCCCATCGGGGAGGTATCGACACACAGTTTGGTGGCGCTGGATGCCATGAACGCCGGGCGCCGACGGACAGTAGACGATGAAAGTCTTGGGGAGCTGATGCGGCCGGGGCCTGATGCGGGCACTGCAGCCTCCTGGGGCCAACCCCCATGCCTGTCTGCATGCTAGTGTCAGCAATGTGGTTTGCGTCAAAGAAATCAGGCAAATGGTGCGGTCAACAAGTGCAGACGATAGATCAAACAAAATGGTGACACGGGACATTGGGGTGGGACGGGGCTTGGCTGGGACAGACCCGTGGTACTTTGCCTCATCGGCCACCACGCGCACCCCCTTCATCCAGACAGTTGCCCCATTCCACGTTGAAGACGACGGCGTGTGTGTGGACGTGTCACTATGTGTCAGATGCACTACCACAGTTATTCATGGGACCATCGCAGACCTTGACAGCTCTGAACCTGGCAATCATGGTATTCTGGTGAAAAAAGGGGACATGTTATTCAAGGTCATGTGGCCCAAGTCGAAAAAGTGCAAGACAAAGGATTGAGCCAATAAACCATTTTCACGGTTTTTAGCCATGGAACTAAGGACTGCAATCTTGATGCAGTGTCTTGTTGGGCAAGTGTGTTGTCCCTTCATGATACTCATGTGTTTCACGTGTTCTTGATCCCGAGAGGTTGTCTCACGTACCATTCTGGTCTTGGTCTGAAGAAAAAAAAAGAAGAAAAAAAGAAGACGATGGTGTGTGGATGACGGTGGGCGTGTGTGGGTGAGGGCGGCCGAGCCTGGTGAGAAGGACAGGTGTCTGGCAGGGACACCATGTACCAAGCTTGGGACGCACCGTCCTCCCGGGGTCACCTCATGGCACTTCCTGGCCCAATCCGCGTGACCTGCAGAAGAGGTGGGACCGCTCAATGGGCCAGTCATTATCTCAGGGTCAACAAGCCGCTTCATTCAGTCTTTGCCTTCAGTCAGTGGGTGGGACTAGGCCATGGCCACACCTGACCTTTTGAGGCACTTCTGAGTCATCCTGGTTCACCCCACCCCAATGGCTTTACCAAGACATTCCCTTCACAACGGAGACCCTCGGATTTCTGCACTACTTCTCTGTGATGCCGCACTCGCAACATGGGCCTCTCTCTCTGTCTCTCTCTCTCTCTCTCTCTCTCTCTCTCTCTCTCTCTCTCGTGACAGGCTGCTGGCAGCTGTGGATCAGGCCTGCGAAACAGTGGAGTACTGCACGAAGCAAGAGCTCGTCACGTTGGAGCACATGGTCAATGCTTATATCGAGCAGCTGAGTAAGAAGGCCAAAGCTCTTGCAGAGCAGGTGTTGTCACTGTTCCAGTGCATTGAACCCCGTTTATCTTCCACTAGTGGTCAAGAGTTGATGCCGCGTGACCCGTGGATGTGTGCTCCGCACATCATCTGAGGGCCGGCCATGTGGTCACCGGATGAAGCTCAGAACAGCTGTGATGCAACACGTACCGCGGGAAGCACAGCAGATCAGCAATGTGGGCCTTCGCCTTTGACCTGGTTACGTTTGCGTTGGTTTGTTACACGAACAGTGTACGCCACCGTGCCTCACACATGTGGGACGGACACGTGCAATACACAAAGGGGCTGTGCTTCATGGCGTACCACAATGATGTAGTGCGACTCTCTATGCAGTGTATTACCGTCGAGCAAAAAGTGCAGAGAGGGCAGAGATGCCCCCCTTCTCTGGCCCTTGCTGACTGGTTCATGCTGACTGAGTCTTTTGACGGCGTCAGGCTGACTGAAGGAATTGCCCAGGGCTGAGATGTACCCGGGTCGGGTACATCTCCTGCAACATCATGGCTGAGCGGAAGAAAGGGAGAAACTGGGGAAGGTAATGGGCTTTGGTTGGGAAAATGGGGGGAAATGGGGGGAAATTGGGGAGGAAAAAATGGGCTTTTGTTGGAAAATGGGGAAATGGGGGTTGAAAAATGGGATGCGATTGGAAAATTGGGCAGAATCGCAGATAACGCAGGAATCAACAATGCCTTGGGTGTTGGGGCAGTTATTTAAGAGAATTGGTTGAAACTGGGGATAAACATGGGAATTTTTGTGGTACCCCCCCCCCCCAATTATTAGTAGTGTGGGTAGTGTGGGGGATGGTCCCTAAAGATGGACCGGGCACTGCCGTGCACTCTTGTGGGGCGTGTTGGTGGGCGGGGCTGCTCACTACCGCCAGCAAGGAAGATACTCTGCCGTGGACAGAGTGCGAATACTCTGAGCGAAGATATTTCTGCAACGCGCTCGCCATGAATGGCGCAGAGCGCAGAAGATATTACTGCAACACACTACCAGCAAGTCACACATTGGTGAGCTAGCACCCATGGCCTTGTGTGACATTCACGTTGCTGGTTGTGGTGAGCACCCCAGCCTGGGGTCTTCATGATGACTGCATACCGGGCACTGATCAGGCCGTCAGGGGACACCCAGGAAGGTGCCTGCGGCAGTGCGGATGCCCGCAGTAGTGCGGATGCCTGCTTGTCATAGCAGAAGGTTCAAAGGCGAGAGGCCAGTAGGCGCCGCCACAGGCTAACAGAGCCAAATACCAAGGCCTTGTGCCAAACCCCCCCCATTATTAGTCCCCCGGGGGACTAATTTCAGCGGAATGCTCAATAAGGCCGGGGGGGGGGACTAATTTCGGGCGGGTGAGTGTCGCCTGTGATCTTCCCGTGTGTGCAGTTTCCCTTTCTGTTGGCTGCATGGAACATTCAGATTCTGAATCTGATTTGGAGCTAATGCAGCCTCTTCTGCAACTGTGGCCCATGCCTCTGCTAGTGTTTGCACAACAAAAAAGCAATTGAAATTGACTTCTTTCTTCAATTGACGCTTGCAGCTGTGAAAAGTGTACTGTCAATTTCTTCATGTTCCGTTTGCTTGGGAGGCTCAAGGGGGGACTAATTTCAGCAGATTGCTCAATAGGGCCAGGGGGGGGACTAAATATTGGGCGGGGCTACATTTGGGGGGGGGGGGGGTAAATATGGGGGGGGGTTGTTTGGAAAGGGTGTTTGACCCCTGGTAGAGAGAAGCAATTGCCTCCCAGCTTGATATGGTAAAGGGCCTCTCTGCTTCTATTCATGTCACTTGTCACACAAAGCTTGGTGCAGAGTTAAGGGCTGATTGGGAAGGTCCGGCAAACTGAAGCGTTCAAGGTTTTAGCGAATGGAGCATCTCGTGCCAAAATTTGCCAGCATTGCTTGTCGAGCTCTTGCGGTGCCAGCCACTGTCTGGGATGTGATTCCCCCCCCCCATTTTCCCCCAGTTCCCCCATCGCCCCCCGTAAGTTTTCCATTTTTCCCATTTTTCCTACGGGTACATACCGCAACCTCTCCGGGTACATCGTTAGAAATTCTGCCGGATACGTCCCGGAGCTGTGTGAGCCCACATCAGTACATGCCCATCAGGCGTTGTGATGCACCATGCAGGAGAAAGGGTACGGGGAACTGTGGTGTAGTGTTCTGGAAGCCCAGAAGCGGGGCACGCCCTCATGGGGACCACTCCCTGGCCCCCAGCAGGCTTCACACGACACAAGGGGTGCTATGTTGCAGGGTAGGGTAGGGTAGGGTGCAGGGTGGGGGGGTTATCCACAAGGGCCACGGGCCATGAATACACGCAAATGCTGCTCAAACTGCGAGATTCAACGGACGACATCAGACTGACTGAGCATGCTGCCCTGGTGAATCATGAGACCAACAGTCCACTCTCGCCCTTACGGCCGCACATTTCCCTTTTCTCGGGAGATGTGAAACGCCCTCGACTGACAAAAGCAGGCAACGCAAAGGACATGACACTGGGCACCGGACGCGACTCACCTGACCAGCCTTCATGGGCCGCTTGTACAGAGATGTGAGTGCAGCAGCATCGTCTAGAGGTGCAGGACGCTCGGTACGGGCCCGAATTCTTGACTTCTTGTGTTTTGAAGACCGCCCCCTGAAACACCGCCCAATGTTCCTGTACATGCTGTTGGTTATCCTCCAACCGCTGTCGGTTGGCCTCCTGAGGCTGTCTGCCCCTTACAACCGCCAGGCCCGCTGCAATGGATGTGAGAGACCGCTCCATAAAGGTGTCAAAGCTTTGTCCCGGCAGTGCGACACCCCCCCCCACACCTTTGCATAGATTGTCAAGTCCCAGCAAGTCGAATTGAAGAAACTGGGGACCTTCAGAGAGCAGATTATCAATCAGCTGCTGAGTGTGGGCAATTGCGTGGATCAGGTTGCTGCATGCCTTCGGGTCCCCATGTGCATGCCTCTCGGCATGCCTCTCGGTCCCTGCTGGGGCCTCCTCCCTGACGCAGCCACGGCATCCTTTACACGTGATGATGCGCACAAATTGAGAAAGCGTGCAGTATCCCACCCATGATCCTGCCCCAGCCCAGCCCGAGAACGAAGGCAAGATTGCGCAGACTTTTGGGAGGTGTTTGTCCATCCATTTCCCTAGGAATAAGGTCGCTGACCCTGGTACGGAGGCAGGTTTCTGGGTCGGACAGGGCGATTCATAGGCTCCCAACCCCCTCTCTTCGGTGTTAATCATGGCCGACGGTGGGTGAAGGCACCCGGCGGTCAACTGACTGCACTTTTCCAACCGACGGTGGTTTTTAGCGGGGCCATGGACCATCGTTGTGCATGCCGTTGTCCCTGTAGCGCGCCACAGGGCGGGATGGATGGAGGCACTCCAGGAGTGGAGGGTAATTGGGCAGGCAGCCGGATCCGAATCCGGTACGAATGCTCCTGAAACCGAGGTGCCCTGAGCCCTGAGCCACCTGCTCCAGTGATGGGGATGGGCGGCCCCTCCGGGCTCGAACACGACCCTTCTCAGGACCACCTCCGCGTGTCACCCCCCACCCGACGGTGGTCAGTGGCGCAGTGACTGCACTTCTTGGAAAGCCGACGGTTGGGTGGTCGACTGAACCGGACCAGCATCAGAAGCCCGGGTTCAGAGAACGGGAGTGTCCGGGCCATACTGCCGAGCCGGAGGCTGAGATGAATGATCCACCGCCAACGCAGCGCCATGCCATGCCTCTCAGGCGGGGGGTTTGGCCCGTGGGCCCAGTGGGGCCCATGTGCCCGGGTGGGTCCTTGACAGGGGGGGCGTTGCGGCGTGCCGTGTCATGCAGGGCAGGGGCGTGGCCCGGCTGTCAGCGTGACCACCGTTATGCGTCTGCTCCTTTGAAGGCCCGTGAAGCAGTACAAGCGGGAGGTGCCCTGGATCTGATCGAGACCTGGGACAAGGTGTACGAGGGCGGCATTGTGCCTCCCGATGTGCAGGCCCCTTCGGTGAGCCTCTCAACCGTGGGATCAGGTATCTGCACACCGCACAGAGCAGCGGATGATGGTTGTAGGGCGGGGTTGGTGGTCGTGGGGGGTCGTTGAGGGGTGTTGAGGGCCATCAGGATCAATGAGCCACCCAGACTACTGACAGAAAGGAGGCACACGTGTAGCCAGCGAGGCAGGGCAAGGACTTGCGATCACGTGCACATTCAGCCGTTCCATGGCCCCCTGCAACATGTCGAGGGCCCGCTGCTGCAGCTGTGTAAGGCAAAGCAAAAGTTAGTGCTGTCATTATCGTTTGCCCTGCGTCCTGCACATGATAGTTGGAACATCTGCTGCTCGGGTGTCCATTGAGGGACTGGCCTCTTCACATAAGCCTCAGAGCACGTTCCAAAGGGCAGATGTGACCTCACCTTGTGAAGGGAGATGGGATGGGGTGGTGTCTAGCACCAGTCTTGACGTTCAGGTGGGCGCTTTCTGCCGTCTGGATAGTACAACTCACCTGTGAGGGTGTCTCAGGATCTTCCACCTGGAACTTGGGGGGTGCATGCTACCACTGTCTCTGTCTTGAGAGACACGCGGCGCAGCCTATTGCACGCACGCATACGGTATCTTAAAGAACGCTATGGTCTTGTTGAAATCAAGACCTCAGAATGGCGTGCTGACCCCACTGACGCGTGCTGGTGTGTTCCAGTGCCCCCCCCCCCTCACTGGCACCGACCTTGGGACCAAGAGGGGGGGGGTGCGTGTTGTGTTGTGCTGTGCTGTGCTGTGCTGTGTGCGTCCGTGTGTTGTTGCTGATGGTCATGACTTTTCTTTGACTGTCTGCGTCTCGACCAGTGCCTGCGTCGCTTGTGCTTTGCTGGGATTTGGTTGCTTTGCGTCATCAGCGCGTGTGTGTTGTGCTGTGTGTGAATGTGTGTTGCCCAATTGAGGGGGGGAAGCATGCTAAGGAGGGCATCTGCCTATTAAGGTCCTGCACGCTAATGCGAAGGTTGCAAATGAGACCACCAGTACCGCAAATGTCGGTGGAACTGCTGAGTGCAGCGACGCAGTCGCAGTGGGGGGTCAAGTGTTAACACAGCCGCGTGAGGTCCGTGCGCGAAACGTGCCACTGTCACGCCCCCCGGGTCTGCGCTTGGGAGCCCCACGCACCCGCCTCCTTTGGGGTGTTGGTCAGCCCTGTCAAATGGTGGTGTCCACCACCAAAAACCCTGAAAACCGGTTTGCACGCGCCGGAAATGGCCTTCCGACCGTCATTCCCAGACAACTCCTAATGCCCTCCTCAGTATTATCCCACAACTTTGACCCTTCCCCTACGCATTAGCGTCCAGGAGCTCAGTGTGCACATGCCCTCCTCAGCATGGGGCATGCCATGCTTAACAAGTGCGAGCTGCACGACGTACCTGCGTGTTCTGCAGGGCACGGCGGGGGTCGGTTTTTGCTGCCGACGCCGGCACGGGGAGCACGGGGCGCGGCCTTCGGTGCAGGGTACAGCGACACTGCCGACCCTGGGTGGAGGCCTCATGGGGCTGGGCTTCACTCTGCAAAAGCCGCGACAGGGGGTGCCCCAGCGGCGGCCGTGCCTTCGAGTGACGGTGAGGAGGCACGCAGCCCGCGGTCTCGGCATGGGCGCTCCTCTGAAGATCCCACCTGACGAGGCGGCCCGGGTCCCTCCATCGCGCCGGATGGGGTGAGGGCGAGGGCAGGCCTCAGGCAGGCTCTTACCTGCTAACCCCCTATCTACCCCCCCGGTTGGCACAGGTCCAGGTTCTCCGCACGGGACACACAATTCATTGTGTGACTCCACTGTGCCCTGCAGCACTGGTGCAGAGACCGGGTAGTCAGCCCAAGCGCCGTGCTGCTACTCAGGCCTGATGTATAAAAAAAAAAGACCAACATCCCACGACACCCTGTTGCATTGACACAGAAGAGGGCCTTTGTGCGCCCAACCCACAGCGGTTGGTGTACTCGCGTACTCGGACACAATTTTTTTCCTGGCTCCCGCGCACCGGGGGCGAGTGTCTCGTTGCGGGTGCGCACCGCGCCCCCGCCCCCTCCGACACCGCTCCCGCGTACATTGATTGCAGGTGCCTCCATTCCCGACGACGTATTCACTTTGACACGCAGTGCAGCGGGAGACAAGGTCCTCCTGAACTCCGAGGTCAACAGTACCCTGGCGCGCCTGCGCGACGAAGTGGCACTCTTTCGCAGGCGGTTGGACCTCGAGGCGGTGCGCTGGCCCCGGTCTGGCCCCCCGGGCACCACGCCGTTCGTCGCCGATCCCCACACGGCCCACAGTATGCCCCCGTCGTCCCCAGGGGTTGTGGTTGTGCCGGATCCTGGGCAGGCCTGGGAACCCTTTGCATGCAAAGTTTTGGGACTACCGGAACTCCCAGGACCGTATTTCAAGCCTCACGCAGTGTCGTGAATTGCGGGCAGATGAGGTTGATCGTGTATTGGTGCTTTCATTTTTGCCCAAAGGAGTCATGGGTTTTCAAAAGGGGTTCCAGCAACAAAGGTACATGTTTTGTGCAATGGTTTGTCAACGAAAGCGTCCAAACCCCGTCCTTTTCTCACCCCAGACGAATCTCCGCCCAACAGCAACTGTCCGCCACGCTCCAACCGCGTCCTTCCAACTCCCACTGCGGCTGCAACGGTTTTGTAACCGCCGCCTCCTGCTCCCTCCAACCGCTTTTCCCACCCGCGGCCAACTGGTTTTGCATGGGTTGACTGGAATATGAGGACAAGGGTTGGTGGGGCTGCTGAGGCCTGGAGAGGGGTCGTGAGGGTTGCTGACGAGTGGTTATCTTGGAAGTCGCATGGCATCGGCGCGTGCAGCCTTATCTTCTCCCCCCCCCTCCCATCCCGGTCGGCCCCCATTTCAGCCACCACAAAGCGAGTGCTGGCCGTGGACTGCTGTCCTCTTTCTGGGGACCAGGAAACTGGCCCAATGAATGCCTGGTCAGAGCAGCAGCAACATGCGTGATCATGGGGGGGTCAACCACCCAAAAAGTGGGCAAGCAGGGGATGCTTTTTTGTCTCGAGGCTCAGAGATGGCGTCGTTTGACTGCAGTAGACCCAACGCCCCCAAAGCTGAGGCGGAGCTTTTGGGGTCCCAGTCTAAGTGGCTGCTTAGACCAAGCGGCCGGCAAGGGCTGGGTTGCTGGTCCTCCCCCCCCCTCCCCCTCTGAGTCCCATGTGCCGTCCTCAGGTTTGGTGAACTGGCGTTTCGATGCCGCCGCAAAAGGGCCGCACATTGTGCTCAGCGCCGACGGCCTGACGGCCACGAGCCACAGCCCGAACACGTACGAGAGCAGCACGGTCCTGGGCACCGTGGACATGCACGGGGGCACGTGGCACTGGAAGCTGCGCATGCGGCGGCTCCGCGACGGCGTGCGGGCGTTCTACGGCGTGACGCAGAAGCCCTTCAACCACCACGACCCGTGTCCGTACCATCGGGTGTGGGGGTGGGGCTCCACCGGAGCCCTGCTGCCGGGCCACGACCGCTGCGTGCCCGAGGGCAGACTGCAGGAGGGCGATGAGGTTTGGCTTCGATACGAGGGCCATCGGGGCCGGCTCACCGCCCTCTGGCCTCGGTATGTCTGCTGTGCTGGGCACCACCCACACTAGTACTCTGCAGCCGACGGATGATGGGTGACCACGAAACAGGGATGGTAGGATTATATGGGGCACAAAGGACCCGAACAACACCGTCGCTCCTTCGTACCCGCCTATCCAAAAATCGCTCACGGTCACACCACTGGATTTCAAACGGGTCCCATACGGTCCTAGGATAGTGGAGACGAAGTACAGAGAGTTGCAAGCGCACTGAGCCGGATTTGTCATGATGGGATTGCCTGCCATTGTGCTGCCGGGGGTGACACTGGTACCAAGCATCCGCAATAGCTGCGCGTGGCGGTGAGTGTCGGCGAAGGGCAAACATACCCATTGTTCCATCGGTGAGTGCGGTGAGCTGATTTTCACAAAGGGGACTGTGGGGGGAGATCTTCGACCTCCGGAAAGATGGGGAAAATGGGAAAATGGTGAAAATGGTTATTTTGTCCCATTTCTCTCCCATTTTCCTCCCTTTTTCCTCAACCACATCCCGCCACACCCCACATCCCGTGTGCTATGCCCGCTATTTCTCCATTTCCCCCATCCCCCCCCCATCGTCCCCAATTTCCCCCCTTTTTTTCAAGACTCCAAAATCCTGGTTTGGTGAGTTGGCGAGTTCGGTGGCGTTGAGCGCAGATGCCTGTGGCACTGCTGCTGCTGCTTGAGTAAGTGCGCCGGTTGGTCCGTTCGGGTGTGCGCGCTGGTCTGGGGTTTCAGGTGCAAACTGCCCCACTACTCACAACTGCTGCTGCTGCCGTGGTATGACGCAGGTTACAACCTCAAAGCCACTCCTCTTACATGGGTCAAGGCCCCACCAGCCCACTAGAAGGAGTGCCAGTAGCAGTGGAAGCAGCAGCAGCAGCAGTACGAGCACCAATACCACCACTAGCAGCACAATGGCAGGCAATACCATCACAACAAATCGTTGAAATGTGCCACTCTGAACACGTTTTGGAGTTCATTTGGGATCATGACCCCAAAGGTGTAGGTGGGGGGACCCCGTGTCCAAGGCACTTGCCGTCCAACACCTCGGTGAAGTGCATTCACAGCTGGCCCTATGTGACCGCTGAACCACCCGAAAAGTCAAAACCGACCCGTCACATAGCTCTGCCAGTGTCTCGTCTGGTTTTTTTTTTTTGATTCTGCATATCGGCAACAAGCGCAGGGGGGGGGGGGGTCTCTGGATTACCAGAAGCCGGCTGCCACGGCCAAAGTCCTGGTTTGAGGTTGCCTGCTTGAGAAGACGTACAGTAGACCCCATCCCCCTCCTTGTTCTCTTTGACAAATAGACCCCCACTGGCAACTATCATATGGCCCACCAGAAGAGGGCACCCAGGGTGGAGAGCGGGGGGATTAAAGTGTTTGTATCCCTTCAGCCCTGTATCTCAAATTGATTGGTGCAACAGTATTTTGAGGTGTCAGAGAGTTGTTATCGCCTACTGTAGGCGGGGGGTGGTGTTACGTCCAGAGAGCCCCCCCCCCCCCCCCTCTGTTGCGCCCAGGGCAACAGTGAGGCTACCAGACCCGTGTGCGACACTCAGCAAGAACGGGGGAACCTTGGGAACAATGAGTGTGTGGCCAGGTCTCTGTATGCCAACCTTCCCTTATGCCTTTGTGGAGCCTGCCCCTTTCCCCCACCACCTCCTGGTTTCTGCGTGCCATTATCGATTTCCTCCATTTCTTTACCTCTGCGCCTTTCTTGAACATCTCCCTCGATTGTTGGTGATGTTAGTGATGCTGGTGAAGTTGGTGACGTTTGGGTTGGTGATGTTGGTGATACCAGCCTTTATGGAACACCCCCTGCAATGCAAGGCTCGGTCCATCCCTGAACCCTCTCATCTGTCCAAATCCTCACCGTCGTTCTTCATCGCAGAACCGGGTTCAGTGACAGTATCCTCATCGGCAGTCGCGCGGTGGGCAAGCCTTTAAATTGCGTGGTTGGCCT
Source organism: Eutreptiella sp. 'Long Island Sound 2002' (assembly GCA_964036045.1). Taxonomy (NCBI): domain Eukaryota; phylum Euglenozoa; class Euglenophyceae; order Eutreptiales; family Eutreptiaceae; genus Eutreptiella; species Eutreptiella sp. 'Long Island Sound 2002'. The sequence continues at coordinate 3,037,575 of OZ038379.1, read as the reverse complement.
GGCGTGCCACGGCAACGAAGTACAACTGCAACCCGCCCTCTGTTGGGACCCTCTGTGACGCAGCGGGACGGAGTGATGGGGAAGGCGGTGAGATACCAACCATTGCCCGCCCTCCTCAGTCTGTACCCTAGAATTTTCGATTCGTGTGTAGTTCTTGAGATGTGTTCTTCAACGCATCCCTCCTTGCCCCCCCCCCCCCCTGCGCAAGCACTACCTTGTGCAGCTGTGAAACCGTCATTTTTAGAACCATGCCCTATTTTGCGTATTCAAAATTCCCCCCCTTGTGCATTTGGGGGCGTTGGCGCATCCTCTGAGAAGAGCTGGGGGCACGGATGATCTTGATGGGGCACTGGTCTGAAGGGGCGCGGGTTCTCAATACTGGCTGTGAAAGCAGGTACTTGAGTTTTCATGGGTAGTTTGTTGCTTCGGCTGTTTTTTTTTTGTTGCTGCTGCTGCTGCTGCTGCTGTTGTTGTTGTTGTCGTTTTGTTGTTGCTGTTGTTGCTGCTGCTGCTGTTGCTGCTGCTGCTGTTGTTGTTGCTGCTGTCTTTTTGTTGTTGTGGCTGTTGTTGTTGTTTTGTTGTTGCAGTTGTTGTTGCTGCTGTTGTTGTGGCTGTTGTTGTCGTTGCTGCAGTTGTTGTTGTTGCTGCTGCTGCTGTTGTGGCTACTGTTGCTGTTGTTGCAGTTGTTGTTGTTGCTGTTCTTGTTGCTGTTGCTGTAGTTGTTGTGGCTGTTGTTGTTGTGGCTGTGGTTGTTGTTGCTGTTTTTATTGTGCCTGCTGCTGTTGTTGTTGTTGTTGTGGCCGTTGTTGTTGTTGTTGTGGTTCCTGTTGTTGTTGTGGCTGTTGTTGTTGTTGTCGTTGCTGTTGCTGCTGCTGCTGCTGTTGTTGTGTCGTTGTTGTTGTTGTTGATGTTGTTGTTGTTGTTGTTGTGGCTGTTGTTGTGGCTGCTGCTGCTGCTGCTGCTGTCTGTTACCGTTGCGGTTGCTGCTGTTGGTTTCTTTGGGCCCATACCCCAAAGAAGGCCCCATGTAGTACGTATGTCCCTCAGCCAGATACGCGCCCGAAAGGCGGCCAGGGGCCTTCAGGGTGACAGTTCATTCTAGCCCCACCGCCTCTGTCCGCCTCCAGCGACCCACCAACCGGTTTATGACTGTCAGATCTTAGCTGCCGATCGCTGTTCGGTGCGCAAGATGTGTGGGCGGAGGTGCATTTGTCGGACAATGTGTGCGTGTGTGTGTGCGCGCGGGGGGGGGGGCTCCGATGAAAAACAGAAACGGATCTTTCAGGTACGTAGAGCACCTCAGACGCTTGGGGGGGCTGGGAGGGCAAGTGGGCCTTTTGGGGGGATTGCACGTGCCACATTTGCGGCCATTGCTGCTTGTTATTGTTGCTGTTGCTGCTCCGTTGCTTTTGCTATTATTTCTGCCATGCTACTGGACACCACCGTCATCAGCACCTTGAGCCACGTCCCCACTCCCCATCTGGAGGGCCCCCTTTCTGATACGACGCCCCGTATCCCCCACAGTCGACGCCCCCCCCCCCCCCCCCCAATGCGCCTGGATACTTCCGGACGTCCTGTCCACGCTTGTCCGTGAGCCGCACATGTCTGACCTGACTCGAAAGTGGTGCTGGTAGTTGTACCGCGGGGAGACCGGCTTCCCCTTATGGCCATGTGGACCCACCCGTCCCTAGCCACTGATGCCCCGCGGTGGTCTCCACTTGCCAGTCCCTCTGTGACAAATTGCGGCACGGGTCGTACTCCGCACTTGACCCCACGTACGTAGCAGTGGTCCCCGACGTAGACTCGTGCCATATGTGATATGCCGCATCGCCGTCACCACACGGACGGCGGTGACCTCTGAGGCCCCATTCGTTGTTAGTCTGTGCCAACATTTGCGCTTTTCCAAGATTCTTCGGCCTCGCAGCAGCAACATTTCCTGACCATTGCATCACAACGAATAGAGGTGCGTTTCAAGTCTTTCACGCTACAACCGACTGACCAACACGTCGTCTCCAATTCTTGACCACCAACGCTGCGGTCAGAAAACCAACGGTCAGCGTGGTGGTTAGTCATGAGACATTACAATCCTTTCCTTGTCCGCCAGCTGCTCTGAAGAGACGACCTGGCTCAAGTCAAGAGCCTCATTCAGATTACCAACTGCACGCCTCGAATCATTGTCAACCCGGTTCACACGTTCCTCAAACACACTCATCCTCGCCTTCGTCACCTAATGCACCTTCTCCGCGATGGTGATCATAAGGGTGGACTTCTCTTGGACCTCGCTCTCAAACCTGACCATCCAAGTGGTGTTATCCTTTCATTCCGAGTTAACCAAACCTATGGGGGGGTACCGTGCGCTGTGCGCGCGCTGTGCAAAAAGTTGGCTGTTCTCCACCACCGGGAGTTCGGTAAGTTCAGAAGATTGAAAGGACGTCATTGAATGGCTGCTGCAGTGGACGGGGCTATAGGGGGCAGAATTTAGGTCCCTGGGACCCATGGCAAGCATCAGATGTTTGAATTTTTGAGTTTTGAATTGATTGTGCATGATTCCGCAGGTGGGTGGTTTTCAGGGTTGTTACCTGGATAATCACCGTAATAATTGGCGCTGTGCCCGTGCTGTGCGCGCGCTGTGCAAAAACGCCCCCTATGTGTGTATTATAATCCCCAACCCATGACTCACTCGTGTTATATTTATTTGTTGGACATAGTGGTGATCAGATGCGGGCCGCCTTTCAGCCATGGACTGTCTAACCTCACTCACGCTTGCTTCATTTGTCACAAAATGCATTGGACAGCGTCACATCTTGCCCGCCGACCGCTTTTCGCTGCATAGGATGTGCGGTTTGTGGGCCCTGAAGGGCATTTGTGGGACTCTGTGTGTGTGTGTCTGTGTGTGTGTGTGTGTGCGCAGGGGTGGGGGTCCGATGAAAAGCAGAAACAGGGCTTTCAGGTATGTACGTACCTCAGACGCTTGGGGGGGGGGGAGTGGGCTGTTTTGCACGATTGCACGTGCCACGTTTGCGATTGCTGAGTTCACATGACAGCAGCTCCAAAAGGTTATCCTTTTGTCTGTGATCCCTCCGCTGTGTGCATGATGTCTGTCTGCTGGCCACCGTGAATGCCGGTGTGGGTGGCTGCGCTTGGATCTTGAACCTCTGCTGCCGAGATCCACAACCGAAGGTGTGGACAAGGAACATCCCACCCCACTCCACTGCTCCACGGCATTGGTTCATGTTCCATCTCATTCAATGCAGAACTCTCAACTCCTGAAGATACGTCTCCTCAAAGGTAGATACCATTTGGGGGCAAGCTGCATGCACCGTCTGAATATCTGACCCATGTGCGAAACATTGTGCCGCCACACTGCCAACATGATCCCCAACCGACGTGGATTGATGGCGCTGGAGCTAAGGCACTCCATAAACAGCACCGAGGAAGAGAACTGCCGCGCCTGGTGACCACCCGTGATACAATCCGCCTCGGGCTGAGCAGTCTGGGGCAGCAGGGACACTTTGGCTCTAGGGTCGTAGTCCTGGACCCCTGACCCCTACTTACATCCACTAAGTGCCCATTTCCCCAGGTGGAGGGCACGGTACGGCCGTACCTGAAACTCCTGGAGGCTGATGCTGCAATGTGCAGTTCCCTAGAGCCAACATGACTCTTTTCTGTGCTGGTTGCATCCTTGTGTGTTGTTCTGCACTCGAGGCGGACGGGTGGGGGGGCACTCTTCAATTAGATCCAACCTTGGAGTGCCTCAGGAGTGCTGGCTGATGTGGCACAGGCTGCAAAGTACACCCTATCAGGCCGAAATCTTGTACATAAACCACTGGCGCTCTTACTGTTGCAGTTTGTTTATGATCATTGAGCCCTGATCTACACCTAATGCAGGTTGAGAGGTTGTAACCAATGTAGCTTTTGCGCTGATATAGTCATTCATTGTAAGCAGAGACTCTAACAAGCCTGAGCACCTAAAGTTTGAGTTCACCCCACCAGAGTTTCAGACAAATGTGTTGTTTCAGTTTAGCAATGAAGGAGCCTTAGAAAACCCGGTGGACCCTTTACCTGTCCTGCAGACCGTGGACATGCTCGGAGTGTGGCGCTATAACCCCATGGAGCACTGCTACACCTTCCAAGAGAGCATCAATATAGTCTCCAGCACAACCCACTGATCTCGGAAAGATCAGCCACACGTGCCTCTCCCACCAAAGTTGCGCAAGAACTGCTTTTTTTGCCCATCCCCACAGCTATTTCAAGCACAATGGAATCATTTGCTTTGTGATGAGGTGATTTATTCTGCCTTGTCATGAATGGCTTCGCTTGTGATCAGCTTTGTATGCCCGCAGTAGTTCCCATATATAGACAGGGGACTGAGACCCTTGGGAGGTTGCAGAGGGTGTCCAAACCTCCGCTCCGTCTGGGGACTACACTCTCCTGGGGAACCTCAAACCCCTGACTTCTTTACATTCGTCATTGTTTCACTCTATTTGAGTCATATTAGAGTGTGTCGTCAGTATTGTCTCAGTCATGTGTGTGTTTGAGGTTCAACCATGTCTGATTTAGATGCACTCATGTTAGGCTGTGGAGTGCATTGTCTCAGTTTGCAATTTTTGTGCATTTGTGTTTATTTGTGTTGGTTTGTTTTTTCCCCAGCCATTCTCCCAAATTAATTGGGCCCCGCCCCCCTTGGCCCCTCTTGCCGACTTCTATGGGGGGGGGGGTTGCAGTGAGTGGGAGTTGTCTCAAATCCTGGGCGGTATTCTCTCTCACCTCATAGTAGAATGGGGAAGAAAATGTCCTGGGTATGAAGGAACTATGACCAGCATAGGCAGGTGTACAATGTGCATAGAGTAGTTGGGGCGCCACATCCAGCATAGGAAACGGGAGTATGGGAATAGCCAGTCGGTAAACTAGCAGCAGCAAAACGAGGGTCCCCAAAATGTGGAGAAACCAACCAAAAAAGGAGAACGTGTGGCGAAAATAAGCAAAGAATGTGTGGAAAAGGATGAAAATGGGTGAAAATGGGTTATATTCGGCTCGACGTTGCGTAGAGTGTATGCAAACCCATCAGGCCTTCGCCAAAATCTTGGCGTCTTTTCAAGGTTTGTTGGACCTGCATCTCAACATAGTTGTTGCACGCTTTCATAGGGGGCGTATTGCGCGCTGTGTACGCGCTGTGCCCGCGCTGTGCACAAAGTTTGTACAGGACCATGCCCAACCTGCATAGTAGTGCCTAGTACCCGTAACAATGAGCCTTGTTATGCATTTATATGAGTTGCATGCATGCTTTGCCCTCATTTCTAGTGCATTGGTATGTGTTGTTGTGCATCCTTTCCTATAGGTTTGTGGTAGCTTTTTCCCGATTCGCCCAAAACATATCTGGTGGCTCTACTGTAAGTGTAGATAGTTCTGATTCGTCCTCCTCATCAGCCGGCAGCATAGAAATTCCATCGCGAAGCAAGAAGTATCGCCGTGTGGCTGTACATAGCCAAAAGGAGGTTGTGGATGTGGACACCATGTCGAGTGATGCATGTTCTGTACGTATGCTAAGCAAAGGGGAGTATGGCGTTCACACTTCGGGTTAAGGACAAACCTTATTCTTGCCTTTTTTTGCATGTGTCTTTGCTGTGGCTGGGTACACTGGCATCTCTTATGCTGGGGGTGGGGTGAAACATCGGGCTGTCCAACGTTGTGGGGGTGTAGTATGGTTTGTATAGGCAAGAATATTACCAATTGTAGCAAAAACCCCCGATTTCTTCCTGTCATGTGCGCGTTGTGCCCGCGCTGTGCCCGCGCTGTGCACACACGCCCCCATAATGAGGGGCACCTAGTGTGGCTGCTGCTACTATCGTTGGGATTGCTTTCATCAGCCTCCATGTTCAGCAGCGATTTCACATGAAACCCAGGGACCCCTAAATCCTGGGTTTGAACCAATGTGTAGGGTGCATTTTCTTATTGTGTGTGGCTTGTGGCTTGCTTCGCTTGGCCAAAAGAGTGCCACATGGGCGGTGATTGAGCGTGGGTCAATGTGGTCTTGGGGTGTAGCTTGGAGGGACTCTGTGCTTACACAGACACTTTGAAGATAGCAAGCAGAACAGTGATTCACTTGTGGTGATGATGGTCTTGTTGCAGACCAGGCCTAAGCTTTTGTGGAAATCTTCACCCTTTACTGGGTGACCGAGGGACGCCCCCCTGCTACCCATGGTTACAGCCATGTCATCAAGCTGAAACCAACTCCAGGCCTGGGCTTGGATGGGAACTTGGGGGATTTCATGGGAAGGGAAGGTTGTATGCAACTGTGTCCAGCTAGGGTAGCTTGGGTGGCCTGATTTTGAGGGCGTTTGGAAAGGGTGTGTCTAGGGCTCTTCGGGGGAAATTCAGTCTAAAAGTAGCGTGCAATGTGCGCAGAGTGCAAGGATTCCCCCTTGGGAATGGGAAGGACGAGGAGGATGGCTGTGGTTGCTTGCTGCTTGTTGTTGCACTGTGATGTGTCATAATGCGCTGTGCCGTGCTGTCTTGGTCCTTGCTACGTCGTATTGTTGTGTGTTGTTTCCTGCTTGCACTGTGCTGCTTTGTGGTGTGCTGTGCACGCTTTTTTGTGCTGCTTTGCTTTGCTACGAGCCCCCGGTCCCAGACCCCCACCCCCTTCTTTATGTCCAAGCACAATTCTACCCAACACATTCTGTGCTGGAGGCTGGCGCAGGAGGATATTCTCCACTTTCCCATCAAATCTTGTCCTCCTCCCATCCATGTTCCGGGGGAAGTCGGACAGAACAGTCCACAATGATAATCCGCATTGCTCCTCGGATAAATCAAGGACTATTTGTAAATTGGGAAAACCGCAAACCACCCATTACCGGGGGACACACACACACGCACGCACGCACACACACACACTGCTGGACGTATGGAAGCACCTCCAGCGACTGCGGAAATATGGGGAAGAACGGTGGGCGCAACGTCAGCAACAACGGCAAGCCAAGCACAGAGCGAAACGGGAAAAAAAGCAGGCCCGCAGCACGGAGGAGCCACGACCTCAGGCAGGGGACAGGCCACGGTGCCCGGTGAAAGGAGGAGCAAAGGCGGGCCATTTTGCGGTGGATTTTTACACCCGACCAGCGGGAAGACCAAAGGAATCTTTCGATGTGGACGAAGGAGCCCGGGCAGAGGTCCAGGGCGTGACGCAGCTGGCGATGGCATTCACACCCCTGAGGACTGCAGCAAGGACGCGCAAACCCGAGGCACACAAACGGCGCACCAAAACCTGGACATGCGAGACACACGGACACCCCCCCTGCAGGGCATGCGCAACCACACACCGGGGGGTCAGGCACTGCTGCTCTCGGGGACATCAGGGGCACCCACGAGTGCCCACGGAGTGCCCAGTGGCCACGAGCCGCACCCCAGCGCGCGTACTGGGAGGCCGACGAATCAGTCAGCGGACCCCGATGCGCAAGGGGGGGGGGGGGGCAGAGCTGCACACCCCCGCCCCCAAACGGCGTGTGCTGCGCACGCCGACGAATAGGGGCCCACCCCGGGGGGTGCAAAGGGCCCCAGGCGAGGCAGGTCAAGGCCAGCGGGGGGACAAAAGACAGCGGGCACGGGCAAACGGGCACGCCTGAGAGGGCGACCCGTGGAGAGGCATGGGCGTGCGAGCACAGAAGCATCGTAAGACCTCAAGGCCAGAGGCTCTGGCCTAGGTGAGGGTGGCGTACACGGAGGGCGCCAGTGCAGGCACCACGAGTGTCATTTTCTGAAGCACAGGGGCCCACCTCTCTGACCCACCTGCAGACCTATACAGGCCTTCCTCTATATTATGGCGCCACCCCCCCCCCCCCACACACACAAGATGCGGACACGCCAACACACGACACACGCAACACACACACACGATTTACGCAACAAACGGCACAGCCAAGACAGCGAGTAGCAATCAAGACAGCTGGCTTGCTCCGAATCTCGTCAGGCACAGTCAGAACAACAACATAGAGACATTGTCTGGCTGCACACACACACACACACACACACACACACACACAACTATCACTACCACACACACACACGTAGATAACACAAAGCGGCCAAACACCAGCACAAGCAATAGCAGCACAGGCACTGGTCGGAGGTAGCATCACACACACACACACACACACACACACACACACACACACACACACACACACACACACACACACACACACACACACACACACACACACACACACCAATGCCACCCACTGTCCTTTCAGCCAAAAAAGGAGATCACATTGAATAAACAGTTGTTGCGCAGTCAATGACGGTGGTGCATGAGAGCCTTTGGCAGTTGGCCCCAATTTGCTTCAAATGCTGCGTGGACAGTGAGACAGACACACAGTCTGACATGACTGTCCAAGAGGATCCCCGGCACTTTCCTGAGCTTCTTGGCCCACAAGATGTCCCGTAAAATTGCCCCAAAATCTGACGCGGGGTGACGACGAGCACAAATGCTAGCAGAAAATCATTGCAAAACAGGAACCTGTACATTGACAGAATGCACACAGATGTTGCAGAACCAAATTCACTGCCGTTGGTTTCTGTTCTGACCACCCTCACCTGACACACAGCACTCGACACGCACCCAACGCGCACACGACCCCGCACCTGCCGATCGCCGGCGTAATAATGCTGTCCGGAGTCGGGCAGGTCGATCCCGTGTGCACACACGTCGGTCGTCCCTTGCCTCTCTTGTTCAGAGGGACCATGCAGAGCCTCGAAGCCATCGTCGGACAGCTGTTTGTGAATGCCATCAAAACCTCGTTCCCGGCGCTTGCGGCGGTCAAGCCGCTGATTACCCCCGGGCGCGATCTGGCGAGCGGCGAGTTCCAGTGCAATAACGCGCTGCAGCTGCCGAAGCTGCTGAAGGCCGCCAACGTCGCGGACGCGCCCAAGAGCCCGCAGGAGGTGGGCCAGTGCATCGTCAAGAACCTGCCGGAGAACAACGTCATCGCGGACACGGTCGTCGCGCCACAGGGCTTCATCAACATCAAGATCGCGAAGAAGTACGTCGCGGACCAGCTGTACGACATCCTCCAGGACGGCCTCAAGCCCCCGCCGCAGAAGAAGCAGGTGCCCTCTGTTGGTGCAGGTGGGGGGAGGGCAGGTGGTCGGTGCACGCCTTCTTTCTTGTACTGCGGGCTGTGCGTGAGCACAGCCTTGTGTGTCTAATGGGTCACACCGTCATGTGTTGCGTGCGTGGACGGGGATACCTGTTTTTTTTCCTTTGCAGTTTGTGGTTCAGTTCTGTTGATGTCGGATTGTTACAGCTCCAGTTTCCACTGTTTGAGTGGTGTGTGAAAGGGCTGAACGAAACACCAAACTGTAGTGGTGTTGTAGGTTTCCGTCCCTTTCAACCCACTTTGCCCTAATCTTGTCCTCGATGGCTCGCCACTGCGCAGGGTGAAGTCGTTGCCACTGGAACAACACAGCCCCCCCCCTTCCCCCCAAATCACTAGCGTCCGTCACCAGCAACACCTCCCCACAGGTCGAGGCACACCTAAAACCAGACACTCTTTTATCCTTTCACTTTCTTTGATGCTTCTTCTTCCTTGTCGGTCCACTCCCACTGGCGGTCTTCCTTTATCAGGTCCTCAACGGGTGCGCTTATCTCCGTCAAGTTTCCCATACAAATGACCTTTCCTTTTCGGATGTCGTGTCTGGGTGACACCTGATTTTGTTCTTCGCGTCACCGAGTTTGCAATTGCACCAAAAAACAGCAAGATTCCAATGCTCTAATCGCTGACGCTGGCACTGACACTGACACTGTAATCGATGGCACTCAAGAACAATGAATGAATACACAAAAAGTGTAGTCCTAAGGTGTTTTTTCAGGTGTCACGCGAGTACCTGCGTGACATTTTTCAACGCTCGCGTGACAGCCACCCCCGCGGTTCTCCTGACCGACCGTGCTTGTGCGAAAGGGGGGGGGGGCTACGTCATCAGAAGCGAAGGATCCTCCATCCGTTTTGGTGTCCCTCATTCTGATGCGTCCCGTGTCTGCAGCGCGTGCTCGTGGATTTCTCGTCCCCGAACATTGCGAAGGAGATGCACGTCGGGCACCTCCGGTCGACGATCCTCGGGGAGTGCCTGTGCCGCACGTTCGAGTTCTGCGGCCACGAGGTTATCCGCGTGAACCACGTCGGGGACTGGGGGACGCAGTTCGGGATGCTGATCGCGCACCTGAAGGACTCCTTCCCCGACTTCAAGACGGCGGCCCCGCCGATCTCGGACCTGGTCGGCTTCTACAAGGAGTCGAAGAAGCGGTTCGACGCGGACGAGGAGTTCAAGGCCCGCGCCCACCAGGAGGTGGTGGCGCTGCAGGGTGGAGACCAGGACAACCTGACGGCTTGGACCGCTCTGTGCGAGGTCCGTGTGTGGCTGTGTGGCTCTGCGTATGGCATGAGTGTGTGTGGCTGTGTCGGATTGTGTGTGGCCGTGTGTGACTATGTGTTTGTATGATTGTGTGTGTGTGTGTGTGTGTTGCTCTGCATGATTGTATGTGGCTGTGTGTGGCTATGTGTAGCTGTGCGTCGCTCTGACTCTGTGTGTGGCTCTGCCTCCTTACAAAAGAACTGGACTGGAGCACAACCGTTGCAGCATGGAAGTGGTCTTCTCAGGCCATGCTGGTGCACGATCCGTGGTCTACAGACACCGATCAACGATAGGATCAATGGTATATAGACACCGATGTGTGGTCCGTGTACGGTTCCGTCGTCTTTAGACACCCATCCGTGGTCTTTAGACATCGATCTGTTTTCTGTAGACACGGATTCGTGGTCAAAAGACCACGCATCGACGTTTACAGACCACGGATCGGTGATAGATTACGGATCGGTGTCCATAGACCACGGATCGGTGGCTACAGACGGGGCACCCCTGTCTATGGACTACGAATCGGTGCCCCTACACCATGGATCCGTGTCCATAGACCACAGAGCGATGTCTATAGACGACGTATCAGTGTCTACCACGGATGACTGTCTACACCTGACGGATCGGTGTCTATAGACTATGGATTGGCCTCTATAGACTACTGTCTACAAACTACAGATCAGTGTCTACAGGCCACGGATCCGTGTCAAGAGATCACATTTTGGTGTCCATAAACCACTGTCTACAAACTACAGATCAGTGTCCACGGAGTGGTGTCTTTCGACCACAGATCGGTGTGTCTCGACCATGGATCAGTGTCTTTCGACCACAGATCGGTGTTCTAGATCACTGTCTATGAACTACAGATCCGGGTCTTTAGACGACGGATGGGTGTCTATAGACCTTGGCACCCTCTTCATAGACCACGGATCAGTGTCTATTTACCACAGATCGGTGTCTAAAAAAAAAAATGGAAGTGGGTCAGTGTCTCTTGGCGACGGATCGGTGTCTTTTGACCACAGATCGGTCTCTTTCGACCATGGATCGGTGTCTATATACCACGGATCCGTGTCATAGGCCATATAGACACGGATCCGTGTCTGTAGACTACGGATCCGTATCTGAGGACGACGGATCCGTCTATAAAATACGTATCACTGTTACACCTACAGTTACCAATCGCCATGTTTCTCGACTTGGCCCAGGGTTGGACAGTCAGGGGGTTGGCTTACATTGTGTCCTGGTTTCAGACAGTGGAACGAGCCCTCAGAACACGTGCAGGGGGCATTTTTTTTGTGACAGCGAAAGGCGTCTATGGTATTGCCACTGAAGAGCTATTTGTTCTGACTTTTGTTGCCCTGCAGCACTGTGCCTTGCCATTGTCAGGGGCTTACGATTCTTGTCCTTTTGTTCCTGTCCGCCGCGGCTTCTGCATATCCCATTTTGGGGGACGCTTCCATGTGTGCGCGGCCCGCAGGTGTCTCGTGTTGAGTTCGAGAAGATCTACAAACGGTTGGAGGTCACGCTGACCGAGAAGGGAGAGTCCTTCTACAACCCGTTCATGCCCGATATGGTGAAGGAGCTGTGCGACCGGGGCCTCGCGCGGGTTGCAGACGGGGCAACCGTCATCGTCAGCGGTGATAAGAAGCCTCTCGGTGACATCACGTCGGCGGACATAGAGCGGGTGCTGCAGTACTACTACCTGAACACGTCCCTTGCGCAGCATCCGGGCCTTGTGCAGTGCCTTAAGGACCTGGGGCTCGTGAAGGAAAACGGTGCAGGGGTGGAGTGCCTGAACGTCGGGACGGCGAAGAAGGAGCTGCTGTTTGAGCTCGCAAAGGTGTCACTCCCAACGCTCTCAGTCTTCCACTGTCACACCGCCAGGCTGTTCAACAGTCGGACCATCGGACCATCGGACTACTGGCTAAAAGTACCTCTGGTGGGGGCATTCAGTTTACGAGAACCGACCATCAGTCCCCCCTGTTCAACGGTCGCACTGTCCTCTGCCGCATTGTCCACAGCTTCATACCCTCATGCTCGCACATTCACATGCACAGACACACACAAACTTTCTCCCGCTGGCACAACCCTCTCCGTTGCTCTCCGTGTTATGCATGCCCACACCAGGCCTTTGCTTAGTGGGGGCGGCGGCTGGGGGTGACCCCCTGCACTGGTGAGGGGATCTCAGTAGGCTCCAGCCCCACATGCCAGTCAGCTCAGTAGGAAGGAACCCCGCCCTATAAGCAACTGAATAGGGCCCAGCGCCATCCACAAGGCTCCTCACTAGGAACCCGCCCTGACCAGGCTATTGCTTAGTGGACAAAATCCCCCCCCCCCGGGGGGGGGGGGGGGTGCTTGGGTACATAGATGGGTGGGTGGGTTGGCCCCAAATTCCAGCATTTTGCGCTTTTGTTGGGTTTGTGAAGGGTTCTGAGATTTGTTGGTTTGGTTGTGCAATTCTACACCCATTTGGGTTTTCCTTGTGTTTGAACATGCGAGTGTTCAAGCTCCTCCTCTTCTGCTGATGGGGGGCTCTCTCACTTCATGAGCATTGCCAATAAGTCATTCTGGGGTATAGGGGACGACAACAAGTACCTGAACGGCGTGGCGTCCTTCCTCCAAACTACAGCCAATGGGGGCTTCTCAATCAAGTGCTTGTATGTGACTGTGGTTGGAGGGCACAGACCCGGGGGCGGGGGGGGTGGGTGGGTGGCTGAGCCCTGGCCGAGGCCCAAATCAACCCCCCGCCCCCGGGGTCACTAAGCAATGGCCTGGCCCTGAGCCCCCCCCCGCCGCCACGAAGCAAAGGCCTGGTCCACACTCGTAATCTCTCACATCCTCGTCCGGTCACACTCTCACACGGTCATAGTGACACTGCCACACCGTCAAAAGATTGCCCTCAACCACTGCCACGTTTAGATGTGTGTGTGTGTGCGCGCGTGTAAATTCGCCCAAGGTGCCCCAGTTGTCACACTCCCCCTGACTGACTGACACTGTCATATCATCACTGGCACGCACTGTCATACCCGCACTGCTACACTGTTACACTCACACACCCACTCTGCCACCCGCACACTGCAACATCCTCAAGTGCACTCTCCCTCCTTCACACTCTTGCGCACTCACGCTCCCACGCATTCCCCCCCACACCCTCCCACGCTCGTACTCTGTCACTCATGATCACGCTCGTACTCTACCCATTCTCCTGCCAAAAGGTGAGCCAGAACGACATGGACCTGCCGTCGCTTGGGAAGGCGACCAAATCCATGGCGGAGGCGTTGGCGAAGACGGAGAAGACGAAGCAGGGCCCCAAGACCACCCTCAACCCGGGATTGGTGGACCTGCTGCGCCAGGTCCCGGACCTGGTCACCACCACCGATGCCGGTGACCTCGTGTTCGTGCCCAAGTTCTCGCATCCGTTCATGATCCGCAAGCGCGACGGAGGCTTCACATACGACACGACGGACCTCGCGGCGCTGCGGTACGGGAAGCCTCTCTCTCTCTCTCTCTCTCTTTATCTCTCTTTATCTCTCTTTATCTCTCTTTATCTCTCTTTATCTCTCTTTATCTCTCTTTATCTCTCTTTATCTCTCTTTATCTCTCTTTATCTCTCTTTATCTCTCTCCCTCTCGCTCGCTCGCTCGCTCTCCCCCTTCCCCTCTCCCTCTCACCCTTTCTCCCTCCCTCCCTCCCTCTCTCTCTCTCTCTCTGTGTGTGTGTGTGTGTGTGTGTATGTGTGCCCTCTCTCCACGAACGTGCTTGGGCACCCCACCCCCCCCCTCACCCCCAGTCGCCAGTTTGTACAGACCGCGCTTTGGAGACTTCTGTCATCCTCCGAAAAGTGTGTCACCCCCCCCCCCGCCCCCCCGGCACTGCGGGCGCTGGCGTTGCAGAGCGATATTGGAACGCCCCGCCCCAGTGATCATGCGCACGCGGAGGGGCCCCCACCGCCCACCCCACAACAGGTACCGCCTGCACACCGAGAAGGCGGAGCGCATCGTGTACGTCACGGACGTGGGGCAGGAGGGGCACTTCATGATGCTCTTCGCCGCCGCGCAGGACGCGGGGTACATGGCCGCGGAGGAGCACCGCTGCGACCACGTGGGCTTCGGCCTCGTCGTGGGGGCCGACGGCAAGAAGCTGAAGACGCGCGCGGGGGAGACCATCCGGTTGGTGGACCTCCTGGACGAGGCGCCGCGGCGGTCGTACGAGGAGTCGGTCAAGCGCGAGGAGGACAAGCGGCAGAAGGCGCAGGAGAAGGGGGAGACGTACGAGGGGCTGACGGAGGAGGAGCTGCGGTCCAATGCGCAGGTGTGAGGGCAATAACAACAACAACAACAACAACAACAACAACAACAACAACAACAACAACAACAACAACAACAACAACAACAACAACAACAACAAGAACGGGAGGGCCCCCCGGCGCGTGCCCGAGGGGGGGGATTGCACGGAGGACCCCCCCCCCCAAAAAAAAACACCCCCAAGTTGCACAATTTTCACACACCAATTCGCCATCGTCCATCCTTCCCTCCTCTTTGAAGTGATGCCACTTTGAGTGATTGCAATCCAGTAGCTCTTGGGAGGAGGTGGTGTGCGTGTGGGGGGGGGGGGTGCTGTGTGAAAGGGGGTGAGTCAACCAAACGTCCCCCTACACCCTCTCGTGGCTCACCTTAACCCCCCCCCAAAAAAAAACAAAGGAGCAGAAAGTACACAGCCGTTATGGCCAACCCCTCAACACCCCGAACACCTTCGAGGTACACCTCCACAGAACACCCCCCCACACAGCTACTCCCCCTTTGATAGCCCGTTCCCCCACGTCCCCCGCCGGGGGGGGTTCATCCACAAGATACATGCGGTTCCCCACCGTCCGTGGACCAGCAATGCAGGCACTCCCTGAAACCCCAGACCAGTGCGTACACCCGCCAGTCCGAGACGCCACACTTACTGAGTCTTTGTGGCAGACCCACACCCCCGGCACGACAAAAGTGAGTGCTCACCAGAGCACCATCCGCCACGACGTACCACAGCTGCCTCCCCCCCCCCCCACCCGGACTGGCTCCTGAAGCACTTGGGGCGCGCCTTCGTCAAACACGGTCCCTCTGCCGGGGGTGCGGCCCACGTGATTCTCTGCCGCCCGGAAATGAAACAGTGCCTGTAATTGTACCCGGTGCGCCCCCTGCCTATGCCTTGTACCGTTGTGGGGGTGCCCCGCCCCCCCGGGGGGGGGGGGGGCAGGACTGCGGGCGCCAACTGCAACCGCCTGCGGTTACTTGTCGGTTGATCCCCGTCCGCCGTCCCGTGCCCGCCAACTGCTGTGCGCTGCGTGCCAACCGCCTATGGTCCGGCGTCTCACTGCTGTCGGTGATGGGTCACCGCCGTTGGTGATGGGCGGACCCGGCGCTGTCGGTCGTCTGTCCTCCTGAGCGGCAGTGTAGGTTGATGTATGACGGCATCTTTTTTCCTCTGCCCCCCCATCCCCCGTTTTGGTGCCCCGGATGGGCCGTCCGTAGGGATCGACACCCCCCCCACTTTCGGGACAGGGATCATGGACGGTGCCCCGTTGGGGGGTAACCGACGGCGGTTGGAGGGTAGCCGCTGGCGGTTGGAGGGTAACCGCTGGCGGTTGGAGGGCGACCGTTCGCATTCCATTTTGTCCGTGTGATGGAGGGTGCCCCCCCCCCCCCCGACGGGCGGCACGGCCCTGGCCCCCGCGGTAGAGGGTCTGCCCCCGTCCCGTCTCCGCAGGTGATTGGCTACGGGGCCGTGAAGTACTTCGACCTGCGGCAGAACCGCGTGTCGGACTACCGCTTCGACTACGACGCCATGCTCAACCTGGAGGGCAACACCGCCGTGCACCTCATCTACGCCTACGTCCGCATGCGCTCCGTGGCCCGCAAGGCCGGCCTCGCCCAGTCCGAGGTGTGCACTGCTCCGTCCCCCCCCTGGGGACAACACAACCATCAGTTGGTACATAGCTCTATTGACACAATGGACATGCATGTGCAAATTTGTGTGCCCTTGATGGTTGATGGAAGACTGCCAAGATCCTCCAAAAGGAATGGCTACCCGGCCCTTTGGCGCCGGCACTTGGTTGCAACCAACAAACTGGATACCCGATCACTGCATTGGACTCTTTCCAGTGAATGCAAGGCAGTAAAGGGGCGCGAGGCACACATCCGCGCACCCCCAGAACATGCGCTCAAGCCGATGCCAAACCGGAGGCCATCCTCGGCCCGGCCTAACCCACCCTAAACACAGCAGTCAACCCAAGGCAACCTGAAAATTGCTCTGCAGGGGGGGGGTGACATGGACGCCCGCCGAAGGAGGGGGGGGGGGGGTGGAGAAATGGGGTTCCGTGTCGGGCCCTTTGTTTTGTGTAAGAACGGATGTTGGCGCCAAAGGCACAGGAACACAAAATTTGGCCCGAAAAAGTTTTTTCCACCAATAATCCCCCCCCCCCCCCACATTTGAGTAGTCAAAATGATCAGCGCGACGTGGGTATCATTTTGAGCCATAGATGTTGGGTTGCCCCCCCCCCCCCCCGGCACGGCAGGTCGGGCGCCCCCGCCCTGAACCCCCCCCTCCCGTCACGGCGGCCAAGGAGGGGGGGGGGGTTGGGAAAATGGGCTTCCGTGTCACCCCCCCCCCCCCCCCCCCCGCAGAGCAATTTTCTTCCCGCCCAACAACCCAAGCAGATCTTGCCGTAATCAATACCCACCCAATGATTGCCAGCCAATCTTCGTCATTTCCCAAACGGATTCAATCCAACTTCTACCACCGCGTATCACGTGAGCGCCCCTGTCTTCAAGAGTGCGTACCACATGTGTCCCACAGCCGTTCCCGCTCGCGTGCCTTTCCTACGCCGCGCGTTCCGCAGTCCCTTGCGGCCCTTTCTCAGACACGAGCAGTTGTCTTTGAAGACTCTTCGGTGGTGTAGCGCGTGTTGTGGGGGATGGCCACAGCCCTTGTCCCTCTGTTCTTGGATTTCATGCGTCACATGTGTGTCTGTCCCGCGATTCTCAAGGGCGTGGCGTGGGTGTGTCCCAAGCAGGCGACCGTGACCAAAACCGGGTATGGGTATGGGGATGGGGATGGATGGAGTCCTTCCTCCCGTGCTGCCTGGTTGCTGTGCGGCATTGTATGGCTGCGCTGGTCGCCTCCTCGGACTCGTGTGGAATCCGGGGGCCGCCACTGCCATAGCCAAAGCACGGGTGAAACGGCTGTGTGGTGCAGGCGCTGTCCTTTCACAGCGGCTGTCACCGGGGGTTGGGCTCCACGAGTAACCGCTGGTGATAGACCTATAGGGGGGCCACATTCAGCACAGTCCCAACACACCAACCACTGGGCTCCGCGAACGCGGAAACGACACCAGCAAGAGCACCGGCCGCAGCGGCCGACAGAAAGCAGCGACCCGACGCAACATGCGAAGGGAAGAACGGGTGACCGTCCAGGGCCCCGTAAAAAAACAACAACCAGACGGAATGTCACACAGGGGGGTCAGAGGCCCCCCAAAAAAGTTTTTGTACCTCAATCTGCCCTCCAATTTCGGGTCCCCTTTGATTAGTTCCAGAGGATCAATTTTCTGATGTGGGGGGGGGGGGGGTCAGGCGAAGGATCCCAGGCTGCCATCCTCCCCCCCCCTGGTAACGGTAGGCCGTGGCCTGGTCCCCGGCAGCAAAAGACCGTGCGTCCTGCATCTGTCCTCGCCGTCTCCGCCACAGGACGTGCTGTCCGACCTCCTGAAGGCGCACCCCGAGGGCCTGGCCGTGGCGCTGGCGGAGGAGGCGGAGTGGACCCTGGGGCTGCACCTGATGCGGTTCTCGGGGACCGTGGAGCGGATGACGGAGGAGCTGTACCCCAACCACATGGCCGACTTCTTGTACCAGCTCGTGACCAAGTTCAACGACTTCTACACGAAGGTCCGCATCATCGACGCCGAGGACCGCGACTCCAAGCTGCTGCTCTGCGAGGCCACCGCGAAGATCCTGAAGGAGGGCCTGCGGCTGCTGGGGATCGGGGTCGTGGAGAAGCTCTAAGCGAAGTGTTGTGTGACACTTCCCACATCAGACGTGGTGGAGGGCACCCTCCAAAACCAAAACCTCACGGTCTGGGGCTGACTGTAAGCCTGTCAGCACCGGCGGGGGAGTGGGCACAGGGGGAGAGGGGGGCAGTGTGCTGTCACAGGGGTACCGTGGGATGAACATTCCACGCTGATCCACAAGCCTGTTACCCCCCCTCCCCATCCGCCACAAATCCCCTCGATCATCAGAAGCAGGTCACACAAAAGACAGGGGCGCTGGACACCAGAGTCTTTATGGAACACCCCCCTCCCCCCCGCCCTCCGCTGATTTGTGCCCGGTGGGGCCGTGTTGGGGCATCAGTGGAAACATGGGGCAGAAGCATGTGGGGTCTGTGGCATCGGGAGATTGCATTGCGATCCCCACTCACCACCGCAGGACTCCGACGCAGATCGGAGGCCTGGATACTCAGCACAGTATGTAGCACGCAGGCACACAGTATGCAGCACGCAGGCACACAGTATGCAGCACACAGGCATGGCTCACACAGTACAGTATGCAGCACACATACACATAACATATCACGCATACCCAGCACAGCAAACAGATCACATTGACATGGGAGGTGTCGGCATGCTTTAGCCTCAGGGAGGGGAAGGCTGCACCAGAGATGGGCATAGAATAAGGCACAGAATTGCATACAGAGGATGGAGTACCATGGCAACAGTGCTAAGGATGTAGCATCAACACATGAGAAGGCATGTGTTGCCCGCTGGCGGTGGAAGCATTATATATGCACTGATGGAGTTTTGACTAACAAAATGCACTGCATAGACAGACTGTGGCATTGATGCTTTGGGCAGTGTGGGGCAGTATGCGAGGGCTAACCCTTGAAGTCTGAGCTGCCATGCAACTGCTGAGGTCAATGCAACTGGGATGATGATTGCTGTGCCCGTCTTGCGTGTGTGCCTGCAACTCTGGAAAAGTACAACAGACAATAACACCACCAATTGCACAAACCAACCAACAAACCGCAAACATTTTTCTAGAAATGGCAGGTGCACCACATTACCTCACGTTTTATTGGATTTGCGGTGTGCTCATTTTTGTCACAGACCCCTTTCTCTGTGGACCTTTCTCAGGACCTCAGAAAACGAAATCATGAAAGCAGGTTAGCACCTTCAAGAAGTGTGCTCGGCAGTTTCGTGAGAACATCATTTGTTGTACATCATACCAATGCTCTGTATCTTGGCTTGAAGAGGCATGGGAACAACCAATTGGGGTCCTCCAGCCACACAAGTGCCAAATTTAATGCGGAGAAGTCTGTGCACGCACGGACGTCCTCACTGGCCTAAACCACATGAATGATTGCTTGCCATGACTAAAGTTGCGGGCTTTAAATCGGCTTTGGAGCCCCCCGATCCTCGGGATAGATGGTGTGGATGGGTGTGCATTGTCTAACATACACAGAATTACCCACAATTGCAAAACAGAAATCATGACAAAAACCACGTGAAATCACGTTAAATCACAGTCATCTGGGTCAGCCCAATCACGGTTTAATGAAAAACTTGGGGTATGGCAGGTTTTCGAGGTCCCATAATTTCAGCACCTCCCGCATTGGTTGAGCAGCCCTGCCCTGGGACAACAAAGCCAACCACAGCCCTCATCCCCGTCTATCACACCAAATCCACTCACACCAACCCAATGGGCGCACAACTCCCCCTCTCCACCTGAGCCTCATAGGACAAACACGCACCGCAAAGCAGTGCCTGGCCCCGCTGCAGGGTGTTGGTACGGTGCACACCCACTGCAAAGCACTACCTAGGCCCCATTGCAGGGCCTTGGAAGGGCAAACACCCACTGCAAAGCACTGCCTAGGCCCCAAAGCTGGGCCTTCGTAGGAGCAGCACTCGCTGTACATTGCGTGGGCGGTGGACCCCCGAAACAGCCGGCAAAATGTCTCAGCATACCGCGCACCACTGATGGGTAACACTTGGTGATCCGGAACCCCTGTCCTTGGCACAAATCTGAACTCCAAGGCTGTTCAGCGAACGGTTCCAACGGTTCTAGGCTAGCTGGCTGGAACAAAAAAAGTTCAAAGGCTGTGTACCCCCAAACCGGCCGCCCCATGCACCCGGCGAAAACACGGTGCTTGCATGGCTTTGTCGGGGTACTGAGCCGGAAAACCCGCTTGGGTTAAAAAATTTTTTCTCGGAACGTTGCTGAAACTCCGGCGCCAGAACAATTTATCGGAACGACCCTCAGCCACCCAGCCAAAAGTTGGTGAACACTATACATGTTTTGGGGGGAAGGGGTGTTTACATGATAAAATGTGCATACCAAAATACCATTAAAAGCACGCATACAATTTGTGTGATGTCCAATATGTGCGTGTCTGTATGTCAATGTTCCGGTTCCGCCAAGGTCAAAAAACATACATCATTCATGTTAGTGGTCAGTGGTCAGCGACCCCTGAGTCTCGAAATCTTGGTTTTGTGGGGGCCCGCCCGGTGTCGCCGAGCCACTGTACCCGCCCGCCCCACCTGCGGGTGGCTGTCCCTAGGGTGCGGACCCATTATTCTCATCCCACCTGTGCTCCTGCCTGCCCCTCACCTTGTCCCTTGGCCCCACCACGAGCCCCACCATCCTGTCCGTTGTCCCCATCCCCATCCTTGTCCCCGTTGTGGTCGTCGCCCACATCCTTATCACCCGCGTTCTCCTTCCCCTCCTCATTCTCCTTCTTCTTCTTGAGGTACCTCCTCCCCATCCTCCACAAACCACACATACATGTTCCCTATTCCTCATGAGTGCCCCTGCACCAAGGCCTCCTGTCCGCCGAAAATTTTCTCCTCCCCTTCATCGAAAAAACCTGCCACCTTGTATTTCAGCCCCCTCATAATGAATGTCAAGGGGAATGATCAATCAATCATGTGGCACAGTGGGGGGGCTAGCAATGTAACACAGCCACAAAATGCAAAAGGATACAATATGGTGGGATCACGGGAAAGGGCAAGCAATATTGCAAAATGTGAAATGAGTGCCTCAGTGAATTGGGCACAGCGAAATGCGAACCTTCCGAATTAACCTCACATGCTTGGGCACCCTGTGGGGCACTAGGCTCTTCGGTCTAAGCAGCCATACCAGCACGAGACAGCCCTCCACAAAAGGGAGGCACCAGCCTTCCACAAAAAGGAGGCACCAGCCCTCCAAAGGAAGGCAATGGGGGAACGTTAGTGCGCCGGGCACGCGCCGGGCATCTTTTTTGACCCGTGCCCCACCGGTGACCTTTTAGGGGGTGCACTAAGCGCAGTGCGTGCGCAGTGCAACTATTTGGACGCCTAGCCATCCTAGGCATTATTGTTGTTTGACAACGGGTATTTTGATGCCTCTTTCACATTTGGGATATGGTATATTTGGATTCTCACCCATTTTCACCAATTTTCTTCCATTTTTTGCTCGTTTCCACCACATCCACTCCTTACTAGGTTGATTTCTCCCCACCATGGGGACCCCAAGAAAGCATGGGTAATGTAGCCATATTGATTTCTCCCCACCATGGGGACCCCGAGAAGGCAGGGGTGATGTAGCGAATACTGAGTTTGCGCTTCGTTCTTGTGACGTGAGGCAGAAACGCCG
Source organism: Eutreptiella sp. 'Long Island Sound 2002' (assembly GCA_964036045.1). Classification (NCBI taxonomy): domain Eukaryota; phylum Euglenozoa; class Euglenophyceae; order Eutreptiales; family Eutreptiaceae; genus Eutreptiella; species Eutreptiella sp. 'Long Island Sound 2002'. The sequence goes on along the minus strand of OZ038379.1, from coordinate 3,015,511 downwards.
TCGAAACTGCTTGCGGCTTGGGGACTCATTACCACAGCGAAATCTATGCGAAAGGTGAAGGCAAAGTACCGTTTGTTTAGTACAATTCAAATGACATTTGGAGTTGTTGAATTCACAGCTATTGTCTAATTATGCAACGTGCTTTGTAGGGAAGGTGCGCAGTCCATCATGGTCTATTTGGGGAGGCTTCTCCATCAGAGGGTAAATCTCGGGCTGAAGTCGGGATAGTTAATAGAAAGGTAGCGCGCCGGGCGCGCGCCGGGCAAACATTCCCCCAATGAACCACAAATGCGGCACACACAAAGCAAGCACACGCACAAGCAGAGCACACAAAACTGCCCACAAGCACAACATCATATGGGTTAGTGGCGAGGCACCACATTAGGCGCCACACACCTACAGAGGGCCTGACACTTCCATGGTGACTAGGGCTCCAATGGAAGCTTTTCCAAATTACCCCCAGAGGAAAACGTGCACACCGCACACCGCACATCGCACCGTGCGCTGCACAAACACTGCATAAAGCCTGCACAGGCCGTTACCTATTTTCTATGATACCTGAGGAGAACGGTCTAAGGCTTCGAAAGTTTTGTAAATTTCAAAACCGTTTTTGGTTGCAATAAAGTTTTCTTTAACGGTCATAAGCGGAAGACTGGAGGCTTGGGTGCCTTATTCCAACCTTTTGGGTCACTGTGTTTCTGTCATCGTCAGAAACCTGACTATTTGTAGAAAAAGGCAGCCCGTTTGATGTTGTCTGATTCAATCTCTGGTATGTTGGATTCCTGAGCTTCTGCGGTGTGTAGCCTAAGGAACTTGCTATGAGTTTGTGCTCTCCCAGCATGGTGCCTGGCCTTGGTATGGTTGGGGTTGGTCTCTGTGATGTTGGGTTGTGTTCCACAAAGCTGCACGCCGTAAAGTGTTTCCCTTAGGGATGGCAGGTGGCGCGTAAAGACCTGTTCTCCTGAGCCTGCCAATGTGCTGATTCGAAACATGAAATGCTTCACGCCGTTTGCCTCACAGGTTGGGGCAGCCATTTTCACCACCACCCCAGCACTAGCACCACCCCCACCATCACTACGTCATAACCCCTTTCGGCTAGCAGGGCCTTGTTGAAGCCCACAGCAACTCTGTCTGGCTGCTGAGTTGCTGCCCGCAGGTTTTTTATCAAGAAGCTTGTTTGTGAGCAGGTTTTGGAGTGGGAAGTGGGGCTGGGTCACAGGGACAAAAAGTTGCTGCTGCTCGTAACAACCTTCTGCTTGAGACTTCCTGTTTGTGTTGATGGGACGGTTAGACTTGCTGTAACGGGGCCCAACACTCCTCAGAACCACCCGTCTGTTCATTGCTTGTCAGCACGGCCTTGTTCAAGTATGGCATTCCTGTTTTGACTGATTTCCCCTGATTTCAGTTGTGCTTGGACAAGGGGGAGAGGGGGTACAATATTTCTCTCCACCAATTGGGCCGATATGCTGCGTGTGCTGGGCTGGGCTGGGTTGGGATGGATTGGGTTGAGTTGGGTTGGGCAGCTTGGGGTTGAGGTGGGTTGGGTTAGATTGGGTCGGGCTGGATTGAGTTGGGGGTTGCCGTGTTGACCCATGCTGTAATGCACCAGGTTACTATCCGTGAACGGCAACAAGATTGTAGATCTTGTCTCCTGGGAGGAGGGCATTGAGGCAGGTGCTGAAGACAGGCAGGCAGCAGGCAGGCAGCAACGCAGCCACTCAGAGGATTTTCTCGTGAGCTGCACATTGGACAGGTCCATGCTGTTGCTATCGCTGATTGTTTCTGTGACTGTTGCCGATGCTGGTGCTGTTCATGTGGGTGTAACTGTTCCTGTTGGTGTGACTGCGGCTATGGCTTTGGCTGCTACTGTTGCTTCAGCATCCTAGAACGACGGCCTCTGTGACATCAATGGCGAACATTGTTGCATATGCATATCAAGACCCGCATGTGTGGCACACTTTGTGGCTTGCTTATGGCCTCGGTAGCAACCTGCGGCCAAAAGCCTCCCGCAACCATGAGGAAGCCTTCGAGAACATTTTTGGTCAGGGTGCATCGAAAAGGGGCAGCCCCGTCGCACGACTAGGGGGTAGCTGGTTTGAACTGGTGGATACAGCACCCTTCTCTAAAAGGGGGGTGGCAGTGTGCATTTGAGGTATGATTCTTGGAATTCGTGTGTGAGGTCATTTGGTGGGCCCAGCCCTGAGAGCCCAATAAGAGGGGGGGGGGGGATGTGGGAAATAGGCTTGAATGGCCCCCCACCCGGAGTTGCAATGGATCCCGGGCCCCATACGAGTGGCTCTATGATGACTCCAAGTGTGTGCACCGAGAGCCCCTGTGTACACATCTCGATCGGCTCAGGAGTACTGGTGCACAGGGTGGTCATTTCACATCAGTTCATTTCGCAGTCACCATGTCTTCGCCTCTTACTCATCCTACTCTTGCTCGTCCTCTGCCGCCACCACCCAAATGCAGTGCACCACCAGGGCTTTTTTTGGGGGGGGGGCTTTTTGGGGGGGGGGGGACTGGGGGTGGTGGTGGTGTGGGACCCCCCCCCCCCCACCCCCCATCTCCAGTGGTGCTGAGTTGTTAAAAGGAGCCCTGTGCACCACACGGCGTCCCGTGCATAACCGACGGCGGTTGGCAGGCTGTGAAGTTGTTTTGGGCTGCTGCCCAGGGCCCTAAGGGCAAACCTAAAAAAAAGAGAGAGAAAAGATGAAGAACAAGTGCCTGGTCTCTCATGATGGACTGGATGCCCCCGCCATGGGCACTTTCAGTCTTTACCTCTCAATGCAATGCCAATCATGGGGAGGTCATTACCTGTGGACTGCCATCCTTAAGGCGGCATCTCCGGGTGCAGGCGGGGTTAGCAGGAATAGCAGTAACGCTGAGCATTGGGGCGGACAGAGTCTGTGTGCAGGCCTGAGTGTAGTTGTAGCTGTGGCTTGGTGTTTTCACAGTTGAGGTCAGGGACAGTAGTTGTGTGTGGGTGTTTTTTTGAGTTCTTAGTAAGTCAGAGCAGGCTCATGGGCGCGTCTCTCTGGCGACGTCATGGTCGGCGTGGCCCTGGAAAATTCTTCGGCGTTCGTTGTGCTCTCGTTGAGGAATTCCGAGAGCGCTAGCGTGTTGGGATTCTTTTCTGAGGTAGACACCGAATTCGCTGCACGTGAACGGGCAGGCATGACCGGTATGTCCGTGATGCGGCGGCGGACGTAGTTTTGGCCTTTAGTCTCGGCGACGGTAATGTGAGGCCATGGTTCGCCGTAGGCAGATCTATCAACCGGCCGTAGTGGAGGTACGTAGTGATTCTGCCTTGGCCACCTCTTCCTTCGTTGCCTCCTTTTCGGTTGGTGTCGCTGAACGCACCTTTGTTGGCAGGAGAGAAGTTCAGGTTTCCTTGCCTTCCATCAGTGACTAGACTCATCGCCGCTGAGACCTTGTTGTCACGGAAACACATTTCTTAGAGCAATCGGTGTAGCCGGAGACGAAATGTCGAGGGTTGCCTCCACTTCGCAGGCGCACATTTCTTGTTTCTTGGCAGGTAAAGGTAAAGGTAAAGTGCTCGGGCGCTCTCCGAACTCCAGCATATCCATGATCCCTACCTGTCCCTCGCAGCATCCCTTCCGGCTCGCGGGGTCACAGACTCCCTAGCGCCTAGGACACTGCGTTCCGACCCCCCCAGGATTTGAACCGAGCACCTCTAGTTCAGGCGTCACGTGCATGACCGCTGAACTACGCGACCTTCTCTGTTTCTTGGCAGGAGCCTCGCCTGGTCAGGTGTGGCACACTGTATGCAATATGGTTCTGGAAAGGGCACGAGCACTCTTGAACGCAAAGGCTGATGTGCCAGCCCCTTGGTCCGAGTGCCTGCAGAGCGCCGTGGACCGAATCGAGGAGCTCACTGCGGAGGTGGCGGAGAGATCAGGGGACGTGGTCAAGGCCGTCGAGTATGGGCAGCAGTTGCTCGAGAACGTCCACCAGCTGCAGCAGGAGAAGGCGGAGCGCTCGGCTGCGGCGGAGGACACCAAACGCCTCGAGCAGGAGCTTGCCGGAGCCAACCTGGAGCTGCACCAGCTGAAGCGGGAGCACGGCCGCATGCTGGAGTCCTACGGGCTGCTGGAGCAGCAGGGCGCAGTGAAGGACGAGACCATCGCCTCGTACGACGCCCGCTGCAAACAGATGGATGGGGTCGTGCGGGAGCTGAAGCAGAAGCTGGACGCCGCCGACGAGCAGGTCGAGGCGCTGCGCGCGGAGCACGCGGCCCACACCCCGCGGCCGCGCGCACCCTCCTCCGAGGACCTTGACCGGCGGAAGGGGTCCGTGGACTCGGAGGCCGCGTGCGCGGAGGAGCCGGCGGCGGCGGCGGCGCACCGCGCGCTGCAGGCGGAGGTCGCGGCGAAGGAGGAGGAGTGCCATGAGCTGCGGGCCGAGGCCGAGCGCCTGCGGGCGGAGCTGTACGCGGTGCGGGCGCAGCTGCAGACGGGGGAGGGGAGCCAGAGCGTGCGGCTGCAGGGGGAGGTCCAGCACTGGAAGGACGAGGCCCAGCGGCTCCGGCAGGCGCTGCAGGCCAAGACCCGGGCGCGGGCCGCGGACGAGGGGGCCCGCGCGCAGCTCGCGGCGGTGCTGGCGGCGCACACCAAGAACCTGAAGGAGTGGCAGGGGAAGTGGCGGACGGACCTCGCGGGGCGGCGGCACCAGCGGACGACGGGGTGCGTGGACGTGTTCTTCGGGAAGCTGCTGGAGCAGGAGTGCGCGGGGGTGGTCAGCTGGCTGGAGCAGCGCCTGGCGCACCTGCAGGAGCTGGAGCAGGACGGCAGCACCGAGGGGACGGCGCTGGAGAAGGCCTTCACGCGGTCGATGCTGCAGCTGGAGCGCACCGTCACGCACACGCAGGCTCTGGCGACGCAGCACCTGCACACGATGGGCCGCCGGCTGCGGGCGCACGCGGCGGCCCTGCGGGAGGACGCGGCGCGGCTGAAGGGGGAGGTCGCGTCGCACGCGCAGGAGACGCAGCTGCAGCTCACGACGCTCCGCGGGGCGTTCCTGTCGTACGAGCACGCGTGCCTCAAGGACAGCCACCGGGCGCAGAAGGAGCGGGACGCGGCGGAGGCGCGGCTGCAGGCGGAGCTGGACGGCTGCTACCATTCGCTGGCGCAGGCGAAGGTGGACAGCGCCAACCTGCAGTACGTCAACGAGCTGCTCAGCTCGTCGCTGCACCGGAAAACGGAGGAGGAGAAGCGCCTCCTGGAGCCCGAGGCCGGCTCCGTGATGGCCATGTCGTCGTTCTTCTCGAGCCTGCACGCGAAGTACACGGGGAAGTCGGCGGGAGGGGGGCGGGCGAGAGCGGGGTCCGGGCCCAAGGAGTAGCGGCGGCGTGGGTGGTGGGGGGGGGGGGAGGGGCGCCCGTGGGACGCCACACGGGGCTGCAAACCAATCCTGAACCCCAGGTGGCTAACCACTCAGCTGCCTGCAACGGTGGTCGGGTTGGGCGCCAGCTGTTGGCAGCTACTGGCTGACTTTTGGTCGGCGGTCGGTGAACCACCGACCGCCGGTGGTTGATTGCCAACTGCCATGACTGCACCAGCAACTGCTGTCCGGCCGGGGGTCGGGGGGCAGTCTGGGAGCCCGCGGTTTTCTGTTTCCATTTCGGGAGATTGTTGTGGCTGAGGTGTAGAGGTTGTGGAGTGGAGGCTGTGGAATGTAGCACAACCCCGAGTCACCCGACCGTCGTTTTTTTTCCCTTGCTCTTCAGGGACGGCCCTGGCGCTGGGGCCAAATCCGGATTGCAGAAGGGGGCGCTCAGGATGGTCTGAGCCTGGAGGCACCGGAAGGGGAGCGGGCCTGGGGCGCGGTGTCGAGAACGGTTTGGGAATGCGGTTGGAGGGGGTTTGGCAAAATGTGTCGGAGCAGTTTTCGGTTACAAATGTGCCATTGGGGCAGGCCTTTGGGGAAACGGAGAGGGGGGCTGAGTCGCAAGCGCGCTCCACACAAGGGGCGCTACCCTCCTCCCCCTTCCGTAGGCTTTGCGGAGACCTTCTTCATGCACGAGCAGTCGCAGCAGGTCCTGCATGGCGGTACCTCTGTCCTCAACCCCTCGTTGCGTTTGCTGCACGGCAGTCGCTGACCACTTACGGCCTGTGTGAGGGGGGGGGGGGGTCAGGGGGTGCATTCTGAGAGGAGGGGCTTCAGAGCGGGGGCGTCAGGAGCAGTTAGGAAGGCGGTTGGAGGGGGCTGGCAAAACGGTTTGGTGCGGGTACTGTTTGTTACAAATGGCGTCAGCAAAGGGGGCAGTGTGGGAAAGGGCGGAAGCAGCTGGGCCGCAGGATCGGCCTACGAACGGGCAAGTACCATCTCTTTCTAATGCATCCCTCAGTCGCTCTGGGTAGCACAGAGGGGAAGGAAAGGGGGGAGAAACGGTTTGGTGCGGTTACTGTCGGTTACGCATACCGTTGGCGAGCGCGGCAGTGAAGGAATGGGAGAGACTGGCTGGGTGAAAGGCTTGAGGGCGATGAGCAGTACAGAGGGGGAGGCGGTGGGGTTCAGTGGGACGGGGGGGGGGGGGGGGCACAAGGCCTCGGTATTAGGTTGTTTGCCTTTGGCGGCGCCTATTGGCCTCTCGCCACTGCTCATTCTGACCCTCTGTGGGTCCGAACGTGTTTTGGTTGTGTCAACGGAGCCCCTGGATGACTTGTCCTGTTTGACTACTCCGGGGCCGGCTGTCCCGGAGACGGGCTGTTGTCCGTCGCGCGTGGGCGGGGGGGGGGGGGGGGGTTACTTTGTGCAGGAAGTTCGGCCGCCACAAATGGAGGCGAAATGATACGTGGGCCAGGGGAGCGGGGTGGCCCTTCAGTGCAGGTCTTGACCCCCCCCCCCCCCGGTCCCCCCCTCCCCCTTTCCCCTCTAGACCCACCATCCCATGCACATGGGCGGCAGCAGTTTCCTTCGCAGAGGGCATGGAGCCATCCTCGACGCTCTTTTGGAGCGTCGCCCCGAGACGGCGGAGGTGGTGTGGGCCCAAATCCGAGCTCTTCTCCTCTCTTTGTTTTCCACTTTTGGTGAGTGGTCAACGGTCTTTTTGCCCCAACTCGTTTGCAGTCAAAACGCTCCAAATCTAACGGGATTTTTGACTATGCCCCTCCCCGAGAAAAAAGTTCACAAACACACACACCCCTCCTCCTCTGCCTCCTCCTCCTCCTCTACCCAGAACACAAGTTTGAAGCACTGGCCCGGGAGCCAAGCAGGCTTTGGGAGTGGAAGAGGCTGAAGCAGCACCCTTGAGCAGAGAGACAACAGTCCTGCTGTTACCTCCCAAGAAGTCTTCTCTCCGGTGGTTTGGGACACGCAATGTGCACATATATTTCTAAAGACTCAAACCACTGCGTGCACCCAGAGGTACCCCCCCGCCCCTACACAAACTTGTAATCCCCCCCCTTGCAATCCCGCCCCATGGGGGGGACCCTCACTTTGTTAAAAAAGCATAGGAAATACTAGGCACCAAAGAAAAATGGTGTTTAGGTTATATTGGAACTGCTGCATTTCGTGCTAGAATTGTGTAGTGCACCCCCCCCCCCCCCCCTATGGGGAGGACCGGCCTGACATTAGGGGGGGAATTACAAGGGGGGCGGGGGGTACTGGCCACCACACTTGCCCAGCCTCTATGGCGACCCTTCCCGCCCCAATGGGTAAAAAAACACAAAAACATTTTGACCCTGACCCGACCTCTGGATCCTTGGCTGATGGAAGCCTGAGCTGATGGGCACATTTTTTTTGAAAACATTTTTACCCCACTTGTGTATGTTCAAAATGATCAGCGCGTCATGGGGATCGTTTTGAGGTTTGGATGTTGGAGTACCCACCAACCCCCCCCCCCCTTTGGGGACCCCGGTGGCTGACCGCCGGACACGCCAACCCCCTGGGTCAGTGAAGGGCGGGACCCTCCCCCCCTCCCCTCTCTACAACCCGTGAAATGGTTGAACGCCCCTCGGGGTCAGCTCCTGGCCGGGAGCTGCCCCCAGGAGAGCACCCTCTGAACTTCGTGGCCTGGGATTGACGGACTGTGAAGCCTCTGCCAGGACCGGACCGGCAGGGGAGTGGACGTCACAGGGGTCCTGCTCAGACCCGTGAAGCGTGCGCACAGACCAGGGTTAAGCGTGCGCAAGCGTGCGTAGTGTTGGGTGGTAAGTGTGTGTAAGTGTGCACCATCTCCCCGTCCAAGCGTGCGCAAGCGTGCACATTTTTTTTTTGACCTGAAAGCCCCTTAAGTGCCTTTTCGGCACACAGTGCTCTTAAACAAAAATTCCACCAGCGCCAATTTTTTTTCTGCAGAGAACCTGTGCATGACTATACAAGAGGTCCACCTCTGTGTCCCCGAGCCCAAGTGTACACAAGCGTGCGGAGTGTTGGGGTGTAAGCGTGCGTAAGCGTGCATAGCCATGGAAAGTAAGCGTGCACAAGCGTACACGCACGCTTCTAACCACGGGTCTGGTCCTGCTGCAATTGTGAGCAGCAGGACACACATTCCACTCTCGACCCCAGAACGGCAACCCCCCGCTGCCCCCCAACACACTGCACCTCCAGCCTGCGTGTATCCCATATGAACCCCTGCCCCACACAGTGCAGCATGCTCATAGTGGGACACCCCAGCTAAGAAGAGGGCACATGTGCTGCATTTGACTATGAAGGATGAACGGCAGAAAGTGTCTATGGAGGGGACAGTCTGTCAGGACCGACCATTGAGCCACCTTCAGCATACTGCCCTCCAGAACTGACTTCCACCAACAACAGCAGGTCACAAAAGACATGGCACTGGACACCGAGTGTACTGCACGGTACCCTACCAGCCTTTGTGGAGCACCCCTCACTGGACGCAGTCTTTGGCCCAAGTCCAACCAATGTGGCGGCTGAGAATGCTGATTCCTACTGAATGAAAAGCATTTTCTGTTCATCTTGCAGTCTTCATTCAGGGCTTGACTGCTGATCACAACCGGCTCCAATGGTCATTGGTGCGGGCGTAGGTGGCACGAGATTGATTTTCTGCGTTTTCCACGGTTTGCTTTGTCAAGAATGACAGCCAGTGGCATCCGTGGCATCAGGCTTTCTTCTGTACGACATTGCCACCTCTGCTACTAGGTTCCGGCAAATGGCGGAAGCTGATGCCATCACATTCAACTAGACTTTTCGAGATCAAGTGCCATTTTGCCCTGCAAGCCTCTGCCCTACTGGTCCCAGAGAACAACTAGGCCAGTGACACCCATTACTTTTTTTCAAAGGGAGCTGCATCATCCTGGGCTTTTTGCAGGGCCATGGCAAAAGTTGACTACGGGAGACAGTATTGTCTTTCTTTTGCTATTGTGATATGCTGTTGTGTTGGTGTGGTTGCAATGGGGGGCGCTGACCTTCGAGGCCTGACACCAACCCTCCCCCCCCCCCTCTGGACCCCCCAACCCATACTAGTCAGCACCTGGTTAGAACTGGCAATTTAGGCGCTAGCGGCGCCCGGAAATTTTTTTGAGCCCTGAAAATTTGCAAAACACTTGATTTCCCCCCACTTGTTTGTATTCAAAATGCTCACAATGAGTTAGGGAATGCCGTGCCACATGTCTTCTTCTGCTGGCCGGGAAGCCTTTGCTGATTCACAGGTACATCTGTTGGAATATGGTACTGTTTTTCATTTGTTGTGAGTGGTAAAACCAAATTTCACCCCACTTGTGTACATTCAAAATGCTCAGAATGAAATGGGGAATTCAAAAATGCCCCCAAAACGGAGAAAATTTTTCGACTGCCCCCCCCCTCCTGGACCCCGCCCACGCCGCGGGGGTCGGTGTCTAGAACTGAACTGCAGAAGCCCCCATGGTGGTTGCCCAGACTGGGAGGGCTCAAATATACCGGCCTCCAGCCCCATTTATTTGCCAGCGAGGACACACCCTTCCTGACACCGTTGTCCACACCACCCCAGCAACCATGCGACCATGCCACTCAAGGTATAGTGCTCTAGGTGGCGGAGTCTGGTGACAGGTGCTTTTTGTGGAAAATTGATTTCGCTCCTGCTCCTGATGGCCTACACTTCCACACCAGCACACCCCCAGTTTCGTGCTATTAGGCAGGAGTGGCCTGTGGGGAGGGCACAGCAAGCATTACTGAAGCAACCATAACCTTATGCCCCCTCTCTGCGAGGATGGCAGGTAGGTGACATGGGACGGTAACACACCCTGAGTCTGAAGAGCCGGCACAATCTCGCACAAAGTCGAACAATTGTCGAAGGCACCAGACACTTTGAAAAAAAAATTGATTTATCAAACTGTTTATGGTCCATCCGCTTACCTTGTGGTTGGCGGCGCATTTTTTGGGTGAGAGTGCATGCACACCGCTATAGGTGGGTCGTCCTCCTTTTTGGTTGGAAATACTCACCTGTGGTTTGCCGGCGACTTGTTTCTGCGTTGGTTAAGAACGGGCTACGGGGTTTGAAGGCACTAGGCATCACCTATTTGGATGTGTTTGCTTTAACAGTTCAGATGCCTCATCGCGTCACTGTCCCTCGTGATACCACCACCTCCGTGGGTGTACAACAATATGCTTGCCGCGATTGTGATGAGTGCCCGGGTAAACACTACGTTTGTGAGTGTTGTGGGAAAGTTACAAAGAAGCCAGATCACATGGTTTCACACCTTCAAATGTGCCGGCGGAAAAATGCCCCTGGGGTGCTGCACTTGATGCGGAACAACCAGAGGTCTGTGCTGGCGCCAGTGAGCATCCCGGAGTAGGTTTTCTCGTATTGTTGTAGAACTGATGCAGCTTCGTAAAAAAAAAACGTAACTGGGAGCAAAGTGATGGTCAGTTCGCACTCGTTGGATGCAAATTGCAAGCAAGCAGCAGCGCATTGGCGGCAACCAGAACAGAAAGTATCGGGCCTGAGGTAGCTCCTATGCAATTGAGAGATCTAGATCTTTTGTGTGGGTGACTAAGGGTTTGTGGTGAGAAACCTCTGATGGGCCCAAGATCAAGCCCCACAACGAGCCTGATGGCCATTTTGCTTCGCCACAAGATGACTTGGTTGGCACATCCCTGGTTGTCATCCATTACAGGCTAGACTTCTTGACCAGCAAGTGCACCCCTCACATCCCAGAGTCAATCGCCAAAAACCTCAGAGACCACGCCTCCTCAAAAGCTATACAACGAGGCACCATTGGTGACACCACAGTAACAGGTAATAGGGAGGTAATTTCGCAAGTCCATCTATGCCGTGGGCATATTTTTGATTCATTTGAAAAGCAGCAATTTCCTGGGAACCATCAACAACCCGTACACATTGTGGTGCACTGTTGACAAGTGTCTTGGAAGCGCTGTGCGCTCTGCATACCGAAACACCAAGTATATTTGTTGTTGCACACTCACCCCCTTCTTTTGTGTTCCCACCCACACTTCTTAGAATCTTACAGCTGAAGTGCCGTAAAATTTCGACCACTTGCTGTTCAACATGCAGGCATCAAACTCCACTCAAACAAGAATTCAGTACTGCTGAAACACCTCATTTGAGACAAGAAACTCAACAGAGGATAGTGCCTGTGATTGGGTTTTTGGCCTATTTTTTACAGTTGAAGCGCCATAAATTTTAGGGGTTGTGAAAAACAGCTTCCAGCACGCAAAACAGGCATTCTGCGTGCAATTTTGTGCATTTTGGTCAGTTCACGACGCCCCCTTGTTCCGCCCAGTTTGGGACTTCCTTGTCAATTGTGCACCCCAAGTACAAGGTACAGGGTCATTATTGGTTTACATTCATAGAAACCTTTGGGGAGCATCATGTAGCAGCAGTTCGTCTGGTCTACCAGAGCTGTTTTACTACGCACTCCAACGTGTTGGAGTTACTACGTTACTACGCACTCCTGTGCGTAGTAACGCAGTTACGCAGTTACTACGCACTGGAGTGCCTAGTAACGTAGTAATTTACTACGCACCGGAGTGCCTAGTAACGTAGTAATTTACTACGCACTGGAGTGCCTAGTACCGTAGTAATTTACTACGCACCGGAGTGCCTAGTAACATAGTAATTTACTACGCACTGGAATTCGTAGTAACGTAGCAGCGTAGTAATTTACTACGCACTGGAGTGCCTAGTAACGTAGTAATTTACTACGCACCGGAGTGCCTAGTAACGTAGTAATTTACTACGCACTGGAGTGCCTAGTACCGTAGTAATTTACTACGCACCGGAGTGCCTAGTAACGTAGTAATTTACTACGCACTGGAATTCGTAGTAACGTAGCAGCGTAGTAATTTACTACGCACTGGAGTGCATGGTAACATAGTAACATAGTAATTTACCCATGCACCACAGGATGGCGGTGAATAGTCTGTAGACACTGTCTGCTACAAGCAGACGCGGTCTGCTAATTGTAGACACTGTGTGCATGTTGTAGACGCGAAGTGCCAATATCAGGGACAACGGTGGAAACAACGGTCCTGCTCCAGTGTTTACCCGTGCACCACAGGAAGCTGGTGAATAGTCTGTAGACACTATCTGTTTCTACATTACTGGGCACTTCAGTGCGTAGTAACGTAGTAAAGTAGTAAATTACTACGCACTCAAGCGCATAGTAACGTAGTAACGTAGTAAATTACTACGCCCAGGTGTGCGTAGTAACATAGTAACGTAATACCTCCAACGCATTGGAGTGCGTAGTAAAACAGCCCTCGGTCTACAAGCCTCCTTGGGCCTGTGTTGAAGCCATTTGCATAGTGGGAGGCATTTTTCGTTCGGCGACTGAGACCCTGGGCGATTTCCAGACGCCGGCGTAAAGTTACCCTGTATCAGTTGCATCCTATCCGGCTTGTAGGGTCACTGACACCGTAGCGCCTTGGGCAGGCATGCGCAGGGGGGTCCTTAAGGGACGAGATTTTTTTTTTTTGCTAAGGACAGCCCTTAAGGACCGCCCCAAGGGACCACCAACCGCCAACCGCCAACTCCCATCAACTGCCAACCGCCACCAACCGCCAACCACCAACTGCCACCAACCGCCAGTTGCCAACCGCCAACCGCCAACCGCCGCCAACCGCCAACCGCCAACTGCCACCAACCATGGTTGAGCACATGGAGTGCCCGCGGGCTTTTTTGGGAAACCGGAACACTTTTTTTTTTTTTGTTAAGGACACCCCTGGGCATGCGGCCCGGGGTTCGCGTCACGTGCACAGCGGCTGAATCACGCGACCGCTTTCGCTTAAGGTTAGGCATGGGTCATGTAAGGGGGTGTCGGGTTTCTGACAGCCATTCGCCAGGCAGGCCCCACCCTTCGGCGGCTTTTCCTGCAGCTTGGGCCGGCAATGTGGTCCTGAATGGACCGTTTCAAAGTGGGCGTCCGGGTGCGCCCGCAGATCGACAAGAACAATGAGAAGTTCGACATCGAAGCGGCCGTCAAGTTCGATGACTGCACCGTCATGCTCTCGAACGTCGGCAGTGGCCAAGTGCAGGCGAAGCGGCAGGCGTTCACCTTCGACTACATTTGGGACCGGGACAACAGCCAAGAGGACATTTATGAAGAGGGGGTATGCCCCAGGCCGCTCCTTTATCACCCCCTGTTTGCCCCCCCCCCCCTACCCGCTAAGAAGCGTCGTTAGGGGGCGCCCAAAACAAATGCTACCACCGTTGGTTACCCTCCAACCGCCGTCGGTTATCGCCTGAATATGACTGAGTGTATGTTCACCCAACGCCTCCCCCCTGTGGAAATGGTTTCGAGGTGGGTCAAACGGGGTCAGCCAGCCCCCCGCCCCCGAAAAATTTGGGTGACCAAATGCACTGAGACGTACTGCACCACCCTTCGATGCCACCTCCAGTGGCAAAGCAGTGGTCTGGCCTCTACAGTGCACCCCTGGGCCATGCCATCGGGTTGCGTCCCTCGAGTCCCATGAGGGATTGTGCCTAGGAGCTGTGGATGCCCGTAGGCCTGGAACAAGCCTGGCGGCTGCTACAGCGTTACAGGCACAGACCTGGGGTTGGGCTTCCCCAGAGTGCCTCACTGGGTTGCAGATGCCGGGCTCTCGGCTTACCTGTGCAGGGCATTACGCCCCCCCCCCCCCCCGCTCCCCCCCCCCCCAGGCCTGTGCTTACATTTTCTTTTGGCAAGGGTGGTGACCCCCCCTCCCCTTACAGAAGGAGGCAAAGGAAGGGACAAAGGGGAAAGAATCATTGTGGTTGTTAGAAGCCCCTGTCAGGAAAATGATCTTGCAGATGCACACCCCAGCGCGCCCACGTCAGTGCCGGAGTCGGCAAACCCAGCATGGACGCGGAGTGTGCATCTGGATGCACCTGGTCAACGGCACGGGCAACAGCGCGTCTCCGGGACAGCTGACCCCGGAGTACCAGGAGGGGAAAAATTTGGGCGCGGGGAAAAGTTGTTTGGACAAATTTCGAAGCCCTCCCTCGTACCAAATATTTCCTTCAATTTTAAGGATTCTTTGTGCCATATTGAGCCAGAAGGTGCCATAACGACACCTTTTTTTTTTCACTATGACATGCACACTCTGATGTTACAGTTCTGCTAGATCTTGATGTAGCTTAGTTGGTAGTTGCGCTAGTTTCGGGGTCTAAGGGTCCTGGGTTCAAACCCAGCTTAGGGTATATTTTTTGCTTCGCTTTTTTTGGCCTTTTTTATGTCTGCACATCTGCATGTCATCTGAACGTCACCTGAACGTTGTATTTATGCCCCCCTGCCTGCACTGTGCCTGCACCTGCACCTGGGAGGGAAGGTAACATAGAGATGAGACGCGGTGTCGATTGACACTGTGTTCTCTGTAGGTCTGCACTGCCGTGGACGTTGGTGTACATCTAGCAGGCTGAGCAATTGCCAAGTGATCTGCAACTGGCCTTCGAGTGGTCCAGCACTGGTACACCTGTTTGCCATGTCCCCACGCAGACATGGATCGTTTTGTTGTACCAAAGGCTGTTGTTGAGGCTTCAGAGGTGCAGCGCCGGTTGCAGCAAGCAGCGCAACAGTACCATGCATCACAGTGCAAAGGGAAGACCAGAGAATCATACAAGAAGAAAGAATGGGCTGACTGGTCTGTTGAAAAACGAGTTGCCTGTGCACAAGAGTATGCCCGTAACGGAATTTCATCCACTAGGAAGTAGCAGCAAGGGGCCGCATACCAAATTTTTCCTTCATTTCTAAGGAGCAATACCAATTTTTTACCCCTTTAATTTTGGTCATCCGAAAAAAAAACCTCTTAAAAATTTTCCCCTCCTGGTAGTCAAACAGGACAAGTCATCCAGGGGCTCCGTTGACAGAACCAGAACACGTTCGGACCCACAGAGGGTCGGGATGTGCAGTGGCGAGAGGCCAATAGGCGCCGCCGAAGGGAAACAAACCAGCACCATGGCCTCGTGCCAACCCCCGCAGATCAACACCTCCAGTGGTGAACTCAAGGCAACATTCGGCACTGGTCTGGTTTGCGCTGCGGTGCAGCAAGGGAAAACAATGCACTGAGAGAGTGGCAGCGATGACCATATGCCTCTGACACGGGAGTATATGCGAGCTCTGTATCCGTTGCTCTATAGGCCCAGACCAAAGTGACCACAGTGGGAAAAACGAAATTTGCTAGGGAGAAAATCTGGTCGGGCCATTTTTGGTACACAAATTTTTGGGTCCCAGACCCTCCCTCCCCAATCCCCCCCTTTAAGCACAGCCCTGCTCAAGGCGCTGGCAAATGGGTCTGCCGCACGCCCACGCCCTTCCACCTTTTGGCAGGTGATGGACCTGGTGGACGATGTCTTGGACGGCACCAACGCTACCGCCATGTGCTACGGCCAGACCGGCTCCGGCAAAACGTTCACGGCGCTGGGCTTTGTGAACCACAACCCGCTGTCGGGCTCCGACCTGGGCCTCGTGGCGCGGGATACGGGGATGTACCTGCGGATCTTCCGCGATTTGCTGCTCTGCAAGAAGCGCAAGAAGCACCAGCAGCACATTCTGTTCTCCCTGTCGGTGGTGGAGGTCTACAACGAGCAGGTGCTGCTGTGGGCGCTGGGCCCGTGGTGGGGAGTGCGCTCCAACGGGTTTGTTTTTTCAATGGTGGTTTCAAAGCGGTGACGAGTCATTGGAAAAGCGGTTTGGATAGGGGGCGGTGGGGGGAGGTCCGGCGGTTGCAACGCGCTGTGGGTGGGATGTTGGGGACGACCAGGCGCGGCCGCGACGGAACACACGACTGTTACCTCCGATGGAGGGGGGTTGCATGGTAACGCTGTAGAACAGAGAGGGGGGTGCTTCCCAGGACCAAGCCCCCGTTTCCGAAGCAGCAGGACAAACAGATTTTCCAGATTCCCGCGCCAAGTGTGGGTCAAACCTGTAATAACATGTTCAGGTTGTCTACGTGACCCTTTCCGAATTCCATCTTTGTCGTCTTGGCGGGCCCAAACAAGGCAACGCAGTCGTAGTCGATTCCCAGCCATGTTCTTGGAAGAGGCCTGGAACAGGCCCCAATATCATCATCACCATCATATTTATCATCGATATTTTCATCCTCATCTTTCCCCTGATCCCTCCCCCCTCCCTCCGGATAGAGAGACTGTTGGTGTGGTTGGTCGACAGTCCATTCTGCATGGCGTTGCTGGTCCCATTGCATTGCTGACAACAGGAATTCGGGTGCCACACGAAGGGCCCTTATGCAGGTCACCCAGGAACAGGACCACGCCTTCTCCGGCCCAAAAGCGCAAGCCCTCCTCCTCCCACCCCCTCCACAAGGCTTAGGAGGCAAAATGCTGCATTTGTAAGCAGTGGGGCCAACATGGCACTCGCCCCCCTGCTCCCCGTGCCATCCTTGTGCCTGTCCCTTCGAGCACCGGCAGGGCAGACACTCCCTAACAGGCCCGTGTACACCCCCATTCGGAGTAGATTGGTGGTGGATGCAGATGCGAACTGCATGGCATTGTCCCACAGATATGGCAGTGGACTGGCAAAGTGGGTGGGGGTGTTTGTATGTTGCGCCGCTCTCCTTTTGCATGTCCATATTCTACAGCGTGTGTACACAGCGTTTCCAGGCATCTTGTTGCATTTGAATCTCAGGTCCGGGATTTGTTGAGTCGGCAAGACATTGGCAACTCTGAAGTGCAGGTTGTGATGACCGATGACGAAGTCAAAATGCCGAACCTAACAGAGGTGTGCGTGTGCACGTACGCATGCACACGCGCTTGCATGTGGAGGTGGAGGTGGATGCGCATGCGCATGCGGATGTGCACGCCGAGTGCTGAATGTGGATATCAATGGAGATAACTGATGTGGATGCGGAGATGGATGCGCATGCGGATGTGGAAGTGGAATTACCGTTGTCATTGGTCATGTCAAACTGAGTGTTATTAGCATTAACTAATGAATTTCCCCGACCGGCCGGCCTGCTATGCGGCCGGGCAGTGGGAGGTACGTAGTGTGTCCGCCCGGGTCGCTGCCGCTGTGTGGGTCCGGTCCGTAGGTGGAGATCTCCAACCTGGAGGACGCATTCCGGTGCTACAAGATCGCGATGCAGAAGCGCTCCGCGCGGTCCACCGCGATGAACGACGCCTCGAGCCGCAGCCACGCGCTGCTGTTGATCAATGTCTACCGGCAGCAGGTCCGAGGCTGTGGCTGAAGAGGGAGGGCCTCTTGACTCGAAAAGCAACGCGCTGCAGTCGGCGGTGCGGGAGATGGGGGGGTCCATGGGCAGCGCTTACCGACGGCAGCGGGCGGTCAACCGTCGGTGGGTGGCGGTCACTTGGCGGGGGCGGGCTCTGGCGGATATTGGCGGTCTGCGACCGCTGAGGCAAGCGCTCGTCTGTGCACGTGGGCGGGTCTGGCAGGCCATGATACTGCTGGCAACAGCCACTGCCCCCCCCACCCCCCCACCCCATCCGCACTTCTAGGTCTCATCCCCCAGGAGTCTTTTGCAGCCGGCAAGCGGCATGAAGCTCTTTTCGGCCCTGCCGGTGATGCATGGTTTCTTTATCCGACACTGACTGCTAATGTCTGACTGACAGCTACTGCCTGTGACTGCCTGACTAACTGTAGTCAGACACAATCTTGTGTTTTCTGTTTCAGATACAGCGTGTGTCTTGAGGTTTAAGCCGGTTTGACATAGAGAATAAAGATGCACTTGTGCCTTACTGTGGAGTGCATGACCTCCGGTTTGCATTTGTCTGTTCTTTGATTAGGTCTCCCCCCCCCCCCCCGCCCACACGGCCAGAGGTCCAGGTCGAGAGGGGAGTCTTGTTGCGGCGTATATCCACTGCTCAGAGCGCCCCTTAGTGAGGCACGCAGCTCAGCACCTGAAGACGGGGGGGGGGGGGGGGCTCAATACGCCAACTATTGGGCGCCGCTGACACGCAAACGGCACACCATGCCACACCCAGCACAGCCCCAAGACACCAACTACTGGGCTCCGCGAACGCGGAAACGACACCAGCAAGAGCACCGGCCGCAGCTGCCGACAGAAAGTAGCGACCCGACGCAACATGTGAAGGGAAGAACGGGTGACCGTCCAGGGCCCCGTAAAGGAGCAACAACCAGACGGAATGTCACACAGGGGGCGGGGTTTCATGACCCAGATCCCCGTCAGGAGGCACCAGAGCACAGGGGCACTGTGACGCCACAGGCCGGCACACCCCTCTGCCCCTCCACACCCCTTCACATACCTCAACACGTCCGCAGACCCTTGCATAGCCTCCCCACTCCACGCCCACACCCCCTCCACACCCCAGCACACCTCCACACTCCTGCACAATCCTGGGCCCCACCCCATTCTTTCCCGTCCCCCCTGTCCGCCCCCACACACACAGCCCACCGTGTGGTGGCACAAAGCCCACCAAGTGGTGGCACAAAGTCCACTGCGTGGTGGCACAAAGCCCACCAAGTGGTGGTACAAAGCCCAACAAGTGGTGGCACCAAGTTGCGAGGCATGAGCATGTAGTGCGCGGGGTGCAGCGAGCGGCGCGACAAAGAGCGAAACAGCCGGCAAGAAACACAGCGCGTGGAGAGGCCCTTGGGTGAGGGGCCCCTCTAGTGCTAGACGGAGACCTCCCGCCAACCGTCGGGGCGTGCGGCTTCCAAGAAAAGCCTATATCGTCAGGTCACGCTACACCTACACCTACACCTGTCCGCCCCCCGTGGCCTTCATGGCAAACGCCTCCATTTCCTGACATTTCCCCTGCACCGCCGCCCCCCCTTCCCCCCTACTTCATCACCGCCGCCGGGCGGACTGCCCCTGCACGTGAGATGCATGTGCAGAAATGAGCGTGTGGGTCCGGGACACACGGCTGCCATGCCGCCCGAACGCATCGGCACAGTGGCGCTGGGCCCTCTGCCTGCGGTTGGGGATACAACAGGAACAGCACCCCCCGTCGCACTGGGGGCACGTAGAGGGAACAGCACCGGAGTTCCCTGGAGCGATAGGCACCAAGAGGAACCAGTTAGACAACGATGCCTGCTGTGTTCTCCCAGGAGGATGAGAGATGCGGGTCTTAGGATAAGGGTTATTGCAACACTTCTCTCCTTTTTGAGTATTGCGCCTCGCCATTGTGCCCGTTGGACCTACTTCTTTCACCCAAAGTTGAGGGAAATTAGTGCGCTGCTAATTACCCTAAAGCTCATTACCCTTACCCTACAGCGCCTGCGGCGCTCCCACAGACCGCGACCCTGCCACACCCGCCACACCTTCTTCGCTTGTAGTCAGACTGCTGCCACTGCTGCCATTGGAGCTGATGCCGCTGTTGTTTGCTGATTGCTGCAGTTGCTGACCACTGTCCCGAGAAGAATTAAAGTG
The DNA here is from genome assembly GCA_964036045.1 of Eutreptiella sp. 'Long Island Sound 2002'. Lineage (NCBI taxonomy): Eukaryota > Euglenozoa > Euglenophyceae > Eutreptiales > Eutreptiaceae > Eutreptiella > Eutreptiella sp. 'Long Island Sound 2002'. Next base: position 2,995,741 of record OZ038379.1, on the reverse strand, counting down.
GTTTTGCTGCTCGTGTTGGTGCCACTGGATACTGGATCTGCTGCTACTGGAGCCGGAGCTGGAGATGACTGTTGCTGTACTTTCCGCTAGCCTTGCTGAGCTCACCTGGGAAAGTCGAGAGACTGCATGATTTTCCTTGCCTTCTCACACTTGTTACGCTGGTCACTCTTAGCCCGGTCAGCCGAATCATCAAATGCCCCACACGCACACGGAGATTTCTGCATGGTGCCTGCATGACGACAAGGAGGAAGAAAGCAATCGAGAAGGCTTCTGTAGACTTAAATGCATACATTTTTGGCAGGCCACCTGTTGGGCAGCACTGGAAGAGCGACTGTAATTTGATTTCAAGAATTTTTCGGAATGTTTTTTTGGGGGGGCGGGGCTGGGTCTGATCTCACGCGGGCGGGTCTTCTCCAAAACATCCCCATCCCCTCCGCAACACAAGGCCTGGTATTGTCACGGATGCTGTCACTCTGTTCTTAGTGTCACTCTGCATTGTTTCTTCGTACCTTCACTTTACACGTTCCCTCTGTACTCTGCAGCCACTCTATCCACAGGTCACCCCCAGCAGCCCCGCCCCCCCTCCAGCCTCGATCCTCTTTCTGACGCCGGACAGCGACGACTCCGAGGGGAAGCCCGGCAGCATCGACGCGGAATCGTTCACGCTTTCCGCGGACACAGCGGACCAGAAGCTGAGCAACGCGCGCACATTCCGGGGGGGGTACACCATCAAGTCCCCGACCACGGCCCTCCCCCCCCGGAGGGCGGCCTCGTTCCGCTCCACCTCCGTCCCCAGCCTGAAGGCGGAGAGCAGGACGTCCAGCATGGGGCAGCTGCGGCCGCAGCCCTCGGCCTCCAGTCCCAACAACAACGGCATACTGCCTCGAACGGGGCCCAACAACTCCATTATCCCGATCGCAGGTGCTGTCCGTCAGCCTGGGTATTTACAGTGGGGGGCAGGCACGGGGGGGGGGGGGGGGTAATCCCTGCATTCCCGGGCACCCCTCCTGCAAAGGACACCATCAATCCACGAAACGATAAACAAACGCAAGTCACACGTATCTGGGGGGCAGCCGGGCCCGGTCCCTGTATCCCTCTCCCCCCCCTCCCCGGGTTTTGAAAGATAGCGGTCCCAGCGGTGACAGGCAGGACCATAGTTGGTCTCACTCACGGGAAATCACCTCAAAGAGAGGTGGTTAGATCAAGTGTAGGCACGGACGCCATACACCCCCCTTTTTTGCATGATATTGGACCCCTTGTAAAATCATCATTTTGCGAGACAAAATGATCCCCGAATGGATTTTTCGATTTTGAGCTCTCTGCCCCCGTATTTGGGTACCACTTTTTCAGGCAGGGGGGGGGGGTCAAAAGTTTGTGCTTAGTGCGATTGGAACCTTGCCTGCAAAACGCTGAGGGATAAACCACCCCGCGGCCGGCGAATCGGTCCGGAAATTGAACCGCGGTCCGCTCGGACGCCGGTGTTTTTCCACTCGACTACCGTCGGTCGCTGCAGCACTGAGCCTCTTTTTCATTTGGAGATGCTGGCTGACACCCAAAAAACCCAGCTGGGTGTTTCTGCCAGCATGCCCGCCTGCCTCATTGACTGCCTGCCTGCCTGAGTGACTGATTGGCTGACTGTCAGCCTAATTGACTGACTCTAGTGTTCTAGCACTCTCTCAAGGTGCCTTGCCGGAGGGAAGTTGTCGACCCTAAGCAGCGGGGATGTAGGACAAACAAGTATTTAAAGTTGTTCGGCAGGGTTGTGGAGGTTGTGCTGCTCCTCTTCGTGGTCTCTTTGTGAAGCCCAGTGGCACATCATGAGTATCCTTTTGGTTAGGGGCAGTGCGTGAGTCCGGATACCTGGGCCGCGTACCCAAATGTTGGGAGGTTCCTGTCCCCCCCCAAAAAAATCCCCTTGACCCCACCCACCACCCCATCCCCGTTGAGCGCCCCACCCACCCACCCAGTGGCCCCCCGGACCCAGGCCCCCCAGAGTTTTTGACCGATAGCTGGGGGGTGGCTCGCAGCGGGACTGGGTCCAGCCGCCTCCCACGCCTTGGGGAAGTGACCTCCCCCGCAAGTGGACATCCCAGGGCCCAACAGCGTAAGAATCGCCGCCATTGGGGAGGGTATGGGTTGTCTGCCTGGATGCGCCTGGCCACTGGTGAGGGCTGCTGCCCTCCTCTTGATAGACGCGACACAGGGCTGAGGCAGGGAAAGTCCGGGGGCTTCGTTGGCACAACCTGCGGAGGGGAAGGAAGGGGGAGGAGGGAGGTAAGGATAGGCAAGACCGGTGGATCAAGGGCACAACGTGGTGAGAGGCCAATGGGCATCGCTGCCTGTGGAGGCAAAGGGTTCAAGGATAGGACACGGGCCAGTGGCAAGAGGCCAATAGGCGCCGCCAGCTTCACACAGCACTCCGCGCAGGCGTCATGCTGAAACCGCCTTTGGGCCTGGAAACCGGGAAGGCAGGGCGGACCCACCCGGATAGACGCACGCCCATGACGTTGGACCATGACAGCAGTGGCCACACCCCACCCATGACCGCAGTCCCTGCCTGGGCATGCCTTTGAGTTGCCGGCAATGGCCTTGACCTGTGCGCACCAATGGTCTGCATTGCCTGCGGGCCTGAAGAGGGCCTTGGCGGCCCACGGTTTGCCTCTTCTGTTTGTCAAAGACAAAACTCCAGATGGACGTGTCACTGGATGATTTGATATTTTGCTGTGTGTAGTGCTGGTTGCCTTCTCCAGCCCATTTGTTGGGTCATTGGTGCATCAGTGAGATCCCCATGAGGAGGGGCAGGCATGCGCTTGAAGGGCACCCCCCTCCCCCAGTACCTCCTTGGGACCTGCGAGCGGCTGAACGGGGTGTTCAACAGTGGTTTGTCAAAGCGGTTACCGGTGGTTGGAACAGCTGTCGGGGTCAAGGTTGGGCGGTTGCAGAAACGTTTGTGGGCTGTTGAGAGTGAACAGAAATGGTTGGGGCGGAGGGGCGGAAGGAACCCTCACCCCAAACGGGTGACAGGAGGGTCAGGAGGAGCTGTGGGTCTCGGCCACTAGGCCAGGGAGCTGCCCTGGCCCCCTCACGCGCATCCCTGGGAAGTGGTAGCCCCCCTCTTTCGGGAACGCAATTTACTCTGCCCCAACCGCTGCTGCCCACCCCCAACGGCGGATCAACGTTTGGAAAGCGCCAAAGCTTGGCCCCCAGCTGTTTCACTTCCCCCACACCTTTCAAAAAATGGGCCCTACAAGAAGCTCCTCAGGGACAGAAGCAAACGTTGGAAAAGCAAACATTTTGTGGACCATTTTTACAACGCAACCCTCGGAATTCAGACAACCGCCGTGTATGGGTTCAGGGGTTTGGCAGAACAGTGAGTGTCGTGAAGTGCTGAGTCCTGAAATCTGGGCTCACAATGGGTGCTTTCGACCACTGAATTCGCCGCCGTGTGGCAGTGCGCAAGTGGCAGGGGGCTTTTGGGGAGCCCTGGTTTTTGTGTTTGTCTTTCAGAGCAACCCCCCGCACTTTTTGGTTTCACAGCCAACCGCCGTCAGTTCGGCGCCAACTGCCGCCGGCCAACTGCCAACCGCTGCGGGGGGGCCATTGAATGACAGCCGGTCTACAGACCACAAGTACGGGGTTTGTTTTTGTCCTTCAGGACCGCCGTGCCATGACAGTCTTTAGGCGGCCTCTTGCTTTTCTTATTGTGCAAACGACTGCCCCCATGAAGACGGCCCTTTCTGCAAACCGCCATCATCTACCCTCCGACTGCCATCGATTACCCTCCCACGGCTGTTGTTTATTTCACACCCGCCGGGCTCAGCGTAACAGACGCCGGAGGCTCCTTTTTCCCCTTCGCCGTCAAACACCGCCCCGGCACGGTCGCCCCGATGCATGGATCAGCCCCCATCCCCCCACCGGCTCCAGCACACGCCAGGGCTGAGGTGTGGCAGAAGTAGGGCTGAGGGGTCCGGGCAGAGGCAGGGCGGGTGGTGGCGTCCCATTGCACGCTTCCGCTTCTCAGGGCAGCCGCACATCCTTCACTCTCGGTTCGCTTTGGTGGACCTGGCAGGATCCGAGAAACAGAAGCACAGCCAAGCGAAAGGTCCGCAGCGTGCTGTGGTTTTGTCGTCCTGCACCGCGGCCGATGCCGCGTGCACATGTTCCAATGGGGCGGGGGCGGGGGGGGGTTTGGTTTGGTTTGGGTCAACGCCTCCCCCGGACGACCAGGCCCACGGTCAGCGCAACCGTCCCTGCGCGACTCGACTGGGTTGGGCGCTCCCGGCTGTCGCGGTCTCAAGGCGTGCCGGACTGCTGACAGCCCCCGAACCCCGCGGTGGCACACACGGGAGGGAGATACCGCCGTGCCTGTGTGTGTGGTGTGCACACCGCTGGGGTGCCTTTGGGTCTGGGGGGGGGGGCGATGTGTGTGTGGGGCGGTTTGTCGCCTGGTGCTCCAGGCGCCGGCAGGGAGGCAGTGGGCGCCTGATGCTAAGCCCGCCGGGGGAGTCATCGGCCTGGACACGCCTCCTCCAGGTCAACTGACATGCCGCTGGCCACCCCACGACTGCCTGGGGCACGGGGGCGGCTAAGCCTTGCACTCGACTGGGGGCCGCCCGCACTCCTTTACTGCGTTGGCACAGGTGGTGCTGCTCAGGGCTGAGTGGCGTCCCACGGTGGATTTGCTGCGCGGTTGGAGGGGCCCCGGGGCACGTCCCTGCCCCCGGGCCTGCCCGGGTTGTTCACCCGAGTGGCGGTGCTACTGTCCATGTAAGCGTGGGGGCCAAGAGGGCACACCACCCAAGTGACCGCTCCCTCTGGGAGGGGGGGGGGGGGGGGCAGGGGTCGGCAGGTGGCTGTCTGTTGGGTCGCCCACAACTGCACTGGAGTGCACTGGAGTGCACGGGGCTGTGCTGGCTTAGGTGTCTGTGATGAAGTTGGAGGGGCATAGGCACACTTGGAGGTTCCCTGGGCAGGCCGCTCAAGGGATACCCACAGCGGTCAAGCTGTGAGCCCTTCACAGCCTTCACTTTTCAGGCCCTGAGGGCGCCGCCTCCGTGCATCCCTCCCGTCGGGGGCGCAGGCGGGGGGGCAGGGGTAGAGTGGTGGATGGGTCTACCTGTCCGTTCATTAGCACGTGGTGCTCACTTGTTTAGGAGAGGAGGACCACCTGCTGGGTTACCGTGCGGGTCCCAGATCCCAACATACTCGTCGTTTGGCGGTGCCCCCTTTCCGGGAGGGGAGGGACCTCGATCACCATGTGTCGGCCTGCAGTGAGGGTGCGAGGGCATGCTGGGGGGAGGGTTTCCAGGCCTGCTTTCGGTCCGGCCCCATTTCTGTTGGGGGGGGTAGGGGCAGCAAAAGGTCTGCTCCCCTGTTTCCTGGTCCCCAAGGGGAACCAGCCCACGGCCTGCACCCTCGCTTTGTGGTGGCTGAAATTTGGGCCGGCACACGCGGGTGTACACAACCCGGCCCCTTCACCCCTGTGTCCGGGTGCATGATGCAACAGTCCGAGGGGGGTCGGGGGTGAAGGTGGTGCAGGTTTGAGGAGGGGGGGGGGGTCTGATTCAACGCACGGGAGTGCATTTGGTGGAGGCCTCGGGGCCAGAGTTGGGGCAAGCGGGCTTTCAACTGAGGGGGGGGGGGGGTCAATAGAGCCCCCCAAAAGTGGGGGGGGGGGGCAGGGAAAAGGGCTCAATTGACAGAACCATTACTCAGTCATTATGAACTCTGGCGCCAAAGGCGCCAAATTTTTTTTGAGCATCAAGCATGGTCAATTGTTTTTTCACCAAATATCTGGAAAATGATGACTTTTCTGAACCCCCTCGACTTGCTGATTCCAAAAATCTCATTTTCATTTTTTGCCGATTTTTGGGTCCGGGTCACCTCCGAGGCCCAGGGGTCAGTCTCGGTAGGATTTTGGGGGTCCCGTCTTTTTTGGGGGGAGAGTGGGGTCTAGCCAGGGGGGCTCTATCGACCCCCCCCCCTCAATTGAAAGCCCGGTTGCCCCTGTGCTTAGAGTCCGGCCTACGTCGGTGGGTGTGAGGGCAAAAACAAGTTTGTGTACCTAAAATGGCCTCTCAAAGTTGGCTCTACTCAAAATTTTATATTTCCCTTTCCTCTGAGGTTTTTGTTTTTGAGTTGGGGGGGTGGTTTGGCCTGCCTCTGCTGCGGCCCGCATCGCCTCTGCCCCCCAAACCGCCCTCGCCTCTCAAGTCCAGCCCCCGGCTGCGCATTCTGCACCTCCGGCCACCGCCTTCCTCCATCTGCCACTTACTGCGGGGCCTCCCGTCTCTGCCTGTCCATCCCGTCAGCACAGAAACAAGCGGAGACTGGATGTGCGGCGAGGAGCGGAACCACTGCCTCCTCACCGCGCTGGCCGTGGCCCCAAGCAGGGATGTGCTTATCCAAGGCGGGGGGGGGGGAGGATCTGGCGGACCCCACCCCACATACAGCTGCCCCCCATCCCCCCCACCCCTTGTCTCAGAGACGGTGTGCGCATGATACGGAGGGTGTCTGCACCGTGTTACTGGGGGACCCGATTTTAGTTCGACGTTTGATGCTCAACCGACAACCGGTGGACGGTCCTTGGCAGTTTTCTGAGGGTATTGAACGATAAAACGGCAGTCTCTGTCAGCCGCATTTCCTCTTTTGGGCTGTTCGACCCCCTTGAAGGAGGTGGTGTTGGTTTTGGGCTGCAAAACCACAAGACGGGCTTTTTGTTTCTGCGTCAGGGCAACCCCTGCTTTTGAAGAGTCCTCACGGTGCTGTTCTGTGCAATGGCAGTGAAATGTTCCAGAAGGTCCGTGGGTGTGTGCGTCTTATTGCTGGTCCGCCAGTCATGTTGCCTTATTGCTGTGTGCAGGTGACGCGTTGCAAGAGATGATATGCATCAACAAATCCCTGACCGCGCTGGGCAATGTGGTGCATGCGCTGTACACTGCACAGCGCCACACCCCGTACAGGTGTCCGGTGCATCTCTGCCGTCCATCTCCGCTGCTGGTCTCTGGAAGGGGCTGTGCCCCACAGCGGGGGTTGGAGGATGGTCCACCCTTCTCAACACCAAAACGGGGGATGGGGCACTCATGAACGTTCAGAACTACCCCCTTGGCTCTTGGGGGGATACCAGGGCTTGTGCCTGCATCACTCTTGTAGCCCGCTGCATTGCACGGGGGGCAGCTCCAACTTGACTATGGGGTGCAGCTCTCGCTTATGATCAGAATTAAGTTGCAGGGGGGGGGGGGGGGGGCTCTGGGTGGGTCCTCCGAGGGGTCATGCCTCCAAGAGCACGCACAATGTGCCCAACAGAATGACAAACCCCACAATCCGAGGTTGATGCGCACTTCAGCTTGGTTCAGATGGCAGCTCCCCTTAAATCACAACAACAGTGTTCCATCGGGGGGGTTGTCATATTATGACAGAAATCTGCCACAATGCGGGGGCCTGTAAACCTTGTTTGCTTGGGGGGCACCCATCTCGAAGAGGGATATCCTCCTGTGCAGGGGGGTCCTGAAGGAACCCAATTTTTTTTTAGTAAGGACCGCCCTTAAGGACCGCCCCCAGCGACCACCAACGGCCAACCGCCACCAACCACCAACCGCTGCCAACCGCCGCCTACCACCAACCGCTGCCAACCGCCACCGACCACCAACCACCACCAACCGTCACCAACCGCCACCAACCATGGTTGAACATATGGGCTACACGTGGTCTTTTTGCGAAACTGCAGTTTTGGAACACCTTTTTTCCCCCCTTAAGGACCGCCCTGCTCCTGCGGGGGGGGGGGATACACTGACGTGGAGTCCCCCCCCCCCCCCCGCCTCATGGTCCAAGTGTCGGTTGAAGTGGCGCGATGCCATATCCACATGACAATCAATGGGTACATGAGTTCAGAGTTCAATGTCTACAGTTTCGTATGCAACGTACAGAGGCTGGGGGGCGGGGGGCATCCCACCCCGTCCCTTTGCACAGGGCTCTTGGGAAGGGAAGGGTCTGCGGTTCCCTTCTTTGCCCTCCTTCGCTCCACGTTCCTCTGCCCTCCCCCCCTCCCTCCCCTTGGGACGGCCGTACGTTTCGTTGGAGTGCGCCCAGGTTCGTCGGACCCGGCGTCATCCGTGTCCCGCACACTATTCGGGGCGTTTGAGGGCGCTCTGAAGAGAGTGGGCCTTCGTTGGGGCCGGGGCTTTCGAGAACGTGCAGGAGAACTTGCAGCAGGGCCGTCCTTGAGGAGGATTATGTATATATTGAGGAGGATTATGTATATATTGAGGAGGATTATGTATATATTGAGGAGGATTATGTATATATTGAGGAGGATTATGTATATATTGAGGAGGATTATGTATATATTGAGGAGGATTATGTATATATTGAGGAGGATTATGTATATATTGAGGAGGATTATGTATATATTGAGGAGGATTATGTATATAATGAGGAGGATTATGTATATATTGAGGAGGATTATGTATATATTGAGGAGGATTATACCCCCCCCTGCGTGCACGCGCGCCCGCTCAGGGCAGCCTGAGACTTTGGATGGTGGGATGGCGGTTAATCAATGACGGTTGGCCGGTAACCGACGGCAGATACTGACCCGCGTCGGTGCGCTGTTGAGGTCCCGGCATCCCGGAGTCCGGCAATCGTTTTTTTTTTGTTGGTTTTTTTCGGGGGGCACAAATGCGAGCGTTGAACTGGGGCGGCCGACTGCGTTCCGGACCTTTAGTTGCTCCGCGTGAAAAGTACCGCGTGGATCCGACAGCCCCTGAGCGGCGTGCGCTCTGTACGCACGACGGAACGTGCACCGGGCCCCACGAGCCCCCCTCGTGCGTCGGGCCCGTTGGCCACGCGCTGTCGGTGTCGGAACGCCCGCACATCTCAGGGACTCGAAGCTGACGTCGATTCTCCGGCCCAATTTCGCCGCTGCGAATTCCAAAGTCCTCCTCATCGCAAACACGGCCCCAACCGTCAGTTATTTTGAGGAGACCCTGAGCACGCTCTACTTCGCACAGAAAGTGAAGGTATCTGTCTACGAGTTGGTGTGTCACAGCGTCGATCGACCGTCCCCAGGGGTGTATGGGGGCGGGGGAGGGGGGGGGCAGGGGCCCAGCTTGGGACCCAGCCACTCTCCTCTTTCTGCAAGTACCCGCGCCCTCTCCCGCGGCATTTATAACCGACAGCATCGGCTCCAGGCCGTTTTGCCAGACCCGTCCAACCATCTTCTGAATCACCCCTGACACCCCCCCTTCCAATGGGGCACAACCTATCAAGGGAAAGGAAGGCTGAGTTATGAGGAAAGGATAGGCCAGGCAGGGGGAGGGAGGGCACAAGGTGGTGAGGGGCCGATGGGCACCGCCGCCTATGGAGGCAAAGGGATCAAGGGAAGGGCAGCAGTAAGTGGCGATCGGCCACTTGGCGCCGCCAGCTGCAGGCACAACAACACACTTCCAATGCATCCCTGCCCATCCCTGGGGACTGCCGCACTCCCAAATGGCCCTGCGTTCTTCTAAGATCAGAGGCAGCCCATCTGGAAAATCCCCAGCTCCATACCCACACCCATACCCGCCTCCACCTTCAACTAATCCCCCCCCTTGCCCTCTTCCCCCCACACCCACAATGCAAGCCATAGCAATAGCCATAGCAATTCCAGGGAGGGGGGCCCATTGAGGCTGATTCGCACTCTGATTAGGCTCCAAAGGCGGGTCATACCAAAAGCATCGCAGGACGTCTGCGATAGTTCAAAAAAGTCATATGACGCAAAGTTTAGGCAAATCTGGTTCACCCCCATCCCCCCCCCCCCCCACAATCTCTGTTCTGGACCAACGCCAACGAGAAAAAGGAAAGCCTGGCCTTTCGAGCCCGTTTTCCAGCCTCCTCCCCCCCCCCCTCTAATTCGCACCGCCTCGAAGGGCCCCCCTCCCCGGAGTTGCAATGGACCGCCGGCACCACACCGCCAACGTATCAGCTGTTTACAGTCTGGAGGACCCCGCAGGTCTCCCAAACCTGAAGAGGCAACCAGGACCCTCCCCAACCATGTGTTGTAGCATGGGGTATGGGAGTGGGCTGGACCCATTTGCCAGGCCACCTCGGCCTTTTCATTCCTCTAGAATCCTCGAAGCAATCCCCCAGAGGGAGCGGTGTTACTTGAGGCAACACAGGCCAGCCCATGATACAATTCCATTTGGGTGCCCTCATGTTGCAGTGAAAAGCGCTGTTGGTAATCTCTTTTCTCCGATCTCTTGCTCATTTTGCCCACAATGATGATGTTGATGTTAGCCGAAGTTGATTTCACTCTCGAAGGATTGTGAGCTGCTTGTAATTCCATCAATCAATCAATCCTTCGGCATTCTTGTTGCTAAAATGTTGTGCTCCCACGTTCACTTTCACCAAATTATCGAATTTCTAAATTGTCAAATTGCCAAATCGCTTTAAAATGTTTGCCCATTGTCTAAATTGTCCAAACACCTTGAAATCCTTGACACCCACGTTTTGAAGCACTCCTGCTCTGCAGCGTAGCACGGAAGCACGATGGGGCTCACTTTGTTCTACTCCTTGGTGAGTGCCCAACCTCCTGCCTAGTGCCCAGTGCCTAATGCCCACTGCCTAGTGGCAAATGCCTGGTGACAGCCGGGGGGGAAGGGGCGTGGAGCTTGGTCTACCCCCATGTGTCTGACAGTGCCCTTCACACCCTTGTCCTCCCAACACCCCCCAACACCCCCACTGCCTCCTCCATACCTCCAGGCCATGAATGTCACCACAATGGACGTCAGTCAGGATTCCTCACGGCCGTACCTGGAGTGGCTGGCCCAGCTCCGCAAAAACGAGGAGATCCTTGCGGACCTGCGGATCTGCAAGTGCATGCACGAGGTCCCGGAGCACGTGCCGTTTGTGCGGCAGTACGCCGTGGCGCCCCCTCCGTACCACGTCAGCGGATCGCGGTCCCCCACGCAGGTGTGCCTGCTGCCGCCAGCTGTGGGGCGCAGGGGTGCTTTAGAATGGAGAAGGGGGAGCCACCCCTCCCCAGGTCCGCTGAAAAGGGGCCTGGGGGGTATCCACCCCCCAAATGGGGGATAAAACCACCCCGGGTGGTTTTATGCCCACTTTTAAAAGGGATAAAACCACCCCTTTGGGGGGATACAACCACCCCTTTGGGGGGATACAACCACCCCTTTGGGGGGATACAACCACCCCTTTTGGGGAATAAAACCACCCCCCTTGTTAAAAGCACCCCCTTCGGGGTGATAAAACCACCCCGGGGTGGTTTTATGCCCCCAAAGCAACAAATGACACAACACAGCAAACAAAAGCAGTCTGAGCAATGCTGCCACAAAAGCAAGGCATGTCGAACTGGATGAATAGCAAACGCAAACCATGTCTGAAATCCCATCTCAGACCCCATTTGTAAAATTGTCCCCAGCCAGGTCACACATCCTACAACACATAACAAAAAGCAATGTGAAGCAAAACGCTGAGTGTAAAACCATATGTCGTTCCCTTACCCTTCATCACCTCTCCTACCTCCCACCCCAACAGTAATCGTCCGTTGCGCTCCAACCGCATCCTTCGAACTTCCACGGGTTTGTAATCACCGCCTCCTGCTCCCAAACGCTTTCCCAACCGCAGCCAACCGGTTTCACAGCTGTTTGCTGTAATGCCCGGGGGCCTCCCTTTCCTTAGAGCGCAGGCCCACCAGGAGGTCATTATGTGAATTTCTTTCCGGGCGGTTTGAAATTTTGTGTGTGTAGTGGCCGGTTGCCTTCTCCAGCTGGTGTGTGCGTTTTGGGGGCCGGGACGTTCATCTACGACTCTTGCAACCCCCCCCCCCCCCCCCCCGCCGCCTGACCCTCATATTTCCGATGATGATGTGGACGATTTTTTTCCTTGCAGGAGGGGCTTTTAGAGCCTCTGTCAATGCCCAGCAGAGCAAGCAATGATTCCAAGAGAGGTTGATGTTGTCATTACACTCCCTCGCCTCCTTTGCGACGCGAAACCCGACTGACTGATATGAGCGCCTGATGTTCTGTCGTCACCTTTGACCCATGAGGGAACGCGCGCGCCCGGGCGCCCGGCATCCAAATCAATGTTCCGGCCGTCTATCCCAAGGCTGTACCCCTGCCACACCGAGCTTGGGACAAGTGCAAAGGCACAAGCCATTCATGCGTCCTTTACCTCCCCCCTAACCCCCGTACACACCGCCCTTGACTTCTCCCGTGCGTGGGCGCCCCCCCTGTCCCGTTGTCGCAAAGTCGAAACGCGAGCAGATGCGGCAGATCATCGCCGAGCGCCGCCAGGCGGAGCAGCGGCGGTTGGCGGCCAAAAAGGAGGCGGAGGCGGAGGCCAACCGGCAGCAGCTGCAGGAGGAGATCCGGGTGTACCAGGCGCAGGTGAAGGCGGTCCGCCGCAAAATCGCGGAGGCGGAGGCCGACAGCACCGCGATCGAGGGCCGGAACCAGCCCCTCCTGGCGGAGCTGTACGCCACCGTGCAGTACGAGGACCAGCAGCTCCAGGCCTGCAAGGACCTGTGCGTGCGCCTGGAGCAGCACTGCCAGCAGAAGCGGCAGGTGTGTGCCCCCCGCGCCCGGTGCCACAGAGGGTCCGTCCAAGCGAAGGGCGTGGGGGTCGGGCAGTGCCAGGGACACGGCCCAGTTTTGTGGGTTTGGGAGTGGGACCATCGGGGGATGGGGGTGTCTGCCGCATCCGTGGCTCAGGATTGTCGCGACGCGCCGTGATGCCGCCCCCCCCCCCCCCCCCCCGGCCTCCCAGACGCACGTTGTCATTCTGACCGCCGTTCTTTTCGGTTAAGAACACGAGAGGACGTGTGTGTGAGCCGGTGGTAGTGGGCCGGGTCGTACCTGTGAAGAGTTGGTGCTGTTCACAACAGCGCTGCGTGTTGGACACCCCCGCTTCGATGCCTGATTACCCCCTGGGGGGGGGCGGCGGGGGGGGGGGGGGGGGGCTTGTAGGGGAGGGGCCATGACCGATTGCGTCCGACCCACAGGCAAGTGGTTCATTGGGGCGGGGGGTCCGATAGCCAATTGCAGTGACGTTGCAAATCACATTTACTCCCATGTCCCCCATGTCGGCGCATTTCGTTTGCATTGGCTCTCGCCCCACTCCTCTTTGACGTCATGTGCCTTTGAATGGTGGCTGTCCAGTAGCTCTGGGTGCGTGGCTGTGTTAAACCGGGTGCCTCTACCAAGGGTTCTACCTACACCTTCGCTTAGCCCACTTTCATTGCCGCCCCCCCCGCCCCCCCAAAACACACCTCCGGGTTTTGACTGATAGTTTGGGGGGTGGTTTGCATCAGGGCCGCCCCCCATAGTGCCCCATAGTGCCTCCCGGGTCTGGTGACGCGACCTCCCTCCGCCCACAGTTAATCACCAAAGGTCACCGGGCTTGGCCAAGCCTGGGCTAGTCTATGGGGGTGGGCTGCGGTGCTTGTGCCGGTGCGACGTGCGACGGTGTGGCCCGCGCCCTCCCCTCCTTGAAAATCCATCGCCCCCTCCGTCCAACGGGGCCTGTGATACCGTTGTGGGTGGTGCGGCACGCCGCATTCTCCGTCTGCCACCGCCCTGGGCGACCCATTTGGGTGTGGCAGGTGCCAGCGGGGCACCCCCCGCACCCCCATGAACCCCCATGGGGTGCGGGGGGTGTGGCATACAGGCATGCACCGCCTCCCACCCCTGTATGACCCCCCACAGGATGGGAGGGCAGGGGTTATGTAGCCACCTTGCCCACAAGTGGGCCACTTCTGATTTTGTCCCCCGCTCTGAAGTGGTGGGGACCCCCCAGGGGGCAGGGGTTAAGTAGCCACCTTGCCCACAAGTGGGCCACTTCTGATTTTGTCCCCCGCTCTGAAGCGGTGGGGACCCCCCAGGGGGCAGGGGTTATGTAGCCACCTTGCCCACTTGTGGGCCACTTCTGATTCTGCGGGAGGGCGTCATGCGTATGATCATACATGAGGGGCGGGAGGGGGTGCATGATGTCACGCACACCCGTTACACCAGCAGCAACCGTCGGCCACGCTCCAACCGCGGCTGCAACGGTTATGTAACCGCCGCCTCCTGCTCGCCAACCGGTCCCAACCGGGACCGACCCGGTTTCGCAGGCGTTTTGCCGCACTACCCCGTGGCCTCCCTTGGGGAGGGGGGGTGTGGTGGGGCTGCACTGTGAGGCTTTTAATCTTCCACGAAGGACGGCCGGAGGTCGTCGGTGGCAGGATTCGGTTAACCGACGGCGGTTGACACTCAACCGACGGAGGTTGGGCACTTCACCGACAGCCAAGCAACGCCGGTTGGCCGATGACCGGCAGCAGCTCCTCATCGGCTGGCGCTCTGCGGGGGTCAAGACTCGACCTGGTTCACGGCGGTCTGGTCGAAGAATGCCCCGCCTCTGGAGACCCTCCCCCTGCCCCCCTCCCCCCCCAGGCCCACGTCGCTCAGCAGTGGAGCACTTGGTCGATGGCCAAGGGGACCCGAGTACCATGGAACCCCCGCCCCGGCGAAGGCCCTGAGGCGTGGGGGAGCGAGAGCTATGTGCCGGGGGGGGGGGGGGTACCGTGTGCACCCCCCGTCCGGTGTTTCGCTGTAGGAGCGGCGCTCGAAGGCCGTCCGCAAGGCGCCCGCCAAGCCCGCGAAAGCGCCCCCTGCGGCCGATCCGAGAGCGAGGGAAGAGGAGCAGCAGTGGGCGCAGGCGATGGAGCAGCAGGACAAGCAGGAGGAGCTGATCCAGGAGCTGCTGCAGTTCTACCAGACGTACCGCGTGCCGCTGTATGCGAAGGTGTGCGCGGGGGCCGGACATCCCCCCCCCCGCTGCGCGCGGCGGCACCGCGGCGGGGGCGGGGCGGGAGGGGGGGGGGGGAGGCCTTGTGCTGTGCACCGGATGGGCCCCCGACCGTTGGCCGTGCGCCCTCTCTCGGCCGTGTCCTGTCCCGCAGCTGTCGTGTGGCGGCGCGCGTGCGCGCGTGTCTCTGTTGCCACGGCCCCACACGTGACGCGCCTGCGGGGCACCCCCCAACAGAAGTTGCCGCATTCTGCAACGCCAGACGGTGAGTCCACCACCATCTCCGCCCGCTCCCCCCCCCTCCTCTGCAAGCAAGTACTTCCTGCTTCCCACACCCCACGACGCCATCAACAACGCCAAGCCCGGGTTTGCTCGCTACCTCGCAGGGCAGCCGGCCGCTTGGGGCTGGCAGTGTACCCCCAATTGTGACAGGGGGGTCCTCCCTCCCTCCCTCCCTCCCTCCCTCCCTCCCTCCCTCCCTCCCTTCATCGATGTATTGGAACGGCTGACAACCGTAGGAGGAGGGGGGGTGCCTCCCCCCCCCCCCCCTGGACCCAGATTTCATAGCGGGAAAAATGAAATTCACAAAAGAAAGAATTGATTTGCGGCATTTTTTTGGTACACAATTTTTTTGGGTTCCGGATCCCCCCCCCCCTCGTCTTCTAATATGGGCGGGCGCAGGAGCGCGGCAGTGCGACACGGGGGGGCAGGGCAGCGCGTGGGGCAGACCGCCAGGGGCGCCCCGCGCAGCGCAGGGATGCGGCAGCCCGTCTGCCGCCCCGCGAGGGGGGGCTCTTGAGCCTGGGCTTCACTCGGCAAGTGCAGTCATCGGGAGGGGGGTCGCCCAACCCCCCACAGCCGCACCTGCACCTGCGGGCGCGGATGGGGGAGCGCACAGCCCGAGGTCTGGGCAGGGTCGCTCCTCAGAGGATCCCACATAGGACGGAGGCCCAGGTCCTTCCGTCGCGCCGCGATACGCTGGGGGGGGCGGGGGGGGTAGGGGCCTTGTATATCTGTATACAGCTGTATATAGATGAGCTCTCACCCGCTAACCCTCTGCACCCCTCAATCGCACTAGCGTCCAGGACTTGAAAAGGCGAATGCCCCCCCTCTTCTAATACATCCCTGCCCCCCCCCTCCTCCTCCCTCCAAACGACGCCAGGTTGAGAGCAACATTGCCACCACATGCGAGATCCTGAAGTTGGCCATCAAGTCCACGGTGTCCGAGGACATGGCCAACGTGTCCGGCAACGCCCTCCCCGCAGAGACCCCCGACGCCTGGGAGCGCTACTTCCGGGACATGGGCCGCAAGGCCGCCACCAAGATCGGCGACGCCTCCCTCTGGAACGTCCCCCACGAGGGGCCCCGCATCTTCCACTCGGAGTTCCGCAACAGCCTCCGGAGCCTGGGCAAGCGGACGATTGCCGTGCGGTGGCTGCCCCACGTGCCGTACAACCACATCTCCCAGCCGGCGGTGGGCGCGGACGTCAGCCTCAAGAACATCATCGCCGCCGCCATCAAAGGGCACCGGTCCATCTCGCCCCTCGGGGGCTTCTGTCTGCAGGTCACGATGGAGCCGCACCTGTGCAAGGCCCTGGAGCTGCAAGGGGAGAGGCTGGTCCTGCATGACCACGTGGCGTGTAAGTGGAAAGGTGCGCTGCCTGTGCCAAGCTCCGGACGGGCCCGATGCGCGCCCATGCGCGTGGGATTGTGCTTGGGGTTCGGCCTACGGGACGGGGGAAGGGGGGGGTATGAGGGCAGAAACAGGTTTGTGTACCTGAAATGGGCCTTTCATGTTTGGATTTCCATTCAAAATCACCTCGAAGAGGGTTGTTAGATCAAGCGCAGGTGCGTACGCCATATACCCCCCTTTTTTGGGGTCATTCGCGTACAATACCCCAAGGTATGGTACCGGATGTCCAACCCCTTGTAAAATCATCATTTTAGGAGAGAAAATGATCCCCCAATGAATTTTTCGTTTTTGACCCCTTTACCCCCCCGTACCCGGGTACCCCTTTTTGGGGGGACGGGGGGGGGGTGGGGGGGTGTCGGGGGGGGGGGGTCAAAACTTCTTTGCGTATTCTGGGTGCTGTGTGTGGATTTGGACCCAGGTCCCGGGCAACTTTTTTCTTGTACATGGACCCCCTAACCCATGGCGGGGGTCCCGGGTCCGAACTCCAGGTACCCCCGGTCGCCCCCCCCTATGGGCCCTTGCTAGTGAGGACTTAGCCGTTTTCACGCTGGATAAGGCTGTTTAGTGACACCTGCAAGATTTCCAAAAATTCGACTTTTTCGGAAACCCTGCTGTCGCCCCTGGGATGGGTTTGGGTGATGATTTAGTGACAATACAGGTACTTGAGCACCCATGGGGACCCACGTAGTGGCCGCCAAGCCCATATAGCCCTAGCCATGGCCCCTCCAAAAGCCCCGAAATTGCCGTTGTGTAGGCTGGTTAGTGACACCTGCAAGATTTCCGAAATCACCTCGCAGAGGTTGTTAGATCAAAGCCAGGCAGGCGTATATATGGGGAAAATGCCACATACCCCCCCATTTTGGCCTTTTTGGGCCTATTCGCGTACCCTACCCCAAGGGGTTGAATTGTTAGTTTAACCCCTTGTAAAATCATTATTTTGTCCAATAAACGCATCCCCCAATGAGTTTTTGGTCCGGACCCCCCTAGACCCCCCCCACTTGAAACCCACTTTTTTGAGGTTTTCAAGGAGGGGGGGGGGGGTGGGGGGGTGGGGGTGGGGGGGGGGGTCAAAAAATGACCCCCCCTTTTTTTGGGTCGAAAATCATGAATCTTTTGGTTTTTTTCGATTTTGAGCCGAAAAAGTGTTTCCGGGTCCCGACTCCACAGGGTTTGTATGGGGCGGAGTGGGACGAGCGCTTATGCAGTTTATGCA